>CM034155.1:203196815-204396815 GCA_019776745.2 Taxus chinensis | reverse complement strand
AATGTATATTTTATGAGAGTGTTTCTAAACACTAAATCAATGCTTGGTAATGAACTCACATCTTGCAAGTCATAGAGGTAGAATTTGTAGTGTTTCAGTACAGTGTGGAGGTCAAAAACATGGAATTAATTCTCAAAAATTACTCCAAGTTTCATTCAGGGATCAATCCTTCTACCAGGAGGAGGAAACCTATATCCACGAGGAGAAATTGAGAAATAGGGTGTCCAAACATCGTAAGCATGCTTCCACTCAGGTGACATCTTGGGCATGGAGGTGATTTATGAGATTAAGAAAGAGATCATCATGTTCAAAGGTGAAAAGTAAGGCTCAAGGAGTGAATTGTTGACCATCATATCTTGACTCTACCATTGTGTCCAAATATCTTCAAGAAATAAATCAAAATGAGCTAGTCAGGCTAGTGAGGCATCTAGGACCATCATGTGTGAAGAATCAAGAAGTCACCTATCCTCATGAGAGGGATATGAGAAAGAAATGTACGATCATCCTAAATTTGATTCCATTCAAGGAGGATTTTGAAGATTGGAAAGGTAAGAGTATGATCTTCATATGGAGATGTTTTCATGTGAATCGAATAACCCAAAAATGCAAAACTTAAACCATGAAAACCTAGCAATAATGTAAAATCTTACTCCTAAATCTTCTCAGATACATCTCCGGGACAACCTACATCCCCTTTCATGATCATCTTGTCCTTGAAGTTATTACTAATTCATTTGGTGAACATGTATAAGTTTGTAAAAAGGTTTAACAAGCTCTATCATTCCATTCATTGAAGTGTAGTAAAAGACTAATTCTTTGGCAAGCCTAAAAAGGCCAATTTTTTCCATTTCAGAGCCTATGTGCATCCTCTGGGATGGTTATGAAAAGGTATTAAGTATCCAAATGTGGTATTTGAAAGCCTTGAAGGTGTTGGAATCAGTTTAGGAATATTTAAGAAAGTTTTGATCATTTAGGGATAGTGTTCAACAACGGGGTTTCAAGTGCAAGGAATGAGAAGTCAAATTGTGAACTTTGAATTCTCCGGCTGATTTTGGGAGCTTTTAAGGAGTTATGAGGAAAAAAAGTAGGCACCAAAATATTGAATAATCCTTTACATTTCGGGAGCATACATTTTTATCGAAATCCACTGAAGGTGATGTTAGTAATTATCTCATACTCTCAAGTAATACATACCTCCTAAGAGTGTTTTTAAACACTAAATTAGTGCTTGGTAATGAACTTAATACATTGTGGAGGTCAATTTTTTTTGACTAACCTTCAAGTTATAACTCCATATGGATAAAATTGATCAAAAGGGTGTTCTCTACAATGGTATTAAAGTCTTCTTTGTAATGGTGTGACTCAAGAAGAATCCTACATTTTATAACTCAATTCTAGGAAGGTTTATCTTTTCAGAATCCTTATCAGCTGAGATATTAATATTTTCTTTTTGAAACCCCAAAATTGGGTTTTAGATAGCGTGATAGTGATAAAATTCAAATTTATTATCATACACACCCTTCTTGACTCATTTACATATTGAATAAGCTTTAGGAGGATTAAATTAAAGTTTCTTCTTTTATAACCCAAATTTGTGGATGAATAATATGCTCCCAACATTAAGCTTTAGGTGAGAAAAACCGTAAGAGTTAACAAAACATATTCAACATTGGAAGTAAATTATAGATGTCATGAACTACCCCTACATATTTGTAATGAAATTATTCAGATATATTTGAGTATCAACAACAATAGAACACCAAGAGCACCAAAATGTAGATAAATGATAACAATATGCAAGTATACATTATAGGACTAAGGGCATAGTAATATTCAATCCCTTTCCTCTTGATAGACATAAATATGTGCACCTTTCCAATCAATGTGCACCCTTCCTCTACCTAGTTTTCCTTCAGTTAACCATTCACCCTATCTCAGAGGAAATTCCTAACAAGGTTTTAAAGTTATTTCAGTGTGCAAAGATGATTACCCAAGGTGATAAATTAATTTAGTAAGATTTAATGAAATATATTTTCCTCTAGGGGCCTAAAAAGGACATTTTTGGCCATTTTATAGCTGGTAAACACACTTCAGGAATGTTTAGGGAAATTCTAAATCACCCGAGGGTGATTTTGAAGAGAATTGAAGGTGTTTGAAGTAATTTAGGAAAATTTGGGAAAAAAATATCATTCAGGATCCATCTGTTCAACATTGGGTATTCGGGATGTAGGGAATGAGAGCTTCAATGGTGAATTATGTCTTCTATGGAAGATTATGGGAGTTCCCAAATGAGTTTAGAGGAAAAAAAAAATGCATATAATTGTGTAATGATGGTCACTTGGATAACGAGTGTAATTAAGAGAATCATCATTAGGTCTGTGAAGGACCTGAAACATCAAGAACCTCATTGAAATTCAAGTCATAAAGGGAATGATAATCATGATCATGATGAGAAAGGATCACCATGAGTGGTGATGATAGTCATCTTGAGCTCATAAATGGCACATATCTCTTGATATTGTTTCTAAACACTTAATCAATACTTGGAGATGTGTTCACATCTTGTAATTTAGGGAGTGGATTTCATAGTGCTTCAATGTAATTAGAGTTCAAGAAGATGGATCTCACCCTCAAACATTCCTTCAAGTCTCATTCAAGGATAAATCCTTCCATATAGAGGAGGAAACATATTTCCATGAGGAGAAATCAAGCGAAGATGTGTCTAGATAATATAAGCATGTTTCCACTCATGTGACATCTTGGTCAGGGAAGTGAATTGTGAGGTTAAAAAGGGTGTCATCATGTTGAAAGGTGAAATGGGAAGATCATGGAGTAAGTTGAGGGTCATCATATCTTTACTTTTCCATCATGATGCAGAGAAGAGAAATATGTTATTTCATGCATTCAATAAACTCTTTACCAATTAAAATTACAACTCCAAACTGTCTTTATCTCATTCATAAAGACTCAATTCTTTTTTAGAATCTACAAGGATTGGTATTTCTTGTTAAAATATATCTATACCATTCAATAACTCTGTGTTATACTCCTTTTTCCATGCTCTCTTCATCCATTCTAGGCTTACTCTCAAGACAATTAAAATCAATATATTTGTTTTAGCTACAAAAACCCCAATTCTCCATCTCAATGCAAGTAGTTTCTAGTTCAATCCTTGAATCATTACTAAATTAAACTATTCAGACACAAAATAAGTTTTTACTCCTCATCATAGTCTCCAAGAGGTGTTCATCAATCATCCAAATGAGTCTAAAATCAACCCTTATTTTTCAAGTCAATCTTATAGTTCAACCCAATCTTTCCTTAGTTCTATTAGGCTTGAATTTCCATTTTGTCAAGTTTCTTTTGCTCTGTAATCACCCAAAAAGACAATTAATGTGTTTTACCATCATCTATTAACCTTCTAAGACCATGCCAGAGGTTTCAAGATTCACATTTAGCAAAATCACACACTTCCTTTGTATTTTCCTACTTCTTAATATCTCCTTTGACTATTACAAAAAAACTGGTACGAAAATATCCCTTGATACGAAAGGAATCAATTTAGTTCTTATGGAATCCTCCTCATGAACTTGGGGCAAAGATTCCTTTCAAGTTTTAGAAATTTTGACTGGTTTGTTTTCAAGATTTGCTAATTTTCTCCTTTAAAACACTAGTTGAGGGTTTCTTCTACCTGAGAAGAGTTATTTATCTACAAAAATGTATAGAGGCAGTTTCATGTTCTGATTTTCCATCCTAGGAGCTGTATTAACACACCAAATCTTAAAATATTGCCAGTGATGACTCTTATCTCTCTCACTATGAATGCCACTTAAATATTTTCTACTCTGCCTTTGAACTAGGGTTCTTTGGCCATTCAAAGATGGTTTAATCAAAGTTCGACTTCCTTGACACTGTGAAGGTTATTGAGAATTATTTGAGGAAAAAGAGTTCTATCAAACCTCCTCACTATTCAAAACTCCTCAAAATTACACTCTTACTTGTTTTGAACTTACTTGAAAGGTCAAAGGTATCAAGAAATGTTTGCTACAGATCTTAGTCAAGCTAGACTTCTCAATAAATAATAAATATTCTTCAAGACCAATAACACCAGAGTTAAGGGATCCTTACCAAACATGAATAATATCTAATTAAATTACATACCTAAAAGGAAATGTTCACAAAATTCAGTCACAGACTTAGAGAGAGTGTCGTCAACTTGGGAAATAAAAGGTACAACTAACTCATTATTTTTCTATCTAACCTAATCAATAACCCTCAAACAAATTAATCTCTTAGATCAGTATACTACATAGGAAAGAGACTCTTCACCATTTGTATCCTTCTTCACAATTGCATGCATTTAGTTTTAATGCTCACCAACATTATAAAAGTAAATGTGAAAATTATTACAAGAAGAAAATGTAAAAAACACAAGAAATATTCCACAACGTATCTTGAAGCTTTCTTGGGATTCTCATTCAAATGGAATGAGATTAATTTAGTTACAAAAAGGTTCATATACCTTCAAAAATATTTTAAAAACTAAATCTTAATCTTGCTAGACCCTTGGTCTTATAGACATCCCTTAGACAACTTCATGGCTTAAGTACGACTCTAATACATATACCACTTAAATGCACTCACTATTATTCCGAGAACCCCACTCAAAATTATTCCAAGATTTAAATCCCCTATAAAACCTAAAAAACACCTTACAACCCCCTAAACCTTACTAAAATTAGCCTTCTAATTCAAATTCAAAATTTTGGAGGTAAAGTGTAGAATTTGGATTTGTAAAGGACTACACCCACACAAACCATCCTAGGTGATTATTTGTGACCTTATAACCCTACAAACATGTTTTTAAACCAAAATTGATATTAACATATCCTACGTATATCATTAGGGAGGATGCTCTTGCATCACATTATGTTAAAAAATATTCAAGGAACAAACCAAGATGAGCTAGTCAAGCTACTGAGGCATTCAAGACCATCATGTGTGAAGGATCGAGGCATCATATATCTCCATTAAGTGAGAGGCATATGAGAAAATAGGTGTATGAGTATCCTGAAGTTGATTCCATCTGAGGAGAATTCTAGAGCTACGAGGAGTAAAAGGATGATCTTCATATAGAGCACCATATATGTAAGAATGAGAAATCATATAAGTTTCACTTGATGTCCAAGTATTGAAGGCCATTTTAGGATCTCAATAGTACTTTTTACACTAACTTGGCAGTGTTCTTAAACACTCATTCTAACCTTGTAGTGTGATCACCCAGCAAATTAGGAAGGACATTACAAACACCTCATTTTAGTCCAACAGGTGGACACATGATAAAAATATCATTCACTGTCAAATCCTTCTATCTAAATGGATAATACCTATTTTAGTAAGTGATAGATAATCAGAAAATGGTTTGAGCATCATGGAGTTGATTCATGATCACTAGGGTTAATTTTGCAGGAATTGAAAAGTAAGAGAGTGATCCATGATAGCCACTTTTTTCTAAGTCAAATCTTTCTATAAGAGGGTTTCCATGATAAGTAAAAATATTTATCTTTCCTTTTAATCAGAAGAAATCTGTACTATTCCCATCATAATGTAGATCTCATAACAATGTTTCTAAACACATAAGTCATCACTTGAGGTTTTGGAAACATGTTTTCAACTCATGGTAAAGATAACCCATAAGTTTATGAATATGAACTAATAAAATGTAGAAATTATATTTACTACATATTACAATTTTATACATTTACCGGTTCACTATGTTGAAGTTGTTCTAAATTATATGCACTTTTTCATGATAGAAGTTTCATCACTCAAAAACACAACTTGGGGTGTTAGGAAGGTGTTTTCAACTCACAAAATTTGGCCCCATCCTCATGATATCATCACCCATATTTCTAACCCAAAGTTTCAAAACAGATAATGGAAAACATTACATCTAATTTTATCTTATATGATTTCATCTCCTAAGCCTGATTCCTTATGAATTTCAAGGCATGCAAATTGTATTTTTGTTTGTAAAGTTTCATATTTATATTTTGTTATCCAGAACAATTGCACCATAAGGAGACACTACCAAAAAATAGTATATTTATGAAATTACCCATTCCAAGAGGTACCTATCAACATTTAAAAATATTCATCTATCACCATGTGGTGACCATCTCTCTAGATATTGCAAATTTAGGGTCATTTTAATTTCGAATCGAAAGTGACAGCTGTACTATTTTGAAATTCTTCATGAAACCTTCAAGTCTCAGAGAAAACTAGATATTATTAGCATATATAGGATTCATATATATTTCCAGTGCCTATTTTTTTTCCTCCTAACTCTTTATAGAGCTCCCAAAATCATCTTGAGAAGTCAAATTTCACCATTAAAGTGTTTATTCCCTGTACCTAGAAAACCCGTTGTTGAGTAGATTGTCCTTGAATGAGAAACAATTTCCTAAATCTTCCCATATTTCCTCCAACACTTCGAAAATTCCCTAAAATCACTTGCATATGCTTAATATATTTCTTAAACTCTCCCAGAGGGTGTTTGATTAGCTCAGAATGGCCTTTTAAGGCCTCTGGAGGAAGTTATCTTTGGCCCCATCCTCATGATATCATCACCCATGGTAAAAAATAGTATATTTATGAAATTACCCATAAAGTCACATTGAACTCATCAATCATCGTATTCAATCATCCCTGCACATTGAAAAAAATTTTGTTTCCTCCTAACTTAAAAACTATGTTATTAATTTATTTTGATAAGAAATAATTTCAGGTTGAGAGTGGTACTAAGGTAGGATGTCACATTGCCATCAATCATCGTATTCAATCATCCCTGCACATTAAGGAAGGATGTACTAGTGACCAAGAAGCAAAAGGTTCAACTATAGGCTTAGGTGTCATGCTCAAAGTTTCAATTTTTCATGCCATATGTTTTGCATGGCAACACCCTCTTACCACTTTCACCAAATTCCTTTTTTGTAAAGAACAAAATATTTCATTAGTGTCTTGTCCATTTATGAAAATTTTAAGGGTTTTTTTGGAAAAAAACACAAAAGGATATCAAAAAAGCATTTCTCTTAATGTTTCAATGTAGATTTTATTACTTATGAAGTATGTGGCACTTGAATCAAACTTCCTACTCCTACACTAGGGTGAGAATGTAACTCATTTACTTAGCATAAATCCTAATGAAAGTTCCAAGTTTCTTTCTCCATAGAAAGTAAATGAATTTTTGGAAGATTTTACACATTTTTACCTACTCCTATAATAAATTTTGTTGAGTGTTATAAATATATGGATGTGATGCACTCTTTTATCTTATAACTCTTCAATTTACGTCTTATTATTCTATTGAGAAAATGAAGATATTATGGGGTCCTTATATATACCATATTCTTTCCCACAACTTACTATTGTTAATGTATATTAAAAGGATTAAAGGATTATATACTTGCCAACATGGTAACCAAGGTCACTCCCTTAAATTTTTGATTGTGAGGATCACTCAAGTGGTCCTCTTAAAGATGCATTCCCTAAGAGTGTAAAGTAGGTAATCATCCAAAGTATTATTCTACCATATTCTAAGATGAAATTAGGGATTCAACTCTATGCTCATGGGAAAATTCATGAGTCCATATATTTGATCAATTGTCACTACCTTTGGGAGTTGTGAGGTTTGTAAGTTCTAATTTTGACACATTTAACACTCCTACAAATGTCAGTAAACAATCCAAAAGGCCCCAAAACCTAAATAATGACTATATTCTTTCCCAAAATAGACATCGATTGTAGAGTTTAAACCCTAAAAGCTTTACGCTAAATGCTGAAATCCTAAAAAATACCTATGTACTGACCATATTAGAATATGAAAAACCATGTTCTAAACCATGACTGATGGATTTGTGAGACTAGTTCCATAAGGTGCAAAGTGACCCTAATTTCTTATATTTACTAAAATAAATTTAAAGTATAAGCTTTTCATTTATTAATATTTATACTTTATATAAGATTAATAAATGAAAAACTTAAACCATTTATTTTAGTAAATATATCTCTCCCAAAAAACACATATACCACATATCAAATAGGAACATGAGGGCATTATAACACACTCACGTTTTAGGCTTGGTAATTACCAACCCTAATAATTCATAACGCCATCATGATTTCCTAAAACGTGCTTGCGTTTTGCTTTAAATAAAATTTTTGGATGTTTTTCGGTCCCCCATCTTCGTGCACTTATCCCATAGTTGACTTTGAAGAATAGATACACTGTATATTTTCAAGCTTAAATTTGACAACCTAGGTTAGTGGAAAAAGGAGTTTAGGGACATCATAGAGATGGTGAATGGAAATATAATAGAGGATTGGTGTCTGGTTTATATATTTTATATGGAAGATAATATTGACCTATAATCAATTCCATTAGAAGTGTAAATTAGAGGGCTTCAAACTGAGCTTCATTTTAGAGGAATAGGTTGAGAGACATGGAATATTTGAATGAATTTTTTTTAGTAGTTTCAACATTTTTTCACAGTTTTTTAGCTCCCCAATCACTTGTAAACACTTCTAGGTCATCTATTTCTCTTCTAGAAAATCCTTTGAGTTGTTATGACCTTTATGTCTTAACTAAAATATATAGAATGAGGTTATACAAGTTGTTTTTGGCATGATGTCCTAATAGGTATTGTCATTGATGCAAAAAAACATTAATGATAAAGTGAATGTTATAAGATGATGTCATGATGTTGTTCATGGTGCTAGCATGGTGGTTCAAATGTTTATCAACTATTACATTGGGATTCAGTGATGCATGCTTACTCTAGCAAGCCCATATAGGTGCCTAAGAGGTGTTACTTGATAGTGTGATATCCTTTGATGATTGGGAAGAATTTTGGCATGATGAATAACATGATTTGAGGATTATTGAGCACTCACAACAATGGAATAGTGCAGGTACATGTGATTCTCCATGTTACAGGTGTTCATTGGGAACAAATATGCTTACTTGGAGGTGTGACAGAGTATATTGGAGACATTTGAGCTCATGGATGAATGTTATCAGGTGTATCACAACATACGATGTATGTTTGGGTCATTTTCAAATATTTAATGTTAAGTTATTGCACTATTTTAGTTGGCCCTAGTTGTTACAGTGAGAATCTAGCATGCAAACATAGGTAAGTATTAGTGAATAGAGAGATTGAGAAATGGAATTGACATTATGATAATTAAATATGTTAAAAGGATGAGTCATAGTGCTCTCAAAAAAATTTAAAGTCCCCATGATGTGTATTTTGCAAGATATGATTGGTTTTGTAAGAAAATGCCAAGAACAGGTAAAAATCAAGCTTGAATTTGAACTTCTGATGCTCGTTGTGAATAGTGTGATTTTCATGGGACCTTGTGGATCTAAAGGATGATTCTAAGGTGAGTTTATAAGGTTTAACAAAAATAATGAGGTTTTTTGATCGTCATGATTTTATGAATGAATGTTAAGAAGGTAAAGAGGTCATAAACCCTAATTAAACCCTAACTAGGAGCAATTTGCAAAAGGTGAAGTATACTGACCCAATTTTGATTGAAATATGAAATTTGACAATTGGATGTTGTAGAGGAATTATCAAAATTTCTAGAAATATATGGTCGAGGTCATGGTGATGAGTTGGCCCCACCTAAAAATATAAGTTTCTAGGAAAGAATGATATTGAGCAGGATGTTCCAAAGGAGTAGCATGAAAAATTAATCATTCATGATTATTAGGAGGTTTTCTTGATGTACATGAAGTTTCAAGACATTATTATGCATTTTCATGATGTTTTGAGGTCCAAACAGGTTGATTGGTCAAAGGGCATTTTTGGGATCTCAAATAGTAAGGTTCAGTGAAATGGCTATAACTTGAGCTATATGTGAATTCCAAAGGTAATTAAATTTTTTTGGGAAAGAGGATTCATATATATTTCTAGTGATATATTACTTGCCTCATGATGAGGTAATATGATAGGGTTTCTAGGGCATTCTTTGAACAAGAATATTTTTGGCAGTTCAAGACAACATTTGTTATGGTGCAAGTTTGATGATACTTGAAGCATGAAATGGATTAGGTGATACTTTAAATCACTTGTAATATCAAGAGGGATGAACTAGGAATACAATAAATCCATTTATAGGTATTTAATTCATATATAAATTATTTTATGAGCTAACGTTTCGAAACAATGTTTTTGGTAGGTTGATTTGGTGAAGGCAAATATTGTTGAAGTTTGAAGTGAAAGATATTTCATGACTTATAACTTGATTAAATTTTTTATACAGGTTATGAAATTTATTTTTAGTGGTTACATGGCATGTTTTTGTTGAGTAAAAGTGATTTGGTTATCATATGAAGTTTCTAGGGTGAGGAAGGGTGAAAGAAACAACTGTTTTAAGAAGTGCAAAGAGGTCTGGGCCCAGTAAATGAAATATTTTAATTTGATGAGATAATTTGAGTCCATATATGATGTTTAAATGTTATTTTAAACATGTGTGATGATTTTCAGAGCCTAAAAAATATAGTTTTGGGATTAGGATATTTTTATCATCATAATGCAAGGGTTTTTGAGATTTTTGGTGCATGGATGAAGGGTTTTAACTAGGCCGACCTACTTGGGTCAAATGTGATTGTTGGGATGGATTTTATTGAATTTTATAAGCATGTATAGGTTGAAAATATGATGAGGTACTGACCTCCTTTGAATTTGAATCAAGGAAAGGGTATAAAATGGAGTTTTGAGTACAATGGTTCTAGCTTTTCGAAACCCCTTTTACCTTCTTTTGAAGAAACCTTTTGCTGAAAAGTAAATACATTTGGGCATATCCAAAAAATATTGGAATCTTATTCTAGGAAAGCTTCTGGTTGAGTTTTTCATGAGGAGAATTTGAGCAAGTGCAAAGTTGGTGTTGTTTCTTTGAGAACGAGTTGGAGGAGGGAAAATTTTGGTGCTTGAGTTTGGATGCTATCTTCATAGCATGCTGATATTATTTTTACATTTCTAAGGTGTTTTCAGATCTGATATTGAATTTGAAGACCTTATCATAGTTGTACTTCTTCATATGTGGTCTTGAGACATTGTTGATTGTATTGAGAGAACTTCGTTGTATCTTGTGATTCATTGTTGAAGATACTACTCTTGTGATCTGATTTGAGCATCAATATTAGTTTTTGTATCTGATTTGATTAATAAACATATGTGTCTTTGAGATATTATTATGTTATTTGAACTGAGTTTACTTCATTGAAATGGTTATATGCTTTGATGTGTTGTATATGAGCATGCGTGGTTAGCGTTTCAAGCACAAGTGTGAAAAAGGTTTTATTGGGGATTGATTCACCCCAACTCTTAGTCCTTTTCACCTCCAACAATTGGTATTAGAGGAGGCCCTTGAAATTAACCTAACAAGCTAGAGGGATATCTTGGAGGAAAACTATGGGGGATCCCTATTGGTCCATGAGAGGATGTGAAATTCAGCTAGAGAAATTTGTTAAAATTTTAGAGGAAGGAATTAGGATTTATAAGACTCAATTTGAAGAAGCTCAAGATGAGTTAAATATCAAGAGAGAATAATGTCTCAAGCTTGAGTATGAGAAAGAATAACTAAATATGGAGTTGTCCACCATGACAAGAAATCTATCATCCTTCGAAGAGAGCTCAGAAAAATTGAATAAGATGCTGGGAAAACAAAAGATCTATGGTGATAGGACATGCCTATGATTCAACGAGGATTCATCTAAGAAGAGTGAATAAGAATCAAGTGAAGGATCAAATGAAAGAAAGAAGCCAAACAAGGGATAAAGTTTAAGGCTTCCACCTCCTAGAAGACCACCTATCAGGAAGTACAATGCATATAGGTATGGTTTCTTTCATGGCAATTGTTACAAATGTGGTGCTTATGGACATAGAGCTATTTTTTTTAGTTCTAAGGTTGAAAAGAAGGATCATGGAAAAGGAAAGGAACATTGTGAAGAAAATAAAGAAGAGGAATGTCAAGACAAGAAGGAGAAAAAGGTAGGTGAAAGGTATGGAGCTGAATGATATCATTGCAAAGAAAAGGGACATCTTACAAAATATTGCAAAAATGAGCCATCAAACACAAAGAGATATGCAAACACATTTAAGGGGTATTGATATGCTTGCAATGGATATGGTCATAGAGCTTATGAATGCAAAGGAAGGAAAGTGGAGTGTTTTAGATGCCAAAAGATAGGGCACATTACAAGGTTTTGTAATGCAGGCCAGTTTAAGAAAGAGCCTCAAAGACATAAGACATAAACTCAAGAATGCAAAAAGAAGGATGAGTCTAGTCAAAGTGCTAAAAAGGACACCAAGGATGTGACTGAGATAAAGGAGAAATATGCTGCAATAAATGAGAAAACAGATAAAGAGGAGACATTCAAGGTCCAAGAAGAGGGTTTGAGACCTACTTAGGTATCTCATCAAGATCCTCCATGGTGATATATGCCTCTAATAGGCTTCATAAAGGTGTATAGGTTCAAATGAAGCTTTGGAGTGAGGAGGAGCTATATTTTTCAAGAGTGTGTCTTAATCATTGTGTAAGGTATGTCATTTCAAGTTTCTGAGGTTCAATTAGTTAGTCATGTTGAGTATTTAAAGTCTCTTGTGTTATTTTTCTTCAAAACATAAAAGATAGTAAGATGTAAATTGTGCGAGTTCTCAAGTCTGAGTTGTATTTTCTCAAAAGTTAGCTGTCTCTATCCTAGTACATCAAATGGTGTAAAAAAGCTAGTGATATCATTGTTATAAGAGAATTATCAGTCTAAAATGGTTCAATATGTTCAACATTCATATGGATGTTTCACTTGGGGTCTACAGTGTCAAATTTCATGAAAAATGTCTTTAAAAAGGGAGAGTGTGTATATAGGACTATTATCAAGAGTCTATGAGGTCTGTGCATAAGTTCTTGAGGTGTATGGGGTCTATGTTATAGGTGTTTAGTGTGGTTTCTAGTCCCCTAGAGTGACTGTCTAAGATGATCAAGACATACTTGATTAGTTTGCTCTCAAAAGGTTGACTGTGACATTGATATAGTGAAAATAACATTGTGTTGCAAGAAAAAAGGGAGGTCTACAAGTATGTATTATGGTGATTCATGATGAAGTAGTTATTTATGATTGAAGATGTTGATACACAAAATATTTGCTAGTTTAAAGGTGAAATGAGCTAAAATCAAGTAAAAATGCTAGTTCACTGCCCTGACTGTGTTTGCAAAATCCATTCAAGTATTGCACAGGGAAACTAATTTTTGAGTGATCAAACGATATAATTTTTCTCTAACAATTTGTACATATCATATACCATATGTGGACTAAAGGATGCATGTGATAATGAGGTATAAGGACATGTATATCTCTTGGGATTCATGACAGTAGTGAAGACTAATAGTATGGTGTCTAAAAGACTCAGAAGTTGGTCTATGAGAATTTCGTCAAAAGAAGGTATGAGATCAAGTATTGAAGTATCACATATGATTTTCTCAATCTATACATGAAGTTATAATTGTCTTTGCAAGAAAAAGAGGACATTTCAGTCTGAGTTTGTATAAGGTTATGCGAAGGGTGTTGAGGTGACATTATGTATACCAAGGGTTTGATATCAAAACCTAATGCTAGCTCTGAGAATGTTATGTGATAAGTGATGACTCATTAGTCTATTGAAGATGATATTATCTATGATTAATAGCTCTGTTAAGTGAAGGTTTGTGTATTAGATGTGCAAAAGGCCCAAAAGGTGTAGTCTTGAACTCCAAAGTATTTGAAAAACTATAAATCAATGTAAATTTCAGATGTTATACTGACAATGATCAAGTTAGAGGAGCATGAAAATGTTCATTCTACAGGAGTATACTGACTTGAGGAGCTAAGTTTGATTCAAGGTATATTATCAAGTCTTCAAGAAGGTTCAATTGGCTATGCACATGTAATTACAGTCAATGAGGTTTTGTGAAAGTTATATCAGGGTTGAATGTCTCAATTCTTACATGTGTGTATATGAGAACTCAATGACATGCCTATCAAGCTAGAATGTGTTGGTACAATGTGTCATGAACCAAAAGAGTGCACCTACCAGCATAGAATGAGGATTAGAGGTCAAGATAACTATGTAAAAATTCTATAGAGGTTTTTCAAATCCAAAAGTATAGTGATAGATCTACTGTGAAAAAAAAATTGTGAGGCTACTGGTCAGGGTTTGAGAAATTGGTTACCTACAGGTCTGAGAGAGAATTTCAAAGATATATGAATGTGTCTTGAAGGCCTTGATAGAAGTTTCATGTGCTCTTGAAACTGAATATCACTATACATGGAAAGGTGGCAAAGTATAAGGTAACAAAGATAAGGAAAGTCACTCCCATATCTTAGAAACAAAGTAAGCTTCAAAGAAAGACTATAACTGTGGTACAAGATGATGATTCTCTCAAAAGTGGATGAAATATGTTACAATAAGGATAGATTTTAAGCACTCCATGCCTAGGTTGAAGATGAAGTGAGTTTCTCCAGGCCTTGAGATGATTAAGAATACATGAAAAGAAGTATTGTGATCATGGTAACTGAAATTAGACTTTGCAAGTCTAGATGCAACCTCAAGAAGGTAAGCCATAGGTCTAGGAGGTAGAAGTTGATGATCTCAATCAATGAATTCTTGTATGAGCCTAACATTGCTTTTAGATGAAAATGATGACCTACAAGTCTAAAGGATAGTGTTGAGTGGCTGTAAAGGTTTGGTATGACCTCCCAAGTGCATTATCATGTCGAAAGGTATGTTTTAGTCTCATACTCATGTTTTTGCAAAGTAATGGTGAAAGGAGAAAGGTCTAGGGATTGGTTAAGTCTTGAAAACAATTTTCTTAGCTTAAATAGCTCTTTATAGGCATGTAGAGGCTTATTCTTGCATGGTGTTAGTTGGAATGAAGTGGAAGGATGCTTTCCTAATCATAGTTTTATTTCTACATGATGTACATGTATGGGGTAATGATTTTATAAATGAAATATTCATGGGTTAGGCTTGTTGGTTGAATCTTGCACTTTAAATTTAGACTGAGATAGTATTGCAGTGATACGAGATAGGGGATGACTAGTAAAGTGTGGTATGTTTAATATTAAAGTCAGGGAGAGCTTGGTTTTTCTCTATAAGCCTCATGGTTCAAGTATTTAGATGCTTTATAGACTTTGTTTTCTCTTCTCAAGGGTGTTATGAAAATGAAGTGTTGTTGTTTTTCCTCTAACTATGTTGAAGTGTTGTTGAAGCAAGAAAATTATTGATTCAAGGTGTGTATGGGCTCTCTAAGACAGGGGGAGTGTGTTTTTGACCTTCCTTGGAGAGAAAAGGTATTCTCAAGACCATTTAAGGTGAGAAATTTTTGGTTACACTTGATCTTTCTTACAAAGGTATGTACCGACTCATCTCAACTGAAAATGACTATTAAAGACTGAAAATGATGTTTAGGACTGTGTGAAAGTATCCAAGTTGATTTCTTGTCTTGGTAATAAGGTGAGCCTAAAAATATTGTGCTTATAAGCTAGGAATAAAGGACTTAAGGGTAGGGGGAGCAAGTGTTGTATGAATTCAAGCTTGGTTGACATGTAGGTGAATGTCAAAATTGGCCTAATTTTCTCTAAAAGGACTGTTATGGTCTCATGGTATTGCCCTTAAGTGTGAAATTATGAAGAAGCCTTGATATGCATATTTTGGCCTAGAAATGGTGGATTCTTGTCTAGAATGTTTGTGCAATGATGAATTATGACCCTTTATGACATTTTTGGCATGGATAAGAGGTAGTATGATATAGTCATATGCTGCAACAATACTCTCAAGAGGCTCAAAATAGGGGCATAGAAGAAAAGTTGCTTGTTTTCTTGTCTAAGAGATGAATAATGGTGTTTTAATCCCATTGCAAAGTAAATATTATGTTTTTCATGATGTGCTGCTGATGTTCAGATGTTTAAATTGTTCTTTCCAGGGGGAGCTTGGTATTTACAGGCTTGAAATTAGGCCAAGAATCAATTTTTTTAGAAAATCAAGAGAGAGAAAATTGAGACTTTTGGTTGATGTTTCCAACCAAAGCATGGAGGTATGAAGTTGAAGAAGGTGAAGAAGGTAATATACACATATGCCTTTGTCATTAATGTAAAAAGGGGGAGAAGTTCAAGGTGTTTTCCATCAATGACAAAGGGGGAGATTGTTGGCATGGTGTCCTAATAGGTGTTGTCATTGATGAAAAACAACATTAATGAAAAAGTGAATGTTTTAGGATGATTTCATGATGTTGTTCATGGTGCTAACATGATGGTTGAGATGTTTATCAACTATTACATTGGGATTCAATGATGCATGCTTGCTTTAGCAAGCCCATGCATGTGCCTAAGAGGTGTTGCTTGGCAGTGTGAGCTCCTTGGATGCTTGGGAAACATGTTGGAATGATTATTAGCATGATTTGAGGATGCTTGAGAACTCAAAATAGTGGAATAATGTAGGTACAGGTGTAGACACCAAATTTGGGTCACACTCCCCTTGGTCCCCTTTAATTAATTAATCTAACGTATTTAATTAATCATGACCCCTTCATCCCATATTAATATGCATCCTCATATTATTAATTAATTTAATTAAGTTAATTTCATCATCACACCTCCACCTCATCATTACACCTTACCATCGACCCATTCCAGGGGCATTTAACTCACAATGACCAAGTCATCACTCTCAACACTGAGTCATCATATGACCTTCCTACTTTCTCTAACAAGAAATCCACTTCCTTAAGCATACTCAACTTGGAAAACATGCCAAATCTAGGAAGATCTACCTATTTTTGGAAAACCTAGACTTATCCACCTTAACCGATGCCGGTTATCCCTTGACCGATGCCGGTCACCTAACTGCCATCGATTACTTTATATACAAGTTTAAGTTTTTTTACCTAGGTTGGTCATTCAATTATTGGAGCCTTATTGCATTCAAGTGCAAATCTTCAAGCCCTCTTGCATCTATACGAAGAACACACACAACCACAATGCAAGAAAAACATTTGGTTCTCCTTCCAGAGCGTTGGAATACTCACGGGAGCACACATGTTGTACTGCCATGACAATGGACTCAAGCACCTCTTTTCTAATCAACCACCAACCACTTCCACTCCCAATATCTTCAAGACACCAAGTAAGTACTGCGACTTTAATCATTAATGCTTATCCCATTGTAGATCTCTTGCTTTGTTCAATATTTTATTTCTTTTGTTACACATACATCACCTTCTTCCCACCAACCCACTATTTAACCACCCCAAGAGTTTTCACCATTCTAAACCTCCTTCTTAGTATCCCCGAGTCTTCTCATCTATATTACGACCCAAATAACACTACCTTCACTCTCTGTGTAATCATAAAGAGCCTAAAAACCCATTTTAAATAATTTACTACCTATCGCCCCTACTGATGTTGGTTCCATGACCGATGTCGGTTTAGTCTCCATAATAGCATCGGTCCCCAAACCGATATCGGTCTCTGTGTCATTTCACATTCTCAGATCAGCAAGCTTCCCACTCATCCAAAATCAACCTAGAATTCAACAAATCAGCTCCAGACCCTTACTAGACCTTAGACAGACCTGTTTGACCTGAACAAACTCCGGTTCTAATTAGATGTAGTGTTATTTTAATATGTAGCATAAAATATAGTGTATTGTGTGTATGAGAAACCTAAATCATTACATTGCAATGGGACCTATTTATTTCAGTTTCTTATTCACATTGAATTGTATTAAACAAAGGATTGATAACCATTCGAGGAAGCAATCCTTTGACCCTTGATATTTAATAATATTTGGTGGTATTTTTGTGTTTCTTGTACATGTCATTCCTCATAGCCAAAGGGAATCTCTTCACAGCCAGCTTTGATAAAAAATTTAGTAACACTCGCATTCAACCTTCAACCTACATACCACAGGTATTCCTCCTAACCTATTTCCTATTCCATTTTAACTAAATCAAATCAAAAAATTAGATGAAACATCTTGGCATGCCCTGTGGGACCCATCAAGGGTTCTTTACATTGTTCATTCCTAGGGAAATCTTGTGTGTCTATTTTCATTTGAAATGAGTTCACATTAATCTTATTATGTGGAAATACTCTTTTCTTCTAATTAGCTCAGTGACACTTGTTTTTTGGGATTAAAAAAATTATTCTTTCTTTTCTTGTATTGCATTTAGTGAAAGTCATACCCTTAACCTCTTCATAATTTGTTCTCATCGAATGTAATTTGTGGATTTGGATTTTAAAACTTGTGCACTTACATTGTTGAGTTTTTTGCATTATAGCTAATCTAAAATTGTTGGCAACATATATGCTGGAAGTTATGCCTAGTTGATGGTTGAAAAATTGAACCATAGCTCACATTTTGCACATCCTCTATACCAAATCACTAAAAAAATTACACAATTCTTAAACAACATATTCCTCGGAAGAAGTTGTCAATGATCAGAGGATTGACAATGGGCTCCAACCAGTTTCTCTGTCCAGTCATCATCTTAGAGAAGGATATCCCACGCCAAAAATTACCTAAAACCAACCATAGTTGTCGTATTTTATAGGGCATCCGTATTAACCAAAAATTCTATTATGTTTACAGTCAATCCTAAATAGCATAAGCCACAACATAAAATCTATAGTGTAGGATTTAGTGTTTGTTAGCTTTTTGTTTGCTTGCATTTTGAGGTGTGAGTTGTGTTACTTCATTCATTCTTATCCTTTTATACCCCACATCATGACTGTTGTAGTCCAGTTTTATTATGAGTTTATTAAGACTCCTCATAGCCATATTCAGTCTCTAGGTTGGCCTTTTTATTTGATCTAAATCACTAAAACTCCATTTTTCCTTCTCTTCCTAGATTTCACAACAATTGATATCGGTCCACCAACCGACATCAGCTATATCATCTTACCGATATCGGTTAACTGACCGACATCTGTTTGTATACTTTTTGGTTATTTTTTCCAAAATAGTATTCTTCACCTTCCTGTTCTTTTCGTGGCTTGTTGTACCATTTTTATCCCACTCCTAAGTCTCTGATATCATTTTTACGATCCAGGTTGACCCATTTTAACTTGTCATTTCCAAATATTTGAATCTCTTATTCTTCATAGTAGCCGACATATGTTGATCAGAGAACACATGACAGAACTCACACAAGAATTCTGCATGGGAAAACATGTCAGGTTTAAGAGCGCGAATGGACAGGAAGAACCCACACATGGAGGGCAAGCTCAACATTCAAGACTTAGCCGATTTTGAGCATGAAGACCTATTTTTAGAAGATGATGTGCAGAACACACCAACGATGCAGAGACGTGCACGCCACACATTGTCTATCTTTAGAGGATCGGATCGAAGTGTTTTGCATGGAGATGAGCTAAGAATAGGATTGTCACTTCAGTTAACTATAAGAGGTCTAAAGATAGCACACCTGCATGTGTGGCTATGCCTATAAATGGCGCGTGGATATTAATAGCATGCGACCTATTTTTGGAATAGATAAACGGTGAAGGGAAAGTACCCACCCTATATATATGATGTGAATCACATAGTAGTATATATAGAGATACCGAGAGAAGAGATATATAGGAATATGTAGAGCGTAAGAGGTATTGACTGGATTATTGTATTAGATCCATGCGTGCATCGATATAGAATGCCATTATTGCAAGGAGCTTCTGTGTTTATTAATAGATGGAAGATATTGGCTAAATCTAAGTGTCATTCCTGTGTGTAATTGAGTAGTGCATGTTCTTGATTCAATCATGATTATTGTTTAAGTTTGTTATTTCATAGATCTAAATATGGCATGCATTGTAGAATTATGGAGTAGTTATGGATCTATATGTTTCTTCCTTCGTCACGCTAACATCCTACTACAACAACCCTAAGGAGGGACCTGGTACCTTTGCGTGCTTTGGGTGAGCACTCAATCTAGGCTGAGTGATGTGTCAATGCATCTAGGGTGTTATTTGGTAAATTCTAGGCTACATCATTAGTTCCATTTCCTAGACCTCTTTTTCAATTGTTTTCAGGATGGTTCACAATGAAGACGTACCGGTTAACTCTGGCAAGTATTGAGGAGTGGGTACACGACCTGAAGGAAGAATATGCATGGCGGTTCAACAATGGATCTGATTTTAATGCATGCACTTAGGTAGAACAGAATCTGTATGAAAGCTTATATGAGATATTTTTTTCCATCTTTCCTGTAGAATTATATGAGTGGCTGATTGCATATGCATCTAAGCGGAATTAGAGGTATCGTGCACTTGTCTAGACACAGGAAGAATTTCAGGCCCTTTATGATGTTGATTTGATCTGGACTCGCACTGTGGATATGTGGTTTCATGGTGTTCTAAATAGTTATATTCTAGAATATTCAATTTAGACGTATTGTTTCCCGGAGGTAGCTGAATTCCAGTTTTTATGGTATCCTAGAGGAGCATATTTGCAAGGTATTCCACTAGTGATCAAGATCTTGATGGTAACTTTGAACCTGGAGAGTAAACCAATGGCTAACTAAACCTCACCTCGGGTGAGGGCAGGAATAATTTTGCTGAAAGATGGAATACCTAGCGGTAGAAAGGCAGAGAGAGGAAAGGCAAATTAAGTATAATGAGGCATGCGAGAGGGAGATAAAGAAGTAATGTACTGTTATAGAAAGTATGGCATTGAGGAGAGAGATGGCTCGTGAAGGATTTGAAGCTCACGTAGAAGACGTGGAGCCAGGGCATCAAGAACTCCCCCATCTTGGAAAGCATGACAGAGATCCCCCCTTGGATTCACATAGAAGTGTGCCAATAAAGACTACTTGGGCTGCGGGCGTGCATCTTAATCCACCTAGTGATCTAGCCCTTGTACTTGATTTTCTAGTATCTAGTACGATAAGTAACCAACAAGCTAACTTGGGAAGTAGGAGAGCAGAACTAAGTCAGGGAGCAAGTACATCAATGGCAAGACAGATGGCTTCAATGTTATTTGGAAGAACATTCTTAGGTGCATCATCCACACATAATGTAAGCGTGCCAAATGTTGGATTCACCTCTGAAGTGGAACTACCTCACACATTGTAGGGGTTCAATATAGTACTACTGTCAGAGCACAGGGGAGTACATCTATAGGTCATATTCCAGCCACATGTGGAGGATCATGAGGTATAGGTGGTTCTAGTTCTGGTGGATCTGGTGATTCTGGAGGCATGGGAAACACAAGAGGTTCTGGATCAGGTGGTCAAGGCCCGTAAAAAACAAAAAATATCTATATGGAGATGTATCTTCATCTTCTAGAGTATAGAGACATAGAGGATGCTGCTAAGCATATCCACATGTGTGAAATATTGTGGCACGTGAAAGGGATCATGATTTCTGAGTGTAAGGTAAGTCAATTTGGTACTACATTACAATGACGTGCACACAGTTGGTATAGGAAGTTTGACCCTAATCAAACTTGCGTGTATTATGCAACATTAAAGGATGCTTTCTTAAAAGAGTTCTATATCCCAAAGTTTGAGAAAACGAGTATAAGTGCACTCAAGGATATTAAGCAAGGCACTACTGAGAGTGTACGTGAGTTTGATACCCATTTTAAAACACTCCTATCTAAGATTTATTATGATATCCATGCAAGTCAACATGCATAATGGATTGTTGGGGGATTGATTACACCATTCAAAAGGGCACTATCACATAAGACATATACTGATCCACGCAAAGTAATGGAAGTAGCTTTGTGTGCTGAGGTAGTTGGGAGAATTGACACTGGTGTTAGTCCATTCTTAGAGGCATAGATTGTAGCTATGGAAAAATAGTTAGAGAAGCTATTAGTGAATTCAACCCATGAAATGCGCTCAGGGATTTGGTGTATAGATTGTGAGGTGGAAGGTCACACCAAGTATAGTTTCCCTCATAGATCTATACGTTCTTTACTGTTAGAATGTGAAATCTATCATTTGAATCACGATGCTAGCCATTTTCCCTTGTTAAATTGTGTAATAAGGAAGAATATATCTTGCTTTTGCAAGATTTGTAGATTCACAACCCATGATACCGAGGATTGTCAATTGATTGGTTAGATCCATGATGCTATAGACATTGGGGTACGACAGACAAGTGTAACAGATAATTCTAAGGGTAAGAATGAGCACCAGGATCGGGAACATAATCAAACGCACTATGATAAGAATGAGGGGAATTTTGAAGGAGCTCATGGAAGGGGACATGGATATCATGGTGGATATGGAGGATGGGGACGTGGTGGAGGAAGAGATGAGTTCCCTTGTGGAACATGTTATACATGTGGATCTCTTGACCACTATAGGCACAAATGTCCTTAGAATATTACATGTTCTTTCTGTGGAAAGAACCATAGCTATGAAGAGTGCCCAGAATTATATGAGCATCTGAGTAAGCAACATAAGCAAGAAAAAAAGGTGCCAGGATGGTTAGAATCCTGCGCACGGTCAAAGATCAGTGTATGCCCAAGATAGCACCAGAACCTGAGGCATTACACCAGAAGCCTATGATCACCAAGGAGGAGGTTTTTCATGTAAGGTACCCAGATCTTGCTCATTAGATGGAAGTTTACCAGGATACCATGGAAGTGCTAAGGAATCTTTAGGGTGAGATACAATACTTAAAGGAGCAGAAGAAAGCATCATAGACAATCCAAATTGATATCGATGATCTGAGAGAAGTGTGCAAAATGTTGCGCCAGGAGAACATCATTCCAGTATTAAGAAGTTGGTTGAAAGGGAACACTCCGCGCGTAAGTATTGAGACTGGATGGAAAATATTACATGCGAATCTTCTCCCTGATAACATTGACTATGAAAAGGAAATTACTTTGAATGCTATTATGGATGGATGGCTATTGAGAAACATATTGATTGATACTGGTACGGAAGTAAATGTTATTACATTAGATCCATGGGTGCAAATGGGGAGGCCTCCATTGTAGCCATCTTCAAATAGGACTATGGCAAATAGGACTATGGAAAATCTATAACCATACAAGGGGCAAAATTCACTGGGGATTTTGAGGCATTAGCACTTATAAAAGTAGACAATTTTCCAGCCTTTCTTGGACGTCCTTGGTGTTATGCGAACAATGCTAACTTGAGATTCAATAAGGGGTATATCACCTTTGAGAACAAAGAGGAAAGAGTTGTGATACCGTTGACAGATGGGAAGTCTACACCGTATGTTGAGCCTCTAAGTGAGGAGGAATTAAACAAAATATATGTACGCACTATTTAGGACCCAGAGGTCAATGAGCCATCAATGGAAGGCATCCTACAGTGGGAGGATTCTCATTCTATTAGTGATATTATGAGTATTGCTTGTGACAATTGGGCTCATGGTACATATGAACTAGTAGGGCATGAGGTAAAAAGTGTGGTTGCGTGCAAGAATGTACTTCATTATGTTCGAAGGATAGGTGGTTTAGTACCTTGGTATACAAGAGTAGAAGATCTTCCTATATTTTTGAAAGCTATGGAGGCACATTGGATAGGCCATGTCAGGATAAGAGATATGTTAGTAAATACCTTACGTGGGACAACAATGCACTGGTGGGTAGTTCATAGAGATAATCTTACGGAGTGGAAGGAGATCAGAATTTCCTTATCTACTAGGTTGTAAGAAGCAATGCACCTATGTAGATTTGCACTTATAATGGTGATCAACCTATTGAACATCACATTCAGTAGTGTGAGAGACTCTAGATGACATGGGATAGGAAGCATTATCACCTTCAGTCTGGATGCATAAATTGTATTCCACTCTACAAGGGTGCGCATGTGCTTGGTATGTATATGCAAAACTACATCGAGAGACTAGAAATTGGTAAAATTTGACTGCAGGAATGCTCCAAACCTTTGACTACTTCTCGACTAAACCTCCAGTAGAAGAGTCATTAAATTTTGTTAAGTGGTTAACCATTGGAGATAGTGCAAGGGCGGGGGAACTCATGTAGGAATTATTTGGCAAGAAAAAATAACGTGCACATTTTGAAGAAGAAGGAGAAGACTCCATATTTCTTGAACATGCTTGTCTTAAGAAAGAAAAAGGAAAGATGGTGTACATTGTGGATGATGAGGAAGTTGGAAACCTGGATATTGACCATTCACAAGGGGATGCACGAGGTCATGGATAGTGGAGATAAGGATACACGTGCATACCTAGAACCAATGAAGACAAAGAAGGTCAATATAGGATCAGAGGCTGAGCCTAACGAGGTCATAAATTGGAGACTAGTGGTCAAACTTGGAGGTAGATTAGACCATTGAGTTACTCAGGGATTATCAGGACTTATTCCCATGAGGGTATCATGAACTTAAAGGTATGCATGAATCACTTGGGGAAATGAAGATAAAGATTAAGGATGGTTCACGCCCAGTGAGGAAAAGACCTTACAGAATGAATCCTAATTTGCGCGAAAAGGTAAAAGAAGAAATTGATAAAATGTTGAAGTCTGGAATTATTAAGACCCTTGATGAGTCAGAATGGGTTAGTCCAATGGTGATCAGTATCAAGAAGGATGGTAGAATTAAAATATGTGTGGACTACATGGAGCTAAATGTTGCATGTGTAATAGACCCATTCCCTACGCCATTTACTGAGGAAATACTAGGAGTTGTAGGGCATGAAATATATTCATTCAGAGATGGGTTTTACGGGTATCATTAGGTTTGGATTTCTCAGGAGGATCAAGAAAAGACAACTTTTACTACTGAATGGGGTAGTTTTGCCTATACTGTGATGCCTTTTGGATTGAAAAATGTGCATGCTGTATTCTCGTGCATAGTTGTTCAGGCATTCAAATATTTTATTCACAACTTCTTACAGGTCTACCTCGATGATTGGACATTATATGGGCTTGTTAAGGATCACTGTGATAATCTGCGCTTAATGTTTGAATGGTGCAGACAATTGAGTATCTCTTTGAACATCAAGAAGTGCATATTTGCTACACCTTTTGGAATACTGTTGGGACACATAATCTGCAAGGAGGGATTACTTGTAGATCCAACTAAGGTTGCAGTCATTTTAGGCTTGGAAGCACCTACCAGTCAAAATGAGGTGCGTGGATTTTTAGGTCACACAGGATATTATAGAAAATTCATCAAGGGATATGTAAAAATTGCCAGCACCTTTGGAGGAGTTACTAAAAGGAAAAGGTACATTCTATTGGGGAGAATCGCAGCATCGCACGTTTGAAACATTGAAAGAGAAACTTACTACCGTGCCTATCCTACGTTTTCCTTCATGGGATAAACCATTTCATGTACATGTGGATGCCTCTGGCATGGCCATTGGCACTGTATTAGCTCAACCTGGAGAAGGTATTGTCGATCATCCTATTTGTTTTACTAGTAGGAAGCTGACTCATGCTGAACAAAATTATACAACTACAGAGCGCGAAGCTTTTTCAATGATCTATGCATTACATAAGTTTTGAAAGTACTTGTTAGCTACACCATTTGTATTCTATATAGATCACATGACATTGAAGTACTTGGTAAACAAGCCCGTCTTGCAGGGGTGTATATGCAGATGGGTAATCTTATTTCAAGAGTTTGACTTCATAGTTGTGGTGAAGCGAGGGAAAAGTAACTCTGGACCAGACCACTTATCTAAAATTAACTCAGGAGAGGAAGCAAAAATAATTGAAGAAACCATGTCAGATGCCCAGTTATATAGGTTACAACGCACGTGATTAGAAGTAGAAGACATTGCCATCTTTCTATGGACTGGTGTGGCACCAGAAGGAATGAAGACATTAGAAAGAAACAACTTGCTATACGCGCAACACCATTTATGTTAATCAGTGGTGACCTCTACAAGTTAGGTAGAGATGAAGTATTACGCCATTGTGTATTAGAGCATGAGCGCAAGGATATTATGGAAGAAGCCCATGGAGGTATTGTAGGAGGCCACTATGCAGGTGACGTAACTTCCTAGAAGATCCTACTTGTTAGATTATGGTGGGAGACATTGTATAAAGACTGTAAATAATATTATAGGGCATGTGACCATTATCAGTGCCTAGGAAAACTAGGACAAAGAGATGAGATGCCTTTGAGACCAATTACTAGTGCCAAACCATTTGAGAAGTGGGCCATCAACTTTGTAGGACCTATTTCACCAGCTGTACACATAACTGGATCACACTATATCATTACTTGCACAGATTATCTCACATGGTGGGCCAAAGCTGCACCTACGAAGGACTATACAATAGCTACAACAACTAGGTTTCTATGGGAGAATGTTCTTACAAGATATGGATGTCCTTTAAGTTTGACAAGTGATAGGGGTACACACTTTTTAAATGAAACCATCAGGATCCTATTAGATGAGTTTATGGTTGCTCCATCATAAGACTACACCTTACCACCCTCGAGGAAAATGGAACTTGCTGAGGCTTTCAACAAGATTTTGAGCCAGACATTGACAAAAATTTGTGATGTTGGAAGAAAGGATTGGGATGATAAAGTGTCAACTGTTCCTTAGGCATATAGAACAACTTATAAGAGATTGAACAAAGCCACACCATTTCAGTTAGTGTTTGGCACATAAGATATTATCCCTATAGAATTTATGTTACCTTCTTTGCGCATTGTGCACACTAGAGGTCTAGATGATGAGTAGGCTTTATAAAGAGTGTATTGAGAAGATGATTCAACTGGATGAGTGATGAGCCATAACATGATGGAGTCAGAAGTAGGAAAAGGCCAGGAAGAAAGCATGGCATGACTGAAACATAAGGGATAAGAATTTGGCAGTTGGACAAATGGTATTTCTTTATGACTCAAAGTTCTTGTGCCATCTAGGAAAACTCAAAGTACATTGGTTGGGGCCGTATGTCATCACTTATATACTTGAATCGGGTGATTTCTAGTTAGAAGCACTTGATGGAATATGACTACCCCAGTTACTTTAATGGGAGTAGGCTGAAGCCCTACTATAAATAAGTCTTCTTGGTGTTTGTAATAAGGCAGTATTGCCATTTAGATTAGGTTTTCAATTCAGTATTTCCTTCATTGTCCCTACACTTTGTCAATTTAGTTGTTGTTCTTGTGTAATAAGTGCACTTGCGCGCATGAAGCTAATTACTATGTGAATAATGTTTATGCGTAGAGGACTACACATCCTTTTAGTGTGGGGTGGTTGTTGATATCTAGGTACAAGACTATGGGAATTGAAAGGTGAAAGGAATAAGCTGCTACGGGTGTGCTTTAAGTCAAAAGAAGATTTCTTCTCAAAAGTGACCAAGGATGGAGATGAATGAAAGGAAAGTATAACGCGAGGTAAGAAGAGGCCATGATAACTACCAAGAGAAGGTACAATGATGAGGTACTTGGGTGCAAGGGCGTGCGTTGAAGAGAATTCTGTGACCAAAGGGTAGGAAGGCATGCTAGAAGGTTATAGTTGGGGCATGCGAAGATGTACCGTGTGGAATGAATGAATTTGGTCAATGAATGAGAGGATATTTGGTAGGTGAAGGAGCAATAAATACATCAAAATTTGAAAAAAACTATATAAGGATGGGATGTAAATTCATTTTTACCATTTCGACTAAGAGTATTTGAAAGAAGCCAAGTGCAAAGAGCTGAGTGATCATTTTAAGGTGTGAGAGGTGTGTAACCAGTCATGATGAAGAAATATGTGTGCAAAAGAAGCTTGTGTCCCCAGTGGTGAAGGGTTTGAGTGAAGCAAGGCGACAGAGAGGAGTTAGGGCATGAAGTTTCCACCTAGGGAATGATTGAATCTAGCTAGGGTTTGCTTCACACCTTGCAGAATTTGAGTAGAAAGGATCTACAAAGGATTGTAAGGTAGAAATGGCACCCAAGAAAGTAGTTGCAGCAGGAGTGAAGGGAAAGAAGAAGGTAGTCATCGAGGAGAAGAAGATGGCTCCAGAAAGTGATTTTTCTAGAGATGTAATATCCAGAGGGAGTTATCATAGGCCAGGAGTGGGATTCTCACATAAGGAAAAATAAAGTGAGTGAGGACAATCACCGTACCATAGAGAATAAGAAGGAGCTTGACACTTTATTGAACACGAAGACAAACAAACGCATGACAGAAGATATGCCGGTGTATGATGATGCTGGTGATAAGCTCTTGCAGAGGTTAGGAGTTTACCAACTTTACGATCTCCCTTATTTAAGGAAATATGAGTCCTTGTACCAATGGCTCATGAGCAGAGTGCAAAAGGATTTTTTCTACTTTGCAGGATGCATAGTCAAAATTTTAGTCGTGCTCATCTCTATGGTAACGACAAGTTGAAAGGCACGAGAGATGATTTGTGAGATGATCTGACAGATAAAACTGAAATATTGGAGACCAGAAAGGAGTTGGGATATACAAAGGGTCCGCGCGGTATGGACATCGACAAAATAAAGAAGTATCTAGTTGTACAAGAAGCCGCACATCTCATTACAAAGCTTGAATGACCAGGAAAGGTGGTCACAAGTGAACATACATGTGGTTACACATTGCGCGTAAAAGATGTCTAAAGGAGTAGTCTACAACATTTAACATTATATTGTAGAGACAATAGTTGAGGAAGCGTGCACAGGAGGAAAGATCATCTTTGGAGCTGTTCTATTATCACTGGTATTCATGGAGATTGGAATACCTGATGGACCAAAGGATAAGGTATGGGAGTATCCAATGGAACAAAAAGTCACCTAGCTAGAGTGCTTCAAGAAGTACTTATGTGAGGGATCCATGACAGAGTGATGTTAAGAAATGGGCAGAGAAGTGGTATGATAGGCTCCATGTGGCTTTTGAGGAAGAATGGCGCATCCCCAAGGACTTTCCTTCAATGGTTGGAAAGGAATTTCAGTTTGTTTTATACCGGCATTTCTACATCGCATGATTCCCAATGAGAGATGGATTCTAGAGCCCTTGGTGTAAATTACCTTACACATTCACTATAAGGTATTTCCAAGCATCTGTTCATAGATTCACAGACACGCGATGACTGGCATTCAATGCAGATAAGGTAGACTGTGACTACCACACGTTGAGGAAAAAGTATGTGTATCTAGGAAGAAGTGCCTATGTCAAGAGGCTCATTTCAGAGGTATTGAATATTAAGCCAATAAGTCTAGCTGTAGAATATATAGGGGAAGCATTAGTGTATCTTCAGTTGAAGCCCAAGATAGAGAACAATAAGTACACATGGAGAATGAATTCACGCTCCCAGGGCCATCGAAGGGTAAGTACACAATGGAAAACATACCAGCATAAAGGCCCATAGAAACTATGGAATTAGAGGATGAAGAAGAGGAGTGTGAAGATAGTGGAGGCTTGAAGGGTAGAAGAAAGTAACCATATGATAGAGAAGAGTCACATAGTGCATGACCACTCCACCTCAGGTACAGACAAAGAGGAAGATACAGAGGTTGAGCAGGGGGAGCACAGATTTAAGAAAGTGTTCAGATGCATAAGGACTCAAGGTGGAACCCCACAAATGGTAAGGAAATCACCTCATCTCTCTCCACACAAGGAGACTGTTGAGCCAAAGAGGAGAAGAAATTTGAAGTTGGATGAAGAAGTGGAGGAATCAGGGGAGAGTGAGCATGCATCTCCTACCCCACTTAAGCAAGAAGATGAGCCACAGAACGAGGAAGAGCAAAAAGATGAAGAGATGAAGGATGGAGAAGAATGAGAGAAGGAAACCTCCAGATCCATGCATGCGACTGTTCAAGGTGTAACAAGAAAAGCTCCTAACCTTAGAGCTACAATTCCCAAGGGACCTAGATCAAAGAGGATGAGTAAGGAACATGATGCACTAATCATGGGCTATGCAGAGGACACCTGAAAAATCATCTGCGCATGTTTCCAAAGCACTGTAGAACAAAAGGATTTATTTGGTTGGGAATTAATGGATGGGGATATGGTGACCATTTGCACTCAAAAGCAACTATCATGGTCAATGCACACCCACATGGATGAGCCTGAATTTGATGTATGCAAAGAGTCATGTGTTTCGAGACGGCTGAAGAAGGCACCCCAAGCTAGACATATGACGGTAAATCCTACTGTCATGTCAGATGAGTAGGTCAACAACACATTGGTGAAGGTTTCTACTGAAGTTTCAAGAAGAAACATGGACAAAGATGCAATGATAAGAGCATTGCGTGAGGAGCTAAAGACAAAGGATGTAGAGATAGCACACATAACACAAGAGAGGGACTTAGCGTAGAAGAAGAACGAAGTATTTATCAGCATCACAGAGGAGATTGGAGACAATGTCATAAGAGCTAGGCCACACTTGGAGCCCAAGGTACCACAGATGTTTCCCTCAGCGATACATTATGTAGGAAAGTTGGTGGACCTGGTACTTGAAGATGAACCTCTGTGCATGCCAGTGCCAAGGAATCTAGAACAAGAGGTAGAGTGAGAGAAAGCCTCAGTGATGTAAAATATTGCATCCTATGAAGGGCTGCTGCAAGCGCTACAAGAAGTATTGAAGAAAGTAGACCAGGATTTGAACATCTGCACAGCTCTAGAGGCACTTATCAACATAAAGACCCTAGAAGAAAATAATGAGGTCCAGAGAGCAATGAAGGATGAAACATTGGGTCATGTAGAAATATTGTCAATGGTTAAGTAGAAGTGTGAGGCCCTGACAGCAGCACAAGAGCCACACAAGACTCGGCTGGAAGAGCTTGGGAAGCTCATTGCACAAAAGATGGATCTTCTAGAAGGAAGAATGACCTCAATGTCCAGTGTTGTGTTGGTTCTGCAAAATGAAAAAGGGGAGATTACAAGGGATGAATTGGAGTCCATTGCTGTGGACATTCCAGAAAAAGTAGAACAAGCACTCGCTGAATGGCAGGCCTTGGAGGCCGAAATAAAGGAGTATCCAGAGTTGATACTTCAAACTGATATAGAGGAGGCTGCCTCATAAAACTTCTTTATTCATCTACATTCTTTCATTCTTATTCTTTCCATTCTTCTATTCTTTACTTCAATTTTTTAAGATACCCATTGTTGGGGTGACAATGAGATTAGTGTGGGGTAATGTTGATCAGAGAACACTTGACATAACTCACACAAGAAGTCCGCATGGGAAAACAGGCCAGGTTTAAGGGCACGAATGGATAGGAAGAACCCGTGCATGGAGGGAAAGTTCAACATTCAGGACTTAGCCGATTTTGAGCATGAAGACCTATTTTTAGAAGATGGCATGTAGAACATACCAACAATGTAGAGACGTGGGTGCCACACATTGTCTATATTTAGAGGATCAGATCGAAGTGTTTTACATGGAGACGAGCTAAGAATAGGATTGTCACTTCAGTTAACTGTAAGAGGTCTATAGATAACACACTTGCATGTGTGGTTATGCCTGTAAATGGTGTGTGGCTATTAATAGCATGCAACCTATTTTTGGAATAGATAAGTGGTGAAGGGAAAGTCCCCACCCTATATATATGATGTGAATCACATAGTAGTATATATAGAGATATAGAGAGGAGAGATATATAGGAATATGCAGAGTGTAAGAGGTAATGATTGGATTACTGTAACAGATCCATGCGCGCATCGGTATAGAATGCCATTATTGTAAGGAGCTTTTGTGTTTATTAATAGATGAGAGTTATTGGCTGAATCTAAGTGTCATTCCTGTGTGTAATTGAGTAGTGCATGTTCTTGTTTCAATCATGATTATTGTTTAAGTTTGTTCTTTCATAGATCTGAATATGGCATGCATTGTAGAATGATGGATTAGTTATGGATCTATATGTTTCTTCCTTCGTCACGCTAACATCCTGCTACAACAACCCTAAGGAGGGACTTGGTACCTTTGCATGCTTTGGGTGAGTGCTCAGTCTAGGCTGAGTGATGTGCCAATGCATTTAGGGTGTTATCTGGTAAATTCTAGGTTACATCAACATCTGTTTGAGTTGACCGACAACGGTTACCATTATATCGGCATCGGTTACCCTAACTGACATTAGTCTATGTGTTTTGATTTTCCAGGGAACAATGATATAATCACTTATTTTAGACTAATTTTTCCCATCACCTTTGTGTTTCTACGTCATCAGTGAAGCTCATAATACCTATTATATTGTCAGTCACATGGCTTTGACTTGTAAACAAGCTAACACTCTCATGTTTCATGCTAGCCATCAGCCACTCCTAGCTATTCCATCACTCCCTTCAATCTCATCACCCATGGACCCCAATCAGGATCTTACCATACCCACTGGTGATGAGGAGTTTGTAAGACTCCTTGATCACAACCTCGTTGCTCTGCATTATTATCTTGCTCATTCATCTACCTGCAATTTATCAAGGAAGATGGTATACAACATGCCTGTGTCCATCCCTCCTACCCTCACACCCACTTCTGCATCAGCTACTACTATCTCGGCCTTACCCTCTTCCACCTTACCACATGTGGTGTCTTAGCTTGAACCTACATCATCTATATCTATTGCACCTATGACATCTATAGCACCTTTTACATCAGTCACTCCTACTATGTCAACCATGCCTTTATTAACCACCTTGAGTGTAGGTCTATTTGTACCCACCACCTCTCATATACCTATTGCATCTTAGCCACCCATGGTGTTGGTAGCCCATACTCCCTTCTAAAACATTATCCTCTCCATCCTACAGTATCTTCCTCCGATTTGTACGAGGGTCATTATGTCCACTCCACCTACTTATACTTATCACCAACAACCCCCTATTTCATCTATCACTTATTCAGGATACTTGCCATCTACATCTATTCCGGCCTATATTCCTCCCTCACAATTTTTGTACTCAGCACCACCACATACTGGGATGCTACCCACATCATACCCTCCTCATCTACCTCCTTATACTGTAGGAGTTTCCCAGTCATCATAACCTACTAATGATCTTATAAAGATGATGATGGAAAAGATGTAGACATTGGAAGCATCTATCTCTGGCTCACGTAACTTTTTGACATACGATGATATTTGCAATGATCCCATTCACCCGTCCATTCTGATTCCTCCATACCATACACATTGGTAAATGCCTAAATTTAATCGATTTAACAACAAAGAATACCCACAAAAACACTTGCAATCTTTTAAACATGGTTGTTATCTGATCACTCATGATCACACTTTACTTTTGCGAACATTACCAATGTCCTTGACATGACCTGCTTTGGATTGGTATAGTGCTCTACCTAGGCATTTCATTTTCTCATTCAACCAAGTAGCTCAAGATTTCCTAGACCACTTTTCTATCAAAATTGTCAAAAAGGTCACCATGGCCAACTTTTATGTGACATGCCAATACGAAGACGACTCTATCATAGAATTCGTCGCTTGTTGGTGCAGCCTGATTAACCAACTCACGTTCCAACTGCCTCAAAATGAGTTAATAGAGCTGTTCACTAGGGATTGTGCTAGACATTCACCATGGCCCAGAAAATTGAAATTTGTAGCATTAAAGAGAATAAGATACAATTGCGTAGCAAGAACATTGCATTTAAATCAAATGATACCTCTTCTTCTTCCAAACCACAAAATAATTACTCTAAAGAAAAATTATCTGCGAATGCAGTAGTTTTGAAAGCTGGCCCATCTCACCCATCCAAAAAATCAAATTTTTCTTCCAACCTTTCTCTTGTACAGGATTTCCAGTTCAAGTAGCTAATCAAAACCTTCACATCTTCAAAAATCCGTTCCCAAATCACACCCCGTCTTCTAACCAAACTAGTGAAACCTTGACCAATGACAATAACATTTGTGAGGTTCATGTTTTTTTCTACATCATACCAGTTCTTCCTCAATTTCCTCCTACTCCATCTATCAAGGAGATTTTTGCACGATATCCTTCATCCACGGAGGGAATTTTTTCATCTGCTCCTTTACCCACAGAGGAATTTCCTTGATCTCCTCCTTCACCCACAGAGGAGTCTGCCATATCCATTGATGTTGTTTCCCCACTCACCTTTCAACCTGACGAATAACCCGTAATACTTACTCTTCTACCCACAAGAGATTCATGCTTACCTTCCTCTTCACCAAAAGATGAACCTACCTCATCCAAGTTTTCATCTCACCTGCCCATAGGGGATCTATTAGCAACATCCCTTCCTATTGGTGACAACTCTCCATTGGATTTCAAGGATCTAGTTGATTTTCTCTCAGCTCTTTTACCCAAATAGCCTGAAGCTAACCAATTCCTTGTCTCACAGAAATTCTTTACAGGGATTACTACCAAATCAACATCATCCCCCCCATAGCAGTGTGGTTTTCACGTTTGGCTGACCACTTGGATAATGTTGACAATTCCATGTTTCGGGATGCCTTTAGCTATCTTTCTCAACTCAGATGCAATTTTTGTTTGTTGATACTTCCACAATCTATCCAAAGGTGTTTCAAACAACCAAACCCACCATGCCCATGCTAGTTGTAGTGACCTCTTCTTCATCTCCCTTGCCCACACCTAAACCTTTACCATCAAATGAAATTTTTCCAATGCCTAGAACTTTGCTTGTGCCTATATCTTCCTCAGCATCCAAACCCATTGCCACATTACGAGTCATGCCAACATCAAACTTGGTCCATCCTTCTGTGAAACTGGATTTAGCCACATCCTCACAAGTCATAAAAAAGAATATGCACCCACCTAAGAGGAAGACCTAACCTCTTAGGTCACATACACCAACTTTTCCCAATACCCCTATGTCACCTTCACCACTTCAATCTATCCTAGGACCCTACCCATCAACCTTGGTCAAACAACCTCTTACCCAAGCTAAACCAAAATCACAACAACGTACCTCATCACGATCCTTTGTTGCACCCAAATTACCTACATAGCTTGCACCTTTTCCATCACCTACATCATTTTTACCTCCTATACCTACATCACTTACAATATCCTCATCATCACCCATTCCATTCCCTTCTCTTCAACCAATACCTTCCACATTGCCTCTTACCACAAAATTCATTGCACCTCCATTATTGCCTTGGCTAACCCAACCCCTTTCACCATCTTCCTTCCCTTCTACATCATGCACTTCTTCTTCAAATTTACTCAAGAAGTTGTAGTCAAAGCCCAAGAACCCACTACCCTCCAAAGAGGTAGTTAAAACTACACCACCTTCAACAACTAGTTTCCCTATTACATATTTACCTAAGAAGCTGCAATCTAAACCTAAAATTGTACTATCTACCAAATAGGTGGTCAAACTTACTCAACCTACGATTCCACCTCTGGTGGCGCCAAAGTCACCCACACTTACATCCAGACCCACACTTACTTCACATTGTGATCCATTGGTAGGGTCTTACGCCAACATCCTAGCTAACCTTTTATAAGCCTCTGTCATCACATTGCCACCACTTAGGCCTTACAAACCACTCAAACCTAAAGCATAAGGGTTTGAAAATCACTTAACCACCATCAGTTACTTTATATACAACTTTGCAACCTTTTACCTAGGTTGGTCATTTACTTATTGGAGCCTTATTGCATTAAAACATGAATCTTCAAGCCCTCTTGCATCCAAACAACAAACACACACAACCACAGTGCAAGACAAGTATTCGGTTCTCCTTCCAGAGTGTTGGAATACTCATGGGAGCACACAAGTTATACTGCCGCGAAATTGGACTCATGCACCTCTTCTCCGATCAACCACCAACCACTTCCATTCCCAAGATCTGCAAGACACTAAGTAAGTACTATGACTTTAATCATTAGTACTTATTCCATTGTAGATCTCTTACTTCGTTCAATATTTTATTTCTTCCGTTACCCATACATCACCTTCTTCCCACCAACCCACTATTCAACCACCCCAAGCCTTTTCACCATTCTAAACCTCCTTAGTATCGTTGAGTTTTCTCAACCATATTATGACCCAAACTACACTACCTTCACTCTATGTGTAATAAAAAAGAGCCTAAAAACCCATTTTTAATAATTTACTACCTATTGCCCCTACCGATGTCATTTCCATGATTAACGTCAGTTTAGTCCCCATACTGGCATCGATAACCAGACTGATATTAGTCTCTATGTAATTTCACATTATCAGACCAAAAGGCCTCCCACTCACCCAAAATCAACCTAGACTTCAACCAATCAGCCCCAGACCCTTACTGAAAATTTGACACACCTGTCTGACCTAAACAAACCCTGGTTCTAATTAGATTTAGTGTTATTTTAATATCTAGCATTAAATATAGTGTATTGTGTGTATGAGAAGCCTAAATCATTACATTTCAATAAGACCTATTTATTTTAGTTTCTTATTCACATTGAATTGTATTGAATGGAATAGGAAATAGGTTAGGAGGAATACCTATGGTATGTTGGTCGAAGGTTGAATGTGCGCGTTATTGAATTTTTGATCCAAGCTAATCGTGAAGAGATTCCCTTTAGTTAGGAGAAATGGCCTGTATAAGAAACACAACAAGACCACTAAATAGTATTAAATAACAAGAGTCAAAGGACTGCCTAACAAGGCTAGATCCGAGAATCGTGATGTTTCCTTGAATGGATGTCAATCCTTCGTTTAATAAAATTTAATGTGAATAAGAAACTGAAATAAATAGGTCCTATTGAAATGTAATGATTTAAGTTTCTCATACACACAATACACTAGATTTTATGCTATATATTAAAATAACACTAAATCTAATTAGAATCGAGGTTTGTTCAGGTCAGAAAAGTCTGTGAATTCCAGGATGATAAGTCTATTCTCACCTACCTTGGTGTGGAATATTATTATATTCATCGATCATTACCTTATGAGACATAGACCATGTTGAATGAATTGACCATAGAAATCAATATTCACACTCAGGATGACCCGCACATTCTAAAAATAGGCCAATATTTAGATGTTGTTGAACATGAAGCTTTTACTTCTTTCTTCTAGGATCATAACAACGCTTTTTTTTGGTCCTACGCTGATATACCTGGTATTGAACCAAACATTGTGGTCCACAATATCCTAACCATTCCTGATGCCAAACCTATGAAACAGAAGCTGCAAAAAATGCATCCTCACATTGCCCTTCTTGTCAAAGAAGAACTCCAATTCCTTCTTTTGGTTTCCTTCATCTTACCCATTGATTATCCCCAATGGATCTCTAACATTGATCCTATCACAAAAGAAATAGGGGGACTCCGCGTTTGCACAGATTTCCATGACCTTAGCTTAGCTTTCCCTAAAGACAACTTTCCTCTACCTAGTATTGACCAACTAGTTGATCTCATCGTTGGCCATGAGATGCTATCACTTATGGATGGTTTCTCGGGTTATAACCAAATATTACTCACCCCGAAAGATCAACAAAAAACTACCTTCATCACTCCTTGGGGAACCTTATGTTATCGTGTCATGCCTTTTGGACTTAAAAACGCTTGTGCTACATATCAGTGGGCTATGACTTATATCTTTCATGACATCATGCATAACATATTGAAAGACTATGTTGACGATCTTCTTGCCAAATCTAGACATCAGGCCAATCACCTTGTTGTCTTTAAAGTGGTCTTTGACCGTATCATCAAATACTTCATTCACCTTCAATGTAAGAAGTGTGTCTTCAATATTCTCTCCGACAAACTCCTTGGTTTTATTGTTTTGTTAGAATTTGAGGATTCTAATAAATAAAAATTTAATCAACTTACATATTATATAATGTTACAATAAATATTTAAATAAACATTACATCATAACATAAGTAAATAAAGAAATACTTACATGAAATAAATAACACATGTGACACAGTATTTATAGTGGAAAACCCCAAAAGGGTAAAACCCACTTTGAAAATAACCTTTTACTTCAGAGAACTTATTTTACATCTAGTAAGATCACCTCCTCCTTAAAACCCTATTTACCAAGGGTAAAACCAAATCACTTGATTTGCACACCTTTGATATATTTCCTAAATATATCAAATGAGGACCTAAAGTCCTTTTTATATAAGGTGATCGGGTATGTCTCCCAACCCACCTTTTCAACCTAAATGGTTGACACATATACCTAGGTGAGTGTATTTAATAAATATAAACATAAATGATTCAAATTATTAAATACTTACCTAATGTATATTACCTACGTATGAATATTTAATAATAGAAAAGTATTTCATATTATTAAATATTTAACCTATATAATAGTGATGGACCCATATTAATTAAGGGTTGGCCAGACCACTTAATCATTATGTTCCAACACTCCCCCTTAATGTTAAGTGGGATAACATATGCCAATAGATTACCTGCCCGTGGTACACTACATGATTTACAATCCTTAAACCATAAAGGTTTTAGGCTAGCATATCGGGTGAAGGAATTATAACACCTTCATCATACTCAAGTTACCTTTTGGTACAAAAGGATTTAGAATCCCAAATATCATCCCATGATCAGTGGCTAAGTATGATTTGTGAGTTTTACATATTCTCACAGGTTCTCATAAAATGTTATTGAACCCAAGCATATAGGAGCCTTTTATAACCAAGGACCTCCTTAATAATATGCTTGTACTGGATGTTTACCAGTAAACTCAATAGCACTAAAGATTTTACTAAAGACCACCTTTAAGATCTTTCTACACTTCTTTCAAAAAAAGAAGCAGAGGAGGTATACATGCCAAAAATTATTTTTACACTTTCCTGAAGGTCTTTTTTTACACTTGCCCAAAGGTCTTTTATGAATTCAAAAACCAAGTTCCATTAGGAGGTGACATTTTCATGCACACTCCCCCTCATTGGAAACTCTGAACAATCCAAGCTTTTCACGAAAGTGATAAAACTTTACAGCACTCAGGGGCTTTGTGAAGATATCAGCAACCTGCTCTTCAATCGACATGAACTTGAGATCTATCTCACCACTTAACACCTTCTCATGGATGAAGTGTATATGTATCTCAATGTGCTTCATCCTCTGATGTTGTACTAGATTATGTGCAAGAGCTATGGTGCTTTGGTTATCACAAAACAAAGGAACACTACATGGATCATTCATCTTTATCTCATCGAACAACCTCTTTAGCCATAGAGCCTCTTTTACAGCTTCCATTGCACTTCTATACTCAGCTTCTGTTGAAGAGATAGAAATAGTTGGCTATGCTTTTGCTGCACCAAGTAATGACACCTGCACCAAATTTAAACACATAACCAGAAGTACATTTTCTATCCAATACATCACCAACATGATCAGAATCACAAAATCCATATAAGTTAGCATTTTCATTCTTAGTATAATGCAACCCATAATTGATTGTACCTTTAATATATCTAAGAATCCTTTTTGCAAGATTCTAATGATCTCTATAAGGTTCTTGCATAAACCTAGAAGCAATTCCTACTGCATAGGAAATATCTGGTATGGTGATAGTTAGATATATCAAACTACGAACTAACTACCTATATAAAGTAGATCAAATTTTTCACTTGCAAGTTTAGGATCAATTTTCAGTCCAACTTCCATAGGTGTAGAAATTGATTTACAATCAATCATATTAAAAAAAATTCAGTACATTGGTTGCATATTGTGCTTGAGAAACAACAATAGAATGTTTATCTTGAAATACAACCATGCCAAGAAAATGATGTAAGAGACCTAAATCAGTCATTTCAAAGTATTGTTTCAATTTTTCTTTAATTCTACAAATTAAAGCAGGATTATCACCAGTCATAAGAAAATCATCAACATATATACAAACAATGATAATATGTGATCCTTCTTGCTTAATGAATAGATCATTTTCAGAAGAACAATTAGCAAATCCCAAGTATTTAAAGAAAGAATTAATTTTCACATACCAAGCTCTACAAGCTTGCTTTAAACCATACAATGATTTTTTCAATTTACAAACATAGTTTTCTTTACCAGTTTATTCAAATCTTTTAAGTTGAGACATGTAAAGTTATTCTTTTAAATCACCATTCAAAAAGATATTTTTTCACATCCATTTGGTGGATTTCCTACCCAAATTGAGAGGTCAATTGCAAATAAGGTCCTAACAATACTCATTTTAGCTACAAGGGAAAATGTCTCAACATAATCAATACCAGGTTTCTGAGTGAAACCTCTAGCAACAAGTCTAGCTTTATGTTTGTCAATAATACCATCTGTATTATATTTTACTTTGTATAACCACCTAGACCCTATAATACTTCTTTTCTATGGAGGTGGAACCAACTCCCAGGTTTGATTTTGAATTAGGGAATTATATTCAGCTTGCATTGCATTGATCCACTTCTCATCCTGAGAAGCTTCTTCAAAATGTTTCAGCTTAGGTTCATAAAAGATCATTAATGCATGGTACGTATGATGGCTTCTAGTCATTTTCATAAGATCAATAGGATTAGAACTCTCTAACACAGATTGAGCCCATTTTGGTTTCTTAACTAGGGAGTTAGGAGATTTAGAACATCTATAGTATCAACATAAGAAACATCATCATGACCATTTACTATATTCTCAATATCAGAATCATAACCATTATTAGAAATATTGACAGAGTTAGGAACATCTTTACCATTATCAGATGAACAAAATAATTTTTCCAAAACCACCACATTGTGGTTTTCAGTTACTTCCCTTTTTACAAGGTCCTAAATCCATTAGACTTGTAGTGTTAATACCATATCCAATGAAAACACAAGAGAAAGAAGTCATATCAAGTTTCTTTCTTTTCTTTTTAGGAATGTATAAAGAAGCAGGACTACCAAAAAAATTTAGATGAGAAATATCAGGTTTTTGATTTGACCATTTTTCTAAAGGATTTGAAAGATGAATAGCTTTGGTGGGAACCCTATTTAGAATGTAGACTACTATGTTCATTGCTTCTACCCACAGAAATTTGGGAAGACTAGCAGAATGAAGCATAGTGCGAGCCATATCTAAAATAGTCATATTCTTATATTCTGTAACACCATTAGATTGGGGAGAATGAGGAGAATTTAATTCCCTTTTAATACCACAATCAATACAAAAAATTTCAAATGCTTTGCTAACATATTCACCCCCATTATCTGTTCTAAGTCTCTTAATTTTATAATTTGAAGAGTTTTCAACAGATGCTTTAAATTCCTTAAATTTCCCTAGTACATGTCAGATTTATTTTTAAGAAAATATGACCAAATCCTCCTGGTGAAATTATCAATGAAAGTCACAACATATAAAGAACCATTTAATGAAGCTACTTCAAGAGGTCCTCTAACATCACTATGAATAAGTTCTAGTGGGGAAGAGGAACTCTCTTCAAGATGTGAGTGAAAGGGTTTAGTGATTTGTTTTGAGCGTAAACACCCTTCACACGCATCATGAGAAGAAGACAACACAGGAAAACCTTTCACAAGATTATATCTAGCCATTTCATATAAAATTCTATAATTAACATGTCCTAATCTTCATGCCATAGTTTTGAATTATTCAAACTTTGAGAAACAAAATAGGATGCAGAATAGAAATCATCAAAAATATACAAACCATTTCTTTGAATTCCTTCAGCTATTATATTATCATTATTATCCTTGATATACCAAGTATCTTTCAAAATTTGAATAGCCAAACCATCATGAGTTAATTGAGAACATGATAAAAGGTTCTTTTTGAGTTTAGGAACAAATAAAACATTATTCAACACACCATTAGCAAATTTTACTTTCCCTTTCTCTATTGCTTCTAAAGATGAGTTATCACCAAGATACACATCTTCATTGATTTTCACAACATCAAATAAAGAATTTGAAACACCAGTCATATGATTTGATGCACCTTAATCTAGAATCCATTCAGAATTAGAGGAAGAATACAATGCAACATATAATGCAATCGTTTTAGGAATATCATTAGAGCTATCCTTTTTCCTTAAATTATATTTTGAAGAAACAATTTATTTTTTTATTTTTATGGATAGGTTTCTTAGTTTTGCAATCTTCCTTTTTATGTCCAAATTTACCACATTTGTGACATTTACCACTAAAGCTAACACACAATTGATTAGAAGAAAAACTTTTCTTATCAAAAAAAGAAGATTTAGATCTAAATTTTTGATCTGAGAAGGGCTTGCGAGGTTTGAACTTTAAATTATGAGCAAGAAGTTCCTGAGAGGCATTCTCCTTAGAGTCAAAGTTCATCATCACTTTCTCTTCCTGTATCAAAAGTGAACTCAAGGTATTTAAATCAGGTAGATCATTTTCATTTTGATATTTAGAGTTCAAGATAGAAATAAAATTCCTAAATCTTTCATGTATATTTAACTGAACAATAAAGTAGATTAATTTTTCACTAATTAAATCACAATTACATCCATCTAATTGTGCTTTAATATTTTTAATTTTGGCTAAGAAATTAACTACTTTTTCATCTCCTTTCATAGGAGTTGTAAGCAATTCTAAAACTAATTTAATAATTTTAGATAAACGCATACCTTCATGCATGGATTTTAGTTATGTCCATACCTCTTTGGGATATTCGATATCACCAATGTGTATAAGGTACTTATCGTTTACATTGCGCATAATCATGAAAAGAGCCTCCTGCATTTGTTGCAAAAATGTATTCATGTTATCTATAGTTGCTTATGACCGGTGGGAGCAACCTCAGATCCAGAAACAATTGTCCAGAGTTTCCTCACCATAAGTTATGATTTGATAATTATCTTCCAAATGTTGTAGTTGGTCCCATTCAGGATCTAGGTTTTTTCAAGATAGAAATAGTTGGATGTCATTGTTTTCGTGAACTTATAAAACACACCCCATTATAATATACAGTGTACCACAGAGTTAGATACATTTTTATAAAAAGAAGTAACACTTTTAATAGAAATAGATCTACATAAAATATTTAATTATAACTAATTTTGTCATTACAATACATATTAATTAACCTCCCATGATCAAAATAATAACCCGCAATATAAAGGGCTTTGCATTATACCCCAAACTTATATATATTCTAACCATATATAAATGAAGAAGAAACCCTTAAGAATGTAAAATAACTTCAAATTTCTAGAAAAAATAATGTAGACAAAGATCCAGCCAACTTAAATTTGACGTCTAAATGACTGTTATACTGCCTTATGTTTGGTTTGTCGTGATAGTCATTTGACCGTCAATTTTAATGGAGTCAAAAATTACTGTGTATGTCTAGAATTTCTTCTTCTATATAATATTAATGAGGTTATATTTTAATACATTATATTAACCTATTATAATTTATAATGTAAAAATATATTCACTTAAAAAATGAGGTATATAGTTTATATAATGTAAATAAAAAACATGTAGTCTATACAAAATTATAAAATACAGTATATATACTTTTAAAAAATAAAAAATAAGTACATATAACCCTTATTATGGGGCCCCTCATGAAAAAAAGATTTAAAACATTTTAAATTCTACATAAACCTTATAATTTACAGAGGAAAAAACATTTTTCACACATCCAATAGAAAAAATTCAAATCCTATTTTGATGGAGCTTTGTCTCCTCCTTCATTTACCATTACAAAATTCAACCTGCACATATTAAATTTATTACTAACTAGAGAAAAAAAAATATTTTAAATATTTTACCCTTACTTTTACACAAGTTTTCACGGAAGGTAATAAATTTCTAAATTTTCCACCTATGAATTCACCTTGATTCTTGATAAAGTAAAAATTTTAGGTTGCACTTATTTTAAATACCCACTTTTTCAACTTAAATGGTTGACACATAACTAGGTGAGTGTATTTAATAAATATAAACATAAATGATTCACATTATTAAATACTTACCTAATGTATATTACCTAGGTATGAATATTTAATAATAGAAAAGTATTCCATATTATTAAATATTTAACCTATATAATAGTGATGGACCCATATTAATTAAGGGTTAGCCAGACCACTTAATCATTATATTCCAACAGAAACCATGCTAAGTCTGAGAAGATATGGCTATTTTTGGCAAACCTAGACTTATCCACCTTAACTGATGCCAGTTATCCCTTGACCAGCGCCGATCACCTAACCTCCATCGGTTACTTTATATACAACTTTCCAACCTTTTACCAAGGTTGGTCATTTAGTTATTGGATCCTTATTGCATTCAATCGTGAATCTTCAAGCCCTCCTACATCCACACTACGAACACACACAACCACAGTGTAAGATAAACATCCGGTTCTTCTTCCAGAGCATTTGAATACTCACGGGAGCACACATGTTGTACTGCTGCGACACTAGACTCAAGCACCTCTTCTCCGATCAACCACCAACCACTTCCACTCCCAAGATCTGTAAGACGCCAAGTAAATACTATGAATTTAATCATTAGTTCTTATCCCATTATAGATCTCTTTCTTCATTTAGTATTTTATTTCTTTTGTTACCCGTACATCACCTTCTTCCCACCAACCCACTATTTAACCACCCCAAGCATTTTCACCATTATAAACCTCCTTCTTAGTATCCCTGAGTCTTCTCAGCCATATTACGACCCAAACCACACTACCTTCACTCTCTGTGCAATCACAGAGAGCCTAAAAACCCATTTTTAATAATTTACTACCTATTTCCCCTATTGATGTCGGTTCTGTGACTGACGTTGGTTTAGTACCCATACCAGACTAGACCGATATCGGTCTTTGTGTCATTTCACTTTCTCAGACCAACAAGCCTCCCACTCACCCAAAATCAACCTAGAATTTAACCAATAAGCTCTAGACCCTTACTGGACCTTTGACAGACCTTTTTGACCTGAAAAAACTCTGTTTCTAATTAGATTTAGTGTTATTTTAATATCTAGCATAAAATCTAGTGTATTGTGTGCATGAGAAACCTAAAATCATTACATTACAATAGGACAGGTCTATTTATTTCAGTTTCTTATTCACATTGAATTGTATTAAATAGAGGATTGACATCCATTCAAGGAAGCATCACACTTCCCGAAGCTAGCCTTGCTAGGTAGTCCTTCGACTCTTGCTATTTAATACTATTTGGTGGTCTTGTTATGTTTCTTATACAGGTCGTTCCTCCTAGCCAAAGGGAAGCTCTTCATGATCAACTTGGATAAAAAATTTAATAACGCATTCATTCAATATTTGACCTACATACCACATGTATTCCTCCTAACCTATTTCTTATTCTGTTTTAACCAAATCAAATCAAAAAATTAGGTGAAACAACAAGTGATTCTTTATGTTATAGGTGCTTATTAGGAGCAGGTATGTTTGCTTGGAGGCGTGACAAATTATATTGAATCCATTTGAGCTCATGGAAGAATGCTATCAAGTTTATCATGGCATATGAGGTATGTTTGGGTCATTTGCAGAGATTTCATGTTCAATTATTGTACTATTTCAGTTGGCCCTAGTTGTTACAATGTGAATCTAACAAGCAAGCACATGTAAGTCTTAGTGACCAGAGAGATTGAGAAATGCAATTGACATTATTATGATTTGAGATGTTAGAGGGATGAGTCATAGTGATCTTAGAAAAATTTAAGGTCCCCATGTGTGTATTTTTGCAAATATGACTGATTTTGTAAGACAAGGTTAAGAACAGGTAAAAATCAATCTTGAATTTGAACTTCTGATGCTCGTTATGAATAGTTTTCTTTACATGGGACCTTGTGTATTTCAAGGATACTTATAAGATGAGTTTAGAAGGTTTAAAAAAATAACGAGGTTGTTTTATAGTCATGTTTTTTTGAATGAATGTTAAGAAGGTAAAGAGGTCAAGAACCTTAGTTAAACCCTAACTAGGAGAAGTTTGCAAAAGGTGAAGTATACTGACCCATTTTTAATTGCTAGTGAAAATGTGATGATTTTATGTTGTATAGGAATTCTCAGGATTTCCATAAATTTATGGTTGAGGTCATGGTGATGAGTGGCCCCCACCTTAAAATAGAAGTTTCTGGGAAAGAAGTATATTGAAAAAGATGGTCTAAAGGAGTAGCATGAAAAATTAAAGTTGCATGATGATTAAGAAGTTTAGTTGATGTATATGAATTTTTAGGACATGATTATGCAATTTCATGATGTTTTGAGGTCCAAATAGGTTGATTGGTCAAAGGGCCGTTTTGGGATCTCAAATAATAGGGTTTAGTGAAATGGCTATAACTTGAGCTACAAGTGGATTCAAGAGGTAATTAAAGTTGTGTTGGAAATATGATTAAGAGAGATTTATAGTGATATATTTATTTCATCATGATGAGGTCAAATGTAGAGTTTTTCAAGGAATTCTTTGAGCAAGAAGACTTTTGGAAGTTTAAGACATTATCTTTTGTGGTGTAAGTTGTATGATAATTGAAGCATGGAATGGATTGGGTGATGATTTATATCACCTGGAATGTGAAGTGAGATGAATTAGGAATAAAATGAATCCATTTAGAGGTATTGAATGCATGTAAAAATGATTTTATGAGCTTACGTTTGGAAACAATATTTTTGACAAGTTGGTTTGGTGAAGGCAAATCTTGATGTGGTTTTCAGTAAAAGATGTTTCATGACTTATAGATTTATTATAAGTGTTATAATTTTTTTTAAATTTATTTGGAGTGGCTACATTTAATGTTTTTGTCTAGTACATGTGATTTTTTGATCATATGAAGTTTCCAGGGTGATGAAGGGTGAAGGAAACAATTGTTTTGAGAAGTACAAAGAGCTCTGGGCCTAATAAACGAAATAATTTAATTGAATGAGATAAATTGTAACTATATATTATGTTTAATTTTTTTTTATTATAGGTAAATAGTTTTTTAGGGACTATACCCTGTGTACAAAAAGACTCAAAAGCAAGATACCAAAAGAGGAAAAACTGACACTAAAAATGTAAAACATCCAACATCACGGGGCTTAACAGTTAGATAATACAATATAGTAACAAAACAAGATCAAGATAGAAAGTGATCCGAATAAAAGTAAAAGAGAGAAAATACGAACAAGAGATAACCACCACTGGTCTTCCCAGCCAAAAAATAGCACCAAAAATGCTAGTCAATAGCAACTTTACCGCTAGTAAACAACAAAAGAGATCCGCATCACTTGAAAGCCCGGTTAATCTTGGCTTTAATCATTTGGAGTGAGATGAAGAATGTAATGGAGGTGGCCTGGGAATGGTTTTTCAAATCCACCTGGGCAATTGCAATATCTTTGTTCTCCTTGGAGCCCCAAATATCCTCGGTAAATACCGCTGAGACTACAAATACTACGCACATGCTGCTCGATAAAATTGTAGATGCATGGATGATAGGTTTTAGATAGGCCGACCTACTTGGGTCAAATTTTATTATTGAGATAGATCTTATTGAATTTTATAAGTACATATAGGTCTAAAATATCATGAGGGAATGACCTCCTTTGAATTTGAATCAAGGAAAGGGTATAAAATGGAGTTTTTGAGTACAATGGTTCTAGCTTTTTGAAACCCCTTTAATATTCTTTTGAAGAATCCTTTTGCTAAAAAGAAAAAACCTTTGGGCCTATCCAGAAACACCTAGAATATTATTTTAGGAAATCTCCTGGTTGAGTTTTTCATGAGGAGAATTTGAGCAAGTGAAAAGTTGGAGTTGTTTCTTTGAAAGTGAATTGGAGAAGGAGGGAAAGTTTGGGTGCTTGAGTTTTGATGTGTTGGGGTGATAATGTCAAGTGGGATCAACCACTTCAGTATGCCCCAACACTATTAAAGTTTTTTTGATCAAACTGTATTAAAATAAGTCTTTCACAATTAAGAGTCAACTGACTTGACTGATTCACCAACCCACATTGACGTGGGTGATCCCTCTCAGGATTGGCTTTAACAACGTTTAGATTTGTATAGTCTAGTATTAAAGACCAAGATCAGACTGTAAGATATGCTAACAGAGCATATTATGTAAGACACTAGCAGAATGTAAGAAGTGCTAGATGGTCTTTTTTATTTTGTATTACTGATCAAAATACATAGCTTTGCAGATGTAGTGAAAGACTAAGGAGTGAAATGGAATTACTTGGTTTAATTGTATTAGATTCTTAATATAGATAATTATTTTACAGTGGAGTTTTTCCTTTGGGTTTCTCCACTTAAATCTAGTGTTATCTATCTCTTTTTATTGTTCATTATTTTCTTTCAGCTCTAGCTCATTAAGCACTGTTATTTGCTATCTATTTCAAGTTATTTCTTTGTCTAATCGAATGCATGCCATAATCTATAGTCTTTGACTTTAATGGCAGATATATGATTTGTGGATTATATTTCCCCTGCTAAATCTAACAGGATGCTATCTCCATAGCATGCTGATGTTATTTTCAAGTTTCTAAGGTGTTTTCAGATATGATATTGAATTTGAAGACCATCTCATAGCTATACTTCTTCATAAGTGGTCTTGATACACTGTTGATTGTATCGAGAACACTTTATTGTATCTTGAGATTCATTGTTGAAGATAATACTCTTGTAATATGATTTGAGCATCAATATAAGTTTGTGGATCTAATTTTATTAATAAATATATGTTTCTTTGAAATCTTATTATGTTGTTTTCATTGATTTTACTTCATTGAAAAGGTTGTATGCTTTGATGTGTTGTATATGAGTATGTGTGGTTAGGGTTTGAAGCACAAGTGTGAAAAAGGGTTTTTTGGGGATTGATTCACCCCCCCTCATTCCTTGTCACCTCCAATAGTTGTTGATCACAAGTGACCTATTACAGTAGTCTAAAAACTAAAATCCTGTTTGTTTGAGAAACCCACTACTTAATCCTTATTTATTCCCAAGTTAATCCTTCTTCATTCCCATGATTTCATGGGAAAAAGTGATGATATTCTAAGGGACCAACTTGAAAATTAAATATCTTCTCATTCCACTAAGTGAAGGTATGTTTTATTGTTAAGGATCTTCATGAGGATTAGAATATGCTCCAAAAGATGTTTTGGTAGGATTTCTCAATTTAGCATATTCTTTGGCATCTCCAGACCTTCATGATCTTTATAAAAAAGGTAAGGATGGAAAAAAATATTCTATAAAATCTTGTGATCCTCTGTCCTCTCTTCTTCGCCTATATACCTAGCCGATTTCTAATTGTAAAGGATACTCTCCTAAATGCAAGGTTACTTTTCCCAATTAGATAACCAAACATTTTGAATTACAAACCTATTTTTGATATGGTGTAATGGAATTAATTCCTTACCCAATTACTGTAATAGATTTACATACTTCAAAAAATGATATAATGTTATTGTGGATTTTTTTATTCTCTTTAAGTTGTGTTATTGTGTTCTTTCCTTTCTATTATGTTATTGCATGATGTGCGTGGGTTATACTTGCATAATTTCATTTCTTCATGTCATAAATGTGTTGAATAGGAGTTTGAAATAATAAAAGGTTGATTTTCGATAGGCTATATCCTTTTTACATTGTGTTTGTCCTCTTTTTACTTATCTTAGGGAGAGATATCCCTTTTATTTTGGTGTATCACCACCTTTTTTAGTTTAATTTATAATTTCTTTCTTCCCCTTTTCTTTTCCATTTATTATATTAGAGTATATTAGTGTTAGCATTATATTAGATAAGTGAGGAAGCCATACTTATCTGGATGTGTATCCCAAGGATCCAAGGTCCCACACCTTGAGGAAATTCCCATGTTTTAATTGAAATATCCAAGATTGAAAAACTTGGTGATCTATTATGAGTGCATGCATTTTAGCACCAATAGTAATAAACAACTCTCTAGTTGGAATTTTGATGATTTTGAAATAACAAAACCCCTAGGGAGAACTGTGTAACTAAGATGTATAGAATGAGGGGTTATCATGGAGTAGGAGGGACTAAAACAAACAACTTGGGTAAATATTTCTGTAGATGCTTAAAGGATTTCTGACATTATAGATCCCATTGAAATGTGACATATTTTTCAAGGAGGTGGGTAAAAGGATAGATTTTTTCAGCAAGTTGAGAAATGAATCTCTACGTATCCTAGTTTTTTTATTTTAAGCTACAAAGTTGTTTGAGGTTCTTGGGATAAGGCATTTCCATAATAGTTGTAACCTTTATACGATATACTTCACTTCCTCTTCGATAGATGATAAAACCTAGTATTTTTCCTAATGTAATGCAAAATACACATTTTATAGGGTTTAGTCTAACATTGTATTGTTGGATTCTTTCAAAGACGAGGCACAATATGATGGGATGTTTTTATCAAGTTTTTGATTTTCCCAAAAATTCATCCACATAGTAGTCCACAATGTCATACAACATGTCAATGAGTATAACTATCATATCTCATTGTTATTTGGATCTAGCATTTTTAAGGCCAAAAGGCATGACCTGATAGCATAATGTACCCCATAGAGTTTTGAAAGTAGTTTTATGTTGACCCTATTTAATAATTTTGATCTGATTATACTAAGAAAATCCATCCATGAGAAATAACCTTTCATGGCATAATGTGGAGTCCACAATCATATCAATGTTTAAGAGAGGAAATTAATCTTTATAAAATGTTTTCTTTATATCCATAAAATGTGTAGATCCTAATTCATGAGGAATATTATGAACATGGAATATATTTAATATCCCTTATGAATAATCAATTGGTCTGATAAAACCCATTTCTAAATGTTCTTCTAGCTCCTCTTTGACAAGGAGATCTACTTTTGGGTGCATTTTATGGAGCTTTTTCTTAACTGGCTCGAATGATTCATGAATTTTTTTTTGTGCACATCCAATAAAGGATATATACCTAACATATCCATATAGTAACAATTAGTAACATCTAAGAATTCCCACAAGAGGGATGCAAAGTTTTTTATTCATGTGGAGTAAGGGAAGCCCACACTTTTACAATTTTAGGTTGCTCCTATGTGCCAATATTGATGTCAGTAGTCTCTTCAACCAGTATTTGTGAACCATCCTCCATTTGCATAGGATTAGGAGGGAGTTTGAGTTCTTCTTCTATTGACATCTCAATGAGATTTTCACTGAAAAAATAGTCATTTTAATTTTAATTTTCAGATTTCTGAAATTGTTTTTCCCCGAGTTCCTCAAAGAGGTTTTCATTATGGGACTTGATTTTTTTTTTCTTTTTTGCTCTTTTGATTGGTTTTTAAATTTTTTAGAATTTTTCTGAATATTGAAATAAACCTTCTCCTCAAAATAAGAGCACATGTAAATGTTTATGGTAAATCCATTTTTATGATCCGCTAAGGGATTTGGAGTCATCCTGCAATCCCATGAACTTGGTTACAACTTCCTCATTCTAAAAAAAGATTAGTATGTGATATTATTGGTCTTGGTTGATGAGGGAAGGGTAAATGAGTTAGAGTTAAAGATGTGAAAGGATTAAGGTTAAGATGGAGGTATTTGAAAATATGTTTATAAAGGAAAGGTCCTCATATATGCTCAAAGGAGACCCTTATTTGGTGTTTTAATCATAAAATTCCTCTTCACATTTAGAAGAGGTGACATTAAATTTTGTAGGTGGAGCACCATAAGCTTCAATGTCAATAGTGCATCAGTCTATATTTTCATGAATTGGGATATGATCCTGAACACCTTGTTAATTATTTTCACAATAATAGCCATGATAATCCATAGTGTAGACCATCATTTTAGGGATAACAAAATCCAGAGATTGATAACAAGATGAAAATTTATTGTCAGGGGATTTTGAGGTGTAAGTTGTATCCAAATGCACATTTGCTAGGAAACTAATTTACAAAAAGTTACCAAAGGTATATTAGTATAGTTTTCTTCTTGGAATAAAGTTGAACCTGCCATGATTTGTAGCTAACATGGGAATATTATGGATAAGGAGGGCATGTTGGAGATAATATTCTCTAAATCGAATACTAATGATTTTTGATTTGGAATCCAAGGGAGGATGGGTGGATGAAGAAGTGTATGCACCAAATGTATTATATTGATGAGATAGGGTGTCAAGATGGATGTGAGAGGTAGAAATGTTTTATTCAATATCAGAAAAATTGATGTACTAGGGAAAGTGTATGCCTTATTATAGTAATTGACTGAAGCTTTGTAGTGTGCAAAATTTTGTAGGTCACTTGAGATTGTAATATTTTAGCCCCATTAATGTAGCTTGATGCATTGATGGAATATGGAAGGAATAACTTACATGGTATGAACGTATGAGTGGATTAGGAGAATGTTATAAGGGATATCCAACTCAATAACTTTAAACCAAGTATCTTACATGACAAATCCAACTTAAAAAGGTAAATTAATTGTGCCAACTGATTTTCATTCGAAATTATCATATGCCTTGATACTAATTATGTTTGGATCAATCTCAATGTCTATGTGCCCTAACTATTTAACAAGATTTAGAGTGTAAATTTTTAGATCATATCTAATGTCCACAATCATCCATTTTATCTTCTTGTAGGTAATGATAGCCTCTATGTACAAAGGTAAATTATGAATTATAGTTATCCTATGGAATCTCCATTTGGCTAAAGAAAATTTTATCAGATGGGGTGATCTATGATACTAAGGCTTGGAAGTGTGAAGGGTCAATGTCTGTGGGATACCTTGATTCTTGAAGGGTATTATAGAGGGTAAATTTATGAATAATGGATATTTTGAGGACCAAGATAGAGATATTGATAGGAATTTTCTTAAGTTGATTTAAGAGATTGTAATGAATGACCAAAGGAGTGGAAAAAGGAGGTTCTAGACCGAGGATGTGAGCGTTCCATGTTACAACATCACAATCCTAGGATTTAATTTTGATGGTGGTGACGTGATTGGTGATAGGATGAATATAGCCAATTAAAGAATCAAAAGGATAAGATACCTTAACGGAAACATGATTGGTGTTGTTATCTTATGAAGATTTTCCTCAATCCATATTTTTTGGATTATTGTTTATGTTGAGGAAAGGGATCTTATTATATCATGAGCTACTTATTCTAAAATTTAGGGGCTTCTTGAGAGTAAAATTTTATGTCCCCGTGATCGTGTAAGTCCTAGATATAGTTTTTGAGCTTCATACGTCGATCAATACCATGGAATTTGACCTGATGGTTTTCATACTAGTCATTTTATTTATACCATGTGGGATTAGAAGCATTGTCATCAAATGGATTGGTATTAATAATATTTATCATGTTCGCCGATTCAAGTTATCGAAATATGGATGATAGAGATTCACCCAATGGGGTGTACTCTTTACATTTATTATCTTGTTTAGGTAGAACTTAAGTGATTGTTAGTTGAGGAGTGTTTTGTACTACTTGGATGTATTTGGAGTTTTAAAATCCATCACCCATGACATTCTTGTTTTTGTTAAAGAATTTGATTTTATCGATGGATTTTCTATCGTTTTAGGATCCCCTTGGCTAAGATAATTTTCCCAATTTGACTACCCTTCTTGAATACCTCTTCATATGTGCTTACATAATACATTCAGAGGTGAAAATAAATTTCAGGGTGTATATTGGGTACAAATATTTTGAAATCACTATTTAATGATTGAGTATGAGAAGTGACTAGATAGGCCTCTCCATCATTGTAAAAATGCTTCATTTTTTTCAATGTTGTGTTTTTTAACATTGAAAAGGTTGAGCATGGGGATATCACTCTCCATGGTGACAGAGATGATAGAAATGGATCAAATTAAATTGTTGATGTGACTAGAAATTGTATCTCCATCACTCATTTTGAGCTTGAACAACTGAAGATTCAGGTAAAAAATTACATTGAATGCTTTTGAACCAAACAATTTTCTCAAAGTATCCATCATTTCCTTTGATGTTTTATCTAAATCGATATAATACAATTTAGAATCTAAAAGGGAAAGGCCAATAATGGCTTTGGCTTTATCATCTCTCATTTCCCATTCTACCAATTTGGTTGGATCTGAAGGTGTTGGTTATTTTCTTGGATCTTGACTTTCCAGGTGTGAAAATTGAGTCCATTGAATTTTTCCAATGGTATTTCCATGAGAATGACTATGAAAAGACACAAATAACAAACCTAAAATCACCTATATGAGACCCTTAATGAGAACTTTTGACAATAAAATTTTAAACAATGACCCTTGATAACTTTCTATGACTTTTTACCCAAAAAGACAACAAAAATAATTAAAGATTACTCTTCTATACGACTATTACAATGAAAAATATTTTTTTAAGGAAACTCTCAGAGAAATTTTAGAATGCATACAATCTAATGAACATGTAGACAATAAATTGTTGTAAAAACCTTGACAATAACATTATCTTTTGACAATGACACAGGTGTCATATATCCAAACTAGACACATTACTAAAATAATATGGAGGATTAACTAAAAAGGCCAACCTTTGTAATTACACAAGGGAAATATGAATCTGCTGTGTATTATATCTTCCGCTAAGAGACAAAATGGAGATCTATAACAAGACACTCACACACAGGAGGACATACTTCACAATATTTAATGATTGAGTATGGGAAGTGACTAGATAGGCCTCTCCATCATTGTAAAAATGCTTCATTTTTTTCAATGTTGTGTTTTTTAACATTGAATATTCAATGTCAAAATAAATTACATTCAGTTTTAAACTAGGGGGGATGCAAATCTTGAATGACAGTCGAGCATAAGAAAAATACCACGTTCATGTACATAATATTGACACAAAAAATGATGCATACTTTGATAGAATGAATACCAAAATCTGAAAATGGAGTTAATAGATGCGGAATGGATCTAGACTCTCATTGTTAATAACTTGCTTTGATACCACTGATAGGAATGGATCAGATTAAACATAAAAATTATAGCAAACTGTCTTCGTATATTGCATGGGCAACAAAGTACATATATATAGGAATAATATGTCCTATAAAATAAGAAGCCTGTTAAGAATCTTATGTAAATATTTATGAGTTTTTTTAACAACTCATTACCAGATATACAACCAATAATATGAGTTGTTAAACACTATTAATCCAACTCATATTATATTGCAAATAAAACTTTATGATTAATAATGTTAAGAACTATTAATCCTAACAAAAGAAGTGTGGAACAAATATATTAGTGATTGAATGCTTTTGAACCAAACAATTTTCTCAGAGTATCCATCATTTCCTTTGATTTTTTCTCTAAATCGACATAATACAATTTAGAATCTGAAAGGGAAAGGCCAACAACCGAACACAAGAATACCATTGACTATGATAAGACAGAATGACGACAAATCTGAAATATCAAAATAAATTATAATATTAACATGAAACTGTTACAATCTCACCCATGAGATACTTCAACAAGACTATGGGGAGAAACTTTACAATTACACCTCTTGATGGCTTCTTCAACACACCTTTAACTGATGGCTTCCTTCGCACACTTCCTACAATATTTCTCACTACTTCTTTCTATGCTAAATGAGGGGGGGTGGCCTCTCTATTTATAGAAACTCCCAGGCTTATCCATCCTATCTCTAAGATAGGATAAGAAATCCACTTTGACGAATCATATTCCATACCTTAACTCTTATCTGTACATGTAAGCTTATCTGTTAAGATAAGATAAACCTTATCATTTTACATGGGTTCCACATTTTTAGACTTTTTACAAATAAAAATACACAAAATATTTATGACCTCACTCCTTGTCCTTATTACCAATATAATATTTCTAATTCCTAATCATGTAGACCCTACTTCTCTAATTACCCAAACTTTGACATTTTAACATTACCCGGACCACTTACGACAAATATTTACTTTTTTACAACATTCCTATTGTACTTTGACTGTTACCGTACTCCACATTATTGGCGGCACCGTACTGACGGCACCGTTATCTTCTATCGGACGCTACTACTAATTACACTTAACAACATCCTATTCCTAATACATACATTAATGAAATAGAAATTTTGGAGGAAAATTTTAGTGTCGACATCTTCCCCCTTCCTAGCTTCTACTCCGTCCTCGGAGTAGACTATTCTGGTGCTTGGAAGATCTTCAACTTGTCGTGGTTTGACCCCATTTCGTAATGGGAGTGCCATCCAATTCCTCCAGTCGGTACGTACCATTTTCATGCACAGCTGTTATTTTGTAGGGCCCCCATCCATTTTGGAAGAAATTTTCTCTTGTCTTCTTTTTTTGTATCTGGAATCATATACTAGGACCAAGTCATTCACATGAAATGGAGACCATCAGATCTTTTGATCAAAGTATTCCTTCTGCTTCATTTTCTTCTTATGGCTTGTATCCTTTGCTATTTCCCTCATTTCCTCAAGCAAATGCAGATGTACCACCCTTTCTTTTACTGAATCACTTTCATCCATCCTTTCATTTTTCATAACTCTCACAGTGGGAATATCAAACTCAATAGGAAGAACTGGATCAATGCCATAGGCCAACTGAAATGGGGAGTATCCTGTTGCTGAATTTGATGTTGCCCTATATGCCCACAATGCTGCATGAATCCTTTTATCCCATTTATGTACCTGCAAGGCTGCATCTTTTGCTAGAATTTGACACAGCACAAAATTTGTTCGTTCCACCTGTCCATTTGTGCTTGGCTTGTATGTTGTTACCTTCCTGTGCTTGATAGAAAAATTATTGACTAGGGCTTCTACCACCTCATTAATGAAGTGGCTTTCCTTGATCTGTTACAATTTCTAATGGACAACCAAATCTGGTGACAATGCGTTCATATATGAACCTTGCCACTTCATCCATGGAAGTTGTTTTCAATGGCCTAGCTTCAACCTACTTGGTTAAATAATCTGTGGCAACTACAATACACTTATTTTGACATGATGTAGTTGGAAGTGGACCTACAATGTCTATTCCCCATTTTTCAAACGGACCAAGGGGAAGAATAGGACATAATGGAGCTGATGAAGTCTTACGGTTACCATGTGTTTGACAAATATCACATGTCTTACAATAATTATAACAATCTTTAAAAAGAGTGGGCCAGTGATAACCTGCATCCAAGATCCTTCTTGCTGTAAGTTGTCCAGAGAAGTGCCCTCCACATGTACCATTGTGGAATTCTTTTAGCAGCTCCTTTCCTTGATCACGTCCAACTGCCCTCTTGTACTGTCCATCAGGTCCTATTCGAAATAATGCTCCATGCAGAATAGAATATGGACGAATGGCTTGAGTAATCTTTCTCTTAGTCTTTGCATTGGCACCGTCAGGAAACTTGAATTCATTCAGATAATTCCAAATATCTATGTATTCACTAGGGATTGTGTCAAGGGAGAACAATGCTGCATCGGGAAAATCATCATCATCACAAGATGATCCTAAACCATCATAGGCTCGAGAGAGTGCATCTGCATTGACATGCTTCTTTCCTGGCCTATCTATAATATCAAATTCAAATTCTTGTAGCAAAATTATCCATCTTGCTATCCTCCCTGATGCGTTAGGCTTATTGACAATATATTTCAGAGCCTGATGATCCGTTACAACTATAAATTTCTGCCCTAGCAAGTAATTTCTAAACTTCTTTACAGCAAAAATGATAGCCAGAGCCTCTTTTTCAGTTACAGTATAGTTTACCTCAGCACTGCTCATTTGTCTGCTCCCAAAGTAAATTGGATGTTCATTTCCATTTTCATCCTTTTGGCTCAAAGTACTACCTAGTGTTGCATCTGAGGCATCAGTGTACACAATGAATGGCTTGCTCCAATCTGGACTCTTCAAAACAGGTGAAGACACCAGGGCTTCCTTCAGTTGTCCAAAAGCTTCATGCGCCTTGTTTCCTGGTTCATAAGCAACATCCTTCATCAAGAACTGGGTTAGTGGATGTGCAATCTTTGAGAAATTCTTGATGAACCTTCTATAGTAACCCACATGGCCTAAAAATGATCTCAACTTACTTCTATTCATAGGAAATGGTAAATCTTTGATTTTTGAAACTTTATCAGGATCAGTACCAATACCATCTCTGGATACAACATGCCCTAAAAAAACGCCTTTAGAACATCCAAAGACACACTTTGTAGGGTTTAGTGAGGCTTGTGCTTCATCTAACCTTTGAAATGTTGTCTCCATCTGGTGCAGGTGGTCCAACTTACTCCCATAGATGCAAAAATCATCCAGAAATACTCTGATGAAGGTCCCAATGTAGGGTTCGAACACCCTATTCACCAAACGCTGGAATGTTGCTGGAGCATTACACAACCCAAAAGGCATAACTCTATAAGCAAACGTTCCCCAAGGAGTGGTGAACGTGGTCTTCAACTGATCTTTCTCTGCTATACGAACTTGGTTGTAGCCACTATATCCATCAGCAAAACTATAGCACTCCTGGCCAGCTACTTCGTCCAAGATCTGATCTGAAAATGGAAGAGGGTAATGATCCTTCTTTGTTGCCTTATTGAGCTTCCTGTAATCAACACAAATGCGTAGCTTCCCATTCTTTTTTATTGAGATCACAATGGGAGAAACCCATTCTGAATTCTCCACAGCAAATATGAATCCTGCATCAAGCAACTTATCTATTTCTTCTTTTACAGTCTTGGAAAAATTAGGATTCATTCTATATGGCATTTGTTTTATGGGCTTAACACCATCTACCAGCTCAATACAATGTTCTACCCAACTTACTCGACGGAGTTCCTTGTAATCAAAGGTGAATAGGTGTATGTACCTTCGAAAGAGCTGGAGGTAGGTTTCCTTCTCACTCTCCATCACAGCATCACCAATCTTTATTTGTTGGAGACGATCATCAACTTCTTCTTCAGATAATGTTATGGGGTCCTGGGTTGGTGTGACTGGAAGAATATCCATGACTGAAACATCAACCTCACTTTCTTCATCTTCAGTGTCCACTTCACTGGTACTAGAATAATCAGAGGATGTCCAATCATCAGTTTCATCACTTGAATCCACAGGTTCTACTTTATGATGTCGAGGGATCACGTTTATCTTCATCCTCTCTCTACCACGTCCAAGTGTCATGAAACCTTCATTCCAGTAGTTTCTTGCATGAACTTTCCTTAACCATGGTCTTCCTAGCAGCATTGAGTATGCAACAGTACCATTTTTCATCACCTGAAAGTCTACCACACATACCACACCCATAACAGATATTGCCACATTTGAAACTACACCTTCTGGTTTAGTTTTTCCCTTATTTAATGACCTTAACATAAGTGTTGAAGGGCGATCAATTTTTAAACCCAACATATTCATTACAGACTCGGTCATTACATTAACTGCAGCACCTCCATCAACTAAGACATCATGAATTGAAATACCATTACATAATACCTCAGCTTGTGGAGCATAGGGATCTGCCTCTACCTCCAAAACAGGGACCTCAACCTCCTTCCTTCTTCGAGCATTGATTCCACCTCGCAACTCCCGCCTCTTCTCAGAAGACATAGCCAAGAGTTGACCATATGTAATATTTGCAGGCCTTTTAGACAGATCTTCCAAGATGGAGTATGGTCCTTTCCCCTGTGAAATCAAAAAATCCTGCACACCCAACTTTCTTCTCCTATGTTTCTTACTAGTTTCTTCTTTCATCTTCTTAGGATCATTTCCATCTTGATTATCTTTTTCTTTCTTTCTTTTTGTTACAAACACATCTACTTCATTATTTCTGCTCTTATCTACTACATCAAAAGAATTCACAGGTGCTTTTCCTTTATCATTATCTCCCTTACCAGATGTAGAAGCTCTATCTGGACAATTATACTTATAATGACCCTTTTTATAACAACCATAACAAACAACTTCAGAAATATTTCTTTTTGGACCTCTATCTCCTCCCTGAGAACTAAATTCCTTTCCTTGAAGAAGATTAATAGTTAACTGACCCATCTTTTTGAGCAGATCTTCATACTTAGTAGATGTATTAGGAGAAATATTTGTGCTCACCGGGAGTGGTTGTGGATTCAGGACCAAAGGTGCTGGTGTAGGCTCTACTTTAGCAACAATTTCTTTGGGCTCCTCTTCCATGCTTTCTTCTTGCCTTCTTGCAATCTCCTTTACTTTTTCAATGGTAGCTGGGCGGTCATACTTCACTCGTTGTCTGATCTCCAGCTTCATCCCAAGAATGAAGTGCTTACAGAGGAGATTATCCACGCCATTCATCAACCCATCCACTAGTCCTTCCTTCCGGATCTAGGCATCGAGCTTCCTCCTTAGCTCTAGAACACGAGCATGATAATCCCTTATCTTATCCTTCTCTCCTTGGGATAGCTTTGTGATCTCGATCATGAGATCTACATATTTCTTTTGTTCACCAAATTCTTCAAGAAAACTTTCAGTTAATAAATCCCATGAATTTTCCACATTATCACCTAGTGTTTCAAACCACCTAAGTGCTGAACCATCCAAAAAGGTAGGAAAAAATTCAGTCCATTGTTCCCTTCTTATAAGGCCATTACAAATACAAGATCGTTTAAACTCTTGAATGAAATAAGAAGCATCTTCATTAGATTGAGCTGAAAAAAACAGGAATCTTTCCCATTTTCAAAAGTAACCACCATGAAATACCAACCCACAAGTACAATTAACAAGACTTATGTGCACAAATAATTGGAATCACTATACTAGAAAGTGACTTTACACCTTTCTACAGTAAAATAGAAATGACCACGGTAAATTATGGTAAAACTTGACTTACTACGGTAAAAACCGACTTTACTGTGGTAAACACTATTGACGGTAAAAAGTGAAGTTACTGCGGTAAATACTATTCACGGTAAAAAGTGACTTTACTGCGGTAATTACTATTCCCAGCAAAAAGGACTTTACCAGGGTAACTACTATTCATGGCAAAAATGACTTTAACATGATAACTACTATTCACGGTAAAAATGACTTTACCATGGTAACTACTATGCACAGTAAAAACAAGGTTACCCTCCAATTAATTTTTTTCCTAAGTGGGAATATCTCTCCAGAAAATCCACCAACGAGGAATGGTCCCGGCAACGGAACCAAAATGTCATCACCAATCCGGCACTATGATAATTCTTCACCGGGAACTCCTCGTGCTATGATTATTTAGTAATGCACAGCCTTTAGTTTGGTGGATGTAATCTGGAAACAAAACAACAACCGAACACAAGAATACCATTGACTATGATAAGACAGAATGATCGACAAATCTGAAATATCAAAATAAATTATAATATTAACATGAAACTATTACAATCTCACCCATGAGATACTTCAACAAGACTATGGGAGAAACTTTACAATTACACCTCTTGATGGCTTCTTCAACACACCTTTAACTGATGGCTTCCTTCGTACACTTCCTACAATATTTCTCACTACTTCTTTCTATGCTAAATGAGGGGGGTGGCCTCTCTATTTATAGAACTCCCAGGCTTATCCATCCTATCTCTAAGATATGATAAGAAATCCACTTTGACGAATCATATTCCATACCTTAACTCTTATCTGTACATGTAAGCTTATCTGTTAAGATAAGATAAACCTTATCATTTTACATGGGTTCCACATTTTTAGACTTTTTACAAATAAAATACACAAAATATTTATGACCTCACTCCTTGTCCTTATTACCAATATAATATTTCTAATTCCTAATCATGTAGACCCTACTTCTCTAATTACCCAAACTTTGACATTTTAACATTACCGGACCACTTACGACAAATATTTACTTTTTACAACATTCCTATTGTACTTTGACTGTTACCGTACTCCACATTATTGGTGGCACCGTACTGATGGCGCCGTTATCTTCTATCGGACGCTACTACTAATTACACTTAACAACATCCTATTCCTAATACATACATTAATGAAATAGAAATTTTGGAGGAAAATTTTAGTGTCGATAGGACATAACTCTTTAAAGTTGTATTTTATATTATATCCTTTACTTTTCTCTTGTAGACCACTAAGTGCATCTGACTAACTAAAATTAACTAAACTAATGTAGTAAAAGATAGTTAATCTAATCTATGAGGACATATAATGCAGTAAGTAAATGCACTAAAAAAATATGAAAATGAGATAAGTAGATGAACTAATGAAATTACAAACCCTAATGTGCAAGAAGGGAAAGGAAAGAACTCAACTGATAATGGATGACTGTTGGACTATGCCGTAATGATGCGTAAAAAATCAAAAAGCATGAATGACTATGTAGGAGTGCCAAAATGGATAGATCTAGATGATGTGTTTGAATTGGGGCACCTGGAAGAGGACTGGGGCACCCACGGGTGCTCTAGTAAGGAATCTAGGTGCCATGGTATGGGAAAAGTGTCTTGAACTGGTGCTCACAAGGTTAGAAGGTGATCTGAAACTTTGACTTCTTGTCGCATTAATATTTTTGTACTACACCGAATGTTCCAAGTATTCCAAGAGGAAGAAATATCTTGCAAAAGACCAAAATAAAGTATCAAAAGCCTAAAAAAGAAAGATTCAGAATGAATGGGTCAGAATGACCTTAGCTTTCACAATAGTGGGATTACTAATTGAGCACTGCACTACATTTCAGACCCATATGTAGTTCCGGTGTGTGTGTGTGTGTGTGTGCATGTCATGCCCTAGGTGCTTTTGTGTCAGTCACACTTTGTGAAGTGGTGAGCAATAGATAAATGTAGTAGAATGTGTGCATGGAATAGAATAGAATCCCTCCCCCTATGAAGTATGATGCAAATGTCCTAGCTTGTGCCTTGATGATGGAGCTATGTGGATGCCAATGCAATAGATGGATACAACTCTAGATGGAGTGATAGTAGTGTATGATGCTAGGTCCCTCATTATGGTCTCATAACTTTATATTTTTAGGGTTCTCTTGCTCTAATTTCATAATAAACCCTGAAAAGGCTAACCCCAAGAAAGATAAATATGAAAAATGGATAGAAGAGGCTCAAAAAATGGCAGGAAAGTGCTAGAAGGATCAGGGTGCCCCTAAGTGGGACCATGGTGCTCATGGGCATCGTAGTACTAAATTTGGGGGCCCCAGTCGAGACTAAAATAACATGGGATTTCTAGAAATGGCTGGGCATATGGGTGCAATAGGTTGTAAATTATGAAATAAAATAAAAAAGATGGCCAAATGACGGGGGTTAATTAGTACTTTCTTTACTCAAGAACCTTCTAAATAGTAAAATGATACTGGGATAAATAAAATGTCTAAAGTGCATGATTTTGTGACTACATTTTCCCCCCACTTTATGTTGGTGAGTGGAAATCTCAGTAAAATTAAGTAGATATAAATGCGTACCTGATGTCTATGAAGAGTGTAGTAGAAGGGTTCCGAAGGACTAGACAATAGCATGGAATGATAAAAAGATGGAGGAGCGTGGAAACTATAGATGAAAAATGTGCAAATAAAAAGTGATGAGAGTGAACCTAGGGTAAAATATGTGTGTGTAGATTCTGCATAGTGTAGTGTACCTATATAAAATTTTTATGTTAGTGCTATAGTGTGTTACCACATAGTTTTTTTATTATTGTTTTTGTTTCCCACATTTGACTGCTTGTTTCTCATACGACTAGACCTACAAGAAGAAAACAATCAAGTAGTAAAATATGTATGTATGTAAGTGTAAAAATGATATGTAAAAGACACATGTGTATGTAAATTTCAACTACGCAAATATAAATGGGAAACATAAATGTAAATGTAAATGGAACATGTGCACCTGATCCATGTCAAGAGAGAAAGTGTAGAAGGATATCCTGTACTACAATTTTTTTGGACGATCTCATGCCATAGGCCGAAGAAGTGTAGGGAGGAAATGATTTGTGTCCTCCAAGATCTAACTTCTTCCTTGAATGTGTGTAGAGATCTATGTACTATCCTAGTTTTTTGGGTGATCCAACACCACTGGTTGAAGTAGTATAGGGAAACACACCCACTGTAACCTCAAGCATGTAATTGCTTCCCAGAAATGCTAATAACACCATGTCCTATAAAAGCTGCTATGTATGGAGATCGTAGTCTAGTCTAAACCCACTCCCTCAATATAACTGAACCAAAATGCTTTAGAATATTTGTGTTAGTATGTAAACCCCCAAATTATGCCCCCCTCTTTGGGGGCGCATGCGATGTCCATGATAAGAGACATACATCCCCAAAGGAGGAATAATCACATGTACACTGAAAATTTCTTAGTATAAACCAAGGAACACACAAACAATAAGGCTAGCCAAAGACAAGTGTAAACATGCATGCATGAAGCAAAAAGTGTAAAAGCGATGCAAATAATGTAAAAGCTACCAAACAAAGTAATGTAAATATGCAAGAAGAAAAGTATGCCACACAAAGTGGGCTGCAAACATGGGAGATCACTCATGATGTTGCAAGGCATGTAAGGCCATCATGATTGCAAACAAAAGACAAGTGTACACACCAAACATAGGGCAAGATCCGCAAACAATAGTAGACAATGTAACAAAAAAGTATGGAAACCAATATCATTGCATAACAAATGATGTGCATGAAGCCCCTGTTAGCATGTTAGAAAGATATCTATTATGTCAAAAGTGTGTATAATAATGTAATGTAAAGTGTGAAGTACAACATGAAACCATAGCACCTAGAAGAGACAAATGTATGGATTCCCCCAACAACTAGTGTAGGAAGGGTAGATGGTGAGCATCCATGCCGAGTGTAAGAGACTTATATATGTAATCAAAACTAGACGAAGGAATAAAAATGAATGTGTGTATGATATAGATAAATGAAATACAAGTAATCAAACTAGCATGTGTAATAAAGTGACCATGAACAAGAAAAAGTAAGAAAGAATATAAGCAACCATAGTATGCAATATGTTGTGGATGGATGAAATAGAATACAATATGGAATGATAGGAGTCACTTGCCCCTTGAGTGGATGGAAATGTATGTAGTGAGGTTCATTTCATTTTCCCCCTCATTAATAAAAAATGAACCGTAATAGAGAGTGCGTCATCGGGAAATGGTTGAGTAGTATGTATCGTGTCTAGTGCACTGTGATGAATGTGTATATGCATAGTGGTGATGATATGTGACATGTAGAAGAGATGTGCATGGACCTTATAGCCTAAGAGTATACCATGATGAGATGAAATGTGGAGTGATTATTTAGACCAAAACGTATATCACTACATGATGAATGGATGAGTGATGATGTAGCACAAAGCATATTTCAATATCAGTTGTAAGGAGCATGTGGTGATATAACCTAAGGTGTATACCACTACAAAATGATGGAATAGGTGATGATTTATCCTAAAGTATATGTCACTACAAGATAAATAGTAGGGAGTGGTGATGTAACCTAAGGTGTATACCAATACAAAATGATAGAATAGGTGACAGTTTAGCCTAAAGTGTATGTCACTAAATTGGGAAAGTCACGTGATGAAAGGTGGAATAGTAAATATTATTTCAAAATTGTTGCACCCTCCGGATGGCCAGAATATGAGCAGGAAATTTAGTTTGAATGGGTAACATGGGATCACCTCTCAAGATGTGGGACTTGGGATCGAGGTGAACCTCTAGAGAAGGCCTGCTTCCTCTTCCTAAACTAAGTGTTGTACTACTCCTAGTGCAATAAAATGGTTATCTAGACCTATGCTAACATTTTCATGGGATTTAGGGAGAGATATTTGCAAGAAATGAAAATATACTAGGGATGGTGATGCACCAAATAAAGGGCGTTGCTAGACTCAGGAAGGGTTAATTTGAAGAGGGTGTTGTGCACCATAAGACAAATTCACCTACTGCAACTTGGAAAGGGTAAACATAATACCACAAACCAAAGAGCATGCATCCCCTTTGTTAAAATTCAATCATACAACAATATATCAGTCTTCAAGTGAAGAAGGATGAAATTAAGAAGGGTGAATAAAAACCACAACTCGACTGCATGTAGAACTCCAGCACATGATAAGCATAGAAATCTAAGAACCTGTAATAGGAACTTAGAAATTTTGTATAATGTATCTGTAAGCACGAGAAAGGCACAAGAGAAGTATAGAATGATGAAAGGACTAAGAATAGTAGAAAACACACATTTTATTTCTTTAACAACATGTACAATGCATCATTACATTCAGAAGAGGAAATGGTTTCCATTACAGTCTTGGAAAGGAGGCTTCAAAGTTACCCAATCCACAAATCTAACTTGCAGAAGAGAGAGGATTCTTGAAAAATATGCACTTGTCTAAGATGTCTAACTTTCCCCCCCTGGAATGAGCTTCTGACTTAAATTTATAGAAGAATTCTATGAGAGAGAAGAGAGGAGAAGTCATAAATTCCTTCCTAAAATAAAGATACATGATGGTCTACATTAATTACATAATTAGTTGAACCACTTAAGAACCTTCCATCATGTGTCATTAATGATTGGTTTGACTTAATCTTCTCATTTAATTAAAAGAACATTTAAATAAAATATTTTAATAATAATAATAAATATCATTATTAAAATATTTTAATAAAAAAATAAATTTAATAATTAACTAAGCGGGACCCCCGAAGACTAGATTACATTTAAGAGGGGAGGGGGGTTCATGAGAAAAGGTCAAAAATACAAACTCAGTGGTTGGATTACCGAGAAAACTCACCGAATTGGTGTTGAGCTCCTCCTTCCATTGCATTGACTGAGCTATGTTAACTCGGCCCACTCTCCATGTCTATCTCAACCAATGTGCGAGCTCTCTGCTAAGTTTTTCCTTTATTGGCTTGATCATTCTGAGATCCCTCTATTCCTGCATTTGTCAAGCCATCTTTGACCAAGTTCTCTCTGTAACATTCTCCAGTCTTCTAGTGGGCTCTATTTCCACGAGCTCCCAATCGAGCCCAATGATCACTTTTCAGGAGCTCTTTATTTGCATGACTTACTGCATTCTCCATGGCATTGACCTCAACACTGAGATCTCGACGTCGTGCCAAACCACATGCATCACAAGATTTTCTATATCACCTCTCAAAAGATCACCTCATTTGTGACTCAACTCAGCTCCTTCCACATCGACCGACTACCAAGATCCTTTAGAGCTCCTTGAGCTATCAAAGAGCAATTCCACCTTTTGAGCCGAGTTACTCGGCTTCTTCAACTAAGAAATAAAAACTCCTTTAGTACGAGCTCACCATCAATCTTTGGTCAAGCTCTATTCCTACATCAAGTGAGTTATTCTACCTAAGATCATTGGTTGAGGGATTTGTGCTACAACTTAGACCATCTCGACGTCATCAAAGAACTCGGTCCAACATACATGGATCTTAGTGAGTTCTCTTCCATCTTCGAGTTCGTAAATCGTTCTTCAACCATCACCGAGATCCACATGTAGACATGGAACTTGACACCCCTCTTACCACAAATTCTGAGTCGGCTCCATCTATGCACCCACTAAGCCATCCAAGATGTTTAAAAAACTAACCACTAATACTTTCATTGCGACCTGGCTTATTCTTTCGAGCTTATGTTGATCTCCTCTGCAACTCCTTATTGATAGATCACCATCAACGTCCTCTGTGACTTCATGTCAAGCCCTTCCTCATATCAACTAACTCACCCAAAACCAACTAATCTCTCTCACCTTCATTTCAATAGAGTTCGAGATGAGCTCGTGGCATATCAACCCCCTATTTCTTTGTGACTGCAAATCACCAAGATCTTCATTTACTCGTCGAATCCCAAGCTTGTCATGCCAACTCTATTATGTGTGACATTTAGAAGCTTGATGAGAGTTCCCTACCTCAGCCTCATAACTAAGTTATATACACCATGATCTCTGGCGGATCCATTTAGTGAGTTCCTTGATTGATAGTGACTCGACATCCATTAACAAACTTCTCTAAAACCATGAATTTCTTTACCGTAGAGATATTTCTCTTTTGATTTTTCTCTAAAGATGAGTCTCGTGAGCTCAAGCCTCCAATGACTAAATTTTTTGATATCTGTGTGAATATTCCCATCCTTTGCATGGTGATCTAACTCCACCATGCTTCGTATTCATGGGCCTGAAACTAGCTCCTCTGAAAGTTGTGGTTCCCCGACGACTCGCTCACCCTATTAATCATCCTATCAACCCGGAAGGTAACTCACCCGAATCTTGACCATAGACTCAGGCTCTTTATTAGCATGTTTGGTTTGTGGAACTTCTCCCTTGGATTTCCAAGTGATTATCCCCACTTGGTAATGCTTCTCATGATCCTCGCGAAGTGGAAAACTTGTGTTGGTTTTTCGTCTCAATGTTTTCACATGGAAATTTGGTCACTAGTCTCCCTAATGCATGGAAACCATGTGTTAGATTTCCATCAATTTTTTCCCCACCACTTAGAAATTACTTCATGGATCCCCACATCCTTGGAAACCGAGTCTTGGGAACCCACAGATCATATCACCATCATGACATGGCTTGTTTATCACCGAAGTCGACATTTTTGGCATTTAAACCCTCGAAACCACCTTGATTGAGCTTCCATTGAGATTTGTAACCAACCTCTGTAACCAAGCTCGCTCTAATGTTTCTCGATCGTTTTATCTCCGTGATGACTGGAAGTGGGTCCCTATGACCAATGTATTGATTTGATCATAATAGGACCCCGTTTTCCAATTTTTCCATGTGTGAAAAATTAGATAAAAGCAAATGTGTGGTGAAGGGAGGGTCCGTTTGATTTGTAAACCCTCAGTAGTTGAGTATGGACCGAAGAACTAAAGTGTATCATTAGGTAATGAATGTAGTGTTTAGAAGACAATTTAGTATATGTAGGGATAAAAACCGACTATATGATGACTGGTATATGTAATGATGCAATGTGTAAAATGTGTAGATATGCTATGTGTAAAATGTAAATGCAATATGTGTAGGATGTGTAAAGTATAATGTATGTAGAAAAATAGGAATGTAATGATAGACTCCTATATGATGAAGAATAGTAGAATATGTGTGAAAATATGCGATGTAGTATGTATGGTATGTAGATGTATACAACTACCTTGATGTATGATGTGAAGAGACACAAATGACCAAATGTTGTAGAATGTATAATGCATAATGTGTGATGAAGTGTAATGTGTAATGTCTATGGTGTAGTGTGTGGGATTCATTATAGTAATAATATCTCAAAATTCAAGTGTGAACCAAAGCATAAGAGTGTGTCATTGGGTAATGACGATGCTAGAATGTGTGATGAGTATGCCTATGTGAGGATATGCATGTATAATAATGTAAAAAATGATGATAGTGAATATTCTAAGATTATGTGGGAGGAATGGTGGATTGTCATGCCCCCCAAACACATGTAAATAAATGAACTATCAAATGAGGGTGAAGGATGGAGGTCCTTCATCTGATGTGGGTGATGAAAGCGTGTGACCATGTTCTAATAGTGGAGGTATGGTAGGTGAATGTTGTAGTGATGAATGAAGCCTATGAGCTTGTGAGGGATGAATGTATGAAGGAGGTTGTGACATCACAACATGTGTCAATGATGAAGATTATGTAATATAGAATGTGAATGTGAAGAAGTTCCATCTGGATTAAAACAAGGTGGTGGTCTATTCCGGATGCAATAGTTGTCTGAGGAATAAGCCTATACCAATGTATATGGCTAATGGAGTGATGCGGTTGTGGAGATGGTGCATGAGTAGGTGAGATAATATTAGATTGTGTTAGGAGTAACATAGCACATGATGTGGCAAAATAAGTGAGGGGTACTCTATATATCATACGATAAGATGATGACTATGAAGTAGTTAGAGGGACACCATGAATAGAGATGATCTGATTATTGTAGATAATATTGATGCATAGATGATTCATAGAGATGCTATATTGTGATCAATGAATCCAATTGAGACCAAGGAGCATGTCACATCCCTCAAATGTGTTTCCATCAAGGAAAGGTACGAGCATTGTAAGAGGGCCAACTGTGACATGTAGTTAAACAATGCCAAAAGGTTTTTTGAAAGTGTACTCGACTTGAGATAAGGGATAAAATATAATGCACTAATGGGCCATGATGGGTCAATTTTAGTGTTTTTAATAGAGGTTGAGCCAGTGGATGCACGGATGTGCAAATGGTTAGATATAACTTTGGTGTGATAATTGATGTGAGAAAAGGAGATGATAGGTGGCAAAACTTCATTGTTAACAACTAAGAAATCTAGAGCTCATTAGTCAGTGGGAGACATGGTTTGTGAAATATAATTAGAAGTTGAATCTGTTGCTTGTGTGTTATGCTTTGGCAATGGGTTGTTAAAGATCTTAAGTTTAAGATTTTAATTTGTAGGTGGAGTTGGCTTGGATTTTGAGAGCTCAATTTGACCATTGTCAAGAAAATATTGCATGATGTGTTGTAGTCAGAAGCACCAATAAGTGGGATGTCATATGCATTGATGATAATCATAATAATAATTTTCATAGAAGTTATGTCCTTTTGGTTGAGATGGATCAAGTTATGGAGGGGATGGTAATGTGATAAGGTTACTATCGATGAGATGTGGTAGCAAAACACTCAGAGGTGTGCTAAACTTAGTAAAGGTACGTATATATTTTTGTGGTCGAAGTTCCTTTGGAGTAGAGATTGCGTCTACATTAGTTTTTGTATCCATTGATTTGGTTGTAGAATGTTTAAATGTTGGATTACCTGGAAAGCGAGTGGACGATGACAATTCCTCTTGATATTTGAGTTTTCCTGTGGTTAAGAGTTTTGTCTCACGAAGTTTGAGATTATTAAGAAGCTAGTCAAATGAAGGAGATGTCTCAAAGAGAACACTCTCTTGTAGAGGTGGTAGTAATATTTGAATAAATAAATCACGGAGTTCGGAATCTATGTGCACATTAGACATCTTAGATAATTTATTCTTGTAGTGTAAGACATAAGCAGATAAATGTTCATTAGATGCTTTCTTGAGTTGTTCCAGTTGGGCATAGGATATATTTGAGCCAATGTTGATAGAAAATGGAGTGAGAAAGGCATTGACCAAGTGCATGAAAGAAACTACCGAATGTATAGGTAGATCATAGAACCAATGCATTATATAGTCATGTAAACTACGAGGAAAACGTTTAGCAAGAATAATGTGATCATTTGCATAGTCAAGGAAGGCTACATTAAATGCTCAAAGGTGTTCTTGTGGGTCTCCATGACCTTTAAAGATAGGTAGATTAGGAGATAAAAAAATTAGGTGGCAACAGATATGTTGATATGGCAGTGGTGAAATGAGCATGCAAAAAGAGTGTAGAATCTAGGGATAGTTCGACACGTGAGGTAGTTAACTGAAGATGATTTTTTTTGTTTTTAAGTCTTAATATAATGATATAAAATTTGGGGGATTCGAGGAAGAATCGAGGTGCACATGAGAAGCACCACGGTGGATGGTAGGAGCGGTGGTTGTATTAATAGGAGTAGAAACATATGTGGCAAAAGTGGATACCATAGAAGTAGAAACATGAACAAGTGGAGTAGATACCATAGGAGTGGTAGAGACAACAACGGAAAGAGAAGCATCATGAGATCTCTTAGAGAAATTAAAGCATGCAAGACATGGGGACGATGTGTGGGGTTTTCACGCAATTCTTGGCCGAAGTCAGTAATAATGTTTAATTGGTCTTGGTCAACAATGGTGTCTTCATCGTAGGAATTTTCACTATGAGATGCTTCTATCTCATGGAAAGGAACCTGGTTAGAGGTATCTAAAGGGTTTTTAGCCATAGACGTGATTGTGTCAGCCATTGGCTTAGATGTATGGTGAGTAGATAAAGGGAGCTCACAATATTAAAGAGATCCAAAATGACCAGTACGGGTGACGGGTATAAAATGAAAGAAATGAAAGCAAGATGTAGAAGGTGTAATGAAGAAGGACTGGGTTCACCAAAATGATTAACTAAAATTGACTAAACTAATGTAGTAAAAGATAGTTAATCTAATCTAGGAGGACATATAACACAATAAGTAAATGCACTAAAACAATATGTAAATGAGATAAATAAATAAACTAATGAAATTAAAAACCATAATGTGCAAGAAGGGAAAGGAAAGAACTCAGTTGATAATGGATGACTATCGAACTTTGTCACAGAGATGCACAAAAAATAAGAAAACATGAATGACTGTGCAGGAGTGCCGAAAAGGAGAGATTTGGATGACATGTTTGGAATGGGGTGCCTGGTAGAGGACTAGGGCACTCACGGGCACTCTAGTAAGGAATATGGGTGCCATGGTCTGGGAAGAGTGTCTAGAGCTGGTACTCATAGGGTCGGAAGGTGATCTAAAAATTTGACTGCCTGTCGCATTAATATTTCTATACCACGTCAAATGCTCCAAGTATTCCAAGAGGAAGAAATAACCTGAAAAAGACCAAAAGTAAGTATCAAAACCCTAAAAAAAGAAAGATTCAAAATGAATGGTTTGGACTAACCTTAGCTTCCATAACAGTGGGCTTATTAATTGAGCACTGGACTATATTTTGGGGACCCAGATGTAGTTTTGGTGTGTATGTGCATGTTGTGACGTAGGTGCTCTTGTGGTAGTCACACTTTTTGAAGTAATGAGAAATAGCTAAAACTAGTAGAATGTGTGCATGGAATAGAATATAATCCCTCCCCCTATGAAGTATGATGTAGATGTCCTAGCCTGTGCCTTGATGATGGAACTATGTGGATGTTAATGCAATAGATGGATGTAACTCTAGATGCAGTGATAGTAGTGTATGATGCTAGGTCCCTCGTTATGGTCTAACAACTTTATATTTATAGGGTTCTCTTGTTCTAATTTTGTAATTGACCCTGAAATGTCTGACCCTAAGAAAGATAACTATGAAAAAAGGCTAGAAGAGGCCCAAAAAATGGCAAGAAAGTGCTATAAGGACCAAGGTACCCCGAGGTGGGACTAGGGCACCCATGAACGCTCATTAAATCTGGGCACCCCAGTCGAGGCTAAAATAATGTGGGATGTCTGGAAATGGCTGGGTATATGGGTGCAATAGGTTATAAATTACAAAATAAAATAAACAAGATGGCTAAAGGATGGGGGTTGATTAGTAATTTCTTTACTTAAGAACCTTCTAAATAGTATGAGACCGGAATAAATAAAACGTATAAAGTGCATGATTTTGTGACTACAACATCATTTAAAAATTTCCATTCTTGTTCACATGAATTTACACATGTGCGCATTGATGGTATATCTACGTAATTTGATTTAGAGGCTTCACCTCCGTATTTTTTTTGAACGTTTCATGAGTCACCTTTGACTTCTTAATATGTATATGAGAGGCTAAACTAACAAGTTGGCATCTCAAAATTTGTGATTATTCTTAGACCATTACTTATTATTTATGAGGTTTATGGGATTTGTTATCAACTTCTTTTTATTTTTCAAAAATTGTCTTGATAAAAGGTGTGTGCATGGTTTTGTTCAACTAAGTTAAGGAAATTAAAACTAACACCTAGTAGTCTTAATTAACAAAGCTAAATTAAAATCTAAACACCATCAAGATAAGAGCTAAACAAGGTTAAACAATTACACTATTTCATTAGAAATTTAAATCATAAATCAAAATAATCATGCTAATTGTCAAAAACCTCTACTCTTTTGATTGACAACAAAATCAAATGGACCTATGTAGGCTCCATGGCAATCAAATTTGGTGAAGGAAGGAGGCTTAGCTCTTCAATGGTGAATTCTTCAAGAGTGACAAAGAAGCTAATAGTCTATTTGTTATGTGCTTTGCTTTTATCTTCTCAAAGAATTTAGGTGTAAGTGTAAAGATAGGAGGGCTCTTTATATAGCCCAAGGGATAAAGGAATCACTACATCCCTATGCATGTGGGATAATAGGGATGTTGAGTTAGTTGTGGATAAGGGGGGGTTTAGATAGGGTTGAGTTAACTTTAGGAGGGTTTGTTTGTCCTTTAGTGACTCATGTGGATAAAAGGGGCCTTTTACTTAATCAAGATGATTTAATTAATAGATGTATAAGCTTATAAAAGATTTTAGGGGAATATTAGCATGATTTAGACTATAAAAGGGGATTAAATCAATTAAATATTGATTTATTGGTTAAATGAAAGGTGAAGCTAATTAATTAATAATATTCTGCTTTCATTCTTTCCCGCTAACAAAGAACACAATGAATCAATATAACAATGTACTATGATCCACTAGCATGCAAAAACACACTTCAAAATGCACAAGTAAGAATAAATCTAATCTAATCAAGAAAAGCTGAATCCTAACAAAGTATGCCCAAGCAACAAACAACACAAATGTACAAGCATGAAGCAATCACACAAGCAAAGCAAGAAACACGACAATGAAAGTAAACTAAAGTAAATATTTTTGCAAGATTTGATTTTATGAAACAATTTTCTATTGTTTTTGTGTGTTTGTGAAACAATTTTCTATTGTTTTTGTGTTTTTGCGCAACAATTTTCTAGAGCTATGCACAGGTAACCAAGAAAGCGTAGATGCCCCCAACGTTAGATGGGGAATATACAAGGGCAGATGCCACACACTTATGACACATGAAGGTGAAGTCACATAAATGCCCCCAGCGCAAGGTGGGGAATAGGCCAAATATCATGCCCCTCACAAACAAATAAAAGGAGACAAAGCTGGATCAAGGCTTGATAGGATTGGGCTTACCAAAGGGAATCTCAGAGATAGATGTGGAACTAGCCCTAGGCTAAGTAGAAAGTACCCCTCTCAGATGCAAAATGCTTGTGAATAATGAATCCTCCCAAGGCGCCAGAAAGCTGGTTTTCACCTAAGTACCTTATCCAAAACACCAAAATTACGTGGTTTTCACTTATGGAAGACCTATTTTCTCTTTTTCTTTTTTTTTTTTTTGATTTTTTTGTGTTTTGATCATTTTACCATGTTTTTGAATTTTTTGCTTTTCTATCCTTGCGCCATATTTAAGCATAGAACCACTTAAGGTGCATAACATTCATGGGCTCACAGAGCTCATCACCATTGAGGTGAGCGAGTTTTTATGCTCCTGTGCTATACTTGGCCACTATAACATAAGGTCCTAACCAATGTTCTTCGAACTTTCCTTTCTTTTCTTGTTCTGCCCTTGTGTTGAATTGATTCTCTTTTATGACCAAATCACCAACCTCAAACTAACGAGGTATGATTATTTTGTTTCAGTTTCTAGAGATTCTGTTCAGATACACTTTGAGGTGATTAAGGGCACAGATGCGCTTCTCGTCTAGGAGATCTAACTCAGCTAGTCTAGCTACCGGGTAATCTTCATCCTTATCCAGATAATCCCTAAGAGAGATTCTTAGGGAAGGAAGTTCAATTTCTAGTGGGATGATAGATTCCATCCCAAATACCAGAGAATATGGCATCACACCCATAGGAGTACAAATAGAGGTCCTGTAAGCCCAAAGAGCTAGGTGGATTTACAAATGCCAATTACACGTATTTTACTGACCATTTTCTCCATTATTCACACCAAAGTCTTATTTGTGGCCTCTACCTGTCCATTACTTTGGGGATAATATGGTGTAGACCATTTTAACCTAATTTGGAACTGCTGATAGAGACCCTTTATAGTTTTATTATTAAATGAATTTCCATTATCAGTAACAATGGCTACAGAAATGTCAAACTAGCAAAATGATATGATTCATGATGAATTTTGAAATCTAAGCTCATGTTACATAGGTTAAGGGGACAACTTCCACCCACTTAGTAAAGTATTCAGTAGCCATGATGATGTGGGTATGACCATCAGATGAAGTAGGGGTAAGCTTCCTTATCAAGTCAAGTTTCCATTTAGAAAATGGCCATGGGTTAGTGATGGGTTGCAATGAACATGATGGAGAATGGATGAAATTTCCATACTTCTGACAAAGTACACATTTTTTGACATAGTTGCAATAGTTGGTTTCCATGGTAGGCCAATAGTAGCCTAATATTAAAAATTTCTTGGCCAAAACCATTCCATTTGTATGTGCTCTGCACACCCCTTCATGTACTTATTTTATCATTTGGATAGACTCTTTCATATCGAGATAGCATAACAGATTCCCATCATAGCCACAATGATAAAGCGTACCTTCTAAAAGGGTAAAATAGGATGATTTGGAAAATTAGGATTTATCTCTCAGAATAGGAGATATCAAGAGGGAACGTTTTGTCTTTGAGATAGGTAAAGATGTGCTCATACCATGGGGAATTGGGGCCAACAACATCACAAGCCAGACATAGGATTCTGGTATGTCGTATGTGGGCTAACTTAAATGTTCCACAAATAATGGCATATCATTGTTCCCTGGTGGAATACGGAGCATAGAACCCATTGTTGCCATAGCATCTATTGATCTATTTTGCACTCTTGGGATCTGTTCAAATGTGATGCGCACAAAGTAATCTTTGAGAGTTTCTACCAGCTTCTTGTAAGGTATGATATTTTCATCCTTAACCTTGTATTCATCATTAACTTGCTTGATAATTAACTGAGAATCACCCATAACCTTGAGATGATGAATGTTCCATTTGATGGCGAGATTCATCCCTGCGATAAGTGCCTCATATTTTGTGATGTTATTTGTGTAAGGAAAACCCAGACGAAAAGCCTGAGGTATAGGGTCACCAGAAGAAGTAATGAGGACCACACCTTCTCCTGAACCTTGAAAAGTAGAAGATCCATCAAAGTGTATCTACCATATGATAGATTCTTCAATGTATAGTAATGAGGCATCTAACAGATCCAAATTCAAAGGTTCAGTGCCTTGCAAAGGTGCTTCTGCTAATTGGTTAGTGAGTACTTGTCCCTTAACCGAATTTTGATGCACAAAATCTATGTCAAATTCACTTAGTAGAATGATCCAATTATCCATTCTACCTGTGAGGGTGGGTTTAGATAGAAATTACTTGAGCGGGTCAACTTTGGATATAAGCTTGGTTTTGGTATTCAATAGATAATGGTGAAGTTTTTGAAAAGTAAAAACAACAGACAAACAAGATTTTTAAATTTGGGGATAGTTGAGCTCATAAGTGATGAGAGTGTGACTAAGGTAGTACACTTTTTCTTTGTGACCAAGGTCGTATTGGGCGAGTAGCGCACCAATAACAAATTGAGTAGCAGAGATATAAAGCAGTAGCAGATCACCCAGATTTGGTGGCATGAGGACATGTAGATTACCCAAGTATTGTTTAAGCAAAGCAAAGGCCTGTTGTTGCTCTGGTCCCCAGATGAAGGCAACTTCCTTTTTAAGTAGGTGGGTAAACGAATGACACTTATCAGAAAGCTGGGAGATGAAGCGGCGAATAGCCTGTATTTTTCCCTGCAAGCTACACAGTTGCTTAATGTTCTTAGGAGGAGGCATATTAGTAATAGTAGACACTTTAGCAGGGTCTACCTCAATTCCCCTTCTTGATACAATGAAGCCCAACAATTTTCCCGATAGCACACCAAACACACATTTCTTTGGGTTTAGCCAGACTTTATACTCTTATAGGCACTCAAAGATACGCCACAAAATGACAGGGTGATCCTATCTTTTCTTAGATTTTCCAAATATTTCATCCACATAGTCTTCCATGATATCATGGATAATATCATGGAAAATTACCATCATTTCCCTCTAATAAGTAGCTCCTACGCTTTAAGCCCAAATAAAATTACTTGATAACAAAAAGTACCCCAAGGAGTTGTAAAATTCATTTTGTGTTGATCTTCATCAGCTATCTTGATTTGGTTGTATCCTAAAAATCCATCCATAAGAGATAGCATCTCGTATCCTTCTATTGAATCCACAATCATATCAATATTTGGTAGTGGAAAATCATCCTTAGGGAAAACTTTATAAATGTCTCTAAAATCTGTGCAGATTCTGATCCCGACAGGCTTCTTCTAGATAGGGATGATATTGGATATCCATTCAGAGTAATCAATAGGCTGTATGAATCCTGCCACAAGCAATCTTTCTAATTCCTCTTTAACTAGTAGGGCTACCCTTGGGTGCATCTTTCTGAGCTTCTGCTTAATAGGCTTAGCGTCTACATGTACAACTAAGTTGTGCACGACCAAAGTTAGATCTAAGTCTGGCATGTCCTTATAGGACCATGTGAATACATCTATAAATTCCTATAGCATCATGGTGAATGTATTTTGTTCGTGTGCCAAGAGTGATGCTCCCAATTTGACTATTTTTGGGTCCTCTTCTGATACCAATGTTTACATCGATAGTTTCCTCTACTAGCAATTTTGACAAGTCCTCCATACACGTAGGATCGAGAGGTAGGTTGAGCTCTTCATCCAAGGATGTCTCCACGATATTTTCATCCTTGGCGTGGTCACTTTTATTGTCCTTCGATTTTTACACTTGTTTGTTGGCCAGCGCCTCAAAGAGGTTTTCACTGTACGTCTTGGACTTTGATTTTTGCTGAGGCTTTACGTTGGAACTTTTGCCCTCGCTTTTTCTTAAGTTTTGCTGACCACGAAGCTCAGCCTCCTCATTGCAAAGTAGGCACATGTATCCAAGTCAATATAGAATCCCTTTTTGTGGTCTCCAATGGGAATTATATCCTGAATGCCCATGAACTCTGTAATAGCTTCATCATTCTCAAATAGATCTAGTGACATATGATGTTGTTGGTCCCATTCAACAAGGGAAGGGTAAACAAGGTCAAGGGTAGATTCCGTAGGGGTTATGGTTAGGATAACAGTATTCATGAATAGGTTCATGGAGGCAAGATCCTCATATTGGCTACAATGGGAATCTGTATCACTGTCTAGATAGTCAGAGCTATCCTCACATTCAGAACAAGTAACATCTTGATTATTGGGGTGTGTCCCATAAGGGAAAATTCCAATTCTGTATATTTCTATTTTAAAATGTGGGAGAGGCACTGGTTCTTGTTGCCGTTTCTCATTTCTTCCACATCCTAGGCCCTTGTAGCCCATGGAGTACATCATTTTACTAGATTTCTCGTATTCAAGGGTTTGATAGCAGGTTGGCTGAGTATCCTTCGGGACCCAAGTTGTAGGTGGATCCAACAATTTTTCTTCAGCCAATAAGCCTCTAGGTAAAAATGACCCAATAGTTTGTTCATTTCTAGGTCTTCTGAAGCAATAGTTAGGTCGACCTCTAGTCTTGGGTGACAATGAAAGGTCTGAAACCAAGAGGGCTTGTTGCATGTTATATTCTCCATAGCCATATTCTAGAACCTTCATCTCCCATGAATCAAAAGGAGAGGTTGATGTAAAGGCCTCATGGGTGCAAGAACTAAGAGAATCCGAATCTACCTGAGATTCGATGGCTTCAGATTGGAGAGGGACAACTATATCGACGGACAGACATGCATATGTACCATTATGTGCAAAACTATTGAGATCTCTATGATGAGCGAAGGGATCTGAATCTCCTTGTATTGTAATGGTGTGTCCCTCATGCTTCAGTTTAATGCATTGATGAAATTTTGATGGCACAACCTACATGGCATGAATCCATGGTCATCCTAGAAGCATATTATATGGAAGTTCCAAGTCCAGGACATGGAACTTTGTTTGATGACAAGTGGGACCCACTTCCATAGGCAACGTGATTGTGCCTGCTAACTCCCTTTCTGCGTTGTCAGAAGCGGTGATAGTGATGATGTTTGACTCAAGATCTGCTTCAGTATGTCCCAGCTGCTTAACCAACTTTAACGTGCAGATGTTCAACCCTGATCTGTTGTCCACAAGCACCCGTTTGATCTTCCTGCGGGTAACAACTACCTCAATATACAAAGGAAGATTATGTGTTGGATTTTTAGTAGGGATCTCCCTATGATTGAAGGCAATGTGTTCCGTTGGTACAATGTTTGCTATAGTGGCTTGAAGATGTGTAGGATCTACCTCTAGTGGCACTCCTGACCCCTGAAGAGTTTGGTATAAAATGTCTTTGTGAACATTTGAAATCTTAAGAAGATCCAAGATCAAAATCTTGGCAGATGTTTTCTCAAGTTGCTCTAAGAGGTTGTAATTACCATTTTGTGGGGTTGATGGAGAAGGTTCAAGAATCACGAGGCGGGCATGCCTTGTTATCACAACACAATCCTTTCCCTTGATTCAAATGGTGTTGATATGGTCATTAGGAGAGTGAATACATTTAATAAGTGAATCCTAATGATTTTTATCCTTTTTGGTATATATGTAATTCTCTTCTTTATAACCTTGGGATGACTCTCCTTGATCTGGCTTTGACTCTTCTTATTTACCATGTTTGGGGAATGGCTCTTTATATATCCCCATCTTTTCGTTGGGTGTCTAAGTTTTCCCTGGGTTTTCCACCTCTATCTCCCCATTATCAATGAGGTCTTGGATATAGTGATGGATTCATAGACATTTGTCTATTTTATGTCCCTTGACACGATGCATTTCACAATATTCATGTTCCTTGTACCATGATGGTTTTGGAGCATTTTCATCAAATGGTTGTGTCGTAGGATATGTCACCATGTGAGCCGCATCCAATTGTTTTAATATAATGAACAAAGGCTCATTAAGAGGGGTGAACATTCTTCATTTTGGTGGGGGTTGAATAGGTCCTTTGGTCAGTTTAAAAGGTTGACCGGTTTGGACCATTTGTACACATTTGGAATCTGTGATCCCGTCTCCCACCACATTTTTGTTTTTGTTAAATACCTTCGGCTTCTCCATTGGTTTAGCATTTTGATTATCCTTAGATTGTGACTTAAGAGTTCCTTTAGCAATAAGGGATTTCTCTATTTGAACACCCTTTTCAATGACCTCCTCAAAAGTGTGAACACAATGCATTTGAAGGTGGAAAGCAATGTTTGGATTTAGGTTGGGCACAAAGATACTTACCAGCTATTTTTCAGGAAAAGTGCAAGGGAAGTGACTGGCTATCCCTCTCCACCATTGTAGGAAGCTGGTGAAAGTATCATTAGGGTGTTGTTTGGTGCCACATAAATCTGCCATGGTGATATCACTTTCTATGTTATATGAGAAGTGACATACAAACCTCTCTACCAATTCTGGCTAGGTAAAAATGGACCCACGAGGAAAACAAGTAAACCACTCCAAGGTTTGACCTCCTAGACTCTTGGGAAAGATTCGTATGAGATAATTATCACTATAGGACACCTCTTGACATGCCATATAGAAATATTTGACATGATCTCGTGGATCTCCCTTTCCTCTATATTTGTCAAATTTTGGCATATCGAATTTCTTAGGGAAAGGTTGAAGTGTCATCACTTTGTCAAAAGGATAGGGACATAGTTCTTCATATTGATACTTTCTAATGCTCCCTACATTGCTCTCTTGAAGGTTTGTGAGTGTTGCTTTCATAGATTGTACTTCTTGTGTGAACAATTGTTCCTTAGTAGGAGAAGCTGGGATATATACACGATGATAATCTATATTGTCTTCTCTATGATTTTCTCTATGGAGTTCACTAATTTTGACCTTAGGCTTGGATTTTTGGACATTCTTGCATGTTTCCTTTTGTACATGAGAGGTTAGCAAGGCTAATTGTCGGCTAAGGCTACTAATTTTTTGTTGAATGGTGATCTCTTCTCCTAAAGGTTCCTCTTCTTCCTCATATTGTGGAGGTTCTTCAACTTTCTCGTGTCCCGTGATTTTACGTGGCACTTTGATAAGGGTATTCTATGTCCCACTACATTATCATTTTCGTGTTGGAGGTAGAAGCATGTCCATGTGTTAAAATTTCCTCCATGTTAATAAGTGGACGCTCCTCCTCATTAGCATTATTCGTAGGTGGGATTGTTTCATTTGTAGTGGGAATTTTGGCCCCCAATTCTATAACCCGTGCTAGCACCCTATCCTTGTTTCTAAAAAGGAACTCATCTAATAAGGTGGGGTCAAAGTTGAATTCCACATGTGGGGACTCCAATTCATTACCACTATGATCGACCATGTCTTCTATCTCTTTTTCTGTGGAAAATAGAGGCCCTAGATCATGTCCAATAAAAGGGTTTGACCCTTGTCTGTTGGAGGCTTCCCAAGATTGCACTTGTTGTTCCTCGTATGTTTGTTTCTTGAGTCCTAATCATGTTTTGGGAGCCATGATTTGTGATAGTTCCACTAAGGTAAGTTTGTAAATGTGTTCAAAACTTTGTGACCACACCTGAGTGAAATGCAAGATGATTTGTTAAGAATATGAATGAGTAACAATGTGAGAATACCAATGTGATAGAGTGATAAATCAATAATGACACAAACATTTGGTACCTTAGCCTATCAAATGAAGTACTTCCTAAACTATGTTTCAAAAAGTAGTTTGGTGTCACAAGATAATTAACAAGATGTTCTCACTTATGCCAAGTTCAAGAAAATGAACAAGATGTAAGTAAATACAAGAAGTTAATGTGACCTCCTAACAAGGTATACTAGAAGCGAGCTCAAATTCGATTAAGACCTATATCCAAAAAGTGTCAGTTACAATTTGTGAGTGACACAACAATGTCACCAAGATATGTTAACCAAACTTTACAAGAAAGTAAGGTATTGATATCAAGATGATATTGATATAACACACACAAGTGGTAACACGTAGCACTCTTCAAAATCAAGGTAATAATAGAGTCAAACTAAAAGCTTAAAGTATAACTAGGAATTGTTAAAATGTGTGTAGCGTAACCTTACAATATAGATATTTAGGTCAAGTTTACAAGAAAAAATACATAAATACCAAAATTGTAGTGATACGATACAAACAAGGTAACCTTTCTAAGGAAGTTCAAGATGATGAACCACGCCTAACTACAATGACGATCTTGACGTGGGTATCAAGATCACAAAGGCCACCAATGATATGAATACGCCTCCACACACTTTATATGTTTAACTTACCTAGCCACAAACATGGATGGGCGTAAATGGACAAAAAAGTGGTAGAAACAATCGATTGGTAACACAGAGGTAGTCACCCTTCTTTTGATCAACAAAGTGTCAAAATAATGTGAAGGAAGTAGATCAAAATGGGGATGAAAAATGTTGGCTTCACTTCGGCAGAGTTTTGCCTCGCCTTAAGGCAAGTGAAAAACTAAGTGAAAGTAACACGTCACATGTTTCATGATGAAAAGATGGCTCAAAACTCAACACTGTTTTAGAATGGTCAAAGTGGGCTCCTGGCCAACGAATATCTTCCTAGGTGGTTCTCTCATCCCTAGGTGTTACAAAGATGTCTTAAGTGAGTACAATTTATCCAAATAGTCCTGACTATCTTGGGAGTATCTCAAATTTACTTTACCCCCTTCAAGAATAGTAGGAAACTAGTGCGTCTACATGTACTATCACTGGGGTCGCCATACGGACAACTGGTAATGCTATCTCACAAAGGAATCACTAGTCAAGTAGGTAGTGCGGAGCACTTCCTGTTTCGTCCACAAGGTTCCCTCTTGCGTGGACTACTTTGGGGTTCCTAGAACCACCCCCATTGTTGTAGCTTAAGGCGTTATGCCAAAGGGGTTATGTTCCAGTTGAGTGGAGAGGGACGTACCCTTTTCTGAAACCTGCAATATAGTGTTTTGAATATGTTGTTCTTTTTATCTTGTTTAATTAGGTGTGGTTTGCTTGAACACCTTTTGGCAACCTATATGACAACTGTATGAGTAGTTTTTGAATTTTTTTTGATTCCACCTTTTCTTTGACAAGTGTGTGTTTTGGTCCTGCTCAATGAGTTTAGTAGTTTTCCATGAAAAGAGTAAACATCATTTCTGATTCTCAATATCATCCAAGGACGCAAGAGAAGAGAATACGTGATGTTTCCCAAAATCCAAGAAGATATCAAATGGAAAAAAACTTTAATTCACACACACCAAGTTAATCCTTTCCAATTTAGATATTCCTAAAAATTTCAAAGCATCAAAAATACCTAAGAATCATTTCTGATTCCCAAGATCACCTCAAGAGATGTGAGGGAAGAACATATATGATCTTATTCTTATAAGAAAGCATGTAAATTTTATCTAATAAAGTAAAAGAATGTAAAAAAATCCCTTCGAAAATGAGTATGTAATTAGATAAAACTTGCAAGAAAGTTAGCACCTTAACACCTTAACCTTAAGAAAACAAAAAGACACACGTGCCACTGTTTTGGCATCTACACGCGGGCTAGGGTAGATGTGCCACTCTGTGTTTTTCTGACTTACAGTGCACCTGCACCACCTGAGAGGTGTGTGTGCCACCAGAAAGACGTATGTGCCACCTCAGAAAAAAATAGAATTAGATTCGCATAGAGCGCTTGTGCTACCAGAAAAGTGTGTGTGCCACTAGAAAAGTGTGTGTGCCACATAAAAAGCGTGTGTGCCACCATGGATTAAAACAATATCATATTCTGATAGAACACTTACGCCACCAGAAACGTGTCTATGCCACCAGAAAAGTGTGTGTGCCTGGGTCAGGGTGTATGCGTTGGTATGACAGGTTTTACGTTGCAGTGAAGGTATAATATGAAATAACGTCTGCACCCAGTTTAGTGTGCCTGCACACTGGTTAGGGCATGTGTGCTAGGGTTAGTGTATGTGCGCCAAGTTTGACAAATAGAAATTCAAGCCCTGACAGTGTGCCTACACCACCCAAGAGGTGCCTGCGCCCCGATAAGTGTATCTGCACCCCTGTTAGTGTGCCTGCACCACTCCAGTAACCAAAGTACGGTGAAAAACACAAAAAATCTCAAAATACTTCAAATTTTAACAATCTATCTTGAAATTAGCAACAACCCATAAAAATGATAGCTATAAGTGAGGATCTACACATATAATGTTAGCAAAAATCCCAAGAAATTAAACATTAATTACTATATGTGCATATCAAAGGGTTAGCCAAAAAACAATAGAATTCGAGCTAAAAATGCTAAGGGACGAAGGCCTCCCACCGGGCATGCCAAATGTGTGTATGGTTTTGTTTAATTAAGTTAAGGAAATTAAAACTAACACCTAGTAGTCTTAATTAACAAAGCTAAATCAAAATCTAAACACCATCAAGATAAGAGCTAAACAAGGTTAGACAATAACACTATTGCATTAGAACTTTAAAGCATAAATCAAACTAATCATGCTAATTGTCAAAAAGCTCTACTCTTTTGATTGACAACAAAATCAAATGGACCTATGTAGGCTACATGGAAATCAAATTTGGTGAAGGAAGGAGGCTTAGCTCTTTAATGGTGAATTCTTCAAGAGTGACAAAGAAGTTAATATTCTATTTGCTATGTGCTTTGCTTTTATCTTCTCAAAAAAATTAGGTGTAAGTGTAAAGGTAGGAGGAGGGCTCTTTATATAGCCCAATGGATAAAGGAATCACTACATCCCTTTGCATGTAGGATAATAGGGATGTTGAGTTAGTTGTGGATAAGGGGTTTTAGATAGGGTTGAGTTAACTTTAGGAGGGGTTGTTTGTCCTTTAGTGACTCGTGTGGATAAAGGGGGCCTTTTAATTAATCAAGATGATTTAATTAATAGATGTGTAAGCTTATAAAAGCTTTTAGGGGAATATTAGCATGATTTAGACTATAAAAGGGGATTAAATCAATTAAATATTGATTTATTGGTTAAATGAAAGGGGAAGCTAATTACTTAATAATAATTAATTAGTTCTAGATAGAAGAGGGGATTAATTAACGGAAGATCATTAATTAAGATTTTTTTTTGATAGATGACTTAATTAATTAGCATAGTGTAATTAATTAACGACAATAGGAGAGAAGGTGAGCGCTTTTGACGGTATGTTGCCAACTTGTAGAAAGGGAGATAATTAGCTCAATTTAAGTATTTAAATTGCTCGGGTGTAATTATGGGTGTCTAAAAAAGGAATTTGATCCCTAGTTTTAGACAATTCCAAAGGTATATTAGCATTAGATTCCTCTATTTTTTTCTCTAAAAAATAAAATGTAGACACATGGTCTGGGTTTAAAATGTCATCTTTATCATTAAAAGGAACACGATTAGTTTTTTTATTCCCCATGCATCATGTTCACTAGGAAATCTAGATTTAATTTAAGAGGACGCTTTACAATTTGACAAAGTAAAGAAGGATCGTGTCTTTGTTTTTGAAAAATAACTTTTCTATTTGTACTAGACTATGTTCAAATATGTAATGCATTTCCTCTTCCTCACCATAATGATTAACAAGGCTAAGCTCATTATTTGATAGATGATTAATAAGTCTATATGGGAATGGACTCCATTCATGTTATCTACAACCTAGGCATGTGATACGTGTAATTATTTCGTGTGAAAACCTAACATAGGTTATTTAATTGATTTTTTGGATTGGAGGGATATCTAGGTCAATTAAGGTAGCATAACAACTGCGAGATTTGAGATTGAGATTATATTTTAAAGGATGTTTGATGTTGATAAGGAATCTAGAAAAAATTGTGTAACGTAACAATTACAAGTTGAAAATTTTTATCTAGGTTTTGGATTGATCAATATTTGATTCAGGATGTCTAAATAAAATTTTCCATCATAATGACTATAAATGAATGTTTTTACCTAGGTATTGGATTTGGTAAATACCATTAAGGATCCTATGTAAAATTTAGTAGCCTACTAACGTAATTGTGTCAATATACCAATTTTGAAACATTTAACTTGGGATGTCAATAGGGCTGGTCAAGAATCAATAGACTTTCAACTTATCTTTATGAAGGAAATATTTCAAAAATGATTTTTTGTAAGTTTTGGTATGTTGTTTTTGTTTGTTTTTTAATGAAAAATTATATTTGACAAAAAAATTTGGAAACCTATGCACAAATAATCAATGAGTTGAACAACAATAAAAAACTGAAACAGAAATGTAAGTGACAAAAAGTGAGAAAGGGGGAAACTCAATTTATTTGTGATGAGGTCACTGAGACATAAAGCAATTTCCCTATTTACTAGGGGGAGTTTAATGAAAGCTGAATTCTTTATATGGTGTCTCAAGGTCACTAAAAGGATCACAAGTTCACCAAAAAGTATAAAACGTTTTCCAAAAGTAATTAGATACTTAATGGGGCGAGTTCACTGAAATAAAAAATGAATTCATTTAAATCCAAATTGACTTTATTGAAAGAGGACTTACCTAGTTTTTATTTTCCTGAAGAGCTGATTTGGTCCAAAATGTTGCTGGTTTGGACTACTACAAGATGCAACTATCTTATTACGCATAATAAGAGGCACCTACAAGTCAGAAAAATACATAATGAACATCATACTAAACAAAATATGAAATTAAATCAACAAATGATAACATAATGATAATATAACAATAATATGGTAAGCCAATATTGCTAATAATAACTAGGAAAGTGATATAAAGGTAGAAAACACAATATAAATAAATGAAAATAGATAGTCCTAATTTGACAATGAGTTCCCCATGAGGTGTTATGAATAGAATACACGTTAAATTTGTTACTTGGAGAAGTGAGGTTGTATGCATATGAAATAAAATAGATAAAACTATAGCTAAGGACCTAACACCAAGTAGACCCTATATCTATTACATAGAGTATTTACATTAAGATAAAGTAAGAATTTTTTTAATAAACTTACACAAAATGTTAAAAAAAAAGAAGGTAAATCTTCTTTTGAAATTGGATGTAGTTTCGATATGTAGACATTTCCTTATATGCCAAATGCAATCCACACATGATCAATGGTGCTTGATAAAAGGGAGAGGTATCCCAAAAAATGAAAAAAAGGCCATGCTTGAATCTTCTGTTACTACTTTTAATAAGTAACCGGGTTTATCGATTTGGAAAGCCTTCTTAAAATAAAAATGCTCTCTTGAGTATGGGTACAAGATGTACAAGATTATAAAGTTCTAGATTGGTAGGAAGGCACTAAGTTACCTTTTTAGCTTTCCAATTTGGGAGAAACATACATCCTAGTGAATGTGGGATAAAGGAGTGTACTAGAGATTTTTGCTTTCCAATTTTAACTTAATAAAATTAAATTTAAAAAATGACCTCAAAAGATTACAGGGTTTACCGATACCCATGATGATGAATGTTGATATCATTGGATGTAGTTCCTTCTTCTTCTGCCGACGAAGAAACCTACATATTAGATACACTCAAACAAAACAAATTAGATAGATGGGTAGACGAGCTGCTTGGAAAAGGATGATTCCAAGAATCCACATCGACTTCCTTGGTGGATGTTAGCTAATTTTTAAACAATTAATGAATTGATGATAATAGTAAGGATATGTAAATGAAAAAGATAAGATGATAATGGATAAGAAGCTCTAGAACTCAAGGTTGAAAGGTAAGTCTTGTGTAACTTTGAATGTGGCCCAAGCTAAAGTTGATGCGATCTGAACAGACTCAAAGTAATCGTACCAAAAGTCCTTAGTTTCTTGTTGGATCTCATCGAGGAAATCAAACTGATCTTTGATGTTGAAAATAAATTGAATTACACATAGTGTAAGCTTGTGAAGGATGTTGTAATGTTCCAAAAAGAAGGGCTGATGGACTATGGGAAGGTTGTAAATACTTGTAATAGGATGGGATCGGTAATGTACTTCCATCTAAAGTAGAGCCATGCTTGAAAATGACAATTTAAATCCAAAATATTGATAAAAATTGACCAAAGTTTGAAAAATTTATTTAGATAGGGATCGTAGTCAATTTTTTAGAATCAAAGGTGATTCAATGGAATCATGGGTGATTCTAGTAATCACTAGTGATTAATTTAGAAATGATATTTTTTTTCTAAAAAATGATAAACAAAGTTTTTGAATGATGTTTTTTGATCAATTTTGATGTTTTTATGAAATACAAATGATGAAACAACATAGAGAAAAACCTCCAAATGTGGAAGTAGGTTGAATAGCCTTTATAAATGTTGATAAAGTTGATTGGATTTGCTAGTAGATTATTGAGATTCTTGGGAAGAGGGTTGATGAAAAGACTCTCCAAAATGAAGTATTGTGAAAGCTTGAAGTTGATATAGGACCTTGGTGATCTCTGGAGTGGCAAAGCTTTATTACTATACTTAAAAGTGAAGTGTAAGAGTGTGTAAAAGAATTCTGAAGATCCCCTAAGGAAGAGCAAAGACTTCCTTTTACAATTATTTGTGATCAGTTCGTATCACCTGCAATCTAAAATTTTGGGAAAACATTTAGGAAATGGTTGAAACCACTTCATAAATGGAGTTTTTGGGTAAATTGAGGGGGAAAATGGTTGGAAGGAGGTTAAGTTAGAGTTGGGTAGGTTAGGATATTAGGGTAAAATAGGTTTTAGGTTGTTCTGAGGTGGTTAAGTGGTTTTAAAGGGGTTGAGGCAATTTAAGATGGGTAGATAGTAATTTATGAGGGCGTAAAAATTGATTTTACAGGATGTGGGGAGCTGACATACGAATAGTGATATAATGATTAATTAAATGATGTGTGTACATATAAGGAAGTAGGAGGGTGATGAAAACTCGATGTCTACATTAGCCCCTTTTTTTCAAGTAGTTTGTGATTCCTAAATTGCCGAAAAAAATGGTGTGATATGGTTTGTTTTGTGCTTAGATGGGTGACCTCCCTCAAACTGGGGGTGATTGCAGCATAGTGCAAGGATAAAAAATTTGATTAAGTTGATTGGATAGTTTTGATATATATTTTAAAAAAATCTCCCCAGGACAAGGTATCAAAACAAGATGGGTATCACCATGGAATCAAGTGATAGGGGAACCAAAGGGTTTGTGTCCTATAGAATAATGATTTGTAGGGACCATTGATAGACAATAAAGTCCACATAGTCAATTAATATGGGAACCATAGGTTTTATATCCTATAGACGTATGGCTTACCAAGGTTAAGGTCAAAAAATAAATCCATAAATGATTTCTGGTTATAAAAATGTGTTTTGGGGTCCTCAAAATGAGGCACACTATGGATAAATGTGCCATGCCAGTGTGATAATGTTGTTGAAAATAGTTGTTGATGTTGAAAAATGTGTGGTTTTGAGGTTTGAGGGAAATCGCTCATGATTTACAAGGATCGCTGGCGACTAGGAAAAATCACTGATGATTATTGGGGTCATTGGCAATTATAGGAATTGTTGGCGATTCTGACACAAAATAATCAACACACATAAATATTTGATTTGGCTATAAAATATTTCATTTATGTTGTGTGATTTATGAAATTAGAAGGCTAATTGAGTAATTTGTGAGTGATAATTGAGTGATGGAGGTCACGGGAGCATCTAGGAGGCAGAGGAGGCCCACACAGGAACATGCAAGTACCCTTTTTTGTCGTTTTATGTGTGTATTAGTTAATTTTTAATTTTCTTTCTTTTTTAATGGCCATATGGGGGCATGTTTGTGAAATTTCTGAAATCACCAAGGATTTTTCTGGATCACCGACAATTGGGGTGAATCGCTAGCGGTCAATGTTATTTGTGTAAATTTGATAAATTTTTGATTCATACTTGTTCTAATCCATGTTTTGATGTTTTTTGGATGCATGTGAGGGCCAAATTGACTATTAGGTACAAGATTCTAGTGATTTTGGATGATGTGAGGGTCTGGATGTCTGATGAGGATTGGTTGCATATGGAGGATCTGGGTTTTGGGTTGATCAGTCACTAAAGAAATATAAAATGAAGAGAGGGTTATTTTTGGTGTTGATGGAGAGGTGGGATCCTACTACCTACACTTTTTTGTTGCCGACAGTTGAGATAACGATCACCTTGGAGGATGTGCACAAGATCATGTGATTTCCTATGTATAGAGAGGGAATTTATTTTGTTAATGATACAGAGAGGGATGATGTCATGAGGAGATTTTATGGGACATATGCAGATGGTGTGGAGTATACAACAGGTGGATTTTATTACAAGGATTTATATGCTCTTGAGACAGAGGACTATGCTTTGATGATTATGATGATGATTACGATTACATGATTTTATTTTCCCAACTCTGGTTGGGGTTAGTTTCCTTAGATGATGGAGGGTGTTGTATTTGGTATGATAGAGAAGAGGGTTGCATTTGTATGGGAACCTACATTGCTAGCACAAACATACATGGAGATATGGTCATGAAGTATTCAGAAGAGGTTCGAGATTGATATTTATTTTCTCCTGCAATGTTAGGCATTTGAGCACATTTCCGTTGCTCATCCTATGGGTTTGCAATGGGGAGATGTTCGGTTTTTAGGGATATAGGATGGATTTATTCAACGACGATATGATATGGGAGATGCAGGGCTGGTACATAGTGAGGAGTATTATAGGTAGCTCCTATTAGGGTTACAGGAAGGTGACATCATGTGAAGTCCATACATTGGGTTTCCAGTATGGGAGGGAGAGGATAGATAGCTGAGAGCTACCCACCAATATTTATTGGTGCACAATGATAGGGTAGGGGAGTGGGAGGTCATTAAATTTAGTCACACCAAGAAACAATTTGGTTTGATTCATGTTGTTTTAGAGACACCAGTAGTGTATATACGAGAGGACGGGGATGTGGGGCACCACTTACACTGCGTTCTATACCTTGTTCCATGCCTACAGAGGAGGGAGCCATGGGTGTTGATGATTAGGGGGCACCAATGATTGTTGATGATGTTAATGTTATAGAGGATTTTATAGCATGGTGGTGAGCTTAGCTTGCTCTAGGAGATAAAAAAGTGTGGGATTGTGTGGAGGGGGCACACCAGGGGGTGATGGAGGTGGTGAGGGAGTTGGTGGTGATGGATACAGATCAGATTTTGAGGCTACTATTACTATATTAGAGGCCGAGAAGGCCACACTTTTGGCTGAGTGTATTGCATTGATTGTTGAGAGAGATGGATTGAGAGGAGAGAGATATAGACTACTGGGAAAATGAGATGGATTGGGCCAAGACTTAGCTGATGTATAGGAAGAGTTTGCAAAGGCCATAATGGACTATGATAGGTATAAATTGTTAGGAATTAGAGAACAAATATGTGGAAACAATTCCTCAAATCACAATAGTAGGAAACTATATAGCATAAGTATACATGCAAGAATATAACAACATAAATAAATAATGCACAAAAAAAGAAAAGACAAAATTTAATGTGGTTCAACCAATGTGGGCTACGTCCACCAAGAACTTACTCAGATTTTATTATCAACAAGAGTAAAAAAATCTCAGAGTCTTCTCTCAGTTATGAACTCACAACAGAATTCCAAATATGTTAAACCACATCTAAACCACAATTGACACACAATTGCTTAACCTTGATCACTCTTGATCACCTCTTGATAATTAAGACTCAAGACATCTTCAAGCTATCTTCAAGATACCCTAACACCTCTATTTATAGGATTATAATCCTTTACGAAGTCAAAAAGATGACCTTAGAAGTTTGAAAGTCATGACCTTTCATCTTCCCATGGCTGTAAAAGAAACGGTCATGACATTTCATCTTCCCAATTCGAACTCCACACTTCAATACTGATTTGAGAAGACCAAAAACATGATCCACACCCCAACAATCTCCCACTTGGAGATTTTTCCTACTGAGAAAAGTTCTCAACCCTTCATTGTCAACCATGAAGGCCAATCAAAGTTGAACACAACTTCAAATTTTCCCTTGTGACCGCCTTGGTCATCATATCCATAGGATTATGACTGGTATGAATCTTTTCCAGCTTTAACTTATCTTCTTCCAAAGCTTCCCTGATGAAATGATATCTCAACTGAATGTGATTCGTCCTAGAGTGAAAAATGGAGTTCTTCGCTAAATGGATAACGCTCTGACTATCAATGTGTAATCTCCTAACTTCCTGCTTATGACCCAACTCATCAAGAAACTATTGTAGCCAAATAATCTCCTTTCTTTCCTCTGTGGCAACAACATACTCAACCTCTGTGGTTGACAAAGCCACAACCTTTTGTAACTGTGACATCCAACTCATCAATGTATCACCAACCATAAATACATAACCTGTCATGCTCCTCCCACTGTCTAAATCTCCTGCCATGTCCGATGTAACATCCCCATTTTAAGATACTAGAACAAGGGAATTTTTTTTTTTGATAACGTTCTCTATTATGAATTATAAAATTCAAACACACGTTCAAGTTTTAATAATTGTTCTCTGCCCAAACAACACAGTTTGGATCACACAATTTATTTTTAAAACTAATGTTCCCTGTTCACATATTTACAATATGGAACACACATTCAATGCCATTCAATCTTATAACATATTCTATATGCTGCTGTAAATGACTCGAGGAACTGCCGATCTTCCATTTTCATGGCTCGAAGTTTCATCGATCCTTCATTTCATGACTCAGCAACAACCAATCCTTCATGTTTGTTTATGCATAGTATATTATATATACCAGTTCTCTTAACCGTTTCCGGTTATCGAAGTGATCCATTTAAGAAGCCTATCTGAATTTCTATTACTGATATTCATCTGACATCCTGCATCTTAAATTAAGTGATAAGGACAACGCAACCAGCACTTGCGATACTTTGGCCAAAGATTTTCACATGCTTTGCATGATCATATTCCTGGATGTGATACACATCAATGGAATACATCCTTCACTTCACTTCACCTGTTATCTAGAATGGTCTTTCCCGGTTCCTACCAGTCCTCTCGATTTAAGGTCAGATTTAAACTTCCAATTTCCAACTAGCAATATGAACGAATGTAGGAAGGCACTCCTGGTAACTAAAGATATGCAGACATAAGGTGTCATTCCCCACGACTCCGTGTCTAGTCATTTTTAATATTCCGGGGTCACGCCGTATACGTGATCATACTCCTATCCCCTACCAAGAACTTCACATTCAGCCTATGTATTCTTGATGTTTTAATTCAGGAGGGCATTATAATATGTCGGCTATAACATTGTGTCATCATGACAGACCCCGTCTTCATGAAGACACCTTGCTATAGCTGGCATATGTCAATGTTCTACGGAATCCTCCCATCGAGAGTACACATCCTGCTCAAGTGATTTGGATATGATCTAATAATTAAAATCAACTTTCAGCAACCATGCTGATCCCTTTATCCTCATTCCTGTTATAGTTGTATATAGCTAAGAGAGACTAAATCCGTCTTCTAGCTTGCTATGCATCTTCCTCGTACCGAAGGGTTGCATTTTCTCTACTTGGTTCTCTTTTTAATCATTGGATTAGGCAGCCCGTTACCGACGGACGTGATAAGTTTAACCTATTAAACTTAACCAAGATTTTCCCAACTGTAACTAAATTCAGAATTATAGCTTATTAGACGTCATTTAACGAAGTCTAATTTCTAATAAATGTATTCATTTATTCTCCTTAACATTACATAGTTAAGGTCCATTAGTTATGGATATACTTATCCCATATCCTTTATTCTGAATTTAACATACGAGGTCATTAATGGAGTTCGAAAACGAAGTTCAATTACTCCGAAGTTAATTGATATTCCTTAGCTACCAAGATAATCCTGAATACCTATCAGTTATGGATTCATATTCTTCCTAATCCTTTTTAATGTCAATTAAGAATTCATCTTTACCCAAGTATGAACTAATTGCACATTTCAACTTAAAAGTTGCATTAAGGTAAGAATAGATATCTATTTCTTTTTAACGTCCATCCAAGGACAATTAGATAAATCCAAATCAGGAATAACATTATATTTCCAATTTAGTCAACAATATCAAAATGATATAGTCATTAAAATATCACACTTGTATTTGTATTCATCAATTCATGTCATAATCCATACATTTGCCAATCCAACTGAATGGACATTGTTTACATAAAACATCATTACAACTCATAGATAGAAGAATATACTTTCTTCTTTTTACAACTCCTCAAAGAGGAATAAAAGTAAACAAATACAATTCATCTTCAACCAATCCAGAAGCATCAAAAAACAGCCATGTCTTCATTCTAATCAAATTCCATCTGCAAAATTGCTTGCACGGGTCAGTTCAATGAACTGAGCATATTAAGCACTTATCATTAAAATGAGGTGCTTCAACTAACTGTCTCAATAAAAGAACCCTGCTTTTATGATACGACAGTAAGACATCAATCAAGAAATAGGCACACAAAAAAAAAGATCAGCATAACAACTGAACCATCAAAATACCATCACAATCAGCCAAGGAACTGCTGTCCCATTTTCCACATAACCGTTACAAGTTCCAAATTACAATATTTGTAAGGTTAGGACTACAAGTAGCATACTGCTGATATAAAATACTGTTATCCTTTCCACACCTTTCATTAATAATAAACGCAAAGGTTGAAACTAACTGAAACATAAACCCATTACTCTTCCTTTCAGTTCATGCATCATATTAGATTCCAAGCAATCAAGCACAGACAAGAAAGCGAACAACAATGCAGATAGTTGCTCATATCTAAGCACTACAAAATTCGTTATTAACGAATTACAGATTTTTCAACTGAATGAAAGAAGAAAAGATCATTTTTCCAAGTCATTCATCCACATTACTATCTCCTTTCCTCATGACTGTCCCAAAATGGAATCCAAATGAGACACAAATCAAGATAACAGTTCAGAGTGAAACTTACAAAATCCATTCGGAATTCACTTTCCGGCAGCAAGAATAATTTCATTCATAATCAGCTTTAAATGAAAACAAGGAAGAATTTACCGTCCTTATCAATACTTCATTTAAATCAGGGTCATATGCATATCCAAGACAGGTTAGCATATAATCGTATTTATCATAGATTAAATAGTACAAGGATGCATACTATCTATTTACTGTACTAGAAGAGCCCATACTTTCTTCACTGTATTGTAAACCAGATAAACAGTTATACAATCATGCAATCAATTATTCACATGATTTCCTAATTCTATGAACACATTCCGTTCAAGATAAAATTTTATTCATTGCTGTTACCTACAGCAAGACCAATCATAATGTACAGTAATACTTCAATGCTATTTCCAGAATTCAAACAGCAAAAGAGAAGAACTCGTTCTATAACTATCCATACAAGAAAACAACCATTTTCTTCAACTCAACAAGAACTATTCATGCTGATTTCATTTCTTCTAAATGACTGTGCAAATCAGAGACCTCAAGAACATTCAATTATTTCATTTGTACAGAAAACTCAGCACTCGGAAACAATTTAAATGCCACTGTCCTCTCTACTAACTGAACTTGTAAAGTTCAATAAACCACCTGACTACTGATTTTTATCAAATCAACCAACAGAAAGAAGAAGAATACGTTTCCCATAATTTCAGTGAGAACAATCATTTTCTCAAAATGAATTAAAACACCCAAATCAAGCTCACTGCCAACAAACATTTCTACCCGAATTCCATCTTTCAAGTTCATGATAGTATGCAGAACTTCAGAATGCAATAATCAGTTATCATTACCTCTATCAAAGTAAACCGTATAGGGTGTTAAATACATGAATCTGATACAGTCAAGACAACCCACACAGCAAGACAAAATTTCTATGCATTTATTCTTTTGCTCAGCAATCCAAGGCTAAGTCGTAATCATAAAGACAGTCCGAACTAAAAGATCGAACAACATCAATAAACACAACTAATCATCATACCTTCTCAGCAAGAAAATAGTATAATTCATTATAAGTTCAGAAGGAAAGACTATTTCTTTTCCAACTCCCACGAATACTCAATCGTATTCGCCTATTTCTTTAAGCAAGAAAAAAAAAGAGACAACAAAAACGTATTCCATTTCTTCCCTCAAATCAAATTCGTATGCTCATACAAAACCCAAATGCCGTATCCATCATTATCAAACACAGCAGAAAGAGAAAGGATCCATTTCCTTTTTAAAAGAATTTCCAGTAAAGAATTCGACTTCATACAACTCGCACATCCAGTACAGTATTATCACTGAAGTTCATATATCAAAGAACAATTGCTCGACACTGAAAGACAACTCCTATTGTCTATTCAGACTTCATCATTCAAGTTCGTAAAACAAGAGAACGATTATACAGTGATGAGAACAACACATGCTGCCTTTTTTTTTGTAAATATAACCATTAACAGAGAAAAATACCCAAATCGTTATTCTCCAAACTGTCAAACAAACCAACACAGCATGGAGATAATCCATTCAAAAAAATGCAAAGACAGTTTAAACACGACAACCAGAACGATTTTACCTATCATTTCCAAAAATGACAGCAAAAATCGACTAAATCTAAATCGTATCAACTCGACAACAATCACATAAACCCAAAACCCAAGAGCAGGGTTGTTTTAATGAGACGTTTAAACAAAGCAAGTATTTTTAAAGAGAAGGGCTTAACATGCCTGTGATTTCTTTTCCAAAACTCGAAGAAAACTACATTTGCCGAAGGTATTTCCTTCCTCGGCGACAACACAAGCTTTCCAACAATCCTTTCCTCTTACAGGCTCAGCAACAGCCTCTAAATTTCCAAAGAACAGTGATAAATCCAAAGAAACTGGTTCGACTGAACCCAAAAAGAAAACCAAATGCAGAGCAACTTCACCAAATCCAAATCGACACAATGAACAATCAAATTTCCCTCATACACTTTCCAAGGCGAGCTGGTCGCGAGGACCAAGAACATTTAATGCATTAAAGGCTCTGCCTTTTTCCAAATTTCCACGCCACTGCCAACTTGAGTTGGCGATCTCTAAATTTCAAATTTCACATGCAAAACCAAATTTGGTTCCATCTCCAACTAGATACCTCCGCCACTTACCTGCCCCACCAAACTGGCGCTGTCCACGTATGGACTCCCATTTAATGCCATTGAATACCCCTTCATCCTTATCCTCTCCCTCCAAGGGTCTGCGCGTCCCCCTTTAGGTTAGGATTAGTTTATGATGTTTATTAGTATTCAACCTAGGTCATAGTTTAGTTTTAGGTTATTAGGACTTAGGTTTATTTCCCTCTTTTTTTTGTAATTTAAAAATCCACTTAGGATAGTAGTTTAGGATGCATGTTAGAACTTAGGATTAGCTTAGGATTTAATTCCTTCTAACCACTAACATTAATCAACCTCTAATCCAATCTCTCAACTGACACTCATATCAATGCTGTGCAGGACGTTCCGTCCTTTGTTTCACATGCCAAGGCCACCCGTGTCCAGACATTTCCTGCCCCACGAGGTCTCAAGTTCGATAGTACAGGGTTCAAGAATTGAACCTTTGTCGTTGGCATTTACGTGCCAGCTACTCATACCTGCAATCAAGCGCTGCACATTTATATCATCCTCAGGTTCGGTTAAAGAGTAAATCGACACAGAAATCACAAGAAGACCACATCATACTTTGGATCAATGAAATTGATTCAAGGTGTGTTGTCAATCAGCAAAGAGAGTTTAGCAAGTATATGACAATTTGTCATCACATCAGCAAACACACAAGCACAATAACTACAATCCTATGCAATAAATTACAGTATGCAAGAATCCAAGTTAGTAATACATGATTTTAAGATTAGAATTTATCTTAACATGTTTGCCTTCATTTCAGCAGCTATAATAGTATGAAAAATATTCACCAAGATAACTTACAAAATCAGGGTGTTACATCCGAATCTACATAACCACGCAATGTAGTGTCTTATCCACCGAAAGACAATGTTTCTCCCAGGGTCCCTCAAATACCAAAGGATCTACTTTACTACTTGTCAGTGCTCTCTACCTAGAACACTTATAAACCTGCTCCCTGCTTCCACTGCATGGGTAATGTCAATCCTAGTGCATACCATAGAATTCATCAAGATACCAACCACTTATGAGTACGGTACCCTGGACATCTCAATTTTATCCTCCTCAGTCTTGAGAATCTTCTCCTTTGATAATTTAAAGTGACTTGCCAAAGGGGTACTAATCGGTTTAACATCCTGCATACTAAACCTCTCCAAGACCTTCTTTATGTACTCCTCTTGAGATAACACCAAATTCCCCTCTTTTTGTTCCGAGTTATTCTCATACCAAGGATTTATTTTTTTGCCCCCAAATCCTTCATAGTAAAGGAGTCACCTAGATGCTTCTTGACTACCTTTATTTCCTGCATGTTCTTACCTACAACAAGTATATCAGCCACATACAAGCACATAATAATATAACTACCATAAATAAACTTCTTGATGTAAACAAAATGGTCTAAGTGACACCTGCATTAACCCTTCTTCTACATAAAACTGTCAAACTTCTTGTACCACTACCATGGAGCTTGTTTCGGGGTATACAAGCTCTTCTTCAATTTGCACACTAACCTCTCCTTCCCTTTTACCTCAGAACCCTGTGGCTAATATATATACAATTCCTCCTCCAAATCACCATAAAGGAATGTGGTCTTCACATCCAACTACTCTAAGTGTAGGTCTTCTACTGCTACTAAACCAAGAACAGTCCTAATAGAAGTCATTTTAACAACAGGAGAAAAACTTTCATCAAACTCTGTACCTTTCTTCTGTGCAAATCCCTTGACCACCAACCGGGCCTTGTATCTTTTCCTTCCTCCATCTTCCTCTTTGATTCTATACACCCACTTGTTCTGCAATACTCTCTTGTCCTCAGGTAGCTCCACCAGATCCCAAGTCTAGTTTTCCATAAGAGATCTATGCTCTTCATCCAGGGCCTACTCCCACTTTTTCCTAGCATCCACCTGCACTGCTTCCTCAAAGCACTCCGGATATCCACTGTCAGTGAGCAATAAATAATTAAAAGATGGAGTGAATCATTTAGGTTCCCTTCTTACCCTAGAATACCTTCTCTCCTTAGGATTTTGGGATTCTTGATGAGTAGGTTCCTAAACTGGTTATACCGAAACATGCTGCACCTGAACTGGCCCCTTGGACACTTTGCTGTCTGCAATGTCCTCTAACACTATGTATTATTTCTTTGATTCCTCTTTCTATTCATGCAATTGATCTTTATACATGACTTTTTCATTAAAGACAATGTATCTAGACCGAACTATTTTCTTTTCCTTAAGACTCCAAACATGGAAACCAAAGTCATCCTCACCATATCCAAAAAAGGTGCATTTATCAAACTTAGCCTCTAACTTGGTCCTATCATGTTTATCAATGTGAAAAAATACCTCACATATAAATACTCTAAGAAATGAGTAATCAATTTTCTTACCAAACCAAGCCTCCTCAGGTATACCTCCATCTAAAGCCATAGAGGGTCCTTTGTTAATCAGATAAACATTTGTGCTCACCACTTGCACCAAAAACATGAGTGGCAGCCCCACATGTAACACCATGCACCTATCACTCTCCATGATTATCATGTTCATTCTCTCTGACACTTCATTTTCCTGTGGAGTATTTGGAACTGTTCTTTTCCTGCGGATTCCATTTACCAACTAGTAATCAATAAATTCATTTCTGCAATACTCCCCTCCATTATCCGACCTGAGACATTTCAACTTGAAACTTGTTTCATTCTCAACCAAGGCTTTCCATCTTTTGAAGCTTTCAAACACATCATATTTCTTTCTAATGCAATATGCCAAAATTTTTCTAGTTTCATCATCAATGAAAGTGACATAATAACATGAACCACCAATAGATTTTACCTTAGCTAGCCCCCATACATATATATGCACTAAATCTAACTTACCCTCCTTCCTGGTAGGTCCAACCTTGAGGAATCTCACTCTCTTGTGTTTTCCATAAACACAGTCCTCACAGAAGTCTAAATCTAACTCCTTTAATCCGAGAAACCTGTGCTTTATAATATTCATTCCCTTTTGACTCATATGACCAAGTCTCTGGTGCCACAAAGTTACATCTCCATCGGCAACAACTAAATTACAATAATCAACACCACTAGTTAAATACAGAGTACAAGTTTTCCTACCTCTTACAACCAAAAGAGATCCCTTGGTAACTGTATGACAGAAAAGTGAAAAGCGATCTTGGGAATCTACAAGTAACTCTTCCTCGCACCTGACCTCCCGAGGTCGTGCCGAGACAGCCGGTGGGGATGGAATATGCGTGGGATGTAGACAAGCTAATTGCGTAATCTGATATCTTCGACACGCACTAGTGGAAATTGCGAATCTAAGGAAAAGAAGGCCCTTCTAACCCAAACTGGTGTGATAGATCGATTAGTAAGGATGATTGCTCGAAGGCTCCAATCAATATCGAGCTCTGGCATGATTCAGTCTATAGGTTATGGAATACGTGGAAAATGTCCTAGGATAGTTTCGTGTATATTTCCAGATAAGGTCATAGGACGGATGATAAATATAATTGACTCTATGGGAAATTCTTTGGCCTAGTCCAGAACTCCTTAGCTTTGTTAGCTGCTATGTCTAATAAGGATAATTGTTCGATGATGATAGGTGGAAGTGGAGTAGATCTGAATACTAGTGTACGTAGGCCAACATCTATGTCTGATTCACCTATGGGCTCGTTGGGCTGTGGGATTTGTGGGTCACAACTGAAGATTCGTATTTGTTGTGCTCTTGCTATGGTCATGCATGGAATCAATCCCTAATCCCTAGTATCCAATAGTAATATGCCTTTTCAGCTTCTATATTAATCAATAATTGTGTGATCTTCTCAGAATATCTACAGGCGTTTGTGTAACCTGAATCCTCAAGCTGGTATCTATATCTGTGAGAGTGTCTCCTGCGTCTGGCTGTGGGACCAAAGGGTCACAATCGAATGCTTTCTCTCTTTCAAACCCTTCTATAGTCATGCAGATATGAATCTAGGGTAATCTGTAGTTTGGTTGATTTGACCAAAATGTATGTGCTTTGTCGTCTTCTATGTTTAACCCGCTTAACTGGGAATCAATTTGTTGTACGTTCACCATTGTTCGGAAGACTTGGATCCTGAGATTTTGATCTATATCAGTTATTGCTATGATGAGATTGGGTTGGGGAGCGATTGGCTTGATTACATATTCTCTGGGCTCCCTAGGTCCCGTGATTGTCATACAAAAGCAAGTTATATAAATCTAACTAATGACAGAATAAACTAATTGTGAAAAATATGTCTATGTATATTCCTAAATCTAATATATCTATCTACTAAACAGAATTTAAAGAACAACTATCTAATATATCTAGAATTGACAGTTTAAAATAGCAAATTAAAACAAACAAGATAACCGAGTATAGATATTTGTCTGTGCAACTGTGAACCTATTATAAATAATGAAATAATTGATCTAGTCTATTTGCAAGACTCTCGATCCTACCTCAGAAGTTGGAAATGAATCATAGCTTCTCAAAAACTATCAATCCCCACAGCTTCCCTAGCAATATCGAGAGTAAAATTGACTGAAATAAAGTGATTGGCTACTCTATTTGATATGCTTCTAACTAGAACTTTGAAAGCTAGAACCTGGATTCTGCAGAACAGTGGCGAATCCGATGGTGTGTGTGATCTTGTCCCCTCAGTGTGATCTCCTCGTTCCTTCGTGTTCACTTAGATCCAGAAAAGCGTGTAATGCTAGTATCAACATAAATAGATATTGGCACAAAGGTAGCTTAGGACACAGACTAAATACAATGCGAGTAGGAGAGGGATAGTGCAAGAGTACAGAGCTTGGCTTATGCAATTCCTAGCGGGATTTATTGCGAGTCATACAACATAAAACGTCCAGAACCTGAAACTATTCTATTTGAAGAGAAAAACCTGCAACTTTAATGGCTTCCTATTGAAAACAAACTATTTTACTCCAATGGATTGGATGGAATGTCAACAACATTTATACAAGATGGATATGTGGCTTCCTAACAGCAAAACAACACTAATCAGGCATGTAATGAAAGAAACTAAGAATTCTAAATAAAATAGAAGACTAATCTATTGCAATGAGAAATTCAGAGGCGAATTTGAGGGGCCATTTGCTTGAGCACAAGCCATCTATTTATAGCATTTGGATTTACCCAAGGTAAAAACCAAATAGAACTCTTAAACTATAAACAAAGGCAAAACACTATTCCATGGAACTAGAATCATTAATGCAAGCTTATGGTGGTGAAAAAAGCTGGTGAATCATTGAAATTTACGTGAGTCATGTTAAAAGAGCATTCTAGAAAGCACGTGAAGGACCGCCACCCTGAGCAGGGCGGCGGTTATAGGACCATCACCCTGCTTAGGGCGGCAGTTTCGTAACTGAAGAGAAAAAGGAAAAGAAAAGAGGGAAAAATAGAAAAACAAAGCACGCAGGGGCTAAGCAGGGCATGTGGGATGTTAACACACACTTGGGGAGCTTTTCCGGATCCCGAACACCTTGCGAGGAGACCTGTATCATCATTGGGGCATGTGTTACGTTGTTTCGGTGGTGCAGTACCCTTCAATTTTGGGTACATACATATTTCCCCATCAGAGAAGTGTTTTAGGCATGAAGAGGCATAAAACGGTGGGTCCGAGTATGGCGTTCCCGAAATGGGAAGTTGAAAGTTATACCTAATACGTCCATGTGTCGAAATGACGCCATCCAAAATTCTCGCTCCCTGCAAAATGAAAAGAGAACTCAAGTGCAGATAGACAAGATAGACCGGAAAATAAATGCTAAAATAATGGGAAATGAGGACGTACCATTTATGCGGGGGTAAGAACTTACCTCTGTCGATGCTCCAAACCTGCGAATAAAAACATTTTTAAAACAAGTCAGGCTGCTATATATATGAAAGTGGGCCCATTTTCCTAATCATTTGCGCGCGTTGATTTGATTGATTTTGAGCTCTGGGACCCACGGTGATGGTTTCTTGCGTGAGTAGAGCCAAAATGTTCGTGACAGGATAGTGATCATGCCTCCGTGAGCGGAACATCAACCCACGAGATCACAGGTTAGTTTTCTTCAATTTATCGTTTTTACCCCCTCAATTTTAAAATGCTAAAATCTTTGTCATGGGGGGGTAATTTTTGAAAATGTTAGGTTCAAAAGGTCCATCTAGGGGGGGTGCCTACTGGGTAGGCCTTGTTTTAGTAAAAATGGTCCTCTTTTGGCATTTTAAGGATTTTTTAGGTTTAAAAAAACCGCGTTGGTTTTCGGGCCACGACCGCCGCCCTGCCCAGGGTGGTGGTTACACAACCGCTACCCTGTTCAGGGCTATGGTTACATGACTGCCGCCCTACCCAGGGCAATGGTTACATGACCGCCACCCTGTTCAGGGTGGCGGTTACACGACTGTCACCCTTAAGGCAGTGCAGTTACGAAACCGCCGCCCTGCTCAGGGCGGAGGTTTTACACAGAATGCCAAAAGAACATTTGTTTGAGATTGTTTTTTGCATTTTTTAGCATTTCTATGTGTTTTCATGATTTTTCTAGTATTACTCAGATGCTAACTTGCTTTGTTTTGTGTGTTTTTGGGTGTATGCAGGTGAGAGAGGAGTATATTCGGTGGAGCCGAGAGAGGGAGTGTGACTGGCTCCCAACAGTACTAGATGCACTCTCACAGGATGAGGAGGACACTCTTCAGAGGGCCGGGATACTACGTATCTCACGCGTTCCACATGTTGCACCATCCAGTCACATTCTTTGTGACTTATTTTCCTATTGGGATGCTGATCGGAACACCTTCCGATTACCAGGGGTCCGCGGTGAGTGGACCATCACTTTGGAGGATGTTTATCGCATTCTGGGGGTCCTGATCATTGGGAGACGTCTGACCCTTGAGACAGCAGGTTCGCGGGCCCAGATAGCACAGTGGGCCACTTATATGGGAGATGCAGTTATCTCCACGGGTTCAAAGAAGGGGGTTAGAGTTCGATCCATTCCTAGTTTGCCCATCCCCTTGCTTCGCCAGGCTATTATGGGGATCCTTGCCTTGAGATTGATCGGGGACAAGGGAGGAGACACACTGCTATACTGCTGGTCCCCCATCATTGCACAGATAGAGGGACATGGCCGGATATATGCCTAGGGAGAAGATATACTTGGGACTACCTACCACGACTTATACAGGGTAGTCCGTTTATAGGGGCAGTCCTTGAGCCACCCGACCCTGGTCATGAGTTGGGTCTATGAGCACTTCATCCCCTATGGTAGAGGTGTAGAGGTGACAGATCCCGGAGCTGTGAGGGCAGCTAGATGGATAGATATGTCGGTGCTCAGAGCACCTCATCAGCCAGTTGCTTCCTTGACCACCGATGACATGGAGGCCACACCATATCAGACCATGGCAGGCATATGGGGCGAGGAGGCTCTTACTTTGATCTCCTGCTCCACCATAGGGCAGCTTATTGACAGAGTGGGGTGAGTGGAGATACACCCCTTTGGCCGAGTTCCTCAGTAGTTTGGCCTACCCTACATGGGCATGCTTCCCCCAGTAGCACCAGTATACAGGTCAGTTCGAGAGGCCAGAGGGGGTCCTAGAGGCTGGGGTTGGACAGTTGTTACTCCTAGCGTCCCTATTGTGGCCAGGAGGGTAGTACGTGCTTGAGGGAGAGCCAGTGCGCCTCAAGCACCTTTGCTTCAGATTGCCGTGGGTCCTGCCCATAGCAGCGATGACCCCATTGACAAAGACTCCGAGTCCCAGGAGTTTACAGGGGGAGAGACAGAGGAGGAGACTGATCTTGAGTGGCATGATACTCAGGATATCATGCAAGCAGAGATGGCTGAGCAGAGTGCAGAGAGGGTGACTCTGGTTTCAGAGGAGCCATTCTCCTAGGGCCATGGCGGGGAGGATGAGTCCATTGTAGGATGCCACGTTGCTCCAGTCACAGGAGAAGCACCTCAGTCGAGCGGTGGCATCTGTGGCAGGTGCTGACCCTAGGAGATCCATCTTGGAGGCCTGGTGATCTGCGTAAGTTACCATCCCTCCTTTTAATGTTTGTTGTTAGTTAGTATTTCCTTAGTTACTATCTCTCCGTCTTGTTTACTCTTATTTTTTATCTCTTGTTTTATTTCTAATTTTTTTTCTCCTTTGTTTGCAGAGACCGCCGATGAGTGGCAAGACTTGATTCGCAGGGTATGTACTGATACCCTGATGATCCCCATGGAGAGGACCCACACAGAGTTGTCTGTGGACACTAGGGAGCCCTCAGCAGCTTGTAGACACACTGACGTCTTTACCCTGAGTCTGGCATGTGGCCAGGATGGTATCGACTCTCCACACGGAGCTAGTGGGGTATAGGACAGCCGAGCGCCTGATGAGGAGTCATTCTCATGGCGAGACTGTGGCTGCCCCTCGGGATCCTGAGCCCTCCGTGCACTCAGAGTGCCGGCGTAGCCAGAGTCCTAGGCGTGCAGGCGTGCACCTTTAGAGGGGTCTCATAGGGGTTGAGAAGCCACTTGGCTCTCCTAGATTTTGTATGATATATTCTTTTGTATATCCCGGGCTCTTTGAGAATTTTTACCATTCTTGGCGCATGATGGCATTGTACAGAAACTTTGATATATATATATATATTCTATTTGGATCAAACCTTTGGCATTTTATGGCTTTGTTTCCTTTCAAGTTTCCTCATGTAAATTATGATATTATGCTTGTATGCTCTTTAGAATGTATGCAATGGAGAACAAATGATGCAAGTGTTTACTTTCTTTTTGTATTTCATGATGCTGATATATGATAATGTAGATATAATGTGATTTTGAATCTTAGTTTCTGTAAGCAATTTTGGATGCTTCATATTTGTTTTGGCAAAGTGGTGAAGACAAACCGATATGATGAGTAGATAGACTTTCCCCTCTCCTAACTCCACACAACTAGTAAGATGTGAGGGCTCATCACCGAGAGCTAGAAAGGGCACAAGTTGTGAAATGTGTTGAAATGGGAGTGATGAGAGATAGACAAAGCCTTGGTGGACCCAAATTAGGATGCTACAAGCTTACTCCACTCGAGTGACTTCATAGTTTTGGGATGCAACTTGCTTTGCGGTTTATCTAGACTTAGATCCATAGATGGCCACATGGTAGACAAAATCTGGTTTTTAGGATTTTGAACTCTTTTGGAATTTTGAACATCTGATTCATTTGTTTTTGACTCAAGACTTCAAGATTTGAATTGTTTGTCTATGGCCTTTTACATTTGTTTGTCAAGAGGACCCCCTACACCTTGCCCCATGCTACTAGTAAGAAGTGTGGGTTTATCACCGTGGGCAAGGCATAGGTGAGTAAGGGCATTTCCATCCTTTCCCAACCCTACGTCACTAGTAAGAGACGCAAGCTCATCACTGAAGGTTGGTGGGGCAAGGAAATGTGTAAATTTAAAATTTTCTGTTTGATCTATATTTGACTTGTTTATTTGAGCAAAATGTCAGTGTGTTCTTTATTTCAAAAGAGATATATATACGGGATGGATGTGACACCACAAAGCTTCTAGAACAGACCATAAGCAAGACACCTATCCTAAGAAGAAACCAAAAGTGAGAATAAACCCGCAGATCTTGGCATGGTTACCGTTAAGACCTTGTCATATCTAGCTTTATTTGATGAAATGATTTCGAAATAATTTTGATGATATCATGGAAATAGAGAAGTACGATTAGAGTGTTTATGCCAACAACATCATGAGTTTGTAATGAATTGCTTTGAGAAAAAAATTCCTTGATCACAATTTTTGTACGAAACAAGCGGACAAAATGATCCTAATCTATATGAAGATGCAATGTAGATATAATTATAAGTAGTGCTAGTTTCTTACACGTAGAATCATTTGAGGTGCAGGGAATTGACTGTTTCATTAAATTCCTCACCTTCCAGCATACATAGGAGATATGCACCGTTTCCATAGTCCTTCATGACTCGGTATGGGCCCAACCATTTGGGCCGGAACTTCCTTCCTTTGCCGGTCTTTTTGTCGATCCGGCTATCTAGCCTTAGAACTAGATCACCTTCATATATGTCACGTGCATAGACCTTCTTGTTATACTGCTGTTAGATCCAGTTAGCATAGACTCTGTGCCGCTGTTCATCATCTAACCTAGCTTCATCTAGACTTTCTAGTTGGGAGAGACGTGCTTCTCTATAAGCATCTTCATTTAGAATCCCTTGTAATGAAATGCGGAGACTGGTTATTTCAACCTCAAGCGGGAGAACTGCTTCTACCCCGAATACCAGCGAGAAAGGAGTCACTCATGTTGGTGTTCTTATTGAGGTTCGGTGGGCCCATAAGGTTGGATATAACTTCAAATGCCAATCTCATTTGTTTTCTTTCACCGTTTTAAGGAGAATGGCTTTTAATGTTTTGTTTGTCACCTCAGCTTGTCCATTCGCTTGAGGGTAATATAATGAAGTTGTATGATGGCTTATTTTAAATTTATTACACAATTCACGAACTTCATCATTCTTAAAAGAAGTTCCATTATCTGAGATAATGATTTGCGGGACAACATACCTGCAAATGATTTGGTTCAAAATGAACTTGGCGATTACAAAACCTGGTACAGTAGTAAGAGGCATAGCTTCTACCCACTTGGTAAAATATTCGGTGGTCATGATTATGAAATTATGGCCATTTGTAGATGAGGGAGAGAATTTCCCTATTAAATCTAGGCCCCATGTAGAAAAGGGCCAAGGAGTAGCGATTGGTTGTAGAGCTTGTGTTGGCATGTGAATCTCGTGGGAGAATTCTTGGCATTTATGACACCTTTGTACAAACTCTACTACGTCGTGTTCTAGAGTAGGCCAGAAATAGCCCATTCGATGTATTTTACGAGTAGTGGCATGGCCACCGAAGTGGCCTCCACACATCCCACTGTGAGATTCGTGGAGAATCTTCTTGGATTCTTCTGTGTTGACACATCTTAGAAGTATTCCATCAAATGCTTTTCAATAGAGTACTTGCTCTATAATGACGTATTTGGCTATGATAATGCGTAACCGCCTTCTTCATTGTGAAGTAGCACCTTCTGGATATGTACAGTCCATGATATAATTAATAATATCGGTATACCAAGGACACTCAGAGATAGAAGGTCGGGTTTCGATGTAGTATACACACTCATTGGGAAAGTCCAGATCTACTAGATCACCTCCGTCTAATGGATTATTAGCTAACCAATCCATGATGATTTGTCCTTTAAATGAATTTTGATTTACGAATGTTAATTCAAATTCACCCATTAAGGTTATAAAGTGCCCAACCTTTTTAGACAAGGACCCTTGCGTGAGGAAAGTTCGTAAATGGTCCATTTTTACCATGACCCTTGTTTCTTGATTTAGCATATAATGTCTTAAGCATTTGGTTGCAAATACTATGGCAAGGCATTCTCGTTCTGCCTGTGTATAACGTGTTTCGTAGTCGAGAAATGTTCAACTAATGAAATAAATCACGCGTTCCCTATTGTCATCATCTTCTTGAGCCAGCATACAGGCTAGCGAGACATTGGTGGCTCGCGAATATAAAATTAACAGGTGATTTGGCTTAGGTGGCATTAGCGTAGGTGGTGATAACAAGAAATGCTTAACCGCGTTGAAAGTTTCATTGCAGTCTTCGGTCCAATCAATGCTATAATATTTCTTGAGTAGATTGTTGATTAGATGAATGGCAAAACTTAAATCCGGGATGAATCTCTGGATTGCACCAAGTTTTCTGAGAAATGATCTGATTCCAAATTCATCCGAAGGTGGGACCATTTTGAGAACAACCTTAATTTTGGTTGGGTCAACATCGATCCCACGTGATGATATAATATAACCTAGGAGCTTCCCTCCTGTCACACCAAAGACACATTTTTCTGGATTTAGCGTGACTCCGTATTCTATTAGGCGTGAAAGAATGACACGAAGCACTTCTGAATGGTCACAACGTTTCTTGGCTTTAGCCAGTAAGTCATCTACGTAGGATTCCACAATTTTGTGAATAATATCATGAAATATATACGTCATAGCCTGCTGGTATGTAGCACCAGCGTTTTTGAGACCAAATGGCATAACAACATAGCAATAGGTTCCCCAAGGAGTTATAAATGTGGTTTTAGCTTGGTCTTGTTCGGATATTCTGATTTGATTATATCTTGAGAATCCATCCATGAGAGATAAAATCTCAAATCCAACTGTTGCATCAATGATGACATCTATAGATGGTAATGGGAAGTCGTCTTTAGGACATGCCTTGTTAATGTCTCGGAAGTCTATGTAGATGCGTATCTTTCCATTCTTTTTTAGAACCAGAACAATATTAGATACCCATTGAGAGTAATCAACTGGTTTGATGAATCCTACTTGGAGGAGATTTATTACCTCCTCTTTTACCATGAGAGCTACCTTGGGTTTCATTGGTCTCGATTTTTGTTTAATTGGTTTTACATCTGATTTAGTGACGAGGTTGTGTACCACAATGTGGGGTGCAACTCCTGTCATTTCCTTATAATTAAATGCAAACACCTTCTGATGTTCTTTGAGGATCTGAGTGTGTATTTCTACTTCTAATAGAGTTAGCGAGGATCCTAACTTCAATATCCTTGGTTCATCTTCCGTTCCGATGTTAATATCAATTGTTTCTTCGATTAGGGAAGCGTTACCTTCTTCAAACTCAGGCGGGGCTGGGGGTAGCTCCAACTCGTCTCCATTCCCGACTGTGTATATGTTGATTTCCTTTTGTAGGGGAATCTCTGCCATAGGATTCCCGTAATAGGAAGATGAATGCAGGATCAAAGATAAATCTATTATGCGATGGGCAAGATGAACGCCACATAGGTGTTTAAGTAATCAAGAGTGGTTGTATCACTATCGGTGTGGTCTAGGATAGTAGATTTGTTTTCATTTCCATTTAAAAGAGGATTTGAAAATTTTTTTATCGATGGTTCATCCCGAAAAGATACCATGAAACGGGTATCATCTAATTTACTGTTTGGAGTAAAGCGTTACGCTGACGTTGCTATTGAATTAGCAAGGAGATTTTGTTCTCGTGGGATTGCTTCAATTGATATGAAGTCAAACTCCTTGCTTAAATTCAATACAGCTGTTTTGTAGAGCTGTAGGTGCTCGGCTTTGGTTTCATATACTTCAGAGACTTGGTTTGCTACCAATTGCGAGTCTCCTAACACACTGATGTTATCAACACTGATCCTCTTAGCTAAAATGAGGCCAAGCAGGAGGGCTTCATATTCGGCACCGTTGTTAGTGCATTCGAATTTTAGCTTAAAGGCAAATGGTAGGACTTTTCCCTCGAGAGAAGTAAGGATTACACCTGCCCCAGCTCCGTAACGGCATCTAGCTCCATCAAAATGGAGAGTCTAATACTTAGCTAGAAATATGGGCGCTGGGAAACTTGTTGTGTTAACATCTTCTACCTCTACCATGCAGAGATCTACTGCTAGGAGAGAAATGACACCTAGGGTGCACCCCATGCCTACAGAATCAAATGGTAGGAACATTGGTAGATCCTGTTCTAGTAATTCAATAATTTTTGCAGTAGTTCCTAATGATACTGTTTCTAGAGTGTTAGCCGCATCTTTGGGGGCTGGGGTTGCCTTGGCTAGGCTCATAGTTTCAAGATCTGTCGTAGGTACCAACTTTTCTTCTAGTTTCGCATCAGTAGGTTTATTAAGTTGGTTTGTTGGGAGTTCAAACTCCGAGTGCACACCCAGTATTTTCTTTAAGTCATCTAGGTGTACATCGAATGGTTTTAGATCACCTTTGGCTATGAATATCTCTCCTAAGTGTAAAAACCTTACTTCTTGAAATAGCGTAGAAGGGATTGCCTTCATACGATGTATCCATGGTCAGTCAAGGATCATATTATAGTTAGTTTCCCGATCTATAATATAAAACTCAGTCAGGATGGTTTTGGGTCCTAAGGTGACCGGTAATATTATAGTTCCAATTGAGGTGGCTTTAAGGCTGTCATAGCCTCTTAGCGTATTTTGGGTTGTGGAACAATTTATTTCTCCATACCCTAGCTTTTGAAGGAAAGAGAAGGGGACTATGTTGACCGCTTCCCCATCATCTACCATTACACGCTTTACATGGTTGTTATAAACCCATACTTGCAAATGTAAGGCTGGATCACCTCGGTGTGCAATCTCATCATCTGTTGGCATTTTGTTTATTTCAAATATGAATTCAGTGTCCCTATCCGGTTGCCCCGGAGGATGGATATCAAAGTCTATATGATTTACCTGTGTTTCAGGAGGTGGAGTGATGTTAATTAAATGACCTAAACCCAATGCCTCTAAAAGAGCAGCCCTGTGAGTAGGGGAGTTCTTTAATAAATCCAAAAAGGAGATATGTGAGAAAGTTTTTGTTAGATCATTAATTAAGTCATAAGAACCTACGGGTTTTGTTAATACTTGTTGGATGTTGTTTGTTTCTAGCGGGTAGCTTGGAATTAACTGAGAGGAATACTCTCGTGTCCTTTTTACAGCTTCTACGGGTAGTTCGGCATCTAATTCCACTAAACCCACTATCTTTGGTCATGGTTGACTTCCTAGTTGTGGCGCAACTAATGGATTTAGCGAAGTCAAAGCCTTATGATCATTGTTTCTTGGAATTACACCCTTATTTTCCCCACTTAGATTTAAATTGTTATTGTTGTGATTTGGGAGTGGATCATTGAAGATCTTGAGGGGTGCATTTTGAGGGGAAACTACCCCTATAAAAGTATTTGGTGCTGGTGACGTAGGATCTGCCAAGAACATATCTATGAAAAGTTATCTTTGTTCATCTGGCAAGCATTACATGAATTTATTGTAGTCACGACACATTCTAGTGTCCTGGCCCTAAATTTTGTGGAAACCATAGTAGGAGTTAGGATTGTAATTCCTAGTTTGTTGGCTTGGTGCGTATTGTGGCCCAAAACTTTGATCAAACCGTTGCCTATTAAAGTTTTGTGTCTGTTGTTTTTTATTTTGATTTTGATTTTGATAACCAGTTGAGCTTTGGCTCGAATCCTGTGTAGGGCTTCGTCGTCGTCGTCATTGTTGTTGCCGTGGATGATTAAAATCCACTACATTGATTGTCGGGGTAAAGTTGTTGTTTCGTTGATTGTTTATTTGTGATGGAGTATTCACAACGTTTGTCTTTCTAGCCTGATCAGTTACTCCATCCGTTGTCACTCTGTGATTTTTGTTAAGGATTTTAGGTCCTTGATTGACATTCGTGATTGTAGGATAAGTTGTAGTGTTTTGGTTGGAGGTGATTAACCTCCCATTTGCTCCATATGTTTTACGACCACTATCAATTGCCGCTTGATCTATTCAGAGAGCACTCTCAAGTAATTCATCGTAAGTTCTTAGCGGGAACTTCTGGACTTCTTCCTTTACCTCTCTGCTAAGAGAATGAAGGAATAGATCACATAGTTCGATCTGATCCATGTTTGGAGCACTTGCCGAAGAGTAGAGAACTGTGCGCCACCTCTGGATGAAATGGGTGACAGATTCATTGTGTTCTTGCTTAATGTGCAAGAATTCCCTAATTCCTGTCCTTAATAGTTTTTTCATGTCAAAGGCCTTGATGAACTCTGATACGAGTTGCTTGAATGAATGGATGGAAGCCTCAGGTATCCTATAATACCAATCGAGAGTGATGCCCTCCAAAGTTTTGGGGAATATTTTAGCAACAACCCCATCCCATGGGAGTAGTTCTCAGATGGCTGTAGCGTAAGCTTTGATATGTGCGTTCGGATCTCCCTCACATTTGTATTTGGGAAAATCAGGAAGAGGTCTTGGAAGCATGACATTTCGTATGGTGAAATCTAAGGGCTCTTTCAAATATTCGGAGTAAGTCCCTATCGCATAGGTTTGACCATTAATGGTGCCTGTTAAGGGAGTGGAGGTGGGATGGGTTGTTGATATGGCAGTGCATATGCATTGGTAGGAGCATAAGGGAACCCCTGTGGTTGAGTAAAAATACCGGGAGAGGAGAACGTATCCCCTTGTGGTGATTTGGAGTACATGTTTAAGTATGAAGGGGTATTGTCCAAGAATGGATTACTTTATACCAGACCGGGAGGTATTGGAATGGCATTAGAAGCAGTGGTTCTAATCAACGTTTGTTGTGAATACTGAGGAGTCATACCCAACGTGCCTAATCCTGTGAGGAGGTTTACTTGGCTAGGATGGTGTGGAGGATTGGAACTTCCTGTCTGCATGAATTGGGAATTTTTATTTTCTTGAGCAAGTTCTAACCCTCTCACTTTTTATATTAACGTTGAAATGACTTCATTTGGTGAAGTCACGGTGCTTTGCCTTAGCGGAATTTGTTGTATATCATGGTGTTGTATAGGCATGTGATATCCTGATATGAATTGATCGCTGCCCTGCCAAGTTTCCCCGAGGGCATTTCCTATGTGTAGTGGCATGGAGGTATTTCCTTGAAAAGAGACCTCAGGTTGTGTTTGTAAACCTCCTACAGGTGGGTACATACTTCGATAACGTTGTTCATTCCTGGCATAACGTACCAAATTTTCATCATCTAAACCTAGGTACGAGTCATATTGTCTACTAATTCATGGTCTAAGTAGTACTTGAGGAGATGAGCTAGACTCTCCTGTGAGCGTCATTTTGTTCGAGCTTGAAGGCTCTGTTTGTTGAGCGAGCTGATCCAACTCCTCTGTTTGGAAAGATGAGTTATATCTGATCCTTGGAGATGGAGTTTGTGTTGATAATTGGTTATCTGAATAGTTGTCACCCCATACCGAAAGTGAGGGTGATGAATTTCTATTCAGTTGAGCATAATAAGCCTCAAGACCTAAGAGAGGCCTACCATATGCATCGAATCTCGACATATTCGAGGGGTATATGAATACTTGTAGAATAATGGGAAGGAAAGAAGGTGATGGTGAAAGCTAATGAGGTAGTAAAGATGAAAGAGTTGTTTTAATTTGAAAGAACCAGTAGAAACCTGACTCCAAACCAGAAAGTAGAAAGCTTCACGTCGGGTTCACCAATTTTGTACGACGGAAAAGTGACAAACGAGCTTGGGAATCTACAAGTAACTCTTCCTCGCACCTAACCTCCCAAGGTCATGCCGAGACAAGTGGTGGGGATGGAATATGCGCGGGATACAGACAAGCTAATTGGGTAATCTGATATCTTTGACACGCACTAGTGGAAATTGTGAATCTAAGGAAAATAAGGCCCTTCTAACCTGAACTGGTGTGATAGATCGATCAGCAAGGATGACTACTCGAAGGCTCCAATCAATATCAAGCTCTGGCGTGATTCGGTCTATAGGTTGTGGAAAACGTGGAAAATGTCCTGGGATAGTTTCGTGTATATTTCCAGATAAGGTCATAGGATGGATGATAAATATAATTGACTCTATGGGCGATTCTCTGGCCTAGTCCAGAACTCCTTAGCTTTGTTAGCTGCTATGTCTAATAAGGATAACTGTTCGATGATGATAGGTGGAAGTGGAGTAGATCTGAATACTAGTGTACGTAGGCTAGCATCTATGTCTGATTCACCTATGGGATCGTTGGGCTGTGGGATTTGTGGGTCACAACTGAAGATTCGTATTTTTTGTGGTCCTACTATGGTCATGCATGGAATCAATCCCTAATCCCTAGTATCCAATAGTAATATGCCTTTTCAGCTTCTATATTAATCAATAATTGTGTGATCTTCTTAGAATGTCTACAGGCGTTTGTGCAACCTGAATCCTCAAGCAGGTATCTATATCTATGAGAGTTTCTCCTGCATCTAGCTATGGGACCAAAGGGTCACAATTGAATGCTTTCTCTCTTTCAAACCCTTCTATAGTCATGCAGATATGAATCTAGGGTAATCTGTAGTTTGGTTGATTTGACCAAAACGTATGTGCTTTGTCGTCTTCTATGTTTAACCTGCTTAACTGGGAATCAATTTGTTGTACGTTCACCGTTGTTCGGAAGACTTGGATCCTGAGATTTTGATCTATATCAGTTATTGCTGTGATGAGATTGGGTTGGGGCACGATTGGCTCGAATACGTATTCTCTGGGCTCCCTAGGTCCCGTGATTGTCATACAAAAGCAAGTTATATAAATCTAACTAATGACAGAATAAACTAATTGTGAAAAATATGTCTATGTATATTCCTAAATCTAATATATCTATCTACTAAACAGAATTTAAAGAACAACTATCTAATATATCTAGAATTGACAGTTTAAAATAGCAAATTAAAACAAACAAGATAACCGAGTATAGATATTTGTCTGTGCAACTGTGAACCTATTATAAGTAATAAAAAAATTGATCTAGTCTATTTGCAAGACTCTCGATCCTACCTCAGAAGTTGGAAATGAATCATAGCTTCTCAAAAACTATCAATCCCCACAGCTTCCCTAGCAATATCGAGAGTAAAATTGACTGAAATAAAGTGATTAGCTACTCTATTTGATATACTTCTAACTAGAACTTTGAAAGCTAGAACCTGGATTCTGCAGAACAGTGGTGAATCCGATGGTGTGTGTGATCTTGTCCCCTCAGTGTGATCTCCTCGTTCCTTCGTGTTCACTTAGATCCAGAAAAGCGTGTAATGCTAGTATCAACATAAATAGATATTGGCACAAAGGTAGCTTAGGACACAGACTAAATACAATGCGAGTAGGAGAGGGATAGTGCAAGAGTACAGAGCTTGGCTTATGCAATTCCTAGCGGGATTTATTGCGAGTCATACAACATAAAACATCTAGAACCTGAAACTATTCTATTTGAAGAGAAAAACCTGCAACTTTAATGGCTTCCTATTGAAAACAAACTATTTTACTCCAATGGATTGGATGGAATGTCAACAACATTTACACAAGATGGATATGTGGCTTCCTAACAGCAAAACAACACTAATCAGGCATGTAATGAAAGAAACTAAGAATTCTAAATAAAATAAAAGACTAATCTATTGCAATGAGAAATTCATAGGCAAATTTGAGGGGCCATTTTCTTGAGCACAAGCCATCTATTTATAGCATTTGGATTTACCCAAGGTAAAAACCAAATAGAACTCTTAAACTATAAACAAAGGTAAAACACTATTCCAGGGAACCAGAATCATTAATGCAAGCTTATGGTGGTGAAAAAATATGGTGAATCATTGAAATTTACGTGATTCGTGTTAAAAGAGCATTCTGGAAAACGCGTGAAGGACTGCCACCCTGAGAAGGGCGGCGGTTACAGGACCGCCGACCTGCTTAGGGTGGCGGTTTTGTAACTGAAGAGCAAAAGGCCAAGAAAAGAGGGAAAAAGAGAATAAAAAAGCATGCAGGGGCTAAGTGGGGCATGCGGGATGTTAATGCACACTTGGGGAGATTTTTTGGATTCCAAACACCTTGCGAGGAGACCTGTATCATCATTGGGGCACGTGTTACGTTGTTTCGGTGGTGCAGTACCCTTCAATTTTTGGTACATACAGTAACCTTCCAAGAATCTACTGTAAAACTAACCGTAGCCATCACTACCCAGTTGACCCGCTGATATCAAGTTTCACCTCAACTTAGGCACATATCTGACATCCTTAAGTAGCCATGTGTTCCCATTATAGATTTTCACTCGAACATAATCTTTCCCTACTATTCTGCATGGTTCATCATCACCAAGATATACATGTCCAAAATATCCTTGAACAAAATTAGTAAAGTAATGTTTATGTGGGGTGGCATGGAAAGAATCCCTTGAATCTAACACTGAAGGCTCAACAATATTATCTAAAGGAATAATTAAGGCATCCTGAAAAACATCACCTGCTACCACATTTACCTCTTTACTTTCCTCCTCCTTGTTCTTCTTATCTCAAAGAGCCCAAAAATCTTTCTTAGCATGACAAACCTTCCCACAGTGCCAACATTCTAACTTATTCTTGGATTTTTACCTTCCGCAATCATTTGACTTCCCATGGTTACCTTTCCCTCTGTTCTTTTGTCTCCCTCTGCTCTCCACTGTCAAAGCATTTCCAAAAGTAGAAGAATCTCCGATGCTCTTCCTTTACATTTCCTCACTTAGGATCATACCTATTACATCCTCAAACTTCAACTTTGAATTATTAGAGACTAAATTACTTACAGCCATAACCAATCTATCCCAACTATCTAGTAAGGAGTACAAAATCAACTAAGCCCTAACCTCATCATCAAAGTCAATTTTTACCGAGTTTAACATACTCACAACCATATTAAATTTATTCAAATGATCAACAATAGAACCATTCTTAGACATCTTCATATTAAATATATTTTTCATCAAAAATATTTTATTAGAGGTAGAGGGTTTTTCATATAACTTCCCCAACGCACTCATGAGACCTTCCATGGTCTTCTCCTGCGATATGTTGAAAGCAACCAAAGATGCAAGGCATAACCAAATTTCCCTAAGTGCCTTTCTATCTAGGAAATCCTAATCCTCATTCAACATGGTTGTAGGTTTCTTTTCTTTTCCAGCGAAAGGAACATGAAGGTCCTTTTGATATAAGTAATCCTCCATTTGCATCTTCCACAAACCAAAGTTTTTTCCATTGAACTTATAAACCCTTGATCTGCCCTCATCTAACATAGCTCCCACTCAAGCTAAACTTTCCCTATGATTTACCACTTCAAAAAAAAAAACACCAAATCTCTGATATCAATTGTTAGGAATTAGAGGACAAATATGCAGAAACAATTCCTCAAATCACAGCAATAGGAAACTATATAGCAGAAGTATACATGCAGAAATATAACATCATAAATAAATAATGCATAAAAGAAGACAAGACAAGATTTAATGTGGTTCACCCAATGTGGGCTACGTCCACCAAGAAATTTCTCAGATTTTATTATCAACAAGAGTAAAACAACTCTCACAGTCTTCTCTTAGTTATGAACTCACAAAAGAATTCCAAAGATGCTAAACCACATCTAAACCACAATTGACACCCAATTTATTAACCTTGATCACTCTTGATCACCTCTTGATCATTAAGAATTAAGAACTCTTGAACACCCAAGATATCTTGAAGATACCCTAACACCTCTATTTATAGGATTACAATCCTTTAAGAAGTCCAAAAGCTGACCCTAGAAGTTTGAAATTCATGACCTTTTATCTTCCCATGGGTGGAAAAGAAACTGTCATGACCTTTCATCTTCCCATGGCTGGAAATGAAATGGTCATGATCTTTCATCTTCCCAATTCAAAATCCACACTTCAGTATTGATTTGAGAAGACCAAAAATAGGATCCACACCCCAACATAAATAGTAGTGAAAGAACTTGAGAAAAACTCTCGGGATCACAAATAATTTAGTGACTGATGCCAAGTTAGAGGCAGCTAGAGTTCAGGCTAGTGGTCAAGTGGGGACACCTAGTATGGTTATCTTAGCTAACTATAACTCAATGTGTGATGAGATGGATTATTACGAGGATATAATGACACAGAGGCTACCTACGAAGCTTCATTATGCTACATATATGGCTCAGAGGTGGGCATGACCTAGTGTTAGTGCTATGAGTGTGGGTCAACCACCTCGAGGTCCAGATGCATGTGGCCTGAGTAGAGGACCAGATGGAGATGATGCTGTTGAGGGTGGCGCTAGTGTTTTTAGTGGAAGCATTTTTGAAGGAAGTACCTTTCTTGTGGGTGTTCAATTCACTTAGTAGATATAATATATTTTTATGTATACAACTCTATGTTCTATGTATAGTTTTATATATACAGATATTTTAAGACTCTAGATGATGTACGAAGACATTTTGATAAGATTATGTGTGTGTGTGTGTGTGTGTGTGTGTGTGATGATGATGATGATGATTTTGATTCATGATTAATGTGTTTATTTTGATGTGATTTGGTTATGATTTTATTTGATATTGATGGATGTTTTATGTATATATATTTGATGGATGCCTATTATATGGATGTTTTGATAGACATTGCTATTTAATAGGTGATGGTGTTATAGATATTTGACTTTAATGTGATATTTATATATCAAAATGTGTTTTAATTTTGAGGATAAAATGTGAAATGATTTCTTTATTCTGGATTTGATACACATGTGATGGGAATTTTTATCCCAATTTTTCCCCCCAACAAAATTGATCAAAACTGACCCCGCATAGGAAGAAATCTAAGGGTCAATTCCGTCGTATGAGCCCACATTTCAAATCCAATAGTCAGGTTGTAGGCAGACTCAAAAATGGAGGAGTGCCAAACAACACCAAAGAAACCAGAGGCTTAAAGGAAGAAAATAGGGAAAGGCTCAAAGTTTCCAGACTTAGCCGCATGTGAGTCGACTTGGGGGAAAACAACAGATTTGCGAAAGGTGCCACCCATCAGCTTGGCACAATTCCAAAATGGCACTTCAAAATGATGACCTCAAACATGCATGGAGCTTCCACATGTCTCAGGCCCAAAAGTGGACAAAGTCGGCCTTTGAAAAGTCAAACGAGTGGACATAACCACGTGTTAGCTTGACACAATTTCAACAGTGAGAGCCCAAGGTAGAGACTCAAACTAGCGCTAGTTCTCCATGTGGTCAGGGTCCAATAGAAGTCAAATAGCAGTGGGCCTAAATAAGTTAAGTATAAGAGTGTCGGTAGAAGGTGCCAAGTGTCTCAATGGCGCACCTTCAAGGGTTAAAGCCAAGGGCAGAGACTCAAACAAGCGCCAAGCCTTCACGTGTCCCAGGTCTGAAAAAAGGGACAGAGTCAGCCGTTTAATTGAATAAGTATAAAAAATTGGCAGAAGTCTCCACTTGTCTCATCAGCACAAATGCAAAGGCACGACCCAAGGTGGAGACTCAAATGAGTGTGAGGCTTCCATGTGCCTAGGGTTTGAGAAAGGCATCGACCTGAATCAGATAAGTATCATAGACTCACGGAAGGTGCCACGTGTCAGCTCGACGCATCTTCAAAGGTAAATCTAAAAGTAGGTCTCCCAAACTAGTGTTTTCCTTCCATGTGTCCTAGGTCTGAAAAGGGATAGAGTCGAAAGTTGAAAAGTCAAGATGGGGGAGAGTTAACAGAAGGTGCCACATGCCTTAATAGCGCAAATTCAAAAGGGGCGGCCCAAGGGCCAGTCTCAAGTGAGCACGGAGCTTCCACATGTCTAAAAGTTAAAAGGGGGACAAAGTCCACCACTTAAATTAACTAAGTATGGAAGGGATGGTAGAAGCCTCCACGTGTCATCTTCACACAAATTCAAAAGGTAAAGTCTAGAAGTAGGTCCCAAATGCGCGCCAACCCTCCACGTGTCCCCGGGTCAAACATATGGCCCCACCAAACAAAAGGGACTTAGCCAAAACACAAAGAAATAGAGAAAAGCCACAGAAGGAGCCACGTGTCTCTTGGGTGAAACTTCAAAAGAAAAATCCAAAAGTGGTCACCAAACGCGTGCCAACTCTACACATAGCCATGTTTCAAGTCAAAGCAGGAAGATGGATCTTCAGAGGTAGTTTAAACCTTTTGGATTTTGTTTCAAAAAGGACTAAAGTTTAAAAGAAAGTTGCACCTCTGCCGACACCTAGAGAAGCCACATGTCAAGCCTAAATTACATGTGGGAAGATGAGCCTGTGCGCATGGGGAAGACTTTTCTCCTAAATGGAAAATGTGGACTGGCGGGCCTGAAGATGGTTTTTTGGAAAAAGTGAATTATAGGCTTATGGGGCTGCGGGGCATTTTTTACACGTTTATAATTTTTGTGTAAAAGGTGCAAAGTGAATTTCGGGCCCGTGGACCCATTTTGCTAAACATGTTTTTCCACCATATTTGTATGGATCCAATTTAAATATTCAAATGAACATAAATTTCGATCCAGTGCTCGAAATTCAACAAATTTGGCACCATTGGAAAGATCACGACCTCCTCTATGCCATGGATGCATGAACACCTAATTTCAAGAAGGTTAGGTGGGTAAAAAATAGAAAAATGTCTTCATGCCATTAATATATGATCTGATTGCTTCAACAACCGGATCATATTTGATTTGATCATCTGTTATTCCTTCTTTAACATGCCAAACAGACATAGAGTGGCATAATTGACAGATTGTGGGTGGATTTGTAGGGGCATTTATGGCTGGTAGCTTAGCTCGAAACCAGGTTTCCCACCTTTTTTCTTCTCCTCTCTTCGTTGCATCTATAAAGGTAAGAGATTGGCTCATTGTAAAGGGTTGGCCATTTTGGTTTTGTGCCCTCCCTTTTTCTCTGGCTTGCATACGAATTCGTGGAGTCCAAACCTTCTATTAAGATTGTAATGTAATTTTTTTTCCTTTTGGCCATTTTAATGTTCTATATCATTTTGTGAAGCAATACTACATGTATGTGGATGGTTTCAACCCTCTCTTGTATTCATTTCTTTTATTTGATCTTTCATTGCAATATTGGTTATCTGTGCATGGTGGTTATATTACATTTTAATGGTCTGTGTTTGATATCAAATCTGATGTTTAGCATTCCTTTGGTGCATCAGCTCTATTAGTTTAGGTTTAATTTTTTGCATCTTCTTAACCATGTCTCCTTGGAAAGTTAGAATAGATTTTAGAATAGATCTTCCACAAATTTTATGTGTGCACCTGAACAAAGGAATAAGAACCAACCTTCATCTAGAGAGCTCTCTTGATTTCAAAGTCCCACACTCTGAGAGATGCTCCATGTTATACAATCACATGGAAAGTCTCAACCCTCTTAGTTGCAGAAATTTAGGGGTGATTTGATTTTGCAATAACAAGAATTAATATAGAGAAGACACTTACACTCTAGGCATTTACAAATGTTAACATATGACTAACAATGAGTAGTCACACGTAGGACCTTAGGAATTGATGAAAGTGAATAGTGTAACTTCCTAGGATATGGGAAGAGTTGAAACATGTAGGTTATATGGGAGAGTAGAGCCTCCTTTCAACGGTTGCATAGAGAGAGATTCCCCAACTTGTATATCTTATTTTTAACACAAATTGATTGATGTGGGATGCTTTCCTAGGATGATTTTGATATTTTTGAATTTTTAAAGGTTGATTGATGTGAGAAGCCTTTTTTCATGGGTAACCATCCTTCAAGGGAGTGGTCTATGATTTAGATTTATGTTTTTTATGATAGCCATCTTGAGATCGATCTATTATTTTTCTATGTAGCTATCCTTCGAGAGATCAGTCTACTTTTCTTTTTGATAATATAATTTTTTATTTTTTTGGTAGTTTTCCTTCGAGGGATTAGTCTATTTACTTTTGATAAGATGCATCCATAGATATTTTTGACTTTCTTATTGTTGTATAGATATTATTCTCAGCTAAACATGTAACCTAGGTAGTCATGGGATGAGTCCCTTTCATTTAATGGTGAAGATCCTATGTGCTTTATTTTTCTATTCTACAACCTATATAAACATTTATGGGTATTACTTTAATTGAGCAACTCATGCACTAGAGTTAAACAATTGGGAAAAAAGTAAGCAACTGTATGTTCTAACTAAAGAAGGTAACTTGAAGAAAGTAGAAATATCTAATAAAAATGAGAAAGGATGTATAATATACAGGAAAATGTGCTTTGCAATAGGTAGATCTCAGAGTGAGTTACTCACACACAGAATAAACAAACATTGGATGATCCTCTCAACTTTTAAGCAAATTAAAAAGAAGTTGACACTTATAAAAGATAAGATAACAAAAATTCTATCATTAACATTCACAGATGGATTAGTTAGAATTTAGTGGACACAAAGTTCAACCAAAAAATTTCTTCCTTCTTGTTAAACTGTCAATTGTTTACAATTCATACATCTAGCTATTTTAACCCAAATTCTAAAATAACCATGTAAAACACATAACTGTTGCTTGCTCAAAATTATTATATTTTTTTGACCCATAGGCCTTTTCTTATATTTATAGTCTTTAAAAGTAGAGCACAAGGAATTAATATCCATTATGCTTCAATAAATGAGTAACTAATAAACAGTTAGGAGTTGAGAACTTCACTCCTCAAAATCTTCTTTTCATGCCACCTAATTGTTTTAGAATGTTCAGACATTAAAAACCAAAATAAATACCCTCAAGTATTTGAATTTATCAAACAAATTAAAGTAATGGTGATTGTACACCACATTACTTAAGTCTTACAATGGATATACTTAAGAAGTAAATAAGAAAAGAAGTAGAAGAAATAGAAGAACTGGAAGAATTATTCCAGATTAGCAACTTTTGTTTCTGCTTTATCTTTCTCTTTACTCTTTTCTTCACTTGCATCCTCTTCTTCATCTTTATGCTTCTCCTTATAGATAGAATATTGGTCCCTCATGTATTTGATCACCTTATTATCTACCTCGGTAGAGGCCTCCATTTTTGTTTCTCGCATGAGCAATTATCTCTCCATAACCTTGGAACCTCCTCTCGCCTTCCCAAGATAGGATCCCAACTAACTCACATTATCCTAAGGTTCTGCTAATTTATCCAAAGACTTTTGATTGAAAGGAGTAATAGCCTTGTTCATCAATTGTTGAAAAAATTGAATAAATTCATTAACACTTTGTGGGGATCTAGAAGAACTATATTTGTCAGATCATAAATCACATCATCAAGTTCCTCAAAAATTATCTCAGCTTGCTCCTCCATAATTTCCATACTTTTGCATTATATGCTTTACAATTCTCTTCCTAAATGAGAGAAGATACTTATGTTGCTTTCCCTTCCTAACATATCGTTTAGGTGCAATCTTTTCTTCAACTAAAACATTATCAGGCAAGGAAGCTATCTCCTCCAAAATCTACAATTGTAATTCAACAATCCCACATTCATTATCTTCTTCTTTCTTCAAACTCTTTAATTTATCTAATATCTCATTATACTCGCCAGCCTTCACGAATCTTTCCTTGTAATAATATGTGGCTATTTTGGTGATTTCAGCCACCCATTCTTCTACATCCTTTAAACTGTCACCTGTTTTTTCCATAATTGTAATCACTTGAGGATTCACCTGTTCCCCCATAATCACTGGATGTGTTGAAGTTCCAACGAATTTCATGATAATATTACAAATCTTAAATGTTTTCTCCTTTATCTTAGCATTCTTCACTTTTTATTCATTCAACTTCTGAAAAAGGCTATTGATCAATGTTTATGTGTCATGATTTAAAATTTTAGTTGTGACCTATCCCAGGGGTACCTTCATGATCACCAAGTCTTTTTCGGTCAATTATCCTTTTCTCTTCCCCGCTGTTAGAGTATATATTTCAGGAAAACTTCTTTCCTGAAGGATTAATGATTAACTTTGAAGTTACCTTAACAACCTTTGATCTTTTCCTTTTCTTTTCAATGCTTCTTAACAACTGAAGATCCATTTCCTCCAAATTGACTACTTCCATAGAAGTGGGAAGAGATTGCTTGGCTAACCAATTTGTGAAGTCTTGTCCTAAAATAGCTTGGGCCTTCGGATGAAAAATTATTTCTTTATCACTTTCCTCAGTAGGGGGAAGTTTCACTATTTCTAGTTGTTTCTTAGGATCCTCAGTAGCAGAATCTTGCTGTAAAACCCCTCTCAATTCAACCATATTTTTCCTTATCAATTCCTCTTCTATTTATTCATTGACCCCTGTATCAATGTATTCAGAATCATATTGCATTGCATAATCTAGAACCGAAGAAGCTCCAACTATTTGATCAATACGTCATCACCAAATTCCCTCTCAATCTCCCCCTCTTCAACCTCTGCATCTTTGGTTTGAGTTTCACCTTTCTCTAATGTTAGAGATACTTATTTAAGAGAAGTATTGTCATGTATCCCCTATTGTGGTACAACTGGTAATTCCTCTAGAGACAGAGGAGGGGGAGGAGTAAATGGTTGAGTGCATGGAGGAGATCTAAGGGATGTAGCTTCTATAGTAGCTGAAGGAAATATGAATGAAGCTGACGTGAGTGCTGGAAACATAATTTATTATTTAGTAGGAAGCTTTTAAATAGTAGGGGTGAAAAATGATGATGTCAATAAATTATTAGTATCCTCTGAGATGGCTTTTGAAATTAGAGGATTCTTAGTTCTTTCCATTTTAATTATCTTCAAAATTAAAGCCACTCCACTAATTTCTCTTGGAGCTTCTTTCCTCTTTTTTTTTTCACTGGTTCCATCCTACCTCTTAGTGTCTATTTGATTGATATCTTTCATTACTAATTCCTGAAGGCAATAACCTTGACTGAGAAACCAATCAGAAGTTTAGAGCAAAACCTTTTAAGTCCTTTCTGTAATTGATTTAGAAACATGAGAAAATGGAAGCAAAGGAGCACTGTCACCTCCTTCATCATAATAAGCACCAGAAATTACTTACCCATCATATGTGAGTTCTTTTGGAATATTATCCAATCCAAATTCCAAAATATGTTGTGCAATCATCCGGCTGTAATCTATTCTCCTCACCTCAAATTCATCTTTGCAATCAGCCCAAAAATATTCTAATGCTGGAAAGTGTGCATTGCTTAATGAGACTGATTTATTTGCAATATTTCTATATTCGAAATTCACCCTCTCCTTGAATGAGATTTGAGTATAACAAAGATATATTCACTTCTCAACATTTCTTTCCTTGTGAATGTTTGTACAATGGTAATGTCCAATCATAATAGGAAAATGAACCACTGATATGTGAATACCATGCTACAATTCATGGAGCACTGCCAACTGTTTACATAACTCAAGAAAAATCCATCTGATGTTGGGGTATCTTGGAAAATTAAGTGGAGCATTCGAGAAACTAGAAACTCTAAGTATGTGAAATGAGAAAATTAGATAAAAATACACCCATATACTTGAAGTGAATTCCACACCTCATCAACTACTCTCTTGGCTTTGAAACTAGGATTGAGCCTACAAATGACATCATAGAAGAATAATTCATTAACTTGCTTATATTCTTTGAAGTATCCTAGTAGGGCCAGCTATGTGTAATATTCATAAATGGGTTTATGATTCAATGTGCCCACAACCCTCAACTTGAGAAAATTACCTTGTGCTGCCACAACATATACAAGATAATAAGTCATCTTGAAATCTAGAGTTTGAATGAAATTACTTAATTATAAATGAATATTGTTATTGATGATTTTATTTGAATTGATCAAAGTATCTGACTTTCTAGTTTCAATCACCCTTAAGAAATAATACATCCATGTATAAATTTTTTTATCATTCTTCTCTCCATTAATCCTGTAGAGCAATTGAGTGATATAATCAGCCTCCTGGATCAAATTAGATCTCATAATTACTTTGGGGAACCTCAAAGCTTGATTTGATTCCTTTAAGTATTACAAATTCATGATCTTCATCACATCCTTTGTCTTATTCTTCCAATAATCACTATATTTTTCCATGTTAATACTTAGTGTATTTGGTGCAGTTGATATTTTCAAGAAAAAGTTGAAGAAATGAGTATCAAGCCTTGCCACCAGGTCATCTGCATCATTTTTTATTGTTATAGTCTAATAATCATAATGATTTACACATTCTGACACAAATTATGAAAATTGACAAGTTCTTCGAAAGACAACTGCTTCAATTATCCCACTATGAGTCAATGCCTTCATTAAAGGTGTTTGATTTTTAGCCTTCAATCTTTCTATTAATTCAAACACTGATACATGACCCATGTATGTATCTCCTATTCTAGTTATCTTAGATGTGATACAAGTTTCCACAAGGTATCCCTTATACTCATACTTCATTTTATCCTCCTTAGCTTTGGATTTTCCATTGCCTTTCCTTGCTCTAGAAGTCTCTTCAATATACAAATTTGGGTCTTCTGTGATTACAACAGTTCCCTCTTCTTCTCTTGATCTGTCACTCACTTCAATTGGCTCTTCTCTTGTTTCAGACATCTTCTCTTTTTAACACACTCTAAAAATCAATAGATGTTTATGCTCTTAAATAGTGATCATCAAATCAATACACACTTAATTCAGTTGTATGTAAACATTTAGACTTAATTTCCTCATGCAAACATGTTAAAATCATCCTAAATGTCAAGTTCTAGGCTAACTGGAAGTGGTTGATTGAAATAGTTCATACTGCAGTTCATTGCATATTTTTAGGGTATAATTACTCAATACTTGTAGTTAATAAGAATAAGCAATTCAAATCAATGAATAGGAAGAAATAAGCTTTTGGTTTACTACAATAAATAAGAAGTAATAACTCATCGGTTCAACGAAAATCATTGAAGAAGAAGAAGTAATATATTTTAGTGCAATGCAAAGGAAGTAATAGAAACACAAAGCAACATAGGACTAAGAAAACAATGAGTACTTAGTTTAGCGCAAATTAAATAAGAGAAGAAATACAAATTTAAATCACCAAAATGAATGGAAACAACAAGTATTCAATTTGACGCAATGAATGGGAGAAGTAATATCAATATAAATCAACACAATGAGTATGATTGGTGGTGATTTCATATTACTTTACTTATTTTATAAAAAATAAGTAAAGAACATTCCAATCGACGTAGAACTAGGGAGTGCATTTGCAATCTTTCTATATTAATTTACTTATATAAACACGAAAAGTAAGAGACAATTGAATCGATGTAATGAATGAGGCATGCTTTGTAGTAATTCCATATTACTTTACTTTTTCTACAAAGGTAAGTAAAGTATATCTGGATTGACGCATAACTAGGTAATGCATTTCCAAACTTTTCATTCTGCTTTACTTTCAATGTAAAGTAAGTAGAAGTCTTTTAATTCACCACAAAGTGAGAAAAAACCTTAGAGAAGAAAAGGTAATATAAATCGACATCATGAACGGGAAGTAGAAAGATTTTAGATTGATGCAAAACAAAGGGGAAAAAGAGGTTTGTGGTTTTTTCATTATTCTTTTCTTTTTTCAAATGCAAGGGAAGTAATAGTAACCTCAAACACCGAAAAATTAAGAAGAAATACCACATAATGAAGAAGGATCAAACCTAGGGAAAAACTAGGACTAAAAAAGAAAAAATCAATGGCATTCCTTCAGAGGTAACAACGGATTTGAAATCCTATTAAACCCTAATCCCAATAAATTAAAATGACCCAAATTTGAACCATTTTCCATAGAAAATAGACACAGAAGGAAGAAACAAAAACTAAACCCAAAAGACAACACAAAGGAAATAAAAACAATAAAAGAAAGGAGAAAAACAATCTACTAACCTTATCTGCAAATGGGTTGAAGTCGGTTTGTGAAATTTCCTCTTTTATAGATCTATGGAGTCGCTCGGGGTCTAGAAGGTTGACAAATTCTTTCTTCTTCTCAAGGTGTATGCGTGGATCATAGGTGGAATTACTCAAGGTTTTTATAGTTCCATGTCATTAAATGGTGACCGTACAAGCACCACATCAGCCCTCTTGTCTATGTGGATTTTTAAAACATCTTTACTTTGTAAATTTTAAAAGAAGTAAAACTGTCCCAATTCGCTGATAACTTAAGTAATTAGTTATGCTACTTTTTGAGATTACCTTAATTGTTTTAATTTAAGAAAAGTAAATATATTTGAATTTGGTGCAATGAAAAGACTAAGTAGTGGGGTAGGAGTTTAGCGCAATGAATGGGCTTAGTTCGGTGGTGTTTAGAAACTACTTTACTTGTCTTAATATTAAGGAAAGTAAAAGCATATGAGTTTAGCGAAATGAATAAAATAAGTAAATTAATTTGAGTTTGACACTAAACTAAGGAAAACAAACCAGTTCTACGATGTCTTAAAACTACTCTACTTGACCAGTAGAAGCACTTCAAAACAATGTAAATAAAGAATTCTATAGAAATCAGTTTTTTTAATATGGATAGCTTGTTACTTTGAAGTTGTAGACACCTATAATTTGATCAAAGAAATGTTATTACTAACATTGCACTAACTATTATATTCCCTACAAGTTGATGACACTTTACTAATTAGGCTCTTTCTTCCCTCAAATTCCTCTTAATTAACTACTATATGTTGATTAAGCCTCCTACTAGGCATTTGACTAATAAACTTCCTTATTGGCTAAACTACCACTTCCAACACATTCAAAATCTATTTAGACCTCCTCTAGATACTTCCAGAAAGCTTCCTAAAGCTTACTTGGGATTCCTAATTAATCCTAAAATGTTAATTATCTTCTAATCCTAGTCAATTCTTGCTTTTGACGTGCTAAAAAGTACTTTTTGGACTTACCTTTTGTCCCACATGCACCAAAATCATTCCATTCTTGGAATAAGAAACCTATAAATAGAACCCTCATCCTCATAATAAAATAACATTTTCATCCTCTAACATAGACTATAGGCAATTCAGATCTTGAGCATTTCTCCATTTATTATTGAGATATTATCTGTACCATTGCATCTTCAACTTGAGCTTTGAGTAATATGGAGAGAACCATGTGGCCTTGTAGCCATTAATGGTGAGACTCCATTCTCAAAACCTTGAGATCATATAAAATAATCACATTTGATTTTTAGGATCTTCATAGGTTCATGTTTTTATTAGCATTCAAAGAGTAGAGAGTAGCTTAAACATGTTTAGTTTGATGTTTTTCAAAGTTATATGCATTGTTAAAGACGTATCTCTCATTAAGCTCTTATCTTGATGGTTCTTGTTAGGTTAGTTAAGATTTGAAACTTCTTAAGTGTTCTAGTTTAATTTCTTAAGCTTTCTAATTTATACATGAACACATTTAGCATCCCTGGTGGGACCTACTCCTTTGTCCATATAAGTTGATATAAAGATTTTGTAATTTACATCATCTTTTCTAACCATTTCCATGTATTTTGAGGATTGAATAGATTTTTCTAACCTTATATATGTTAAAATATTCCTTTGGCATGCAAAGTTAATGGGTTTTTGTTAGAAAGTGATTTAAATGGCAAAGTTATTACCTATTTTCATTTTTAGAAAATAGTTTTCCATCATTTTTTGTGTAGTTCCTGGTGCACGCATAGGCATTAGAAGGGGGTGCACATACGTCAAAATTGATGTGTACTTGTTGGCTAGGGCACACATATGTTGCCAAGTGCATGCATATGCTGCCTGACGCACATATATTATTTACTATGATTTTTTAACCCTCTGTGTTAAAATTTTCCGCAGACGCATGCATACGCGAGGAGGGGCACGTATAAGCTTGCAAAAATGTGTATACGTCTCTCGGGACATGCACACGCTAAAACACCTCTTTTTTATATGGATTTTTCTATAGAACCATTCATATGTTTACAAAAACATGCATATGCTAAGAAGGGTGGGCAGGTTCCTCTCGTCCCATGCATACACAAAATATTGAATGTGTTTAGATAAAGGCACACATACATAGCTAGGCACACACACATGTTGTTAAAGGTGTGCATACATCCTAAGGGGCACACATGTGTTACAATATAAAGTGGAAAACTATGTTAAACTAAAAAAGTTGTTTCTTTGGACTTTCTAACCGTTTTTAAGGTTTTTTTGGGTTACATTAAGTGTTTTCATAAGTTACATTGTTATTTACAAGGTTAGGATCACGTATGATCTTCCCTCGCACCTAGAAAGGTGATCTTGGGAATAAAAAATGATCCAACACCTCTTTCATGCTTTTAAAAACCACTTCATTAAAAGTTTTCTAAAGGTAATGAACAACAATTTGGGATAAAAAGGAAATGAGGTGTTTGTTTAGTTTATAGGCATTTGTCATTGTTTCTAAACTAGTTGGGTTCTACGTTGCGTATGCTCTTCCTTCACGTCTTAGGATGATCTTTGGAATCAAAAGAAACATCTAAATATTTTTTATATTATGCCTTGAACAACTAATATTTGTGTGAAGGACCATATCACTTGTGAAAGAATGGGGATCTAAACTAAGACTAACACATTTTTTTTAGGTTGCCGAATGGTATGCGACAAAAACAACATTAAGTTTAAGGATAAAAACACACCATATTTAAAACAATTGATTTGTAGGTTCAAATAAGGGTAAACCCATCTGCTTTAAACTAGGAAAAACTCCCCTTGGCATAAGCCTTAAGTTACAACAAAGAGAATTCTCATAGGAACCCCAAAGTAGTCCATGCAAGAGGGAACCTTGTGGACGAAATGGGAAGTGCTCCGCTTACCCACTTGACTAGTTTACACTTATGAGTTTAGAGTTAAACATATCTCCATTACAACCCCATTGAACACATAACTGAATGCATGTTAATGCTTATTGCATCAAAGGGGGTAAAGTAAAGATGAGATACTCTAAGGTTTAGTCAATGTGTCTTCCTTGGTAAAATGAGTTTGTAGAGGTATTTTGTGACACATAGTTGAGATAACCAATACAAATTTATATTGTCTTGGAGCCCACTTTACCGTATCAAGACATCGTGTTTTATAGATCTCTCACAAAGTGAAAAAAAAATTGGAGTCAAAACCTTGTTATTTGAACAAGGTGAGAGTCCACTTAAGTTGAAACTACATGTTATTCATCATGAGACCTACGACGTGTCACTTTGTCCTAGTTTTTCACTTGTCCTAAGACAAGGTGAAACTGTTTCGAAGTTATGCTTAGTTTGTTTCATCCTCACTTGATCTACACCATTGCTATCTTGTTGTTCATTTTGGGACAAAAGAGAACAACACGTGTAGATACCGCTAAAAATAATCGTGTCGACCACTTTTGTAGTCTACTTGCATGACTAGGTTGCAATACCATAATGTAAGTGTTGAAAGTGTGAATGGTACATCCTCACATTATAGTAGGCCCCTTGTCTCAAATCCATATTGAGACACATTATCATTTTAGTTAGGCTTGATTCCTCATTGATATTCCTTAGAAGTGTTATGTTATTTGCATCACCTCGCCATAATTATGATACTTACATCTCGTTTCTAGTGAACGTAATCTAAGTGTCTCTATTGCGACGTTACACTGCCCACATCTTAGAAAATCCTTTGCATGCTTTGACATTGTTTTATTTCAAACATTACCCCAATCTTGAAAGAGTGTTGGTTACTTTGTTTGCACCATATCGATATTATTTTGATACTAATACCTTGCTTTCTTAGAAAGCTTGGGTAACGTATCCTAGTAATATTGTTACATGGCTCACATGGGTAACCTCAATTTGTTTTAGGTTTTGGGTCTTGCTTGTCTATAAAATCATCATAAGTATCCTTTGATTGGAGATCACATTAACACCTTGCTAGTACTTATGCCTTGTTCATTTATAACTTGAATTAAGTTGATCATTACCAAATGATGCAAAATGATCAAACTTGACACAAGTTTCTAGTACTTACCCCTTGCTAGTATTGACATTGTGTTGATCATTTAGAATCTAAATATATTTACAAAACATTAGCATATGGTGTATTTTCTTGTTGATTGATTGGTTTACTAGAAAATTTGCATGATTGTTCCTTATGTGTCAAATCAAAATCATAGACTTGACTCATTCATTATTCATTGGTCCATTTATTGACATAATTTGAGACTATAGAATGAATTGTTACACGTTACACTTAGGTTTTTTATAGCCTTGACTACACTAGAAAAAGCCTTGTGTAAAAAAAACTCACAACGATCCATATCATGACAATGGAGTCTAAGAAATGAGAGTTAAACCTTTTTTCGGGTCACAATTTAGGTTCCCTTTTCTTTGAAGTAAAATAAACATATGGGTTGGTTGATCATAGTGAAGACGAGAGTGATTCATTTCAAGATATTGATAATTTTTATGTCACTCACCTTGACAAATTCCTATTCATATGGTTTCAGGAAATGTAAAGAAAAAGGTCCAAAATAAACCAATCACGGGTGATTGCAGAAAATTGTTGACGATTAGGGAAATCGCTAGCAATTGCATCATGTGAAAAAGGGGTTAAATAACCAAAAGTAATTTTGATTTTACCACATTTGTGACTGTTCAGTGAAAGTGACCTTATCAGAGTGAGTGTGAAAAACATGTTTTTGAGGTGAAAGAGTGTGAAGAAATGGTGTCCTCGAGACAGAAACGAAAGCCCGTGTTAGCTGAGGTATGTTTTTACTCCCCTTTACTTTGTTTTTATGATTTTTTTTGTGTTTTTGATGGATCGATGCCATATTAGGGCACGTGGATGCCCTAATTATATTTAGCAGGGATCACCAATGATTCATCCAATTGCCGACAATTCACCTGTGACAAAACAATTTGTATTTTTGAAGGAAAAGTTTAGATTTTGATAGAAGTTTTTGATGTAAGGACTTGTTTTTAATGTATGTTTAAATGTTAGTAATTGATTTTTATAAGGTGATTTTTTTGTTTTGATTTATTTTTCAAAAATAAACATTGGTGATAATACTAATGTTAGTTTTGTGTGTTTATGTTTTGCAGGTGGATGCAAAGTTGACTATCCGAGATCGTATACCTTTGAAGTTAGACAAGGTCTGAGAGGATCTTTTTGATGTGGATCGAGAGCACTTGGAGGTAGTGGGGTTTGGTGGCATGAGGTTTTATATGTAGATCCATAGATGCCATATTTTGATTATGGCATTATTAGAGAGGTGGAACCCTTCCACCAATACTTTCTGGCTTCCTACAGGGGAGATCACTATTACCCTAGAGGATGTTCGTAGGATTACGATACTTCCGGTTAGGGGATAGGATATCTATTGTATTATAGAGGAGGAGAGATAAGATACTATGTAGAGGTTGTATGGAGGGTATGCGTGAGATGTGAGGTATTCATTTGGAGCATTTTATTACCAGGAACTATATGAGGCTGGGAGAGATGGTTGTCCATGGATGACCATGATGATGTTGGGTATTTCTCATTTTGCATTGATAGATTTAGGAGGTGGTCAGTTCCCACGGATGATGACTGGTGTGGTTACAGAGATGATGGAGCATCACAAATGTTTGAGTGGGATCCTATTTTTTTGGCTCAGACATTTAGAGAGTTGTTGGGTTGGACTTCCCATAAACGCCATGGGATTGATGTATGATTTTTATCACAATGTTGGGCACACAACTACATTTCTATTACTCATCCATTGGGTCTGCCATGTGTCATTGATTTGAGACATCCATGATTTATGAGATGGATTTAGAGTCTTGGTCAGACCAGGAAGGCCAAGGGGCCTATTTATTACAGGGACTTGATATCAGGGCTTCAGGTGGGTGACGTGATCTAGAGGCCATATGTGGATTTTCATGATTGTCCTGAGTTCCCTCATGACTTGTTATGTTTACAACATGACATTTAGATTCAGGGCCGCAAAGCCTGGGAGGATGAGCTATTGCATTTTAACAGGGTCAAGAGATAGTTTTTCCTTTCTCAGAGTATACTCGAGGATCCATTTTAGTATATATGGAAGGATGGGGACACTGAGACCCCACAGGATGTAGTAGTGAGGCCTGTAGTCATCAACAAGCAGCCTGGTGCCATTTGTCCTAATGAGGATGGACAAATGGTTCTGATTGATGATGTGGGGGTGACCCCATATTTTTCTACATGGTGGGCCTGATCATTGAGAAATTTTGAGAGGATGAGGGAAGTAGAGAGGAATACATAGGCAGTCAGACAAGTGCATGCTCAGGGGGGCAGGAGGATCTGTTAGTGTAAAATCACATCACCCCCAAATGACCTCTCAAATTTTTTGTTTCAAACTTTTCATTTGATGTGATTTGCATAACATTGAGTTTTCCCCAAAAGTGTGGGACTTTGCAAATGGGAAAACTCTCCAGATTAAGGCTGGTTCCTATTCCTTTGTCTAGGTCCATACGTGAGATTTGCAAAGGGTTTATTCCTAAACCTAATTTATTTTTGCCAAGGAGACAAGGATGAAAGGAATGTAAAAAATTCAAACTAAGCTAACCAGGTCATACAGCGAAGGAATGATGAAAATTTGTTTTGCTGATAAGCACAAACCAGAAAAATGCATACAATAATCAAGCACAAGCAACCAGTTTTGTAATGAAAGACCTGATGAGAGAAATGAAGACAAGAAATGGTAAAAAATTAGCCACAAACATGTATTATTGCTCTGTAGATTTGATAAAATGCATTTACAAAATGGCCAAAAGGCATAAAACATGTTGCAATCTAATGGAAGGTCTGAGACTCCACGAATTCGTTTTCCAGGGGAAAAGGGGATCTTGCAAACCAAAAGAATGTCCAACCCTTTACAATGAGGGAAGAAGGAGAGAGAAGAAGGAAAATCAGTCTGAAGCTCAACCACTATCATCAATTCCTCCTATAAAATATGCACCCCAAATTTTTCTTGACTGCATCAATCACTAGTTTGGTGCTTCGAAGGAGGAGGAAACAATGAATTAGATTGAATCTGATCTGGTTGTTGGGGAAAAATATCCTGTATTAAAGACCCAAAGACATATCTCTATTTCCTTCCCAGCTAGCCTCTCCAAAATTAAAGTTTTAGATCTCCATGGCACAGATGAGGCCAAGATCTTTCCAACGGTGTTAGATTTATTGGACTTCAAGCCTTGAGTCGAAAGATATGCTCATTTGAAATTTGGATCGGGTCTGTACAAAATATTGGGAAAACTAGTTTGAAAATGGGCCCCCTTTTGAAACTAGACACGTGGAGGTTTGGCACATGTCTGAGGGTAGCTTCTGTATTTTACTTTTGGAGTGGCGCAGGGTTGACATGTGGCTTCTTCCATGACTAACTCAATTTCCTTATGCTTTTGGCTAAGTCCTTTGTTTGGTGGGGTCATATATATGATCGGGGACATATGACGGCCCATCTCAATGCTTTTACTATTCAACCTGACCCTGTCCCTTTGTGAAACCAGATGCATGGAGGCCCCACGCTTACTTAGAAACCTGCTCAGGATTTTCTTTTGAAGGAGCATCAGGTTGACACGTAGGAGCCTCCATAGGTTCTTGGACTTTTCAATGGCCCTTCTTACCTTTTCAGACCTTAGAATACATGGCGAGTTGGTGCTCATTTGAGTCTCCACTTTTAGATTTACCCTTGGAGACAGGTCGAGCTGACACATGGCAGCCTCCACTAGCACTTCTATACTTAGCATTTTTTCTAGGCCCGCCCTGTCCGCCTTTTGAATTTTAGATTTGACTTTTCCTCCATTTTGGGCCTCGAACACGTGGAGGCTTGACGCTTGTTCGAGCCTCCTTTTTTGGATTCAACTTTGGAGATGCGCCATTTGGACACTTGGTAGCGTCCATCGTCTCCTCCATACTTAGTCAATTTTGAGCTCGTTTTGAACTGTTCCAGAGCCCGAAGACTTTGAACCTTCGTCACTTCTTCTCTTTGATCCTTTGTCCTCCTTCGACTCTATTTTCTCCTTCCTTGACCCTGCTATTTCATTTCTGAGCCTGCCTGTAATCTGTTTAATGGATTTAAGGCATGGATTCACTCGACAGAGCCATTTCTTTAATTTCTTCTTGCATAGGGTCGTTTGATATTTTGCAGGCCCCACCAATCCATTGTAGAGTCCCTGTTCAATCTGTTTACATGGTTTGAATGTGGTTTCTCTAGTTCCTTCTATGCGGGGTTGTGGCTGATTCAATATTTTTCCATGGGAGAAAAATATGGATAACAATTTGGCGACTCGTAGGGGTATCTTCCTGCTAGATGAAAAGACCAGTTGCCTTGTTATATCCATTGGGCATGGAGTCATGAGTGATATCTTAAAACTGATATGAACTTTTAAAAATGATCAGAGAGACACTTGAAAACCCTACTGAAATTGGAGCTGAGCTCCACCAACTTCCATTAAAATGGACTGTGTAAGAGCAATAAAACAACACTCATTTGAACACAACTATGTACAAAAATTGAAATCATACATGCTCCAAGTAGAACATACAGAGTGTGCAAAACACTTAGGAAAAAAACAACCTAAAATACAACAAGGAAAAGTGCACAAGCACTTAGAGGAATGAGAAATTAAACTAGTATGTACAAGGTGTGAGAACTTTCCTTCTAGTAGCAATGTTTAAGATAAATTCCATTCATCGGAATCTGCAACTCTTCACCATCCAATGTAGAAAATTGGAAAGCATTGTTACTTTTACATCTTGTAACCATGTAGGTGCCACTCCAAATGGCATCAAAATTGCATTGCCTTCCTATTTTTTCTCGATCTGTATCCCATTTCAAAACGCGCTAGGTCTCCTTCTTGAAAAGTCCTTATTTTTGCTTTCTTATCAAAAATCATTTTTATTAATGTCTGATCCTTTTCCATGGCTTGCAGTGTATGCTCTCTAGTTTCTTCCAATTCCATTAGCTCTACATACCTGGCCTCCATTGGTTCAAACTCAGACATCTCCAGTTGCTTCATGAGTTCCAATGCTGGCAAATCAAGTGATATAGGCAACACTGCCTCTTTCCCATAGACAAGTTTGAATGGAGAGCTTCCTGTAGACCTCTTGGGTGTTGTCCTATCATCCCATAAAGCTGATTTGAGTTTCAAACGGCCATTTGTGCTAAGTTATATGATTTTCATCAAGAGTTCTTCTAACAATCCTTAGCATGTTCTTGTTTGTGGACTCAGCTTGGACATTACCTTGAGGGTAATAGTTTGATGAAGTTCTCAATTAAATCCCGTTCTTAACGGCCCATTCTATGATTTTGGAACCTATGAATGCCAATGCATTGTCTGATATAATGGTGTCTGGCAATCCAAATCTAGTTACTATCCCTTCATAGAAATCTAGTATGCTAGACTCATTAGCTTCTTTGAGTGCCACTACCTTGGTCCACTTGGTGAAATAATCTGTTGTCAGAATCCATTTTTGGCCTTGGCTCAAATTTGGATAGATGACACCAATGAAGTCCAATCCCCATTGCATGAATGGCTGGTCAACTAAAATTGGGTGCAATGGAAGTGTTGATAGCCTTTCTTTTCCTTTAAAGAACACACAATTCTTACACTTTTTGATCCATGCATAGTAGTCACTAAACACCTTGGTCCAATAATAACCCACCTTCATGATCTTGAGTGTTGTCACCTATGGAGAAAAATGGCCTCCAACTGCTCCAAAATGGAACTCTTGTAACATTATCTCAATATGACTTGTCCCAATGCATCTTAACAGAATGCCATTGATGTCCCTTTTGAACAAGACACCATCAACAAGCATGTATGGGATGGCCTATTGTCTGAAGTGTCTCCTTTTTTCTTTACTCATTTCTGGAGGGCATAGGCCTATTTGTAGGAAGTGCATAATATTCTGAGTCCAACAAGGAGTGGGTACATCATCATTTTCTTTCTCTTGACTACTCTGCAGGACAAAAACAACTTCCTTTTCACTGCTTTCTTCATTTTATTGACTTGAGGCCAGTTGTTCACACAATCCCTTCCCATGAACCAGCTTAGTAACCTTGATCTCAATGTCATACTCCATGACATGAGTGATCCATCTTGCATGTTTCTCATTCAGATCCTTGCTGAGAAGGAAGTCTTTAACTCCCGTATGGGAGACTAATAGTTGGATTTTATTGTTTGAAACCAGATGTTTAAAATTCTTTAACCCTCCTATCACTGCAAAGACATGATTTTCAATGAAGGAGTATCTCACTTCATAATCTTCCAGACCTTGGCTAAAGAAGGCAATTGGCTACTCTGTACCCTCTTTGTTCTGTTGTACTAAGATTGCAAAAATTGTCTCACTACCACCAAAGGCATATAGTATGAAGTCCTTAGAGAAGTCTAGATTCATAAGAGTTGGAGCTTGTGATATAGCTTCTTTGGTGGCCTCAAATCTTTCTCTTCCTTTAGCTATCCACCTAAATGCCAAGTTCTTCAAAATCAATGTTATTGGCTTGACAAGGGCAGAAAATTCTGGTAAAAACCTACAGATAAAAATAATCTTTCCTAAGAAGCTTTGAAGAGATTTCTTATGGCTTGGCAATGGTAATGCTCTTATTTCTTCAACCCTCTCTAGGTCAATTTCCAAACCCTCTTTGACACAATATGGCCTAGAAGCCTGCCCTCATGGGCCAAGAATATGTATTTTTAGGATTCAATGATACCTTAAACCTCCTACATCTTTGAAATACATGTCTTAGGTGAAAAAGGTGATCCGATGCATTTTTGGAGAACACAATGATGTCATCTAGATATATCAATACTATTTTTTTGATCAACCCTTTGAATGCCATATCCATTGCCCTTTGGAAAGTGGCTCCAACATTAGACAATCCAAATGAAATTTTTCTGTAGGCATAGGTGACCCATTTGGTGGTGAAATCCATTTTGAACCGATCATCTTCTTTCACCATTATATATTTATACCCCAAGTAGCCATCTAGGAGGGAGAATCTCTTTGATCCAGACACCACTTGTAAAATATAATCTATTGAGGGGAGTGGGTAGTGGTCCTTAAGTGATGCTCTATTCAGATCATGAAATTCCACACACAGCCTGATCTCTCCATTCTTCTTCCTGAATGGGACCAAGTTTGCAACCCAGCTTGAGTGTTTGATTGGAAATATAATACTTGCCTCTATTAGCTTGTTTAGCTCCTTCTTCATCAGAGGTTCAATGTGTGGATTGACTAGTCTCTACTTTTACCTGATGGGCTTAGAATCTAGATCTAGTTCAATTGTGTGTTGTGATAGCTTCGGATTGAACCCTCTTAGGTATTAATAGCTCTAAGAAAATACATCTGGAAACTCTTGGAAAAGTTGTATGAATTCATACATTTCTTGCTTGGTAGCCACTTTTCCAATTTGAAGTGTTTTTCCTTCTCCAACTAGAATTGACTCTGAATCTTCTCCTTTGATATGTATGTTATCCTTCTCTTTTCAAAATTGATAATTAATATTGAAGATAGATTCTAATGTCACCAAACCTTTGGGAAGCTTGTTTGTACACAACTGCACTACTTGATCTCCATATTACTGCTCTACTTTGTCTTGATTCCTAACTAAGAATTTGGCTTCCTCCTGCAAGAAATTGATGATCTGTTGATCATTCTCAAACACCTGCCAATATGTGTCGTTATCTGGCACTACTGGCCTCACAATCACATGGATATGTGGCTGTCCTTTTTCTCTCTTGATGCTGTGAACCACATCAAATGTTGCTCCAACTGCTACAATCTTGTCAGTAGCTTCATTCTCCTTCATGGGCATGGACACAATGCTGAAGGATTAGAAATCCTCAATGATATCCCATACCCTCTTCTTGTAGCTCTTGAGTAGGTCATTCTTGACAACATTTTGTCTTCTAACTTGATTAGCTACTATTTCACTGTCACTAAACACTTGCAAGTTCTTGATTCCTCATTTTCTTTCCTAATGCAATCCATGAACCAAAGCCTCATATTCTGTTGTTCTTTTTGAACATGCAAATTAGAAACAGAAAGTTGAGTAGTATTTCATACCTTGGGGTGACATAATCATAGCTCCTCCTTCGGCTCCTTGCCTACTTCTCGAGCCATAAAAGAAAAATTGCCATACTTCATTGTCATCTTTGTGTTTTGGCTTAATGATGTCAGGAAGAGGATGATTCTACTCATGTAGATAGTAGACTCCTAGCTCAGCTTCTTCCATCTCCTTATAGGGGTCAAAAGCATGTATTTTGTTGGCCCATTCATCGAGAGTCAAGTCTGGGACACACCTCACCTTGGTATCTGCTACACAAGTGTTTAGGAGGTCCTCCTGATCAAAAGCTGAACAATTGGCATTGATTGGGCTAGGCACATAAGACTCAATATGGTAATATGCAATGGGCTCAGATCTGATTGTGGCCTTAGCTCCATAACTTGTTCTAAAAAGCATATGTGACCAATCAACAAACAAATAGCCTCCAAGTTTGGTAGTGAAGTATTTGGAAAAACACAATGCAAAATGTGGTGGCAAGTCTATGATTGATATGTTTTGCAATAAAGTCACATTGGGGTAGGGATGCTGTGTGAGGCTCAAATATTTAATGACTCCAATAGTTGTCACTGTTGTCGCATCTAATTGCACTACCTCTATAGAGATGACTTTATATTGGAGACCTAGTTGATAAGATATTTTTTTTAGCATTACAGAACTACTTGCCCCTGAATCAATCATACAATTATGCACCAATTTGTCCCCAGTGATTAATGAAACATAGAATGGAGGAGGCCTCAGGTTCTTACCTCATTTTTCTCCATGGTTTCTCTCAGGTTGAGCCACATTGGTAATAACTTTCTCTTACTAGCTGGGGGGTTGATTTGAGCTTGACTAATTGGCCATATCAGTCTGCAACATGTCCCTCTATCCTGGAATGGCCAGTGACTCCCACAGTGAAATGTTCACACTTTTCTTCTTCATATTTTCAATGATATTAAATGAGCTATCCTTTTGTTGCCCCTTCCCTGACACATTTTTCTCTTGCACATAGGTTGTTATAACCGGTACTTGAGTGGATTTGGAAGGTGGCTTGGATTGGCTCTGCATGTTAGGAGTTGCATTTGGCATGCTAAAACCTTATAGAGTAATTGAGGATTGAGAATTAACTGAGTTTGGTGATTTTCCTTCTCCAATATTTCTCCTTTTGGACCATGTATTAGTGGCTACACTTTGAGAAGGGAATTTATTTATTCCACAAAAGTATTCAACTTGCCAATTGACAAGCATGGTTTCACTTAGAGATGCCTCTTACTGAGCTCCTTGCTACTTATTTTATTCTTGGCTAGGTTCTTGTGGCACACCAATGGTTTGCACCATCAACACCTGATTTAGTGCACCATTGAAGCACGTTGATTGATTATGTGGTTGATTGCATGGGAAACACCAATCATATTCTTGTGCCATGTTGTTTTGTGCTGGAACCAATACCCTTGATGTTGAAGCTGTATTTGGATCATATGACCTGAAAGATCTACTAGCTTGAGGTTGTCCTTTGTTTTGAATCTGATTTATAGTCTGAGTTGGTGGTCTATTTTGATGATATGGGGGTCTATCTTGATACTGAGCTTAAGGTTGATATGGCCTAGAGTTTTGAGCCTGTTGTCTCTTGATAGTTACTAAATTATTCCCTAGGTTCTGAAGCTATTTCATAACTTCCTGGAGCTCTTTTGAGGTGTTAGAGGATGAGGTGGATGACTCAGTTGAACTCTGATTCCTAGGAGTAGGTATAGGAGCTAATGTGGGTGTCTGGCTAGTGCTTGGGTTTCCTAATTCGGGGTATAGAGGCATGGAGGGCCTAGGAGAAAGCTTGCTAGCCTGAATTAAACAATTTTTAGCTCTTATAGAGAGGCTATAGGCTGTTGGTCAAGTGGTGCCTCCCTTTGATTGAATCATTAAAGTAATATCTGAATTTAAAGATCTAAGAAGTATAAGAAGGTATAGCTTTAGGGAATCCTATCCCAAGTCCGTTGAAATCTGAGGTTGAAATCCTACTCATTCGGAGCTCTCTTGATTGTTTTCAATTGCTCCAACAAGGATGGGATATCTTTTTCTCCAAACTAGTACTAAGAGATCTACTGGTCCTAAGTTTGAATAGAGCCTACTTCTAGGATCCTAAACCATTGTGAAGCTCCGTTGAGTGAAGAGGCTAGGCTATAGGCTGTTGAAATCAAGTGGTGCAACTACTCATTCGGATTGAATCATCTAAAGTAATATCTGAATTTCAAGATCTAAGAAAGTCCATAAGAAGGGACAAGGATAGGATATCTCTGAAAAATGGAAAAATTTGGCCTTACCTTCTTCAAACTAGTGGGCATTACTACCACTGGAGATCCTATCCCACAGATGGTTGAAATCTAAGGTTGAAATCTGTCAGCTACTCACTTCTAGGATCTCTAAACCATTGATTGAAGCTTTCACCCTTGAGATTGAAGAGGCTAACAACGATAGGATATCTACCTTTTCTCCAAACTAGTCATCAAGTGATCTACATGGATTGGTCCTACAGACATTTGACATATGAGCTTGAATGTCTAGGATCACTAGGACCAAGTTGTGGTTTTCTCCAGTGATTTCCATTTTCCCTTCTCTTTTCCTTCCCTTGAGTGAAGATGCTAACAACGTAACTGCAATGTCCATCTCAGTGATCTCATGGATTTTGTACAGACATTCACAATGTCTTGAGTGTGATGTTACCAGTGAGAAGTTGACATAAGGTTTTCTGGATGTGTCAACCTGATCCCTTAGAATTTTAGGTTAGAATAGTTAGTGAAATGAGCATGCTCCTACTTGACTGAAATCGAGACTGGACTTTGTGCATTCAAAGAGGAGTGGGATGTTACCAGTGAAATTGATCATATTTGGTGGAGATTTTGGATGACCTGTTGGGCATCCTGATCTTCCTGAGCTTCTCCTTCTTGACTGAAAGAACGACTTACTAAGAGGAGGTGTTGATAAGGATATATTTGGTGGAGATGGAGACCTTTGGGCTCTTCTTCCTCTTCTCCTTCTGCTGGAGACAAATGAAAATGTGCAAACTATCCCTCTTCTCTTGTTCTTGACCTTGTTTGTATCCTTCTCATGAACTTGGCAAGCTTGGATGGTTGAAACTAGTGGATTCTGTTTCTTTTGAAGTCTCTAGATGTGAAGTTTTAAAGCTTCTTAAAATCTAGAATCACAACAAGTGCACATCAATCTTACTATAATAAGGATGGAGACTTCTTTGTTCCACCGGGAATGCCAAAATTGTTAGTGCAAAATCACAACACCCCCAAATGACCTCTCAGATTTGGTGTTTCAAACTTGTCATTTGATGTGATTTGCATAACATTGAGTTTTCCCCAAAAGTGTGTCACTTTGCAAATGGGAAAACTCTCTAGATTAAGGCTAGTTCCTATTCCTTTATCTAGATGCATACGTGATATTTGCAAAGGGTTGATTCCTAAACCTAATTTAATTTTTCCAAGGAGACAAAGATGAAAGGAATGAAAAAAATTAAAACTAAGCTAGCCAAGTCATACATCGAAGGAATGATGAACATTTATTTTCCTGATAGGCAAAAACTAGAAAAATGCATACAATATTCAAGCACAGTTAACCAGTTTTGCAATGAAAGACCAGATGAGAGCAATGAAGACAAGAAAGGGTCGAAAATCAGCCACAAACATGTATTATTGCTCTGTAGATTTGATACAATACCTTTACAAAATGGCCAAAAGGAAGAAAATGTGTTGCAATCTAATGGAAGGTATGAAACTCCATGAACTCATTTGCCAAGGGAAAAGGGGAGCCTACAAAATAGTAGAATGTCCAACCCTTTACAATGAGTCCCAACCCTACTTTTATAGATTCAACACAAAGGGAAGAAGGAGAGAGAAGCAGGAAAATTAGTCCAAACCTCAACCACTATCATCATTGCCTCCTATAAAATATCTGCCCCAAATCTACCTTGACTACATCAATCACTGGTTCGGTGCCTCGAAGGATGAGGAAATGATGGATTAGATCAAATCTAATCTAGTTGTTGGGGTAAAATATCCTGTATTAAATTCCCAAAGATGTCTCTCCATTTCCTTCCCACCTAACCTCTCCAAAATTAAAGTTTCTGATATCCATGGCATAGATGAGGCTGAGATCTTTCCAACAGTGCCAGATTTGCTGGACTTCAAGCCCGAGTTGAAAGATATGCTCATTTGAAATTTGGATCAGGTTCATACAAAATAACGGGAAAACCATTTTGAAAATGGCCCCCCTTTTGAGACTGGACATGTGGAGGGTTGGCACATGTCTGAGGGCAGCCTCTGTATTTTTCTTTTAGATTGGCGAGGGGCTGACATGTGGCTTCTTCCATGACCTGCTTGATTTCCTTATGCTTTTGGCTAAGTACTTTTCTCTATGGGGTCATATATATGACCGGGGACATGCGACAGCCTATCTCAATGCTTTGAATATTCAATCCGATGATCCATAGGGATCCAGAAAAACACATCAATTCATTAGTTCCATCAGCACTAAGAAGGAGAAACAGGAAAAGTGAAAGAAATGAGGTAAACAGAGGTTCTGGAAAGAACCACTGCTCTGCGCACCTTGCAAGGTGGCGGTCCTTAAATCGCCACCCAGCCAGGGCAGCAGTCTTGAGACCACCGGTCTGCACAGGGCGGTGGTCCTAAAAATTTTAGATAGAAAATAAGAATGGAACATGAATGGATGTAAATTTGAAGTGCCCACATGTGTCTCTTCCCTTCCATGCCCTTTCACATTCTCTAGTGCACAGGAGGACATGTGAAGGCCTATAAATGTGTTATGTTTGTGGAGCCTATTTTCATGTTAGAGTGTGGTACACCTTCTATGTGTTACACTCAGGTATTTTTACGGCAGTCCTGCTCGCCAGTGAGCGGGTCAGGGGGGTTTGGGGGTGAAGCCCCCAAAGTAATTTTTCATGGGTGGTGTATTAACCCACGGGTAATGGGTAACCGTTATGGGCTTTTTTTGGGCCCATGGTTTTTTTTGGTACCCATTGTTTTGATACCCATGGTTTTTTGCCCATGGTTTTGATACCCACAGTTTTTTCCCATGGTTTTGATACCCATGGTTTTGTATCAAACTACTTAAGCAATTGTCTATTTATATGGTCTTATGCATATGATAGAGAGACAAGCAAATGTATTGCAGATGTGCTTTGAATTCAGGTGTGAATTCTGTAGAGTTTGTTGAGAATAGCTCCAAATGGATCTAGGTATTGTATTGAGAGAGTTGAGGCTTGTAATAAAATCTGAGCAAGTGATATCTAGTGGACGTAGCCCAAATTTGGTGAACCACGTTAAATCTTGTCTCTCTGTGTTGTGTTATTTATTTTGCACTTTTATTTGAGATCTGTAATATTTTCTGCATATTAGTTTCTACTGTTGTGATTCTGTAAGAGATTATTCCACGTATTTTATCTCTTATTTCCTAACAAAATGCATGCAAGGATCAAGAGAATAGACATTCAAAGGAGAATCATACATTCAAAGATCCATAGAGATTGAGAAGCAAAGTATAATGAGAGCAGTAAGCAAGATCTTCAGCATTGGCATGGAATTGTAGGAGCAAGGTGTAGAAACAGAGAAAGCAAGTAAATGGAGAGAAGGTTTACATTGTCGCTTCTTTTTGTACTTATTGTAATCTGTAATTGTCTATATTAGACCAATAAAAGTGGGAAGAAAGAGCAGTTTCCCTTCCCGATTGGTTTTCCTCCTTGGGGGTTTCCAGGATAAAATTATTGGTGTTGAAGTTTGAATTATTTCCTTCTCTGCAATTTCCTTCTGTAGCACTAGATAATCAATCACAAAGCTCAAATATTTAAGAAAATCTATCATTTTCTAAAGTGGAAAGTAGAATAACATAATTGTGTGATTCATAGAGTTCCAAAGTTGAAGTTTACGGATCATTTTGGTATCAGAGCTGATTATAGATTCAAGGTTGTGGTATTCGAATCTTTCTTGTGATTTTGTATGATAGTGAGAAGGCCCAAAGGTAAATAAGTTTTATCATATGAGCTAGATATTTCTACGAATAAGTGGAAACAAATAATTCGAGCTCAAATGGAAGAAGATAACTTCGGTTAAGTCGAGATGCTAGAGACCATGATGGATAGATTGAATAGAAAACAAGAAGAGCTTTCAAATCTGCAAAAGACGGCTTCAGTTAAGAAATATTCCATGGATTCAGTGGTTCAAGCACTAGCTAAAAAATTCGGCATCGAAAAGAGCCACGAAGAGGAAGAATGGGAAGAGCATGAAGAGATGCCAATTGTAAGTGAGAAGGTAAAATCTGTGCATACACCTTTTAAAGTTGAAACGAAAGTGGAAATAAAGAATTTTGAAGGACAAGTACATGCAGAATTACTGGGTAAATGGCTAAAACAAATGGAAGTCTATTTTAGTGTGCACAATGTCAATGAGGTGCAAAGGATCACCTTTGCACATCACAAAATGGAAGTTCATGCTCTGGTTTGGTGGGAAACCCATCTAGCCACTTGTGAGAAGAAGAAAGATCCTATTGTTAGTACTTGTAAAGGTTTTAAAGAATTGATAAGAGCTAACTTATATCCTATTGGCCATAAGACTAACATGATGATTAAGTGGCAGTACTTTAGATAGGGAAGTGGTCAAAGTGTGCAAGACTACACTACGGAATTTCAGAGACAAGCCATGTTGCTTAATATGGACTTGGAGGATGAGGACATTCTAACCAAGTATTTAGGAGGACTTCACACTCACCTTAAGAGGAAGGTAATCTCCATGAAGCCTAAGGATCCTAATGAAGCTTGTGTACAAGCATACTACATTGATGACGAGAAGAAGTAAGGAGAAATAGATCCAAAGAGAGACCAGTCAACCGAACAACAGGACAAAGAACAAGGGAAGACAAGTAGCAGAGGAAAATGGAAAGGTAAAACTGCCACTACTACTTTGCATACTTGTAAATATCCTAAGAATTTCTGTAAAAATTGTGATGTAAATGGACATACTGATGCCACATGTTGGAAGTTGCATCCGGAATTGCACCTAAAGCATCAAACCAAGGATTCCAAGAAATCCATGGCCACTGTGAAGACAGAAGGAGAGGTGGAGATTGAGGATGATTCAGATGTAGATGAAAGACTAGGATACATGGCCACTAACATGTATGAGGAAGTAGAAGAATAAGGGATGAGTAAGCTATTTCAAATCCAAATCCAAATCAAGAAGACTAAGGTAAACACTTTAGTAGATTTTGGTTCTTAGTCAAATCTGATTTCTGATGCGGTTGTAAAATAACTTGGTCTAGAGACTTACGCACATCGACATCCATACCCACTGGGATGGGTGAAGAAGGGTGTAGAAATGCAAGTTACAAGGAAGTGTAAGTTTTAGTTTGGGATAAATACCCAATACATAGATGTATTAGAGGTTGATATTATTCCACTTGATGCATTTGATGTTGTATTTTGAAGTCCTTACTTGTATGCCAGGGATGCTGTGTTCACAAGGAGGGAGAACTGGTTCAAATGGGTCAAGGATGGAGTTAGTTTTAACATCCCGGCACACCAAAGAAAATCAAAGAAAGCTATAGTAAGTTCCAACCAAGAACCAAGACTTATTCAGGAAAATCATCAGTTTTGTTTCTTTCATTGGAAGAAAAAAATGGACGTGAGAGCAGATATTTCTGACCAAAGGATGGAGAATTTGGATAGCACTTGTCACTTTTTATAGAAAAAGCCACCACAGGAACTACTCATTCAAGGAATAAAACAAACTTCCACTATGCAGTCACCGTATCTACCTACAGATTCACTGGACCTGACTGTGGGGCAATAAGAATAAGAGGAGATACAAGGAATGATGGTGACTATAGCAGCAACATACTTGGAGAGGATTCAGCCAATCCATCTCAAGAGACAAAGAAAAGAAAGGACTAAACCACTATAGTATGGGACCTTTGCCATACTTGAGCAGGTTGGAGAAGAAACCTTCATGCCATACTTCATGTAGATGCACGTGATAGTAAGTTGCAAGAGCTCGCATCCACTAACGCCATCTATGCATGACAAAGAAGGAAAGATACATAAGTTACCTTCTAAAGAGGATTGTACTAAAGGAAACTCAAAAGAGGATGTAGCACTAGACCAACAAACTAGAGATTCACAAGAGTCTTGGCAGGTTGGACGAGAGAAGACACCAAGGCAGACCCAACGGTACTTGAATGAACACGTGAGGGAGTCAATTCCTGTACCACTCCCCCACTAAGCTTTTGTGGGACCAAAAGCCTCCTAAGTAGGGGAGGTATGATCCATAGGGATCGAGAAAAACACACCACTTCTTCAGTTCCATCAGCACCAAGAAGGAGAAATAGGAAAAGTGAAAGAAATGAGGTAAATGGAGGTTCTGGATAGAACCGCCGCTCTGTGTAGAGCGGAAGTTTCAGAACCACCACCCTGTAGGGTGGCAGTCCTGAAACTGCCACCTAGCTAGGGCGGTAGTCCTGAGAGCTCTGGTCTACATAGGGTGGTGATCTTGAAAATTTTAGACATAAAAGAATAATGAAACACGAATGGATGTGAATTTGAAGCACCCAACCGTGTCTCTTCCCTTCCATGCCCTTTCACATTCTCCAGTGCACGGGAGGACATGTGAAGGCCTATGAATACATGAAAGTAGCAAGAGAATAGACATTAAAAGGTGAATCAGACATTCGAAGACTCAAAGATATCGAGAAGCAAAGTATAATGAGAGCAGTAAGCAAGATCTTCAGCACTAGAATGGAATTTTAGGATCAAGGTGTAGAAACAGAGCAAGCAAGTAATTGGAGAGAAGGTTTACATTGTTGCTTATTTTCATACTTATTGTAATCTGTAATTGTCTATATTAGACCAATAAAAGTGGGAAGAATGAGCAGTTGCCCTTCCTGAATGGTTTTCCTCCCTGGGGGTTTTCATGATAAAATTTTTGGTGTTGAAGTTTGAATTATTTCCTTCTCTGCAATTTCCTTCTATAACACTAGATAATCACTCATGAAGCTCTAATATTTAAGAAAATCTATCATTTTCCAAAGTGGAAAGTAGAGTTCCAAAGAAGAAGTTTATGGATCACTTGACCCTATCCCTTTATGAAATCGGACATGTGGAGGCCCCGTGCTTACTTAGAAACCCGCTCGGGATTTACTTTTGAAGGAGCATCGGGTTGACACGTGGGAGCCTCCGCAGGTTCTTGGAATTTTCAATGGCCCTTACGTTTTCAGACCTTGGACTCTGTGGCGAGCTAGCGCATGTTTGAGTCTCCAATTTTGGATTTACCCTTGGAGATGTGCCAAGCCAACACGTGCCAACCTCTACTAGCATTTATATACTTAGCCTTTTTTTAGGCCCACCCTATCTGCCTTTTGACTTTTAGCTTTGAATCTGCCTCCATTTTGGGATTGGGACACGTGGGGGCCTGGTGCTTGTTCGATCCTCCTTTTTTGGATTCAACTTTGGAGATGTGCCTTTCAGACACTTGGCAACGTCCACCATCTCCTCCATACTTAGTCAATTTTGAGCTCGTTTTGAACTGTTCCAGAGCCCGAAGACTTCGAACCTTAGCCATTTCTTATCTTTGACCCTCTGACCTATTTTAACATTTTTTTCTTCTTCCTCGACCCTGCTATTTCATTTCAGATCCTACCTATAATCTGTTTAATGGATTTAAGGCATGGATTTGATCGATAGAGTTGTTTCTTGAATTTCTTCTTACACAGGATCATTTGATCTTTCGCAAGCCCCACCACTCCATTGTAGAGTCCCTTTGCAATGTGTTTGCAAAGTCTGAATGTGGTTTATATGGTTCCTTTTATGCAGGGTCGTGGCTGATTCAATATTTTCCGAGGGGAAAAATATGGATAACAGGAACACAGGAGGTAGGCGAGGTGAGAGGTGAGGGAGATGATGTTATAGCCATAGTTTTTGTAGTAGTGATGGCTGAGAAGGCTGCAGTGGAGATAGAGAGGGATACCACTTAGAGAGAGTGATATGATCTAGTAGGAGTTTGGGATAGCCTCATCGCAGAGTGAGATGGTCTGATTATTGAGTGTGATGGCTTACAGACACAACTTGTACAAATCTCTTCCGACAAATAAAATTACAAGGGATAAAGGGATACATTAAGGAAGGCCTTGGAGATCACAGGGCCTTCTATTTCTGGTGCAAAGTTATTAATGATGGCTCAACAGAGGGGAGCATATGCAGCATCTGGCATGATTTTATTGTCCCATTACAAGGCCAAGATTATTACTTGGACATGATCATCAAGAACTACCCTGATGGCACCTTGTATGTTGATCATGTAGCTAACCAATGGGGTGCCATTGTAGTAGTGAGGCCTAGTGATAGTGCAATGAGTGTGGGACATCCACCTCGGATGCCGGATAAAGGGGGTGATAGTGAGAGAGTAGCCAATGGTGGTAATTGTAGAGATGAAGGCACAACGGGTGACACTCTCACTCCTAAACAAGAGCGTGGTGCTAGCACAACATTAGGAGATGTGGATTTTACCACATGATTTGTATATGGTATCATAGGCTCATAGAAGCCCATTTTCTTTATATGATGTGATTATGTAGATATTTGTGATGTATCTAAGACTTTGATATGTATGGTTTTTAGTGTTAGGAATTAGATAACAAATATGTGGAAACAATTCCTCAAACCACGGTAGTAGGAAACTATATAGCAGAATTATACATACAAAAATACACAACATAAATAAATAATGTACAAAAGAAGACACGACAAGATTTAATGTGGTTCACCCAATATTGGCTACATCCACCAAGAACTTGCTTAGATTTTATTATCAACAATAGTAAAACAACTCTCACAGTATTCTCTCAGTTATGAACTCACAACAGAATTCCAAAGATGTTAAACCACATCTAAACCAAAATTTGCACCCAATTGCTTAGCCTTGATCACTATTGATCACCTCTTGATCACTAAGACTCAAGACCTCTTGAACACACAAGATATCTTCAAGATACCTTAACACCTCTCTTTATAGGATTACAATCCTTTAAGAAGTCCAAAAGCCGACCCTAGAAGTTTGAAAGTCATGACCTTTCATCTTCCCATGGATGGAAAAGAAACTATCATGACCTTTCATCTTCCCACAGCTGAAAAAGAAATGGTCATGACCTTTCATCTTCCTAATTCAAACTCCACACTTCAATACTGATTTGAGAAGACCAAAAATAGGATCCACACCCCAACAATATCCCACTTGGAGACTATTCCTACTGAGAAAATTTTTCAACCCTTCATTATCAACCATAAAGGCTAATCAAAGTTGAACACAACTTCAAATTCTCCCTTGTGACTGCCTTGGTAATCATATCCGAAGGATTCTGACTGGTATGAATCTTTTCCAGCTTCAACTTATCTTCTTCCAAAGCTGCCTTGATGAAATGATATCTCAGTTGAATGTGCTTCATCCTAGAATGAACAGAGGAGTTCTTTACTAAATGAATAATGCTCTGACTATCAATGTGTAGTCTCCCAACTTCCTGCTTATGACCCAAATCATCAAGCAATTGTTGTAGCCAAATCATCTCCTTGCTTGCCCTTGTGGCAGCAACATACTCAACCTATATGGTTGACAAAGCCCTAACCTTTTGTAATCGTGAACTCCAACTCACTGTTGTATCAACAACTAGAAATACATAACCTGTCGTGCTCCTCCTGCTATCCAAATCTCCTTCCATGTTTGAATCTACATAACCATGCAATGTAGTTTCTAATCCACCAAAGCAAAATTCTTCTCCCATGGTCCCTCTCAAATACCAAAGGATCCGCTTCATTTCCTGCCAGTGCTCTCTACCTGGATCAAACATAAACCTGATCATTACTCCCATTACATGGGAAATGTCTAGCCTAGTGCATACCATAACATACATCAAGCTACCAATCGCTGATGAGTATGATACCATGCACATTTGAATTTTATCCTCCTCAGTATTTGGACTCTGTTCCTTTGATAATTTAAAGTGATCTGCCAAAGGGGTACTAACTAGTTTAACATCATGCATACTAAACCTCTCCAAGACCTTCTTTATGTACTCTTTTTTAAATAACACCAACTTCCTCTCTTTCTTGTTTTGAGTTATTCTTATACCAAGGATTTGTTTTGCTTCCCCCAAATCCTTCATAGCAAAGGAGTCACCTAGCTACTTCTTGAGTACCTTTATTTCTTGCATGTTTTTTCCTTGCAACAAGCATATCATCCACATACAGGCACAAAATAATATAACTACCATCAAGAAACTTCTTGATGTACATGCAATGGTCTGAGTGACACATTGAGTAACCTTTCTCCTGCATAAAAATGTCAAACTTCTTGTACCACTTCCATGGAGCTTGTTTCAAGCCATACAAGCTATTCTTCAATTTGCACACTGACCTCTCCTTACCTTTGACCTCATAGCCTTGTGGCTACTGCATATACAATTACTCCTCCAACTCACCATGAAGGAATGCAATCTTCACATCTAACTGCTCTAAGTGCAAGTCTTCTACTGCTACTAAACCAAGAATAGTTCTAATAGAAGTCATTTTAACAATAGGAGAAAAAATTTCATTAAAGTCTATACCTTTCTTATGTACAAATCCCTTGACCACCAACTAGGCCTTGTATATTTTCCTACCTCCATCTTCCTCTTTGATTTTATACACCCACTTGATATGCAATGCTCTCTTTCCCTTGGGTAGCTCCACTAGATCCCAAGTTTGGTTTTCCATAAGAGATATATGCTCTTCATCCATGGCCTGCTTCCTCAAAGCACTCTGGCTCTCCACTATTAGTGAGTAATAAATAATTAAAAGATGGAGTAAATCATTCAGGTTCCCTTCTTACCCTAGAAGACCTTCTCACCTCAAAAGTTTAGGGTTCCTGATGAGTAGGTTCCTAAACTGGCTGTGTTGGAACATGCTGGACCTGAACTAGACCCTTGGAAACCTTGTTGTCCATAATGTCCTCTAACACTGTGTATTATTTTTTTGATTCCTCTTTCCGTTCTTGCAACTGATCTTTATACATGATTTTTTCATTAAAGATAATATCTCTAGATCGAAATATTTTCTTGTCATTAAGACTCCAAACATGGAAACCAAATTCATCCTCACCATATCCAACAAAGGTGTATTTCTTAGACTTAGCCTATAACTTGGTCCTATCATCTTTATCAATGTGAACAAATACCTCACATCTAAATACTCTAAGAAATGAGTAGTCAATTTTCTTACCATACCAAGCCTCCTCAAGTATACCTCCATCCAAAGCCATAGAGGGTCCTCTATTAATCAAATAAATAGTTGTGCTCACTGCTTCCACCCAAAACATGAGTGGCAGCCCTGCATGTAAAAGCATGCACCTAACACACTCCATGATTGTTCTGTTCATTCTCTTTGACACTCCATTTTCTTGTGGAGTATTTGGAACCATTATTTGCATGTGGATCCCATTTACTGAACAATAATCAAGAAATTCATTATTACAATAATCCCCTCCATTATCCGACCTGAGACATTTCAACTTGAGACTTGTTTCATCCTCAACCAAGGATTTCCATCTTTTGAAGGTTTTAAACACATCATATTTATTTCTAATGCAATATACCCGAACTTTTCTAGTTGCATCATCAATGAAAGTGATATAATAACATGAACCAAAAATAGATTTTACCTTAGCTGGCCCCCATACATATGTATGAACTAAATCCAACTTACCGTCCTTCCTGGTAGGTCCAACCTTGAGGAATATCATCCGCTTTTGTTTTCCATAAACATAGTCCTCATTGAAGTCTAAATCTAACTCATTTTATCCATGAAACCTATCTTTTATAATCTACATGCCCTTTTGACTCATATGACCGATTCTCTTGTGCCACAAAGTTACATCTCCATCTATAGCAACTAAATTATAATAATAAATACCACTGGTTAAATACAAAGTACCAGTTTTCTTACCTCTTACAACCACAAGAGCTCCCTTGGTAACCTTCCAAAATCCACTGTAAAACTGAGCGTACAACCATCACTTCCCAACTGACCCGTTGATATCAAGTTCCTCCTCAACTTAGGCACATACCTGACATCCTTAAGTAGCCATGTGTTCCCATTTTGCATTTTCACCTAACACAACCTTTCCCTACTATGCTGCATGGTTCATCATCACCAAGATATACATGTCCAAAATCGCCTTAAATAAAATTAGTAAAGTAATGTCTATGTGGGGTGGCATTAAAAGAAGCCCCTGAATCTAACATCCAAGACTCAGAAATATTATCTAAAGAAAGAATTAAGGCATCCCGAAAAACATCACCTGCTGCCAAATTTACCTCTTTAGTTTCCTCCTTCTTGTTCTTCTTATCCTAAAGAGCCCAATAATATTTCTTAGCATGACCAACCTTCACATAGTGCCAACATTCTAACTTACTCTTGGAATTTGATCTTTCGCGATCATTCAACTTCCCACAGTTACCTTTCCCTATGTTATTTTGTCTCCCTCTTCTCTCCACTGTCAAAGCATTTCTAGAAGTAGAAGAATCTCTAGTGCTCTTCCTTTGCATTTCCTCGATTAGGATTATACCTATTAATCCTCAAAATTCAGCTTTGAATTATTAGAGACTGAATTACTTACATCCATAACCAAGTTGTCCCAGCTATCTAGTAAGGAGCACAAAATCAACAAATCCCTAACCTCATCATCAAATTCAATTTTTACCAAGTTTAACATACTCAAAATCGTATTAAATTCATTCAAATGAACAATAGAACCATTCTCAAACATCTTCATATTAAATAAATTTTTCATCAAAAATATTTTATTAGAGGCAGAGGGTTTTTCATATAACTTCCCCAATGCACTCATGAGACCTTTTGTGGTCTTCTCCTGTGATATGTTGAAAGCAACCGAAGATGCAAGGCATAACTGAATTTCCCCGAGTGCCTTTCTATCCAGAAACTCCCAATCCTCATCTGACATGGCTATAGGTTTCTTTGCTTTTCCATCCAAAAGAACATGGAGGTCCTTTTGATTTAAGTAATCCTCCATTTGCACCTTCCACAAACCAAAGCTATTCCCATTGAAATTCTCAACCCTTGATCTGCCCTCATCTGTCATAGCTCCCACACAAGCTAAAATTTCCTTGTGATTTACCACTTCAGAAAAAACCACCAAATCTCTGATATCAGTTGTTAGGAATTAGAGAACAAATATGTGGAAAAAATTCTTCAAACCACAACAATAGGAAACTATATAACAGAATTATACATGCAGAAATACAACATAAATAAATAATGCACAAAAGAAGACAAGACAAGATTTAATGTGGTTCACCCAATGTGGGATAAGTCCACTAAGAACTTGCTCAAATTTTATTATCAACAAGAGTAAAAAAAATCTCACAGTATTCTCTCAGTTATAAACTCACAACAAAATTCCAAAGATGTTAAACCACATATAAACCACAATTGACACCCAATTGCTTAACCTCGATCACTCTTGATCACCTCTTGATCACTAAGACTCGAGACCTCTTGAAAACACAAGATATCTTCAAGATACCCTAACACCTCTATTTATAGGATAACAATCCTTTAAGAAGTCCAAAAGCTGACCCTAGAAGTTTGAAAGTCATGACCTTTCATCTTCCCATGGCTGGAAAAGAAATTGTCATGACCTTTCATCTTCCCATGACTAGAAAAGAAACGGTCATGACCTTTCATCTTCCCAATTTGAACTCCACACTTCAATACTGATTTGAGAAGACCAAAAACAAGCTCCACACCCCAACATTTAGACTTATGGTTTTTTTAAGGCTCATAAAAGCCCATTATGTTCTTTTGATTATGCAGGCATTTGTGTACAAGACTTTTATATATACCTATACGTGATGATAATTATGATGATGCTGATATTGTTTATGATGTTGTGTTTTATCGTGCATTTATTAGATGTTGATAAATGGATTTAGAATTTTTTGATTAAATGTGTTATGAAAATGTGTCAAATTGAAATTAAATAAAGTAAAATTGGAAATAACACCCCACTATAAATCTGATATGTATACACAATGGGTTTAAAATAACATTTTGCACTAGTAGCCTTTCAAGATGTTAAATAAGACCATCAATGGAAATTTCATGCAAATCACAATGGATTTGGGTGAAATATATTTTTGTTATGATAATGGACAAAGGATGCCTTGTGAGTGTATGTTGTTATGGAGAAAACGATTCTCCTTTTTAACGGGTTTATAGAGAATTGATGCCCCAAATTTTGTAATATCTTGAAGTCAACTGATCAATGCGGGAAGATTTCTTATGAAGGGAATTTTGGTTGATGCAGGAAAATTTCCTAGATGCTCTTTATTTTGTTGTATTTTAAAGGATGATCAAAGTGAGAAGCCTTATATATGAGTAACCATACTTTGAGGGTATGGTCTATGTTTTTTTTACTTTTCTATTTTGAATGGCCGTCCTTCATGAGGTTAGTCCATGAGTTTGACAGGTAGTTTTCTCTTGAGAGAGCAGTCTACTTTTTGATAATTTATATTTTATAAATAGCTATCCTTCGAGGGATCCTTCTATTTAGGCATCTGATAAGTTTATTTTATTTTGTTAAGATGAGGAAAAAATCCCTAATAAAATGTTTTTGAGGAGGGGATAGATGTATATGTGATCTACACCCACATGAACCATGTCATGATACTGATAAATAGATGTAGTGATTTTGAGGAATTTATGCAAAGGAAGCTATTATTTAGTGATGGAAGGATAGTATTTGACCAAAACTAGCGTCATGGTGATTAATCATTTAACAGTAGAAAGGCCGCAAGTGCAAAGAATTCAAGGGTTCCACCTTTGGTTCCCCATCAAGATAAGTTAGACGATATGCTCCCAACCCATACTTGTGAGTGATAACGTAAGGACCAATCCAACTGGGGGAAAACTTTCCATGTTTACTCCACTCTAATGTAGTAAAATTTTTATTTTCTTTAAGTACAAGATCACCAATTTCAAAGCCATGTTATCTAACATGTTTATTATATGCTATGTTGATGCATTATTGATAAACATGATGATGTTTAAGAGTTGTTATATGCTTTTCATATAATGATTCTAGTTGTGCTAAATGGTCTTAGAAATATTCTTCATTAGGGATGGAATCCTTGAGAGATACCCGAAGTGATGGGATTTGAATTTCAAGGGGTACAATAGCTTTGGACACATAAACGAGTGAATAATGCATAGCACTGGTGGGTGTGTGGATGCTAGTTTGATAAGCCCATAAGGAAAACAAGATTTGGATGTGCTAGTTCTTGCATGCATCATTTACAGTTTTCATAAGGATTTTGTTGAGTGTTTTGTTAAAGGCCTCAAATTTCCCATTTTCTTGAGGATAATATAATGAAGAGAAGCTAATTTTTATGTTGAATTTATCATGAAGATTTTTAACCTCCTTATTTTTAAAGGATTTTCCATTATCTGTGATGAGGTTATGTGGGATGCAAAACGACATATGATGTTTTTATATATGAAATTGACGATGGGTTTGGATTTTTTTGAGGTTAAAGGAATTGATTAAACATATTTAGTGAAGTATTAAGTTGCAATGATGATTGAGTAATGGTGTTGGGATGATTTTGGATTGATTGCACCAATGAGGTCTAACCCCCATTGAGAGAAAGGCCATAGGTCCTGAGAGGGTTGTAGCGCTTGACTAGGAATGTGAATAAGATCATAATGGAGTTGGAATTTGACACACTTCTTTACGTATGCACAAAAATATTTGGTAATAGTAGGTTAGTAATACCCTAGCCGTATCATGCATTTGGCAATAACGTTACTAATGAAATGACCTCCATAGGTGCCATCGTGGACCTTTTCGATTTCTTTGGTTGATTCTTGTGTTTTAAGACATCACAATAATATACCGTCAAAACTACATTTGTAGAGGATACCTCCTATGATGACAAAGTGAGTAACATGTAGAAGGAATGATCACTTATAGATCTGATGGAAGTTTGGATTTAATGAGATAATTGTATATCTGAGTATACCATAGATCTGATGGATTTTCATAAATAATGTTAATGGAAGGAAGTTCATTTTGATGTGAAGGATGATCCAAGAGTTGGACTATTATAGACATCTTGGTTTTATCCTTTGAATTTTTTGTTTCGAATGGGATGAGGGATCTGAGGGAATCCATAGTTTCTGTAAACTTGTTAGAAGATCATGGAATTTGTTGAATGGTGTAATGATCAAAAGCGCCAAGGAGAAAAATGACAACTTTATATTTTTGAAGGACTTAATTTTTACATTGGTATTCTCCTTTGACTTGACTAATGAAAATTTGTGAATCTTCGTAGATTTCCAAGATTTGGACACCTAAGAGAATAACTATTTGCAAGCCCATGATTAAGGCTTCATATTCTATCATGTTATTGGTACACTCAAAATTTAGTTGAAATGGGAATGTTCTAGGGTGGGATGATCATGACATTGGCTCATCCTCCCTCCTAGCATTTAACGCCATCAAAGAAGAGTAACATTTTGATAGGGAAAAAATATGATTCATAGTTTTCAACTTTATTGATGTTGTTGATGGATTCGTTGAGGAAAGTACTCATGAGGTGGTTGATTATCCGAAAGAGGTGCTTTAGTGAGTTGATCTGCAATGGCTTGACCCTTAATCAATTTTTTCAAGATAATTTCAAGATCAAATTCAATCATAAGCATAAGCCATCGGGTTATGCGGTCATTGTGATAAGGTTTTACGTGCATGGATTTAAGTGGATTAAAACTAGTGATGATGTATGTTTTGTGATTAAGGAGATAATGTCAAAGTTTGGAGGTAGTGAAATACAACACATAACATAAATTTTCAGCTTCAGTGTAATGTGTCTCATATTCATGGAGTGTGCGAATAATGTAATACAGAACTTGTTCCTGGCCTTAACCATCATGGTGAGCAAGCATGGCCCCTAGGGTATGTCCCTAAGTGAATATGTATCAATAAAATGGCTCCCCTTTGCAAGGCAGAGTAAGCACAAGTGATGACAACAAATATTTTTTGATTTTGTCAAAGGTTTTCTAGAAATTAGAATCCTAATGAAACTATGTGTCCTTATGGAGAAAGTGGTGAAACGGTTGACAACGGTGAGAGAGTTGGGATATGAAACGTCTAATGGAATGCAAATTACCTTGAAGGATACATAGCTACTTAAGATTAGAAGGTGGAGGCATCTCAATGATTTCTCTAAATTTTATGGGATCAACTTCAATGCCTCAGATGGATATGATGAATCCGAAGAGTTTTGCAGTAAGAACACTAAGGAAAGACTTCACAGGATTAAGAAAAATATAAAATTGATGAGACGAGTGAAGATTAATTCAAGGATATCAATATGGTTTTTACATGATTTAAATTTTCCTAAAAGGTCATCAACATAGTCTTTGACGATCTTGTGGATAAGATCATGAAAAATGTATGTCATAGCATTTTGGTACATGGCTCCCACATATTAAATCCCAAATGGCATGACACAGTAACAGAAGGTTCCTTAAGGGGTAATGAAAGAGATTTTATGTTGATCGTTAGGGGCGATGAGAATTTGGTTATAACCAGAAAAAACCATCCATAAGGGAAAGCATTTCATGGCTTGAGGTTAGGTCAACGAGTTAGTCTATGTTTGGGAGAGGGAAATCATATTTTGGACAAGTGAGATTGAGATCCATGAAATCTCTGTAGATGCATATTTTTCTCAAGGCCTTAGTCATAGGGACAACATTAGAAACCCATCGTGGATAATCAATGGGTATGATAAAGTTAGCAGATAGAAGGCATTGCAGCTCCTCCTTAACAAGGAGAGCTATGTGAGGATGCATCTTTCAGAGTTTTTTTTAACTGGCTTAGCACTAGGGTATGTGACTATGTTGTGTATGAAAATGTTGGATTTAATCTCAGGCATATCACTATATGACTAGGCAAAGGCTTAATGATATTTTTTAAGAATGCTATGAAATCATGTAATTCTTGTGGACTTAAAGATTGACTGACCTTAACTATACAGGGATCTTGTGGAGTTCCTAAGTTAACGTCAAGGGTGGGTTTTATAAGAAGATTTGGTGTTTTAGATGGTAAAGACTTTTGAAGATAATGGTCTTCAGCTCTCATATGAGAAATAATATCCTGGTCATCCTGACACTGAAGGATATATATTGTGGGTGAATCTAGCCCAACAATTTCTAGCCAAACAAGTAATAATTATTTGATGAAGTGATTTGATTGATAAATTATTGGTCCTAAAGATACAACATTGATTAAAAAATGTTAGGTGGGATGGGTATAGTTTCATCTATGTCCATGGGGTCTTTAGGTCTTATTGGATGTGATAGTTCTGGTTCAGAAGTGGTCATGGGTGTTCCTTGTTTAGATGTAGTGGCTTCAATTATTTTAGGGGTAAAATTTTAATAACCTAAATCAATTTTCTCATGAGCCTTAAGGGTACGTAGGAAGGGTTGGTCATGTTTCTCTTGTTCATAATGCCCAAGGATAAAACTCTTCTATGCACATTGATGGAGATACATGTGGGAAAATTTTGGATTGTAAAGGGATTTAAAATTTAGCATAAATGACATGGCATGATGTGGATTAATATGATGGGATGATGTATTATCAAGTTCCCCATAAATAAGATTTGTCTTGAAGTATGCTAGACCATAGGGGATAACTTCTCCTACATCAGGGTCATACATAGGTTGTTTATTAGGATGACCATACAATTTTGGTGAAGGGATGAAATTGAGCATGAGGAGATGATATTATCCAAGAGTAAGATGTTTAACAACCTCACTGAAAGAGGAGTCATCTAGTAATTTGGAAGAAGATATTGATGTGCTAGTAGATGCCTATCTAGATGACTTAGATGTGGATTTTGGTACAAGTACGTCATTTGGGTGATACATCATGTAGCAATCAACAAATGGATTTGGATCAGTGGGAACAATGTAGGTCTATCCTTCATGTTCATATTTAAGACAATGATAGAAAGTGGAAGGAATAAAATCCATAGTACGTATCCAGGGCCATCCTAACAACATATTACATTAAAACTTTCCTTCTATAATGTAGAGGAGTTATGATAGGGTTTTAACACATAATTTGAGTGGTAAGATGAAAATTCCTAGTGTGGGTGTGATAGGGTCGTTGAAGGACCGTACCAATACTGGTGTTGGGTAAATTAAGATGGTAAAAGGTGAGAGAGGATATGATATTAATGACAACACTTCTATTGATCATGACTCTTTTGATGTAAATATCATTGATCTGGGCAGTGATGAAGAGTGGCAAGTCGTGGTCTTCGGGCCTAAGAGAGAGAATTTCAGATGGTTCAAATGATATGGAGATAGATGCTTTAAGAACACCTATAAAGTTTGTGAATGGGATTGGGTCATTAGTTGGTATAGTGATGGATTGAAGGGCTTCTATCATGGCCTGTTTATGACTAGGAAATGTTTGGACAAGCTCATAAAGTGACATCTAGATAGGAGATTGATGCAGTTGTTTGATGACCACTTTTTTAATTGCAGTGGAAGGTGGTTTCATCACTTGTATAGAAATTTTATCTTTCAATGGTGGTGTTTGATTGGAATCATTAAGAGCCAAACAAATGGATATTTTGGGTTTATTGTATGAGGGTGATATCTCGAGAGGTGGAGGTATAACAATGGGGGTCTTACCTCTCTTAGGATCAGATGATTCCTTGTCATAATTTTGTGAGTGGGTAATGACTTGAATGACATAGAATTGAAGGATAGATGTTTCTAGAACATTTGCTTCAAGTGTTAATGATGTCAATGTTGTTGTTATGTCTGATTGTGAAGAAAGGAAGAGGAAACTACCAATCTTCTAAAATTTCTGATGAAAAGCTCAACAATCCTCTATGGAGTGGCCTCGTGTTCTATGGTAATCACATAAGGCATTAAATTCATACCAAGAAGGATTACACCCATGATAGTGAGATAACTTGGGTGGTGGTAATGTGATGAGTGACTTTTGCAAGAGGTCACCTAAGATAGTCGTGTAACTCCTTTTAGGTTTAGATGTAGATGACAATAGGGCTAGGAATTCATCTCTCTTGAGGATAGGTGAGGTAGTTTGTTTAGTTTTGGGTTGTTTATTTTCTAGTCATTGAGGCTTTCTAGTTGTTATAATAGGTGGAGGACAAGGCTCATGTATAGGTGGCAACTAGGTAGAATAACAAGGTTGTGTAGGAGATGGAGGATAAGGGTCGGCTGTGGTGGCCCTTTGTGGAATAACAAACGTAGAGTGTGGACTCGTTGTGGAAGCTTGGTGAATGATATTTTCCCTTGTAATAATGGGGGGGGGGTAAACGGTGTGAGAGAGTGAGGACTATTCAGGGAATCTTGTTTAGGAGGGACATAATAAGGGCCCTTAAAATTTTGAATGATGTCTTGGTTAGAAGGTCTCTTAAAAATTGGTCTTGCCATGGCAAGAGAGTCTCCAAAATTTGGAATGCCCTTGGTAGGAGGAGGTGGATGAAAAATGGGAGGGCCAAGGAAATGATATTTTTCATCATAATAAGGGTTTTTAAAAACCTGAATAATACCCTATTTGTTAGGCACCTTTGAGGATTTAGATGAACTAGGTGTATTTTTTGAGGTTGGTGCTAATGAAGAAAAATGAGTTTGGATGATACGATTAATGTAATCTAAATGATTTGCAGGTTTCCGATCATTTTTTAATGGATTGAAGATGACTTCAACCCAGGGTTGGCTTAGGTGGAGGTGGTTGTGCTAAGAATGTTTCAAGAGGTATCATAGTTATATTTTCAAATCTAGATGTAGGTGGAGATGCGACTGTACTAGAGGATGTGGGTATAGGCTCAACAGTGGTATGTGATGAGGGCATATGAATAGTTTTAGTAACAAACAATGGTTTAGTAATTTTAAGCTTGTTCGACTCTGGTGCTGGTTTGACGGGTGTTGATTTAATAAGTGACAAGGATGCAGGAAGGGTTTGGGTGATGTTTTCATCAGAGGGAGATTCTATGGTTGCAATTTCAGGTTGATTGGTTGTTGGTGTTGATTCTACGGATTTTGTTTCACTAAGTGAAAAGGTAGATTGAGGGATAGGCTCAATTTTTGTTATTGTATTAATAGTGTGTAAAACGTTCATTTATTATTGATCAAGAGACAAAGGGTGATTCAGAAAAGGTTATTTAAATATGTCAAGATCCTGATTCAGAGGTCATTTGGGTTGTCTAAATGAAGGTCAAATTTCTTAATCAATTCTTGAAGCACATTACGAAAAGTGTGACACCTTTTAATGTCATGCTCGTTGACCCTATAATACTTACAATAGTCATTACCCCAGTACCAAATGAGATTTGATACCAGTATGTCAATGGGTCAAATGGGAGTAAGTGATATTATGTTAGAGGAAAGAAATTTGTCACAAAAATTTCCACAAGTCTTCGATATGGGTGTATAGTTGCGTTGTTAACGAATGCATTCAGGAGTGGGATTTTCTTTAGGAGTAGACTTGACCATGACTGCATTGGCGGCTGTTTTAGACTCATCTGAGTTAGGTGTTGAATTGAATGGGAACTCCACTTTAGGTTTCTTGGGATAAATATTTACCTAACAATCCTATAAAGCTTGTAATTCAAATTTACAGGCCATGATAAAAACCTCATCAAAATTATGGAATGATTGAATCTGCAACGTGGATGAAATATTTTTAGCATATGCGTGACAAAAGATATCGATTAACTTTGGATATGGTAGTGTAAAGGATAGTTGATTTGTGACATCCCTACAATGGGTGAGAAAACCGGGAATGGAATCATTCTCAAATAGAATAATGGCATACAGGTCATTGATGGTGACTTTGTGGGCTATGTTAATGAAAACTTGATCTACGAAAAGTTGTGCAAGATGTGAAAAAGAGAATAGGGAGTGTTGTGGATTGTTTTTGTATCAGTCTAAGGTAGGACCGATGAGGGACATGGGAAAGGTCCTCAAACTGAGGTATTGATCATGAGCTATTAGATAACGTGCATGAAGGAAGGCATGAATGTGTTGTTGGGGATCTTCTTTGTTGTTAAACTTAATAAGTTTAGGAAGTTCCCAGTGAGGTGGATATGGTTTATATGGTATTGAAGGATGAATGGGTTTGTTACAAATTTGATTGTAAGATAATACCTTCCTGGATGAAGATGAAGTAGCTTCAAGGTTGGATATGCAACTTAGAAGGGCCTGGAGGGGGTCAGTTTGCATTTTTTTCTATGAGAATGAGCTGAATTGGAATAAGGGTTGGCTAGGTTGTGAGTATGCTTGGTACTACTGCGGAATGTTTTACTAGTAGGGAGTGTTTTGTTTATATAGGGTGTTGTGCTGATAAGAGTTATTTGGTTGGGGGATGTGGTCTTGTGGAAAATTTTATTGAGATGTGTATTGTTGACGTACTCCATATTGAGGAATGTTATGTTGTGGTACATTTTGTTGACAAGGAATGTTTTGTCAAGGAATGTTCTGATGATAAGGGTTGTTTGGTGTGGGATATTTTGATGAGATGAGAAAACTTGTTGTAAAGCCAGAGGTATAATGATATTGCAATGACATCATCAAATATGTGAGTGGCTGTGAATACATGGGTGTTTGCTGGGAGTATATAGCAAAGGCGAAAGAGCACGGTGCATGTTGTGGAATGCCTTGTTGTGAGATACTATATTATGGAATGTTTTGTTGAGGCTGTACACTATGGCATGGAAATCAATGACTGTGAAGGTTGTGGTATGTATTGCAAAACAGGATGTGTATTAGCAATGACATTGGTATTAACCAATGATGTAGTTGTAGGAATGGACATAGTGATGTTCTGAATGGCACTAGTAACCTGTTGGGAAGATACAACAATAGTAAAGGCTATGAAACCTAATGAATAATTTTGTACTTGTGAGAATACTAGGGGAGTAGACTATGAATGAGTGATACTAGTTAGAGGAGGTGTGGATCCTGTAGAAGGACTTAGAAAAGATGTGGATAGGTGAGTAGATGTATTTTTTGATGAGATCACGTGGAGATCATAGAAGGGGACTGAGGATACCTCGGGAACTTTAGATTGATTAGTGAATTATTGTTCATTTGATGTATCAAATGGGTTAGTGGAGTTGGTGGATATTTGGGGTTGACTATTGTTTGGTGTTTCACGCTGATTTGAAGTGTATGGATATAACTGTTGGACAACAGGGTATTGGTTTTGATCAATGAGGTGTGTAATGGAAGAAGAAGGGTTATAAGTGTGTGGAATGGATTGGGGGGTGAATGGTTATATTTGAACATTATTTACTACTAAATAAGTGTTAAGGGAAATGGGATTTGAGTCTAGCATTTCTTCAAAGATAGGGTCTCCCTTATTGTAGAAAGGAGGTTCAAATTCTCTAGGAGAGGATGGATGTCCTAATTTTGACGTATGAGGAATCTGACCATGATATCTATGTGGGGAATAAAAGGATTGTCTTTCTATTTCATTGTTATAGTTGATCCCTAATTCATTCCAAGTTTGATGGGTGTCAGAAAAGGGATTGGATGTGTTTGTTTGATAATAAGGGATTTGTTGTTGAAATGTAGGGGGTGGAGTGGACATGTTTTCAGAGATATGGTTACAAACTTGTTATCGAGTAAGTAAAATGATAAGAAAACACAAAAACACCTAGAAAATGGAAAATAACTAAATGGGTTGATGTTGCAAATAACAAGCAAAGGAAAGAAAAGTGTTGTTTTGTATTAATCTTGATTAATTATGAAAAAGGTGAAATGTGTAAGATGGCAAACAAGGGTCCTAGAAAATGGTAAGCTATGGATGGTTTTAGATGTGTTTAAGGGTGGAGTCCTTGGTATAACTAAAGGTACTTGAGGCCAAACTCTATAATGTTGTCGGTATGGGAATGTATATTAGGGCCTCCCCCTCACTTCACAGTCCCACTACGATAAAGGAGTCAGGTGATGAGCCAATATATATCGACAAACATTAGTTTATACTTGGCCACAACATCAAGTTAGTTTCCCTATTGGGCAGTGAAATCGCAATCACTTCCATCTGGGTGGGAATTGTTTAAATGCATTTTTGATTTGAAGTGATTTGGTTGTGTGTGAGGGAAATACATCTGAATGCAACGATTTACCTCCCTAATTAAAGCTCGATGATCAAGAAGTATGAAATGGTTCGTTTTAAAACCCAAAACAAAAAGTTTTATTTTGATGAGGACAAGAAAACAAGGGTGCAAAACAAAAAGTGAAAATATAGTTTTCAGAACTCATCGTGAGAGTGCTCCTATATTTTTTTATTTCAAATTTTAGTAATTTTTCCAAAAGGCATGTTTAGTAAGTCTAGAAAACAAAAAGCCCTATGATCAGATTAGCATAATACATAAAATAGAATATAGGAAACAACAAACTTTCTATGAAATTAAAGGAATAACTACACAGAGGAATCACGGGTGATTGGACAAATTGTAGACGATTAGCCTAATCGCGGATGATTGATAGACAATGGAAAACAATGATTAAATTACTAATAAATTAAAACAAGAAAAGAAGGGTTTAGGTCTCTCTAGGCATGTTATAATGTCGAGAATGGTTTTTACCTTGGGTTTGATTGATGTCTCAAGGGGGTAACAACCTAACTCAACCTCAGTATGGAGGGGTTTCTAAGATATTTGCGGGGTGTATGATGGTGTTTGTGCTCAGTGAAGAATAAGAGCAAGGCTTCATTTTCCTGAAAGCAAGCCTACAAATCCAAACACTTAAACAAGATAATGTTAGTAAAATAATGGGGCATTTTGTCTAGCTAAATCCATTCCCCAGAAGCCCAAAAACTTCATTTAACGGATATTAACCTGCTTACGAATCAATCAAGTTCTTTATTGATAATAATGTTGTAATACAACATGAAAATATAGAAACTATGACTAGAAGATGTCATTTATTTAGGTGGATATATACATAAAATCATGATAACAAATTTAGAACCAAAGATTGGATTCTTGATCCATGTACAAGTTCTCAAAGAAATTAGATCCTACATAATCAACTAGGGCTTCCTCCTCGGTGAAATAAGACTCGGGTTTAGAAATGAAACCCTCAGCAAAGAAGTCTAAAACTTCTTTCTAAGTATTGTAGAGATGTGCAAGTGTGATGTCGATGTCAAGTATGCTAATATAACTGTTGGTATCAAAATCTGATGTAGTGCGGTAGTCATCTGGTATGTCTAAACCAGATTCATAGTACGCTCATATTGTGCAAGGTCTTCCTAGAGCCTTCAAACCTCGTAATACGCATCCCAAAATGCGTTAGTTGCTTCTCGAAAACAATGATTTTATGAAAAAATGGCCTCTACGCAACCAAAGGGTGTGGCTTGAGTCTAAGTCTGGTACTGTACCAGTAAACGACAATGAGAAAAGAGTCAATGTTGGAAACAGGGTAATTGTTACCTCTTAAGGCCATCTAAAATCACCATGTTGTGAAACATGTTAGAAAATGACATAAACAAATAAGAAAGGATAGACAGATTATAAGAAATAGGTAATAAATAAATATTGGACAGGTTTCACTGACGATCAGGCCAATTGTTGGCAATTGCTGTTAATTTTAAGTCTTTAGAAACAAAGACAAAAACTTAACTAAACTATGATTTAAAGGAATTTTAAGACCATATATGACATGCCAAAATGATGTAAACTAATGAAAATATAATGATTACCTTGCATGAATGATTGAATTGGATGATGGAAAAACAAGAATGATTTTTCAATGACAATGGATGATGTGATGATCGAAGAAACAATATTGAAGAAAATTTGATGGATGGAGAAAAATCAAAATTTACCTGTAAAACACCAAAATTTCACCCCTCCAAAAGAGGTCTAGAAACAAGTTTATATAGATTGCCGATGATCAAGAAAATTGTTGGCAATTTCAGGAAATCTTAAAAAAAGAGGATTTCCCTTCTATTTAAAACTTGTGGATTTCAAAGGGGGTTAAGATATTGGGAGAGACTCAAACTTGGGCTAGGTTAGTTAGGATGAGGATGTGAGTGATTTTAGAAGGTTTCTATATTTAAGTTAGTTATAACTAGTGAAGTGTGTAGAGGTAATTAGGGATAAGTTAGGGGTAGTTGAGTTTTATTTATAGAAGGTTAGTAAACTAGTTAGCTATTTATAACTCCAAGTCATGAAGGTTATTTATCCATCTAATTTAATTAATTAATTAACTAGGCTTAGGGATGTGGTGATACGTCTTAAATTACTTAATCCAAAGGGGACTAATGGGTGTTTTAATATTGCCAGTATTTTTATTGTAGAGATGATAAAGAGGGAGTGTATGTTTTCAGTGACAATTCTCAAAATATTTATTGGTCTCCCATCATCACTAATGAAACTTGTAGAAAATCCGGGCATCAAAGCTCTCCTACTCTCTCACAAAGGGATTCATACCATATAGGAAACCTATAAAGACTAGATTCCTTTGTCCAATTAAGAAAAAATTACCTCAAACCTTAAAAATTCAAGAATTACTTCCTGATATTATGTTCCATCTTAAAATCACCATGATTAGTGGTGAAACATACAATAGAGGAACCAATTATCAGAAAGTCTCTCCTACCATGCTCTTTGGGGTATGCATTCTGTGTAAATTCAAATGTGCTTGGAAGATCCTAAGTTAACCATTTTCTCTAGTGCCTTATAGGGTCTTCCAGTCAGATTAGTACATTGGCAAATAAATTTCCCTTATGCTCTAGAACTAAATCTTTTAAACATTTAAAGAATATTTGGACATTCAATCATTTTTTTCCAACCCTACCATCTGGAAATTTTCTAATGGCATATGGTTCTATTTGGTGACTTCAGATGGCCAGGCATTTTTTGAAATCTTGAAATACTGTTGATCAATCTGTTACTTTATTTTCCACTTGCTACTATGCAAATACAGATTCAATTTGCCTTGGAGTTTTCTCATTTACAGGAGTCTAGGGAAGTATGCCGTGCAGAGTTAAATCTATTTCCTCCGCCTCCTTGGCCATCTCCACCTTAACAACTATCACCTTTAGGAATGCGTCAAAAACTTAACCATAAAGCTTTGTCGTCCTCTTGGATGATTTAAAAGGCAATTCTTAGCAGTGGGGATCTTTGCTTCCTGGCATATATGACATGATAAATACCTGACCATGATAGGTGGATCCTCCCTCGTCTGAGCCACAATCCTCTTCCTCTTAGAGTTACATGTGCCTAGTTTTTTTGGTTTGATGTAATTGTACTCTATACTTTCCCATTGGGTAATTTTTTTGTTGCCTATGTGGCATTTTGAGAGACCATGAGTTATTTGGTCAAAATGTAACACTCTTTTAAATATAATTTAAGATTACCTTGCTTTTTAGTTGGTCGTGAATTTTTTTAATGCGGCGGGGTGATTTTTTTAAATGCATGTTCTTTTTAAATATAGTGATAAAGGAGTTTTCTAATGGAACCAACTTTATATTATAAACACTATCATACAAAGAGTTACATGATTTCACGACCTAAAAAATAGATAAATCCCAAATGGAAATACAATAAATGCCATGAGGGAAACCAAAATAAAACCACAAGATGTGATGCAACACTTAGAGGTAGAGGCCGATCATCCCTTGAAAGAAAAAACCAAGTGCACAAGGCTCATCAAAAGGGGGTTGATTAATCAGTCATCCTGATCTGCCATCTAGACACTCAAAGACACCATGATACCTTAGCCTAGAGGATGTGACCTGCAAACTGAGACATGCCCCCAGGTGGAGATCCCTAGTTCAAAGAACTGAAAATAGATTTTCCACATGCAAAAGGGTTTCCAGGCCCAAAAGTTAGTGGAGGAGAGGACCGATCACTCCATGTGTGACTCTGAGAGTGGCTATGTGAACAGTTGCGATGTTTGGGTGGTGGCAGAGGAGGCATAGGTCACCGGTAATCATCATCAGGAGGAACCCAACTCATGGTACATGGTGTGCTGTAGTCATTTTTACACACCTACTAACTTTTGATCCCATGCGTGTTGGCCTATCACCTAATAGGCGCTGAGCGCTCACCCGAGGCACATGCGGGCACCAATACCCTTCTTTATGTGAGTATTGGGAGAAGATATTTCCATTGTTAGAGGATTAGTTGTAGAGAAGTAGATATTCACGTAAAAGAACAACCTGAGATATCAAATCCTTATACCCATGCATAAAATGAGAGAAACAACACAACATGGATTATAAAGAACATATCTAATTCATAATATGAAGGAATGACACTAGGGTTTGCACCCATATATCTAGAATATATATATATATCAAGAGTGCTAAATAACCTTATTACATTCAAAATTCCATGCCAAGACGAATATAGTAATTGTCAAGGATCTGGCCCATACAATATATGTCTACAAACAGAGATCCAACTCATAAATCAGGAGTCCTAGCTATGCCTCCCTTATTACATAAATTTTACAGACCCATCCCTTAGATATGATGACCTTCTTGCAATTCCCTAATGAAAATCCCCAACCCTAGGGCCTCCTAATACTTTCTACAAAGCTTCACCTTCTTCCATGCTATATGTCTATCATAAACATCTTGGTGTCTTCTTCTACCCGAACATCTCTTCTTTTAGGTCTAGTACCCACCGCCATGCCTTCCTTTAGGAGTAGATAGTGTGCCAAGTGTCAATGTGGTCCTCCAATGGTGCATGCTCATCCTATTACAAACCCTCCACCTTTTGTAATGATGTCTTCTAAGAATATTCCATGCATGGAATATTATTTTCTTGACCTCCAAGGTTCCAGGTTAGCACCTTATCCACTCAGCATGCCTAGTCGAGTCATGTTTTTCCTCAAGTTCCTATAGAACGTCGAATATGGCTAAGTCTTTATATCTCGTGTACTATCTCCCGTTCTCACATTGGTTTCTCCTAAACCCTTCTTAAACCTTTTTGTCCTATGCGCTTCTCCCCGTGCCCTTCTCTTTATTTCTCCTATGTGCACACCTTTTGGTATTTAACCAATAATATGGGGCCCAATATCACCCCACATTAAGCTTGTTCTCCATCCTCGGAAATATCCTGCTTCTCCAAGGAATAAAGAATGGTGGGACTTAGATAATTTGAATGGAGAATGAAAGAATGGAAGAATGGAGGAATGGGAAATTTTTTTATTACGGTAGGAGGATTGGGAACTCCTTCCTCATTGTTTCCTCAATATTCTCCCAAGAATTCACTTAACCCTGCACCTATTGGAGTAGGTTACCCACTAGAGCGCTCACCTCTTCAAAACTCAATTCATCACCCTTAGCATTCAATGTATCTATAATTCCTTCTAGCTCCTTGCTAAGGTTGTCCAGTGCATCCATTCTGTGAGTGACTTGGGGGTACAGTTCCTTAAGCTAATTTTTAACTGAACCTCACAAGGTTTCGATTGCTTCCATTTTCTTCTCAACTTTGGCTATGATTTTATCCCACTCCACCCTATTTCCTTTGTTCTTCTCCTGGAATTATTTCAGATCTACCTCATGTGTAGCAACTAGTATACTTGCTACCCTATCTCTGTCAGCGTAGTTATCATATACAGACTCAGCCATTCACGCGGTGGTCTTCACAGTGGAAAGGAGCTCAGAATACCAAGTGACTATCTCCCCGATATTTTTCTTCTCTTCCTCCTTCTAGCACGCTAATGCCTCATTTGTTGATTCTAGTGTGAGTGGCCATATTTCCATGGTAAGGATGTGGATTAAGTATTCCAAGCATTGCAAGGTTGACACATATTTCTAATCAGGAGGGGCCAAGTCTAGATGCTTCAAGATAATGACATTTGTAATCATGTCTATATTTTTATAGACCTCGCACACCTTTTCCTTTTCCTCCCTTAGTTCATGCCTTAACTGTGTGCTGATCAACTCCTCCTACTTTAGATCCTTTCTCTTCTCAATGATCTCTTCATTCTTCTTCTCCAGCTCCTCCTCCAAAACCCTTACTCTATCATTCCTCCCAAAGAGTCTCACCTCAACCTCTACTGACACCTTGTTGAGTGCATTACAGACTTTCTCATCAGATAATTGTTGAGTGTTTATCAGAGGGTTCACTCCCTTGATCTCTGGTACCTTCATCAGTGCCCTTTTACTGACCTCAAACTCAGGCTCATCAACATGGGACTCAAAATCCCAAGATAGTATCTTCCTCATTTGTGGGTACACACTTTCATCTTTGAAATAATACCATGTAAGGAGTTGGTCTGTAGGCCCTGTACTTTGGAAGTGTGCATGTAATACCTTGCTTGGATCATTGATGTAACCCATTCCTTACTCCTGCACTACTACCACACTCTTCCCTCCTATGTGAACTACCTTTGGAAAGCTTACTGCTAAGCTAGGATCTCCACCCATGTTCCCATACTCTTCCCTACACTCTCCTCGTCTATCTATTTGAGTATTTCATCAGTGCTGCACTCCACCAAGTCCTTTATTATGCCCACTACTTCCCTTTCTGTGGCCTCCTCTATTTTCTCCTTGGTGAGGCTTGGGGTCCTTTGATCCTTAGTGTTTACCTCCTCACTCCACCCTTGCCATGAGAATCTCCTTCCTCCTCATCCTTTTCCTCATTCCTTTCCTCCTCCGAGTCATGTATATCATACACAGGATGGTCCTAAGCCTCTTCATGCTTGTCATCATCCTTCTCACCTCTTTAGGCTTCCAAGCTCTCCATTTCTTCTGAGTCCACCTCCTCTGCTACCTTTCACTTCTTCCTAACTAACGACTCTAGTATAGGGGATTATTCCTTCTCATCTTCTTCAGCAGGTGACTCCTTCCTCAGTGATTATTCTTTTGAAGGGGTCTCTTCTTTCTCAGGTGCCTCTTCCTCAAGGATCTTTTCTTTCTCCCTAATGGGGGACTTCTTCCTTTGAGCATATGTGCTCGAATTTGCACCTGACTCCTGCACACCAACATATTGTTTTGTTTGTACACTCAATGCCTTCTTATCTGGTGCCTCCTCTCTCTCCCTCTTCCTCGGTGTGGCCTTCTTCCTCGCATGGTGGGGTCTTCTGGGATGGAGACATCATTCTCCACATAGGTTCCTTTCTCATACTTGGGCCTAATGCGTAGGTATACCCTCGCTGCGGTCCTTCCAGCAATTGGCAGTGTCACAGATTTTATCATATGTACCTCATGGGAGACATACTTCTCCACATAAGCATGCTTCTTGGGGTATACTATCTTTTTACGTCACAGCTCACAGTGGTCTTGGTCCACCTTGATGAGGTAAAAACTTAGTATTTTTTCCTCCTTGAAAGTGATTAACCCCGACTTGGAAATATTGTGCAGTGAAGGAGAACAATAGTTTACACCATAGGCTCTTGGTCCCTTCTAATAAATTGAACCTACTAATGCAAAAGTGTTGGTATACAATAAACTCAGGTTCTCCTTGTACTAGCACTGGTAATTGTTTGGGTATCCTCCACTCAGAACTAAATGCATCACACATTATCTTATACCATTTATCCAGGAGTGCCTTATGGGAGGCCATCATGATGTCACAAGTATACTTCTCAAATATTTTGGCCGGGGAGGGGTTCTCATCTAGGAACTCCAATACAAATTTGTCTGCTGATCAGGAACTCCAATTTCTAAAAACAAAATGGTAAGGAGGACATTACCAAACATGATCTTCTCCTTGTCACACGCGACACTGATGATCTCCTCTGCTATGAATGCTGAGAGGTTGTAGATGGTTCCTTCTGAGATTTTTTGGCAAATGTTTAACCAGGACTTGTTGATCTGTGTCCACCTATCCTATACATTCAACTTGGTCACCAAGCACATGGAAATCCTCATCACAGGGTCAGAAATTATAGAAATGTCGAAGTATCGTGACCCCTTCTTATAGTCACAAGCCTCCACAGTTTTCTTTATGGCCTCCTTGTCCTCCAAGTCATCATCAAATGAATCTCCCTCGTAGGTAAGACCAGAAAATTTGGAGATCAGTTGGGGATTTATCCTCATTATTCACCCCGTAAAGTAGAAATGGTCTTCATGTACGCATGACATCAGCCATTGGTACAACCACTCAGGTTTACTAAAATAGGGAAACTCATATAGTTACAATAATCCGTCCTTCTCCATTTTCACCTTCACCTCATCATCATAGATGGGCATTCTGTCAAGTGTCCTCTTGTCTGTAGGTCTAACCATTTCTAATGCCATCTCTTTCTCTGTGGCATTTTTTAAATGGTTGTAATCACTTACCACCATCTTCCTTACATGGGATACCCACTCCTTTCTGAGCAACATGCCATCTAGGCATTACATCTCCGCATACCACTCCTCATTGAAACTAGTGGAAATAACATGTTTCCCTTTTCCCTTGCCCTTCTTTGGTGAAACAGTTTCTTTCTTTGGTGCCATCTTCTTGTCAGGTTACTAATAACAAACTCTTCCTTGCTCCTCTTACTCACTTTTCTCAAATCTGTGGCTTACCTTCACGAAAGATCCCTTCACTCCCGTGCCTAGCTACATAGAACCCTAACCTAGAAAACCCTTCCATAAGACGATGTACTCTCCTAAAATCTTCTTCCCTACACCCAGTGTACTTCTTCCACTCTGGTTCACAAATCACACTAGTCATGCACTCAGATTTTCAAAAAAATTCCTTCGCACAAATCTTCTTTGCAGATGCCCTAGTTTGCAAGAGCTCTTCGATATCACAATTGTAAGGTAAACAATAATGTGCCTGACCTTCTAATTATAGATTTTTTCTCATCTCCTATGATAAATGATATGCCACCTACTAACATACTTTTCCAATAAAGGAGGATTTTTTCACTAAATCGAACATCAAGCACTCTTACCCCCATTCCCTATCCTACATGAAAAATCTCTACAACCTTCTGGCATGCAAAAATCCTTACTGACCGAAGATCCTCACGCGTGCTTGCAACGTGCGAAGGCACTTCTTCTGTCCTTAACTTGATTTTTGCCCTCGCCTACCTCATGTTGTTCCTGCTGCTCTCATCCTTTGTATGTGGTCTTTGTAAAGTTTTCCTGACACCAAACTCCTTATGTCAACCTTTTCTACGCAATCCCTTCCACACTACACACCTTCAATTTGGGCCATTGAAACATAACTTCCACTACCAACTTTAATTTTTATTCACATCACTCCACCCCACACAGAAATAGATGTGCGGTCCTCTATGCATACACAACCTTTTGAAAATAATAAGTGGCTACCAGTGCACAAGGCACGTAAAACAACAACACAAAAAGAAAGGAACAAGTAACAAGAAAGGGAAACACAAGGAAAATAAATGCATTAAAGGAAATGCTAAGCTAAATGGAAATACTACCTTATTTATAATTACACAGAAGACTTATTTATACTAGGGCTTCAACCTAATCCCACTGAAATGGCCTAATAACTGTGTTCCATCCAGCACTTGTAACTGGAAAGTGCACCTGAATGAAGGATGTACATGATGATATATGGCCCTAACCAATGGAATTTTAGTTTCCTAGGATGGCACAGAAATTTGGAGTCATAAAGCAAGACCATCTGCCCAACCTCAAATTTTTTGTTTTTAATATGATGATCATGCCATGCTTTTTGTCACACCTTTTCAGTCTTCTGACTCCATCTATCAAGTGATGACCTTTCGTCTAGCTGCACATTAACTTCTCCATGCACTCTTGAATTTTTTGTTCATCAACTAACCCTCTTTCACATACAATACGCAGCGATGGTAGCATAAATTCAACCGGTAGAACAACCTCCATGCTAAACACCAACTGAAATGGTGTGGCTTTGTTCAATCTCTTGTAGGTTTTCCTATATGCCCATAGAATGGATGATACCTTGTCATCCCAATCTTGTCTTCCTACATCACAATTTTAGTGAACGTGTGACCTAGAATTTTGTTAAATGCCTTAGTACTTCCATTAGCTTGGGGTGGTATGGGTTAGTCTTATGATGGGCCACCATGAACTCTGCCAACAAGATCCTAACTGTTTCAATCAAAAAATGTGTACCCCTATCACTATTCAAGCTTAAAGGGCATCCATACCTACTACTTATGTTCTCCCATAAGAATCTAGTAGCTATCATCAGTGTGCAATCCCTTGAAGGCACTTCCTCCACCCACCTTGTTAAGTAATTAGTGAAAGTAATGATATATCACGAACCAGTCCTTCACGCAACAGGTGAAATTGGTCATACAAAATCAATTACCCATTTTTCAAATGGTTCTGTGCTGGATATAGGTCTCAAGGGAATCTCATCTCTTTTTCTTGGCTTGCCAAGGTGCTGACAATGGTCACAGGCCTTGCAAAATTCAATACAATCTTGGTAGATACTTTCCCACCAAATCCCTGCGAGTAGAATCTTCCACATGGTGGTGTTCCTTGTATAGTGCCCTCCTACAATCCCACCATGTGCTTCCTCCATGATTGCAACACACTCATGTTCTAACACACACTAATGACAAACCTCATTATGGCCTAGTTTGTATAAGTCTCCACTAATTAGCATGTAGGGTGTAACACGTATGGCTAACTGTTTTCTTTCCAAATTCTTCATCCCTTTTGGTGCCACACCCATTTTGAGAAACACAACAATATCTTCTAAGTCAGAGGGTGCATGCCACAACCTAAACAATTACATGTCTGGCATAGCATCCTCAATGCTCTATGCATCCTCCCCTGAGTCAATCCTTGACAAATGGTTGGGCCCTGAGTTACTCTTTCCTAGTTTCACAACAACTATAAACTCAAATTCTTGAAACAACAAGACCCACCTACATATGCACCCTTGTAAATGGGCTTGTTCACCAAGTACTTCAATTGCCATGTGGTCTGTGTAGAATATGAAAGGTGTTTCCAAAAGATATATCCTAAATTTGTGAAGCGTGTAGATCATTGATAGTGCTTCATGCTTAGTAGTAGTGTAGTTCCATTCTACTGTTAGGTTTCTGCTAGCAAAACACAAGGGGTGGTCAACAATCCCTTCTCTAGGTTGTGCTAATATTTCCCTAATCGTCATACCTAAAGCATCAACATGTACATGGAATGGCTTATCCAAAGAGGGAAAATGTAATATGGGCATAATGATGAGCTTATCCTTCAATGTATCAAACGTTGTCTGCTGCGCCTCTCCCAAGTGGAATGTAATTTAGCATTTTAGTAACATCTCTAATGGCATGACTATCTTGCACACCCCTTAATAAATTTCTAGTAGTACTTCATATGCCCAAGGAATCCATGCACTGACCTCTGGCTGGTAGGCTCCCCCAATCCCAAAATAATGAAACTTTGGCAGGATCCACTAGTAAGCCTTCCTTACATATGATGTGCCCTAACAGGCTACCAAATGGTGCAGTGAAGAGAAAATTCTTGATGTTGAGGGATATGTGAAACTGCTGACATATTTCAAACATACACCAAAATTTTTCACAATGGTCTTTCACTAGCCCATACATCATCTAGTCATCAAGGTAGACCTAAAGAAACTTATGGATGAAGTCTTGAAATGCCTGCACCACAATGCATGAAAACACAACAGACACGTTCTTCAGTCCAAAAGGCATGACTGTATAGGAAAAAATTCCCCATTTAGTGGCAAAAGTTGTCTTTTCTTGGTCTTCCTTTGCAATTCTAACTTGATGATATCCTAAGAATCCATCTGTGAAGGAATAGATCTCATGGCCAGCTACTCCTTCCAGGATTTCTTCAGTGAAGGGGGTTGGAAAAGGGTTAATGACACATACTACATTCAGGTCTTTGTAGTCAACACAAATCCTTATCCTTCCATCCTTTTTAATATTGATGACCATGGGGCTTACCCATTTCGATTCCTCCGCAACTTCAATGATATCTGAAGCAATCATTTTTTCTATTTGGCTCCTTAAATTTGATGTGAAGATTCAAATTCATTCGATAAGGCTTCTTCCAAATCGGGCACACACCCTCCTTTAACTTGATTTTCTATTTCTCCCAAGGAGTGGTGAATGCCCTTAAGCTCATGGAATCTGTGAGGAAATAAGTCCTGAAACTCACGTAGTAGATCAATGATCTTTGAAACCTCCTTGTCTTACCAATAGTCTCCCAATAGTGGCCTCTTTAGGTTTTGTTTATGAACCAATGTTAACTTTCTTTGTTTTGAGGGGTTAATGGTAGGTGTGTGCTTTCTCATTAGCACTATTAATAAATTTGCATGTACCTTTAGTATGGTTAGACATAAAAATCTCCATCTCTTTTCCATCCATCACATAGACCTTATCTTTCCCTTCTCTTTCTCCACTGCATGCACACTCAAGCTACACTTCTTATTTCTCTTCCTCATCAAAGTGTATTTCTAAAACAGGTTCACCCAATATCTCCAGTATTAAATCCTCCACCATGGCATTGTCTCTCATCGTAAGGCACTTAAAAACCTATAACTCATTATCCACCAATGGTTTAGTACTCCAATATTTGAAGGCTTGAAGGAGGTTAGCCGTCAACTCCTACCAATTTCCTATCTGACGGTGCATCTCTGAGTGAATATACCATGCGTGTGCATAGCCTTGTAAGGTGGAATACAACTTATACACCCATAAAGAAGGTGGTAAGGCCTCCACACCTTCCATCCATACTTTCTCACATTCTTGGATGTGAAACAAGGTGGGTTCTTTCCCATATTAGTCTTGTATGATAATGGGTGTATTGCTCCAAGAAAACCTAACAAAGAACATCATTCTTACCTCACACCATTCTAGAAAGCTACCGTGATTTTTTTCTGACCAACATGTTGCATCCCTCTTCTTTCAATCTCATTTTTCTACTAAGCCTCAATTTCTTGTAAGAAATCATCAGGGTTGGCTCCTCCAGAATAACTTAGTAACTTATTTCCTCCCAGGAGCTTGACTAAGTGCACCTTTGTCACCCTTGTAACTGGGCCTCTCCATTGTCACCCAATTAACTCATAAGTCTCGTTCACCCAATTTTCACATGCCACACTAGTTGTATTACTCATGGACTGAGCATATTAAAACAAAATAACTCCCTCTGTAAGGTGAATCACCTCAAGGTCCTTGATAGAGTGAACATAGATTCTGTGAAGAAATTCTTATCCTAATGGATTAGTATAGAGCATTGAATTCCTATCGGTCAAGGGGATGATAACCTTTTCTTCATTTTTTTCAAAACTTATGTATCCCTTGATGAATCGTAGGTCATCATTGTTCTTAAAACACCAAGGGCACCCAAGTAACGTTAGAAAGTTTTCCACCTTGGCTAGCACCAAGACTTCAAAATACCTACTAAAATTTTCCCCTTGGATAGTGATAACATCATCCTTCAAGACACCAATAGGCATTTCCTTTGTCTTGTTAGCCATATACAACACATTCAAGAATAGTTGTAATGGGGGCCTTCCCATTTGATGTCATGTGTGAAGGGTGAGGACATTGACTTTCATGACTATCTCAATTACAATATTTCTTAGAATCCATCCATCTACAAATGCATTCAAGGTAATCTCCTTATCATAGTCAAGGTTTTAGGGAGGAATATTAGCATGTAGAACCTTCCTTTTGTGCTCTTCTCCAGCACGTGGTACCTTCTCCCATAGCTATTCCTCTAGAAAATGAATGATATTCTATTGCCTTAACATCTTGCATACTTCCCTGACCTCATCTAGATCCTTATGTGGAGCCTCAACACTATTTCTTTACTCTAACTACCTTGAATTCTCTTTCAGGTATTGGATCTCCCCTTGTAGGCTTCGAATCACATCCATGGTTTCTTGATATACTTTCTTCTAATGCGTAGGGTCTAGATATTTCCTACGCACCACCTCTTCTCTTATAACCATTGGTTTTTGCCTTGGTATGTCCCTTGTGTGCACAGTCACAGCTCACGTTGTAACTAGTATAGGCTCTAGTTCCAACTCGTGTGCCACTCTTCATATCCATTATGAATCAACCTTCTTTATGCTTACTATTCTAGTGCCTTTTTATTTTCAGTGTTGTTGGCTCATATGTTCAAATATCTCTAGACACTCATCATACTTATGGTGTTTTCCACACTAAGAGCATTGTAATAGGTTAGGGCATTCACGTTTATATTGCTTTGTACACCCACAATTGTATTAGGGTCCATGTGGGAACTCACTTCTTCCTCCACAGTTACCACGACCATGAAATCCTCCTCTAAAACCTCTTCCATGAGTCCCTCCATCTATGCGCCCTTCATAGTGACTACTATCATCCTTGGTATTATTTATAAGGTTATTATGGTGCATGCCAACATCAATGACATCATGTATCTGGTCAATCAACCTATAATCTTTGGTGTTGTGAGTAGTAGAGGTGTAGATCTTGCAATAGCAAGACATATTTTTAGAGATCACATGCTACAATAGTTGACACCTACTTACATCATGATCTCCATAGAAAATTTTAGTCCATCATCATGGCACGTACTGATATCCTATGGAAACAGTCCTTTTCATTCCCATCTACCTTGTAATCCAAGTTCCATAGGCCACTGCGAGTCTCATCCACTGAATTCATAGATAGATTTTCCAGCTACTTGGCCTTTGCAGCAATCTAAGCCTCAAGAAAAGGGCCAAAAATGGTATAAATTATTTTAACATCCTTCACTCATAGGGAAGCTTCCAAGTCCTTGCACGCATCTATGAAAGTCTTATTCAAAAGTGATCTCCTAAATGGTGTTATCAATCCTTCAAAAAACCACTGAGTATGCTGAGAAGAATGAATGTCATAAGATAATTTTGATAATAGAGTCTTGAAATGTGTGTCGTAATCTCACACACTCTCTACCATACCTTGTCGAATCTCCTTCATCACACTAATGCTCTTTTGTTCAAACTCAAGGATATAAAATTCACCTAGGAAGGCATTCAGCAGCGTGGTGTAATCCACCACTGTTTTATGGGATTCATAATTTTGGTAGCAACTATGCGTGCACGCTTGAAACATCGTTACAAACTAACTTTCCTTCTGATCTGAGTTAGTGATCCCCTTTGTGTGTTATAGTATCTCACACTTGTGTACATGCTTTGCAACATCCTCAACACCTTTGTATTTTGGTAGATGTAAGGAAATTTTGAAAAACATATGTTGAGGTAGTTGAGGCCCTTGTCCACCTAATCTAGAGCCTTGATTTCCTCTAGTGTTGCCTCCACCACCAGAAACACTAGATCCAATAGGTCTTGTTCCTCTTGATCCACCAGATCCACCAGGTTCAAAAAGTCCTCCAAATCCTATACCACTAGATCCACCTCCATGTAGCTGGTAATGGGTGTGAAGTGGTTGCACTTAGTGTCCCTAATGTCCCACTAAACTACACACCAAAAATTTTTGAGATTGCACCACTACTAGATGTGTGTCATGCACTGCTTCTAGATGTGATACTCAAACTTTACATACTTGTACTTTTCCCAAATGTCATACTAGATAGTATTCCTCCAAACACATGGAATGATTGTGCAACCATAGATGTACCAAATGAGAAATTATATCTCTTAGGTGTAGATCAGTCACTCCCACCAATACCAACTGGGTTAGTAATACTTATCTCTTGATTTGGAAAACTAAGTGCCAGAGATTAGTCACTAAGAGGATTTATATGCATGCCAAAAATATTCCTCTCTCCAAGTAATGAACTCTCGTCAGAAGCTGAAGGAGTCTCTCTCCCACGTTTTCCAAGATGGGGTAGCATAGAATGCTTAGGCTCCAAGTCCTCTATGTGAAGCTCAATTCCTCTCCGTAACATCTTCCTTCGTAGATTCATTACTCATGAAACCTCACATTGTCTAGATAACTCCCTTTCACGAGCTTCACTAGACTTGAGTTCTCTCTCCTCTCTCTCCCTTTCAACCACAATGTCTGTCATCTTCCTCCACTCTCTCTTCCTCACCCAATGTTCAGAAGAATTTTAGTTGGCCATTGGAAATGCTTCCAAACTTAGTTTAATGGCCATGATATTTATGGCTAGAGGGATAACACACAAAAATGATCATCTATACTCCTTTAAGAATTCAAACTAAGCAACTTCAGGACAATAATACGTAGAGATATCATATTCTAAGGTATAACTGGTCAGCACTCTTCTCCACCAATGATTAACAATGCATGTCCAAATCAGATCAACATCCTGGAGCCTCTAATATTCATCTTAGGTCCACACATGATATCTATAGTACCAGCTTGATCTATATGGATATGCTAAAATCTAGTCATATAACCTTATTGGAAAGAAATAAAATAAGGTCTCATAAATCTCATGATTCATGTGCTCTTCTACCCATTTAGGTGCATCAAAATTAGGTCCATTACTAAATATCTAAGAAAATCCATCCTCTTTACTCTTAAACCATGCTTTGACACTATCCAAGGTCAAGTGCTTCGTCATCACACATCATTTTCACAAAAACTTTGAAAAGAGGTCTCAAAAATGGAACAAAGAAGTATTGATTTTTACCCACCTAATAAATTCTAACCCCATGCATGCCAGCCTATCACCCAATGGGTTTTGGGTGCTCACCTAAGGCACACGCAGGCACCGATCCCCTCCTTTATGTGAGTATTGTGAGAAGATCTTGCCATTGTTAGAGGATTAGTTGCAGAGAAGTAGATATTCATGTAAAATCACAACATGAGCTATTAAATCCTTATACCCATGCATGGAAACTAGAAAACAACACAACATGGAATATGAAGAATAACTCTGATTCATAATATAAAGAAGATGACACTAGGGTTTACACCCATGAACAATGATATCTAGAATATAGAACATATATACCATATATTCCTTATTGACCACATTACATTTAGTGAGTCACATGTCAGGCCGATTACTAGTAATTGCCAATAATCTGACCAATGTATCAATGTATGATAAGACATATATGCAACTCAGAAATCCTAAGTCCTAGCTACATCTCCCATATTACAAATAAAATGATCACAAACCCACCCCCCTAGATATTCCATCTCTCCTATCATCCTCCTAATGAGAGTCCATAAAACCCTTACTATTTCTGTAGAGCTTCGCCTCTTCAATCGTTATGTGATGTTAGTGACCACACACTCCTCTTAATAATATGTTCCTTCCTTCTACCCAAGCATCTCTATAGATAGCTTTAAAATCAACCGCTATGCCTTCCTGAAGTAATATATCAGTTTCCAAGTGTCCATGTGGTCCTTCAATAGTTGCATTCTCATCTTCCTATGCTGAGCTCTCCACTTTCTGCAATGATGTTTTTCTAAGAATCCTTCCATCGCATGGAATATTACTTCATTGACCATCGAGTTGCCAAGCTGGAACCTTATCCACTCCAAATTCTCAGTCAGGTCATGCTTTTCTCATGTGATGCTAGGGGTTCCGAATATGGCTAAGTTTTGAGATCATTTTCTCTACCTAACACATGTCATGGGTTTTACAAAACCCTCCTAAAACCTATTTGTATTGCACACGCTTCACCCCGCACTTGCCCTTATCTTCATATAGGTACTCATACGTGCCCACATGCCATCTATGTTACTTAGCCAATATTTTGAGGCCTAACATCCATGAAATCCAACAAGCAACTATGGATTACTGGTACGTCTGACTTTGAATACCTTCAGATGCTCTACCACTTTGTGACTGGGACCTGAATTTGCATACACATAGTAGAACATGATCTGCCACCTTCCATCATTGAATTCTATATCTCCTATATCATTCTTGCAATTGCTGATTTATCTTGTCATTCTGTGCATCAATTCACGTAATTGTATCAAAGATGAGTTGACATCCTGTCAAGGGATTCCCTTTGAAAGCATTTTTGGGATCGGCCTTTGTCGAGCATACTCCCCCATATTATTTATCTAGTAACTCTTGTCTAGTTGTATTTACTTTTAGGTTTCTTGACTTAGGTTGAAAGAGAGGAGTAAATCCATTGCCAAGAAGGTTCAGCATGGGGGCATCATCCTAGGAGACATGTGCGAATGACTCAGGATGTCACATATCATTAAAACTTGCCATATTTTGAGTTTTAGGAATGCTTTCATGCACTTAAAAACTGTCTACCTCGAACGGAACTACCTTGATAGATAAGTCTATCAAGAGATTAGGATGGAACCTAATTAAAGATACGTGATCCAATAGTTGGGATTCTAGAGATGTGTTCTATATAGGGTGCATTGATTCTAGATGTGTAAATTTGAAGATTGCAATCATTAACTAATAGGTCTTAGAGCTGTGGGAATTAAGAAGGATTCCTATGACCAATGGGTGGAACAATCAAAGAGTAGATGAATTCTATCAATCATTTAATTGATGTAGAAATGGATTAGTTTGATTCCTTAATGTCTGGTATTGGGTCTTTTAGGCAGAGTATGTGATTTTTAAGGGGATGTTCCTGCATGATGATATTTTTGGCACCTCAGATTTAGTTATAAGGACAATAGATGGGATGGTTTAAGATGTGGAGAGCCATGATGTCCATTTCCACTCGTATGAGGAATGAGAAGATAATTGTGTTACTGGGGTGAGCAAATCTATGATGCTAGCATTATTGCGACGTTTCTCGAAGCAACAGTCATTAAAATTGAGAGTGGGTCTGTTACTTCTTTTATTTTTAAGGAATTGGCTGTTTGACACTAAGGAGAATTAGGTCATCTCTCTCTAATTTGATTGATCGTTCATTGAGAGACCTATTTGGAATGTGGTTTAGAAAAGGGTATCATGGGAATTTTTCACAGATTCGTAATGTAGCTGTTCCTAAGTGGTATTCACAGGAAATGGGGGGTACCATTCAGGGTTTGGATTGAGTCAAACTCATGTCAATAAGTAAAGTATGAAGATCGCTATATTCTTCCAGGATTATTATAAAGCATAGAGGGATTGTTAATTACATGTATAGGCTAGAAAATTTTGACCATGCAATTTCAATTAAATTTTAGGGCTTCTTACCCTAGAATGCATCGAACAACCCAGTTAATGTGAAATGGAGATGGAGTTTATGGTCATAAATCATTGTTCATGTTATACCCATACCACCCTAAATAAATAGGAAGTGTGCAAATTTCTTTAAGTATACTTTGTGAAAAAGAATAAACATATCAATGTCTTCTATTATGGTAACAATAATATTAACAACCTAGGATATAAGTGGGTTATTCCAAGGAAGCATTTGCCTAGACGAACTTATCAACACATATCCTTCTTCAAATTATGAGGTAGCTGTCCACTAATATTAGTGGAGAATTCAAATGGGTGTTTTCTTACCATTTTACCCTCATAAATCTCTTTATACATAAAAAATTGGCAAGTTTCCATTCTTTCTTATTATGCACCTAAATTTTTTTGTGAAAGATCTATAGTTGGGTAATGTTAAGTTACTTATCCACAAGGGTTATATTCTCTTGTTATATCACCTGATCAAATTCCAAGAGTTAGTATACAGGGTAGTACTTGAAATTTCAGTAGTTGAAACCAGTAAGGTAGGGGAGTCATGCAATTCTAGTTAATAGAATTGAATGGGAAATAAACCTACCTTACTAATGATAAAATCCATACTAAGCATAAGAACAAAGATAATGCTCATTTTTCAGGAAATAAGCTAGTTGGTTCCAAAGGTGATAAGAAAGAAGAATGTATTTTTGGGGAAGATGGGGGATCCAATCCCTCGAATATGCCCTTGATCCACTCTATTGGCAATAAGTTAGCCAAGAGCATCAACAACAAGAACAAAGAGTGCTGGTGTAAAAGTTTGATATTACTATGGGTTTAAAAAATTAAAAAGATAGGTTGTCTAATATAAGGGTAGTGCATAAATAAAGTACCTTTAAAGTTAGATCTTAATGTTTATAATTTAGGATCTAATATATCTAAACGTGTGGTTTTATAATAGGCCTTTTATATATAGTTATGTTTAATTTAAAATTATTAGATCTAATTATATATTTCAAAGGTAGTTAAAATTTAAGTACTTTTCCAGAGCTTTATTTTTTTTAATTAGGTATCTAATTTTAAATTAATTTATCTCTTTTCTCTTGATTAGTGGAAACTTAAAATAGTTGTATTTAATGTTATTATTGATTTTTTGTCCTCTTATCTTATAAAATTAATTTAATTGGACATTTCTAAAAATAGTTTTTAAGCGTTATTGGTTATTTTTATCCAATTGAGTTAGAAAAAAGGGTCACAAAATGAATCACTAGAACCATGAGATAACCATGCAAATATTGGAGGATTAATTGGATTTGCTTTGGAAAGAATGGAAAGTGGCTTTTCCTGATAGTGACTTAATTAAAAAAGGTTGTAAGTTTGCTGCAAGTTTGTTGTAAGTTATTTGTATTTATTTATTCAATGTAATAATTTTATTTTTTGGGGTATCGTTAAACCCATTTTATAATTTTTGTATTATTTTGATCCGTATAATGTCTTGTTTTAAGATTTTATATATGTTCAAGGGTTATATCCCTTTCAAAAATCATTTTTGAAAAGTTTCTCTAAATATCCCTAAATGATGTCAGTGCTAGAATATCATCTCGAGAGCTTTCCAGATGACTATGAGAACGCGATTTTAACGGACATCGGGAGCTCTAGTTATGTCCGCCCAAAGTTCAGATAGCGAGAAAGTCAACTCTAGTCAACTGGTCAATAATGGACCAATCGCACTGCGACACATGGCGAAAAGGCAAAAGGGAGTTGTTTGTTGGTTTTCGATCACCGGTCTTCGACGAGTGTAAAAATGGTGCATGGGAACAAGAGGCTCAACTTTTATTACGGAGGGGAGCCCGGCCGCCGTGTGGACTATGGTATTATCACCAACATGGTGGGTCCACAAGCCACCACGTGGCTTGCCACCACTCGTCGAATTCGATCGAATTGCCTATCAGGAGATGAAAATTGGAATATATATTATTTACCAAGTTAATTATTTCCATACCACATTACATGGGTCAAAATTATATTTACTTGGTAAGTCCATTTTCCAAATGCCACATTTTTTGGATGCCAAACCGCTATATATATTAATTTTATACATTATATCCACAACCATACTGGGATATTTCTAAACCTCCAACATTAACCATGTGTGGATGTTTCCACGTGGAAGGATGGAGGATGAAGCGGTAATTGGAGTGGGTGGTTATCCGTGGAGGAAACCTTCTTATTACAACCCTTAAACAAACATCCACTTACCTTGCATGGAAAATGGTGGGAAAAGGCTGCTTTAATGGGATTTATCCCATCTAAAATTCAAATGCAATCCTATTATGTGGTGAAATGCAAATCCGATAGTTGTGGATCTAATCCCATTTAAAATGGAAATTTGGAATCAAAAACCCTCCAACCACTTTCACGACTAGAGTGGGACAAAATCCACATGGCAAAAAGACCACATCCAAGAGGCCGCTGGATTTGAACCCCTGACCTCATGGGTCTAAATCCAATCCGCCAGCCAACCCACCAAGGGAGCACAACAAGTTATAAAATGGGTCACTTTAACTATATAGGGGGGACATGGTCTGTGTAAAGCCAAGAGGAGGCAGTTTCAGAAAACGCCATTTTTGAAGGCCTTGCACTCAGATTGGGAACTCGGAGTAAAAATATGAAATGAAGGAAATTCTGAGACGATTCCAACGATGTAAGATTTGATTTTTTTTGTTGATTTTTAACCTATTTTTTGGAAGCTTTGAATGCAGTTTTTAACAGGGATCTACAAGACAGCTAGTTGGAAAACACGAATTTCAATGCACTTCTGGTCCGAATTGTGACTTGGTGTAAACATGAAAAATGTTCAGAATTCAGAGATGATCTCAGATATATGATTTTTTTTCATATAATGTTTTTAAATCTCCATTTGTAGGTGTTTTTCTAACACAGTTGCAGGGAGATCACATTGTGAAAACACTGTAGGAGCCACGGATCGTTCTTGGGACAGTTTCTGCTATTTTTCAGAGTTCTTGGGACATTGATCAGCTCATTTTTAGGTTGTGATTCATTATTGGTTGTTTGTAAGAGTTATTGTACTTACATTTCAATATTATTAATGGATCGGTTCAATCTGAACCCGGGGACGTAGGAATTTTCGAACCCCGTAAACAATCTTGTTTGTTATCTGAGTGTTTTCAGTTTTCTGATTATTTATTTGCTACACAAGTTTTCCGCACTTCTATGGATGCATAATAATAAGAATTTAATCAATTTGTGGAGTTTAGAATACTTAAAATTGGTTAAGAAAATCACGATCTTTGGAAACTTTTAAAAGTGAAAAAAATACAACACACGTTTTCAGATCAAGTTTGGTATCAGAGCAGTTGGATTGCCGGATTAGCTTCTAATTGTGTTTGGAAATTTGGCTTCAGTTTCAATATTGATTTCAGTCTTCAGTGTGTAGACATTTTGGGGCTTGTTAATCTTCTTTTGCAGTGTGCAGTTTTGGAAGTACAGGTTGTGTTTGCAGGAACCGGGAATCATGGGCAAGTCATCCAAACAGGAGCAACTGGATGAGCTTGAAGCCATAAACCACCAACTCCAAGAAGAAAACTCTTTCTTGAGAGATAATTTTTATTCCTTGGAAGAGGAAATAGTGCGGTTAAAATCTGAGCCACAATCCTCTATAACCAAGAAAGAGGAGTATGTCAACAAGATGCTTGAAGAGAGCAAGAAGTTGATGGGCTTTGTTAAAGAGTTGCAGGAAGAAATACGGACCAAGGATGCCCTCTTGGAAAAGTTGCAACAAGGTGAACACAAGAAGGAAATGCCTTCCAAAGCAGATGCAGGTACTATGACAGAAGAATGCACTGTAAGTTGTTCACATTTTAATTCTTCCTCTCATTCAGTTTCAGATATTCCTTTGGGTCAGTTTGAAAAACACACTAAGGGAATTGGGTCTAAGCTAATGGTTAAGATGGGATTTAATGAAACGGGCCTTGGTAAAAATGGACAAGGTAATGCTAACCCAGTACAGGTAGAGGATTAGCCTTGGTTTGCAGGTTTGGGTTATTCTAGTGGGAAAATGGAAATTGGAGAAAGTTCCAAAGCAGCTGAAGGAAGACAAGCTTCCAACAGCCAAGGATCTATGCCACTAGAATTACAGGATTCTGCCATCAGGAGGAACAATGAAAGGTGTAAGAAAACAGGTAAAAGAGGTAATCAGATTCCACCTCCTTCCACTTACACTAAAAATAGCACTAAGGGAAAATCAAATCCTAAAACTTCTAATACACTCTTTTAGTTGGAACAATATAGCTTTGGTAGGAAGAAATATGCTTTCCCTTGCACATTTTGTGAAGGTACTAATCATTCAATTGCATATTATTGGAAGAGGAAAAATTTGATTAAGAAGTTAATGCCTTTTGTGAATGATAAGGCAGGTGCTAAAGACCAATCTCACCAAGGAAAGGCGAGAAATGGCAAGAATGTTACCTCTCCTAAACAGGGGAATCATTCTCGTAGACAGAGTTCTGAGAATGGTAAAATGGGTAAGACTCCTAAAAATAGGGAAGTTAAATTTTGTTCCCATTGTAATAGGAATGGTCATGATGTTAAGGTTTGTTGGTTTGTTTCTAAACAACAAAATTGGAAAGTTGTTAAAAAGAACAATATTGTAAAACCAACAGTGCTAAACCTAACTAAAACTCATTTTGGTACTGAGAAGGTAAAACAACCAAAACGGAAAAACCCAAGTGATTGGTTTGGAAAAACACTCCTCAACTTTATATTTGCACTACAGTAAATTGTTGATAGTAGGCAAGCAAAAAAAATTTTCAGAGCTATATTTTAGGGATTCCTGTTGATTGATAAGGATTTGTTCCTAAGTTGATATTTAAGCTTTAAAAATGAATGGAAATAGCTGAAGAGAAGATTTGAGTGATAGGTTCATCATACTCATGTTTTGTTTTCTCAGATTGGTTGGTAGTTCCATTGTTGAAAACACTATGCAGGGATAGGCATCAGTAACATGTCTAAATTTGAAACTTGCAGTTGTAATCAACATAATCACAAAGTGTTAGTTGAACACTAGCTTCCGTTATAGATGGGTGTTATTATCTGACTTATTATTTGTGATGGCGATACAATGTTTTGGCATATTCATGTTGATTCAGTTGTTGACTATAGCTATTTTTGGGCGTTGATAGTCTATTATATTCTGATAGTGAATACTTGCAGTTGTTACAGTTTCAAATGGGCAGTGGGCACTAGCCTAATTGTGGGCAGTTTAGATGTCTTGTATACTGATCTGTGTTATGGAATTGTAATTTTTGGTAATCAGCCATATCACAAAGTGACAGTTGAACACTAGCTTTCCATAATAGAATGGGTGTTATTATCTGGTCAGTTATTTGTGATGGCATTACAGTGGGGTATGACAGTTCACAGTTGTGCGTAGAGTTGACAGGGTTGCAGCGTTTCAGTTGAACACTAGCTTAATTGGGTGTTATTATCTGATCGGTTATGTGACTAGCTAATAAACTATTTGTATTTATTTAACCTATAATGTTATTTTGGGTTCTTGTATGTGTTTGTGCAATGCAGGAAGAGATAGCATGTTTTTGTGGGTTGATACACAACTTTTTGTGGACAAAAAGCCTTTCTCAGTAGGGAGGTGTGATCAGGGGATCATTTTTGAAAGTTCCCTAAACATCCCTAAATGATGTCAGTGTAGAAGATCATCTCGAGAGCTTTCCAACGACTGTGAGAACGCGACAAACAGACATCGGGAGCTCTAGTTATGTTCGGTCAAAGTTCGGTCAACGAGAAAGTCAACTCTAATCAACTGGTCAATAATGGACCAATCGCACTGCGACACGTGGCGAAAAGGAAAAAGGGAGTTGTTTGTTGGTTTTCGATCACCGGTCTTCGACGAGCGTAAAAATGGTGCACAGGAACAAGAGGCTCAACTTTTATTACGGAGGGGAGCCCGGCCGCCGTGTGGACTATGGTATTATCGCCAACATGGTGGGTCCACAAGCCACCACGTGGCTTGCCACCACTCGTCGAATTCAATCGAAGTTCCTATCAGGAGATGACAAGTGGAATATATATTATTGACTGAGTTAATTATTTCGATACCACATTACATGGGTCGAAATTATATTTACTTGCTAAGTCCATTTTCCATGTATTGCCACACATTCCATGTCAAACCGCTATATATATTACTATGTTTATACATTAGTATTAAACCGCATAGACCTAATGAACTCTAAACCACCAACATTAAGCCATGCATGGATGTTTCCACGTGGAAGGATGGAGGATGAAGCAGTATTGGAGGGGTGGTTATGTTGCCAACTGTGGATTATTCTTATTGACCACCTTAAACAAACAACTTACCTTGTGTGGAAAATGGCTAAAAAAAACCAGCTCTTATTATCCAAAAAATAAATGCTAATCCTTTTATAAATGCCTAATCCACGATTTAAAATGCTCCGCCACTTTGGGATTTAAACTAATCGCCATTAAAAATGCAAAACTTTGCTCTTGTTCCCAAGAGATAAGTTGACAAAATCCATGGAAATGAAGATAGGAGCTGGGATTTGATCCCCTGACCTCATGGGTCTAAGAGCCAATCCTGCCCATCCAACCTGCTAGGAGGATTGGGCAACAAGTTATAAAATGGGTCGCTTTAACTTTTGATACATTGGGGGACAGGTCTGTGTAAAGCCAAGAGGAGGAAGTTTCAAAAAACGCCATTTTTGAAGGCCTTGCACTCAGATTGGGAACTCGGAGTAAAAAGATGAAATGAAGGAAATTATGAGAAATTCCAACGATGTAAGATTTGATGTTTTTTTTGAGTTTTAACCTATTTTTGGAAGCTTTGAATGCAGTTTTTAACAGGGATCTACAAGACAGCTAGTTGGAAAACACGAATTTCAATGCACTTCTTGTCCGAATTGTGACTTGGTGTAAACATGAAAAATGTTCAGAATTCAGAGATGATCTCAGATATATGATTTTTTTTCATAGAATGTTTTTAAATCTCCATTTGTAGGTGTTTTTCTAACACAGTTGCAGGGAGATCACATTGTGAAAACACTGTAGGAGCCACAGATCGTTCTTGGGATAGTTTCTGCTATTTTTCAGAGTTCTTGGGACATTGATCAGCTCATTTTCAGGTTGTGATTCATTATTGGTTGTTTGTAAGAGTTATTGTACTTACATTTCAATATTATTAATGGATCGGTTCAATCTGAACCCGGGGACGTAGGAATTTCCGAACCCCGTAAACAATCTTGTTTGTTATCTGAGTGTTTTCAGTTTTCTGATTATTTATTTGCTACACAAGTTTTCCGCACTTCTATGGATGCATAATAATTAGAATTTAATCAATTTGTGGAGTTTAGAATACTTAAAATTGGTTAAGAAAATCACGATCTTTGGAAACTTTTAAAAGTGAAAAAAATACAACACTCGTTTTCAGATCAAGTTTGGTATCAGAGCAGTTGGATTGCCGGATTAGCTTCTAATTGTGTTTGAAAATTTGGCTTCAGTTTCATTATTGATTTCAGTCTTCAGTGTGCAGACATTTTGGGGCTTGTTAATATTCTTTTGCAGTGTGCAGTTTTGGAAGTACATGTTGTGTTTGCAGGAACTGGTAATCATGTGCAAGTCATCCAAACAGGAGCAACTGGATGAGCTTGAAGCCATAAACCACCAACTCCAAGAAGAAAACTCTTTCTTGAGAGATAATTTTTATTCCTTGGAAGAGGAAATAGTGCTGTTAAAATCTGAGCCATAATCCTCTATAACCAAGAAAGAGGAGTATGTCAACAAGATGCTTGAAGAGAGCAAGAAGTTGATGGGCTTTGTTAAAGAGTTGCAGGAAGAAATACGGACCAAGGATGCCCTCTTGGAAAAGCTGCAACAAGGTGAACACAAGAAGGAAATTCCTTCCAAAGCAGATGCAGGTACTATGACAGAAGAATGCACTGTAAGTTGTTCACATTTTAATTCTTCCTCTCATTCAGTTTCAGATATTCCTTTGGGTCAGTTTGAAAAACACACTAAGGGAATTGGGTCTAAGCTAATGGTTAAGATGGGATTTAACGGAAAGGGCCTTGGTAAAAATGGACAAGGTGATGCTAACCCAATATAGGTAGAGGATCAGCCTCGGTTTGTAGGTTTGGGTTATTCTAGTGGGAAAATGGAAATTGGAGAAAGTTCCAAAGTAGCTGAAGGAAGACAAGCTTCCAACAGCCAAGGATCTATGCCACTAGAATTGTAGGATTCTGCCATCAGGAGGAACAATGAAAGGTGTAAGAAAATAGGTAAAAGAGGTAATCAGATTCCACCTCCTTCCACTTACACTAAAAATAGCACTAAGGGAAAATCAAATCCTAAAACTTCTAATACACTCTTTCAGTTGGAACAATATAGCTTTGGTAGGCAGAAATATGCTTTCCCTTGCACATTTTGTGAAGGTACTAATCATTCTGTTGCATATTGTTGGAAGAGGAAAAATTTGATTAAGAAGTTAATGCCTTTTGTGAATGATAAGGCAGGTGCTAAAGACCAATCTCACCAAGGAAAGGTGAGAAATGGCAAGAATGTTACCTCTCCTAAACAGGGGAATCATTCTCGTAGACAGAGTTCTGAGAATGGTAAAATGGGTAAGACTCCTAAAAATAGGGAAGTTAAATTTTGTTCCCATTGTAATAGGAATGGTCATGATGTTAAGGTTTGTTGGTTTGTTTCTAAACAACAAAATTGGAAAGTTGTTAAAAAGAACAATATTGTAAAACCAACAGTGCTAAACCTAACTAAAACTCATTTTGGTACTGAGAAGGTAAAACAACCAAAACGGAAAAACCCAAGTGATTGGTTGGGAAAAACACTCCTCAACTTTATATTTGCACTACAGTAAATTGTTGATAGTAGGCAAGCAAAAAAAATTTTCAGAGCTATATTTTAGGGATTCCTGTTGATTGATAAGGATTTGTTCCTAAGTTGATATTTAAGCTTTGAAAATGAATGGAAACAACTGAAGAGAAGATTTGAGTGATAGGTTCATCATACTCATGTTTTGTTTTCTCAGATTGGTTGGTAGTTCCATTGTTGAAAACACTATGCAGGGATAGGCATCAGTAGCATGTCTAAATTTGAAACTTGCAGTTGTAATCAGCATAATCACAAAGTGTCAGTTGAACACTAGCTTCTGTTATAGATGGGTGTTATTATCTGACTTATTATTTGTGATGGTGATACAATGTTTTGGCATATTCATGTTGATTCAGTTGTTGACTATAGCTATTTTTGGGCGTTGATAGTCTATTATATTCTGATAGTGAATACTTGCAGTTGTTACAGTTTCAGATGGGCAGTGGGCACTAGCCTAATTGTGGGCAGTTTAGATGTCTTGTATACTGATCTGTGTTATGGAATTGTAATTTTTGGTAATCAGCCGTATCACAAAGTGACAGTTGAACACTAGCTTTCCATAATAGAATGGGTGTTATTATCTGGTCAGTTATTTGTGATGGCATTACAGTGGGGTATGACAGTTCACAGTTGTGCGTAGAGTTGACAGGGTTGCAGCGTTTCAGTTGAACACTAGCTTAATTGGGTGTTATTATCTGATCGGTTATGTGACTAGCTAATCAACTATTTGCATTTATTTAACCTATAATGTTATTTTGGGTTCTTGTATGTGTTTGTGCAATGCAGGAAGAGATAGCATTTTTTGTGGGTTGATACACAACTTTTTGTGGACAAAAAGCCTTTCTCAGTAGGGAGGTGTGATCAGGGGATCACTTTTGAAAGTTCCCTAAACATCCCTAAATGATGTCAGTGTAGAAGACCATCTCGAGAGATTTCCAATGACTGTGAGAACGTGACAAACGTGACATCGGGAGCTCTAGTTATGTCCGGTCAAAGTTCGGACAACAAGAAAGTCAACTCTAGTCAACTGGTCAATAATGGACCAATCGCACTGCGACACGTGGCAAAAAGGAAAAAGGGAGTTGTTTGTTGGTTTTCGATCACCATGGTCTTTGACGAGCGTAAAAATGGTGCACATATGGGAACAAGAGGCTCAACTTTTATTACGGAGGGGAGCCCGGTCGCCATCTGGACTATGGTATTATCGCCAACATGGTGGGTCCACAAGCCACCACGTGGCTTGCCACCACTCGTTGAATTCGATTGAATTGCCTATCGGGAGATGACAAGTGGAATATATATTATTGACCGAGTTAATTATTTCCATACCACATTACATGGGTCGAAATTATATTTACTTGGTAAGTCCATTTTCCAAATGCCACACATATATGCCAAACCGCTTATATATTAATGTTTATACATTAGTATTAAACCATGCAAATTCTCTAAACCACTAAGCATTAACCCATGCGTGGATGTTTTCCACCTGGAAGGATTTAAATATGAAGCGGTGTTGGAGGGGGTTTAATATTGCGTGGAGGAAAATGCTTATTAAAGTGGTCTTAAACACTCCACTTACCTTGCATGGAAAATGGTTGGAAAAGGCTGCTCCTCATGGGATTCATCCCATCAAAAAAATGCTGGTATCCTTTCCAAAATGCCAAATCTGCCACTTTGGGATTAATCCCATTAAAAATGCAAAACGGCTCAAACTCATTAAAAACTCCAACCACTTTGACCAGACATTGACAAAATCCCATGGATAAGTCAATGATAACAAAGGCCGCATCGGGATTTGATCCCCTGACCTCATGGGTCTAAACCCATCCACCAGCCAACCCACCAAGGGCTTAGCACAACAATTATAAAAGGGTTGCTTTATTGTTTTGAACCACAGAGGGGACAGGTCTGTGTAAAAGCCATAAGGAGGCAGTTTCAGAAAACACCATTTTTGAAGGCCTTGCACTCAGATTGGGCACTCAGAGTAAAAAGATGAAATGAAGGAAATTCTGAGATGATTCCAACGATGTAAGATTTGATATTTTTTGTTGAGTTTTAACCTATTTTTGGAAGCTTTGAATGCAGTTTTAACAGGGATCTACAAGACAGCTAGTTGGAAAACACGAATTTCAATGCACTTCTGGTCCGAATTGTGACTTGGTGTAAACATGAAAAATGTTCAGAATTCAGAGATGATCTCAGATATATGATTTTTTTTCATAGAATATTTTTAAATATCCATTTGTAGGTGTTTTTCTAACACAGTTGCAGGGAGATCACATTGTGAAAACACTGTAGGAGCCACAGATCGTTCTTGGGACAATTTCTGCTATTTTTCAGAGTTCTTGGGACATTGATCAGCTCATTTTCAGGTTGTGATTCATTATTGGTTGTTTGTAAGAGTTATTGTACTTACATTTCAATATTATTAATGGATCGGTTCAATCTGAACCCGGGACGTAGGAATTTCCGAACCCCGTAAACAATCTTGTTTGTTATCTGAGTGTTTTCAGTTTTCTGATTATTTATTTGCTACACAAGTTTTCTGCACTTCTATGGATGCATAATAATCAGAATTTAATCAATTTTTGGAGTTTAGAATACTTAAAATTGGTTAAGAAAATCACGATCTTTGGAAACTTTTAAAAGTGAAAAAAATACAACACACGTTTTCAGATCAAGTTTGGTATCAGAGCAGTTGGATTGCCGGATTAGCTTCTAATTGTGTTTGGAAATTTGGCTTCAGTTTCATTATTGATTTCAGTCTTCAGTGTGCAGACATTTTGGGGCTTGTTAATCTTCTTTTGCAGTGTGCAGTTTTGGAAGTACAGGTTGTGTTTGCAGGAACCAGGAATCATGGGCAAGTCATCCAAACAGGAGCAACTGGATGAGCTTGAAGCCATAAACCACCAACTCCAAGAAGAAAACTCTTTCTTGAGAGATAATTTTTATTCCTTGGAAGAGGAAATAGTGTTTAAAATCTGAGCCACAATCCTCTATAACCAAGAAAGAGGAGTATGTCAACAAGATGCTTGAAGAGAGCAAGAAGTTGATGGGCTTTGTTAAAGAGTTGCAGGAAGAAATACGGACCAAGGATGCCCTCTTGGAAAAGCTGCAACAAGGTGAACACAAGAAGGAAATGCCTTCCAAAGAAGATGCAGGTACTATGACAGAAGAATGCACTATAAGTTGTTCACATTTTAATTCTTCCTCTCATTCAGTTTCAGATATTCCTTTGGTTCAGTTTGAAAAACACACTAAGGGAATTGGTTCTAAGCTAATGGTTAAGATGGGATTTAACGGAACGGGCCTTGGTAAAAATGGACAAGGTATGCTAACCCAATACAGGTAGAGGATCAGCCTCGGTTTGTAGGTTTGGGTTATTCTAGTGGGAAAATGGAAATTGGAGAAAGTTCCAAAGCAGCTGAAGGAAGACAAGCTTCCAACAACCAAGGATCTATGCCACTAGAATTGCAGGATTCTGCCATCAGGAGGAACAATGAAAGGTGTAAGAAAACAGGTAAAAGAGGTAATCAGATTCCACCTCCTTCCACTTACACTAAAAATAGCACTAAGGGAAAATCAAATCCTAAAACTTCTAATACACTCTTTCAGTTGGAACAATATAGCTTTGGTAGGCAGAAATATGCTTTCCCTTGCACATTTTGTGAAGGTACTAATCATTCTGTTGCATATTGTTGGAAGAGGAAAAATTTGATTAAGAAGTTAATGCCTTTTGTGAATGATAAGGCAGGTGCTAAAGACCAATCTCACCAAGGAAAGGTGAGAAATGGCAAGAATGTTACCTCTCCTAAATAGGGGAATCATTCTCGTAGACAGAGTTCTGAGAATGGTAAAATGGGTAAGACTCCTAAAAACAAGGAAGTTAAATTTTGTTCCCATTGTAATAGGAATGGTCATGATGTTAAGGCTTGTTGGTTTGTTTCTAAACAACAAAATTGGGAAGTTGTTAAAAAGAACAATATTGTAAAACCAACCGTGCTAAACCTAACTAAAACTCATTGTGGTATTGAGAAGGTAAAACAACCAAAAAAGAAAAACCCAACTAATTGGTTGGGAAAAACACTCCTCAACTTTATTTTTGCACTACAGTAAATTGTTGATAGTAGGCAAACAAAAAACATTTTCAGAGCTATATTTTAGGGATTCCTTTTGATTAATAAGGATTTGTTCCTAAGTTGATATTTAAGCTTTGAAAATGAATGGAAACAGCTGAAGAGAAGATTTGAGTGATAGGTTCATCATACTCATGTTTTGTTTTCTCAGATTGGTTGGTAGTTCCATTGTTAAAAATAATATGCAGGGATAGGCATCAGTAGCATGTCTAAATTTGAAACTTGCAGTTGTAATCAACATAATCACAAAGTGTCAGTTGAACACTAGCTTCTGTTATAGATGGGTGTTATTATCTGACTTATTATTTGTGATGGCGATACAATGTTTTGGCATATTCATGTTGATTCAGTTGTTGACTATAGCTATTTTTGGGCGTTGATAGTCTATTATATTCTGATAGTGAATACTTGCAGTTGTTACAGTTTCAGATGGGCAGTGGGCACTAGCCTAATTGTGGGCAGTTTAGATGTCTTGTATACTGATTTGTGTTATGGAATTGTAATTTTTGGTAATCAGCCATATCACAAAGTGACAGTTGAACACTAGCTTTCCATAATAGAATGGGTGTTATTATCTGGTCAGTTAATTGTGATGGCATTACAGTGGGGTATGATAGTTCACAGTTGTGCGTAGAGTTGACAGGGTTGCAGCGTTTCAGTTGAACACTAGCTTAATTGGGTGTTATTATCTGATCGGTTATGTGACTAGCTAATCAACTATTTGCATTTATTTAACCTATAATGTTATTTTGGGTTCTTGTATGTGTTTGTGCAATGCAGGAAGAGATAGCATGTTTTTTTGGGTTGATACACAACTTTTTGTGGACAAAAAGCCTTTCTCAGTGGGGAGGTGTGATCAAGGGATCATTTTTGAAAGTTCCCTAAACATCCCTAAATGATTTTAGTGCAAAATATTATCTCGAGAGCTTTCCAACGACTATGAGAACACGACAAACAGACATCGGGAGATCTAGTTATATCCGGTCAAAGTTCGGTCAACAGAAAGTCAACTCTAATCAACTGGTCAATAATGGACCAATCACACTGCGACACGTGGCGAAAAGGAAAAAGGAAGTTGTTTGTTGGTTCTCGATCACCGGTCTTCGACGAGTGTAAAAATGGTGCACGGGAACACAAGAGGATCAACTTTTATTACGGAGGGGAGCCCGGCCGCCGTGTGGACTATGGTATTATCGCCAACATGGTGGGTCCACAAGCCACCACGTGGCTTGCCACCACTCGTCGAATTCGATCGAATTTCCTATCGGGAGATGACAAGTGGAATATATATTATTGACCGAGTTAATTATTTCCATACCACATTACATGGGTCGAAATTATATTTACTTGGTAAGTCCATTTTCCAAATGCCACACATATATGCCAAACCGCTATATATATTAATGTTTATACATTAGTATTAAACCATACATAATTCTCTAAACCACTAACATTAACCCATGCGTGGATGTTTCCACGTGGAAGGATGGAGGATGAAGCGGTGTTGGAGGGGTGGTTATGTTGCGTAGAGGAAAAGGCTTATTAAAGCCTTAAACAAACATCCACTTACCTTGCATGGAAAATGGTGGGAAAAGGCTGCTCCACATGGGATTTATCCCATCTAAAATAAATGCTAATCCTTTTAAAATGCAAATCCGCCACTTTGGGATATAATCCCATTAAAAATGCAAAACGGCTCAAAAACCAATTAAAAACTCCAACCACTTTGACCAGAGTTGACAAAATCCATGGAAAAATGATAGGAGCTGGGATTTGATCCCCTGACCTCATGGGTGTAAAGCCAATCCACCAGCCAACCCGCCAAGGGAGCACAACAAGTTATAAAATGGGTCGCTTTAAGTTATACAGGGGGGACAAGTCTGTGTAAAGCCAAGAGGAGGAAGTTTCAGAAGACGCCATTTTTGAAGGCCTTGCACTTAGATTGGGCACTCAAAGTAAAATAATGAAATGAAGGAAATTCTGAGAAAATTCCAACGATGTAAGATTTGATATTTTTTGTTGAGTTTTATCCTATTTTTGGAAGCTTTGAATGCAGTTTTTAATAGGGATCTACAAGACAGCTAGTTGGAAAACATGAATTTCAATGCACTTCTGGTCCGAATTGTGACTTGGTGTAAATATGAAAAATGTTCAGAATTCAGAGATGATCTCAGATATATGATTTTTTTTCATAGAATGTTTTTAAATATCCATTTGTAGGTATTTTTCTAACACAGTTGCAGGGAGATCACATTGTGAAAACACTGTAGGAGCCACAGATTGTTCTTGGGATAGTTTCTGCTATTTTTCAGAGTTCTTGGGACATTGATCAGCTCATTTTTAGGTTGTGATTCATTATTGGTTGTTTGTAAGAGTTATTGTACTTACATTTCAATATTATTAATGGATCGGTTCAATCTGAACCTGGGGACGTAGGAATTTCCGAACCTCGTAAAGAATCTTGTTTGTTATCTGAGTGGTTTTAGTTATGATTATTTATTTGCTACACAAGTTTTCTACACTTCTATGGATGCATAATAATCAGAATTTAATCAATTTGTGGAGTTTAGAATACTTAAAATTGGTTAAGAAAATCACGATCTTTGGAAACTTTAAAAGTGAAAAAAATACAACACTCGTTTTCAGATCAGTGACTGAACATTTTACACCACACAAATGCATTTGATTGTAACATACACACTATTTATAAAGTGACAAAAACAAGGGGGTTAAAAGTTATTGTTTTGGGGTGTTATAATCACATGCAGATGCATTTTCGGCTGATCCCGACATCTTGCAGACTTGAGTGTATTCTCACACCTTCTTCTCTTGCATTATGGACACATTTTTGGCTACGTCTGACATCCATTTAAACATGCTTTGTCATTCATGAATTTTATACACTTATTGCTCTTATTTGTGGATTCACCATGGAGGATGTCCTTTCCAGACTTATGCTTCGTAGGACCAAATCTGCATTACATCCTCCTCCAATTTTTCTTGGTAGGGAGAATTATGCATCATGGCGTTTGAGCATGAAAAGATTCCTCATTCAACAATATTTCTATATATACTTGTATGGACAAGTACCTACCCCCAGTGATTCATATCATCTCAATGATTGGCTTAACACTTGTGACATGGTTCTTAGTCATTTGTTGATGTACATTTCTATGCCTCTCCACCATCATGTGACACACATGAAGTGTCCTCACATAGTTTAGAAAATTTGTTAGTCCTTATTTGGAGACTCTTCAGAGATTCCAGTTGCTACTTTTTCTTCTAAAACAATAGTTTCCACACCTAGTTCATGTGATGATAGCCCAACTGATTCAAATTTTCTTGTTCATATTTTTTTATAGAGGTTTGTTCTTCTAGTTCGGCTGATGAGGGTGTTAATGATGATACATCACCTCCCTCTCTCAATCACCCTTTAGAGAATGTTGAACCCCCTCTTTATCTATTAGACACTAGGTAGTCATGTTACTAACCTCATACTTTCATTGCACCCTTTACTCCTCCTGATTCTTGTGATGATGATTCATATGTGTAAGACATTGCTCTTCTATTTGTTGAGAAACCTTTTGGGATGAGTATCTGTCAGAACTTAGATGTATATTCACATATCCTAATTTCATTGTAGTACAAGGAGTTTCTCTTCCTTTTACAAAGCCTTCACACATTTTTACTTCAAAGGATTCATTCATTTCCTTTGATGGGCGTTCCCCTTATAAGATATCACACACTTCTATTATTTTGGAGATCATTATTGATCCACCTCTTCTTATGGATCATCATTCTACCATTGTGGGGGTTTTTTTGCCTTCACTTCATGTGGACATTCTTTTGGTGAATGACAATACCCATACTATGACAATTATACTTCAGTTATGGAGTACCTTCTTTCCAAACCAATGTCACGTTTCAGTTGTGGATAAGCTTTAGATTTCTTTGTACTACCATCTTTCTGTTAATTTGTGGAGTGGGTGTACTTTCAGTACACAATTTTTTTTATTCCTTAGGGTAGAAATATTGTTCGAGGTAGATGGTCCTTTTTAGTCTATAGGCTGAAGACCACATCATCAAAACTCTTCTTGGAGACTTCATAGAGTTGTAAAATTCAGATCAGATTACATGATTCTTTACTAAACCCATCACTAAAGCAAAGTATTTTCACTTGTGCTCTCATCTTGGGGTGAGGTCCATTATTACCACACATCTAATTCTGGATTTCATGTCTCCTCCTCATCTTCTTCTTGTATAAATATTACAGTTTATACATGGGTACCTTATCAAGCCATAGTTGTCGGGACCCATTTAACTCATTTTTCTTAGGTTGTTTAGGTGAGTCTTTTATCTCTTATAAGTGGATGCTTTCCCTCATGGGTTTCCTCCTCTACTTGAGATACTCTTGTTCATGGGTTCCTCATCAGACCTAGTCCCAGAACCCATTTATCTTGTCTTCAAGTTTTCTAGAAAGATCATTGTTTGTACATGGGTACCTTATCAGGCCTTTAGTTTCTAAGACCCATTTGACACATCTTTCTTAGTTGTTTAGGGAATTATTATTTCTATTATACCTTGCCATAACCTCGACCTCAGATTCAATGAAGGGGGATGTTGGTGTGTGTGACTTGCCTCATTGTCCTAAGGGTCTCGTCTAGATCATGTGGTGATTCATCTCACCCAGCGAGTTCATAGGTCTTAGGAGTTATATGAAAAGTGATAGATTTCATCATAGAATATCATTTTAATATACGTCAGTGGCATCATAGGAGTTAAATTCCATATTTGGAATCATAACTCATATTTCCCTCTTACAGGGAATGATTTTCCAGACACGGGAGTTACACAACATTCCTATATGTACCCTCCTTTTATTGATCTATGAGAATGAGTAGACTTGTTTTTCTGTTTGAATGATTTTCCATTGTTTGAATCTCATTGATTACGTTGGAGCTATCATGTTACCATTAAATTGAAAATTCAACGTAGTACACAAGTTTGTATATCGATTCTCACATTCACTCTCGCAAGTTGCACGATGATTGCAGATTAGATCTAGATTGTCCCAAATATGTAAAATGTGTGTGATGGAATAGAATAAAATCGCCTCCTGTGTAGTGTATGGAGACCAATAAAACACTTGTCCCTTGTGTGAATGTACTATATATGTACTTTATAGTGTTCTTATGCCTTTATGCAAACTTAGGTGGTGATCAATAATTTGTATAGTGCTTGGCTCCTTATTTGGAAGAATTAATTAAGTATATATATGATTCCCTTTTTTTAATTTCATCATTGATAACTGAAAGCTTGACCCAAAGTGTTAAAAGGTGACTAAGAAGTGAAAAGAACCCAAAAGAGTAAGAAGAAGAAACGGAGGAACATAAGTGCCTAGGAGGGACAAGAGCACCTAGGTGTTTCTGTTCTAACTGGGCGCTAGTGTCTAAGGCCATGAAAAGGTAAACTAGTCAAGTGTTGGCATAACTGTAAGATGTGTAAAGCCTTTAAAGTGCAAGAGATAAAGCAACCAAAAGGATGAAAAGAGTTACCTATCACTAGTTTTATTTCTTAGGAATCATGTATACATTAGTATGATTTAGGACCTAGAAATGTACCCAAGTGCATAAATTTTGTGTCTACAACATCATATATACATAATCAAATATTTGTGTATGATATTGATAATCTATGGTGAATGAATATATTCAAAGAGAAGAGAAAATCCTAAAAGAAGGATTATGCATGAAAATATGTGGATTACGAGAAAAACCTAATGGGAATCAGGGTTAAAGATAAAAGTCTTGATTTGGAATAAGGTGATTTTTGAAAAATAGGTTAAGGATTTGATGAATAAGACCAAATGATTTAACCTAGATAAAAAATAAGTGTTAGTAAATGAAGCAAGAAGTAAGGATGGTTATTTAATTAAATTAAGGTTAAGATTAGACCATGATGTAAATTCATATTAAATTAAGAATTAACATTTATATCTAAACATACATATAGAGAATTGAAAGATAAATCAATTAGAACATATTAAAAAATATAGTAAGACATGAGAAGGTGAGGTCTTTGACTAGTCTAGAAGTGATATAGGTATGAAATATAGATAAATTAGTTATAAATATTCTACATATGCTTCATATTTGATTTTGGAAATGTACTTTACACATGGAAAAAACTATTCTCCTTAGAACAATCCATTTATATTGTTTTCATGCTAAACGGTTTGGTCTAGATAGAAAAGAAGGCTCTGTAACTCTTTGAACCTTTACGAGTATCTAATATATGCTTCAATATGAAATATTAGGTCTTCAAAATGTGTGAAACCATTTGTAGTCAATTGATTTAACTTAAACCATAACATAGGGAAAAATACCTAGAAAAATGTTAGTGGTTAGGTTTAAGTGGAATATATACACCACCTATATTGGAATTAATATGAAGAGGCATCAAAAGACATAGTTCTTCACCTATAGATGTGACATAATACTGCATGGATGTAATGATATTTGATAACCCAATAAATTTATAATTCTTTTTATTGACTTTTGTTGTTTATGCTTAACTTGGGTTTGAGGGATTTTTATTTGGGAAGATTAGTTCTTGAACATAGTTTGGAGTGATTTAGACCTACATGGGGGTTTCTCATACTTTGAGGAAATTTAGGAAATATTTATCTTACCTTTTGAGTTATTTGTTTTTAAGAGCATAGAAAATTTCTAGGTGAGTTTGAGGTACATAAATGACTCCAATTTACTTGATTACATATGGGATTCTATGGATATAATATCATATTAAGGCTGAACCATAGTGAAATTAATAAACTATAAAATATATACAAATAATCAAACTAAGCGTTGAGTGGCCCTAGATGGGACCATTTTGTTAGATTTAGGAGGAAAAATGAGATCTAAAGATCACACATCTACCATTAAAGCCGAAGATTATAGATTATGATATGCAGTCAATTAGACACATGAATAACTTAAAATTAGATAGTGAATGGAGATATTAATAAGATAGATATTGAAAGTAAATAACGAACAAGAGAAGAGATAAATAACACCAAATTTTAGTGGAGAAACCTAAAGGAAAAATTCCACTGGTAAAACATTATCTTTATTAAGAATTCAACACAAGTTTAACCCAACACTTCCACTTCTAGTTTGCAGTCATTCACAATGTCTGCTCAACTATTTTCTTGATTAGATCATACAATGATCATCGACTATATCTTATTATAACATATCAATATTTAAGTCAGTTTGTACAACATGTATACATTGTAGATGTAGCTAGACAACCAATCCCGAGAGGGATCACCCAAATCAATGTGGGTGGGTGAATCAGTCGAGCCACTTCAATCTTATAATGTGAAAGACCTTCACAATAAAGTTTTCTTGACAAAAATTTACATTTAATGTTGAGGCGTATTATAGTGGCTGATCCCACTTGACATTATCACCCCAAGACTCCCCCTTAATGTTAAGTGGGAAGACAAATCAGATAAGTTAAAACTACCTTTTTATAGAAAAGGATTTACAGACCTTGAATCAGTGATTCAGGATAGCATGCCAACAAGGGAAATCTGGAGATATTCCCATACAGAAATTCTTAAGACTAGTGCTTTAAATTTGAAGACTTACATAAGAATTGGATCCTTTTATAACCTAAGGCATACCCATAACTGAAGATTCCGTGGGATTTACAAGTAAGTTCACAAAATATGACACATTTACTTATTACAAATAGAGGAAGTATTGAAATTTTTCAGTAGGCCGTTAAGAGGTGGCATTTTCATGCACACTCCCCCTCAAGGGAAACTCTGATAGGCCCAACAAGGAACAGAACTTGCAAAACTTGACAGAACACAATGGTTTTGTGAAGATATCTACAACCCGATCTTTAGTTAGCCAAAACTAGAGATCAATATCACCATTAAGGATTTTTTCCCTGATGAAATGCATATGAACTTCAATATGCTTTGTCCTTTGATGCTGAACTAGATTATTTGCAAAAACAATGTATATCTGACTATCACATAGAAGAGTAGTACTCCTTTTGACATCCATGTGCAACTTAGCCAACAACCTTTTTAGCCACATAACTTTTTTAACAGCTTCCATGGAACTCCTATACTCTACCTCAATAGAAGATATATACATTGTTGGTTTATTTTTGTTACTCCAAGTGATGACACCTACAATAATCTTGAAAAGATATCCAGAAGTAGACTTTCTATCTACAGTATCATTGGCATGATCAGAGTCACAATAACCAAATAGTTGTGCATCATTAAAAGGAAAATAAAAAATACAATAATTGATTGTTCCTTTAATATATATCAAAATCCTTGTTGCTATTTTCCAATTATCTTCATAATTCTCTTACATAAATATTGAAACTACTCCTACTACATAAGAGATATCAAGTCTAGTAATAGTTAAGTAGATTAGAATACCAACTAGCTGCCTATATAGAGTAGGATAAAATTTAGCACAAGCAGTTTAGGACCTTGTAATCTTTCTGAAATTTCCAACCTTACATGAATCTGAGCTCCCTGTGAAAAGTTATGGCCATTTGAATATCTGTGTCAGGGTTTGCTTTCTGTCAGGTTCAGGGTGTTAATGCTCAAAATGTTGTGCCTCCTGAAGGTGTGCCTTGGCACACCCATCCTCATGTCAACATACTCTTAAGTGCATCATAGGCACTAAAAATGTGGTGTCGACATCTTCTGATCTGTGCCTCCAACCTGTACTAGGGCATGACTTTTTACATGTCAACATCTTCTGATCTGCGCCTCCAACCTGTGCCAAGGTGCAACTTTTTACATGTCGACATATTCTGATCTGTGCCTCCAACTTGCACCAGGGTGAACCTTTTTACATGTCGACATCTTCTAACCTGCGCCAGGGCATGACTTTTTTCGTGTCGACACCTTCTGATGTGCGCCTTCAACTTGCGCTAGGGCGTGGCTTTTTTTGTGTCGACACCTTCTAATGTGTGCCTTCATCCTGCGTCAGGGCACAAATTTTTTTGTGTCGACACCTTCTGATGTGCACCTTCAACCTGTGTAAGGGTGTGACTTTTTTTGTGTCGACACCTTCTGATGTGCGCCTTCAACCTGCGTCAGGGTGTGACTTTTTCTTGTGTCGACACCTTTTGATGTGCACCTTCAACCTGCGCTAGGGTGTGATTTCTTTTGTGTCGACACCTTCTGATGTGCACCTTCAACCTATGCTAGGGTGTGACTTTTTTCGTGTCAAAATTTTCTGATCTGCGCCTTCATCCTGTACCATGGGCGTGAATTTTTTCGTGTCGACATTTTCTGATCTGCGACTCCAACCTGCACCAGGGGTGGCGTAAATAAATTTCAGGTTTTGAGTTTCTTGTATTTCCATAATCTTCTGCTTGTCCATATTTACCCGGGGAGGGAGATATATACAATAGTCAGTATTTAGAAAAGCATTTTTGACATCCATTTGGTGAATCTCCCAGCCGTATCGGGCAATCAATGCAAGAAGAACTCTTACAATGATCGTCTTAGTAACAAGAGCTAAAGTCTCAACATAGTCAATACCTGGTTTCTAAGTGAAACCACGAGCTACCAACCTTGCTTTGAATTTTCCAATTTCTCCTAGAGATTTATATTTAATTTTGAACAACTACCTAGATCCTACAATGTTTCTTTTGGAAGGATGGACTAGTTCTCAAGTGTCATTTTTGATTAAAGCATTGTATTCATACTTCATAGCTTGAATCCATCTAACATCTTGAGATGCTTCTTCAAAGGATTGTGGTTCTACCTCATAGAATGCCATCAAGGCATGATAAGTATGTTTACTTCTAGTTAGTTTTCTAAGATTATCAGAATGAGAGTTTTGAACAAGATTTTTGGCCCATTTAGGAATCTTAGGTTGCAAGACATTTTGGGATGACTCCCCCTCAATCTTCATCATATCTAGATTAGTATAATCAGCATCTTGAACTTATATTTCCATAATATCAGTAGGAGGATTATCAGGATCTATCTCTATAACAACAGAGCAGGGTTCATTAGGATCAGTAGAGAAAGTTCTTTCTAAGAATTGAAAATTTCCGTTTTTAACAATTTCATGCTTGAATGGATCATAAAATCTCAATAATTTAGTTCTACAGCTATAGCCAACAAAAATACAAGATAAAGAGGTTGGATCAAAATTATTCATTTTTTATTTTGGAATGAAAATGGAAGCAAGACTATCAAATATTCTTAGGTGAGAGATATCCAGTTTTTGCTATCCATACTTCATGAGGAGTAGCTTGATGAAGAGGTTTTATAGGTAGTCTATTTAAAATATAGACATCAGTGTTCATAACTTTAGCCCATAAGAACTTAGGCACATTAAAAGCATGAGTCATAGTCCTAGCCATTTCTAAGAGAGTCCTATTCTTTCTTTCAACGATGCCATTTTTCTAGAAGGAATAGGGAGTGGTCAATTATTTTTGAATCCCACATGACACACAAAACTCATCAAAATTTTTGCTGACATACTCACCTCCATTATCAGTCCTAATTCTCTTAATTTTCATATTAAAAGCATTTTCAACGAGATCTTTAAATTCCTCAAATTTAGATAGGACATCAGACTTCTTTTTCATGAAATAAGACCAAGTCATCCTAGAATAATCATCAATAAAGCATACAACATACAAGGAACCACTGAGAGAAGGAACCTCAAGTGGACCTCTCACATCACTATGGATCAATTCTAATAAATGAGAGGATTTTGGATCATGATGTTTGTGAAATGGTTGAGCATGTTGCTTATCATGTAGGACACTTTCACAAGTTTCATGTTCTGATTTTATCTTAAGAAGACCAAAAACAAGATTCGATATAAACATATCATACAAGATTTTGAAATTTACATGACTGAGTCTTTCAAGCCAAAGTTGAATATCATTCCTAGAAGAGGAAGAAAAGAAAGACCTAGACAAAAAACCATCAAAGATATACAAGACATTTTTCTAAATGCCAGAAGAAATAACATTACTAAATTTATATTTTACATACCACTTATCTTGCAGAAATATAACTTTATAGTTTTCTTTGGTTAGTTGAGAGCAAGAAAAAACAATCTTTTTCAGTTTAGGAACATACAAGACATTCCTAATTAAACCATTAGACAACTTAACATTGCCACAACCTTCAGTTCTAATGAAAAAGTTATCTCCTAGATATATATTCTCTTCACATTTGATCATATCTAAAAGGATATTAGAAATGCAAGTCATGTGCCTGGAGGCACAACTGTCAAGAATCCATTCATTGTCATTTTAAGATGAAAGGGCAATATACAAAGCAATAGACTTCTCAGCCACATTTGCATGAATTTTCTTATGATTTTTCTTAAAATTATTAGGCTTGATGTTCTTAGCATTCTTGACTGATTTGTTAATCTTGACTCTATAATCAGACTCTTTATGTCCAAATTTTCCACACTTATTACAAGTTCCTTTAAATTTGACTTTAAATTACTAATTTCTCTTTGAAGAATTAGTCTTAGGATTTGTTTTAAATATAGATTTGGTATTGAATTTTTGATTTGGATTGACATTAATATTATTATGAGTTTATGATTTATGAGAGAACAATGCTTGAGAAGTCTCTTTTAAATCAAAGTTCTCCATGACTCTTTCTTCTTGAATCAACAAAGAAGACAAGGTGTCCAGATCAGGCAGATCATTCTCATTATGATATTTTTAATTAATAATTGAGATGTAATGTCTATATTTTTCATAAATATTAATCTGTATAATAAAATATAACAACTTATCTTGAAAAAATTCACAGTTACAACCATCTAATTGAGCTTTGATGTTCTAAATTCTCGCTAAATAATTCACAATTTTCTCATCCCCTTTCATGGGTGATGTAAATAGCTCTAAAACCAATTTAATTATCTTAGACAGCCTACTTCCTTCATGCATGGTATCTAATTGCTTCCATGCATATGTAGGTGAGTCCATATAACGTATATGCACCAAGAACTCATCTCTGATGCTTTGCAATAAAATGAACAAAGTTTCCTAAGATCTTTGAGAAAACGAACTAAGTTTTTTAAAGGTATCTTATCTCCCTATGGGACATTTTTATACACCATTCACAAGATCCCAAAGCTTCCTAGCCATAAAATAGGATTTTAAATGCACTTTCCAAATACTATAATTTGTTTCATTTAGCAGTTGAGACTTATCCTTCGAAAAACTGGAAGAACTAGCCATTTTTAATGCTTAAATGGTAATGGGAACAAATTCAGCTAAAAATGAGTCAAGGAAGTCAAACAGAGACAAATGACTAGTTATAGATCTTTTTAATAGCTATATAAAATCAAACAACTCAATTTTAGCTGAAAATTAGCTTGATTTGGTAGAAATTAAGATCAAATTTATAGAACAGACTTTGGGGTTGAGTTATAAGAGCTCGGCGAGTTCTTTTGTAACTTGAGATTGGCAAGCTAAAGGATGAGATAGACAAGGTAAAAAGGAAATCATATACAAGGTATAATTTGGAATCTACATGGTACAAAGAAAAATCAGAAAACTCATGAGAAAAATAAATATTGATGAGTTATTTTACAACTCGACAGGGCGAGCTCAAAAATGAACTACTTTAACAAAAAAATAAGTTAAAAAATATCTCATACGGGGGTCGACACATGGCACAGATCAATAATACCAAGAAAGGCACATGTCATATTTAAAATAGATCCTCGGGTGGACGACACAACACTTTAAAAATTAAAGTTAAAGCTCTATTTCAGGTCTAAAACTAATTAAAAACCGCAATAAAAGATACAAAAAACACGTCAAAAAACTTATAACAAGTCTGACAACAAATACACTTGTCACTTTTCAATTAGTTCACATTTTGCAAATGAAGATAATAAGATAGACTAATAATTAATTAAAAGACAAAGCCGTATACACATGTCTTAAATTAATTGGATCACATTTCACATTCTGAAATAATGTGATAACAAATTCAATGTCAAACAAGCCACTTCTCAAAAAATTAATGGCTTAAATAATTTATAAACCAAACTTGAAATAAAGTTTAGGTCTAGAAAAGGAATAAGACAATTGTCACAATCTAAAAGCAAATCTAAAGTAAAGACTGACACTCTGGCACAATTAGAGTACGTGTCAAAAAAATTGGTTCACGTTTAGAAATTTTGGCAAAGTCTGACAAGTGAGAAAATTAGAATACGTGTCAATTTTTAATTAGCTTAGACTTCACAGTTTACAAACTTAAGAAAAAATCCATGGAATGAAGAAAATTAGAGATCTTGTGGTACAAATAAAAATTAATAAACCCGTGAAAGAAAGAACTAAATTCTGACACCACAAAAAATGAATATATGTGTCATTTTTCTATTAGCTCGCACTTTGCAAGTCTATCAAATTCTAATAGATATATACGTGTCCAAATGTTATTCGATTGTACTTCACAATGCAATTAAAATGGAATAAGTCAAACAATATACATGATTTTAAATGGCTCACATTTCACAAATCTGACAAATGCAACAAGGTGGCTGCCTTTTAAATGGATCACATTTCATAAATCTGACAAATGCGATGGAAAAGACACCTGGAGAAATTTTAATTGGTCTAACAAATTGCCACAAATAAATGAAAATGACCGAAATGTGGAAATGTGCCACTTAGAGCAATTTTAATGGCTCAAGTTTTACAAATGTCAGAGGATAGCTAGTACAATTTTGAAAAGCAGAAAGACATGCATAAAGCCCTTATTGGCACACATATTTCAACTGACAATTAGATAAACAATATTCTGACACCTCAAAGAAATATGGAGCAATTTGATTGGCTCAGGATTCGTAAAAAATGACAAATGCAACACTAGATGGAGAAATATGATTGGATTAGGTTTCGTAGTCAAAGAAAGTCAAAAAAATCTGTCAGGGCAAGCCAGATGGCACAAACTGATTGACCCAAGCTTCACAAAGATAGTAAGATGTTAGACTGAATCCACTTGGCACTCTAAGAGAGGGTACGGATTTGCAAATGCAAAAAGAAGAACAAGGACGCTACATGGAGCAATATTATTGGTCCAAGCTTCGCAAAACTGAAAAATACTAAAAAAAGAAATCTAGATGGCACAAAACGATTGGCCCAGGATTCGCAAAGGAAAATCATGCGAAAAAGATAATAAACAATGGAAAATGTGAAGACAGATGGCACCAAATGATTGGTCCAAGCTTTGTAAAGACAAAATTATCTAAAAAATAAGATTTTTACCGCTAGAACAGACTTAAAGCCTCAAACAAACTAGATCTAAATAGATCTTTTGGATCCAAATTCAAAAAAATGACCCAAACAACTATAAATGACTCAAAAACTTAAAACAAGCTCACAGATGATGGATTTAAACCACAAACTATTGAAACTAGATGCAGAAGCAAAGATCTAAGCATACAAAAGCTTTAAATACAATTTAAACAACCATTTAGCCCATATTTTACCAATGTTTCAAACAGTATTGGGGTGGGAATTGGAATTTTAAACCTAGTTTGCTTGAAGATGACTACAGGATATTTTAGAGTCTCGTAGATCCATAAATACACTTCAGATTGATCCTTAAGACACACGCACATGTAAATCACCAAGCTCTAATACCATGTTAGATTTAGTAGGGGATAAATAATCCACAAATTATAGATCCACCTTTAAAGCTGAATGTTATAGATTATGATATGCATTCGATTAAACACATGCATAACTTAGAAATAGATAGTGAATGTAGATTTTAATGAGCTAGAGCTTGAAAGTAAATAATGAACAAGAGCAGAGAAAACTAACACCAAATTTAAGTGGAGAAACCCAAAGGAAAAACTCCACTGGAAAAGAATTGTCTTTATTAATAATTCAACACAAGTTTAACCGAGGACTTTCACTTCTAGTTCACAGTTATTCATAATGTGTTCTCAAATATTTTCTTGATTAGATCATATCAATGATCATCAACTGTATCTTATAATAAGATCTTAGTCTTTAAGTCAGTCTGTACAACATGTATACGTTGTAGACAGCTAGACATCCAATCCCAAGAGGGATTACACAAATCAATGTGGGTGGGTGAATCGGTCAAGCTGCTTCACTCTTTAATGTGAAATACCTTCACAATAAAGTTTTCTTAACAAACTTTTACATTTAATGTTGGGGAATATTGCAATGGTTGATCCCACTTGACATTATCACCCCAACACATTCTTCTCACTACCAAATTGTTGGATAATTTGGTCCTATTAGATGGTTGAGTCTAAGAGTATAAAATGGTGCTATGAATATATTTAAATGACAATCAATGGTGATGGAATGCTTGCGATTGATGTGAGAATTTCTGTACATGAATAATAAGTGTAATGAGGAGAGAAAATATTGCAAGAGGAATAAGAATATATTATTTAACTCTAGAATAGGTGCACATGCCATGATTCAAGGGATTAAGTCAATACAATTATTATCTAGTGATAAATTACTAAATTTAGGCATCTAAATACTTCTATGACTTTATGAGTATGTAGTATCTTTAAATTGTTATCATTTTGATCTTATCATAATAACATTTATAATTTATTACCATGTTTACTTTATTATTGTATTTTCTTGATTCTAGGGTGAAATGTGTAGAATTTTTTTAACACTTTCATTTGTTCTAGATTAAAATGTGTCACGCGTTCTATATTTTAGGATAAATTGTGTAGTAAGTACATGATAAAATCACACTTTTATGTGTGTGTGTGTGTGTGTGTGTGTGTGTGTGTGTGTGTGTGTGTGTGTGTGTGTGTGTGTGTGAGAGAGAGAGAGAGAGAGAGAGAGAGAGAGAGAGAGAGAGAGAGAGAGAGAGAGAGAGAGAGAGAGAGAGAGAGAGAGAGAGATTATAATGATTAAAAATTGATTTATCATTAAAATTACTTATATTTAATAATTTTATCAATATAATTATATAATTATGTTAACATTATAATTATATAACATTAACCATAAGTGGAGATAAAGTTAGGGTAGATCCTTCCTCTTTTGATATGATTAAGAGGAATCATACACTATGGAGCATTATGAGAAAAGGGTGTCTTACTTGCTCTATTAAAAGAATCAAGGGTCATAATTTGACTCGCTCCATAGATTTTTATAGTACTTGGAACAACAAAGTGATTGTAATAAGAAGTATCTCTATAGGTGTTTCAAAGGAGAGCGTACCAATTTTTTTGGCATGCCGATGGATGGGAGGAAGATTTTGAAGGAAAAAAATACACAAAAAGAAACAAATCAACCATTTCTTTAAGGAAAAGGAAAGAGTCAACATTTGGAGGATGATATTTTTAGGATTCATTGTCCATCTCGTGGGATGAATTCAAGAATCAATTGATGAAGTATGTGATTACAGAAGATAAATTTTGTAATTTTTCCCCTTCCATTTCACTTTGTTAAACCAATTCCAATGCAAGCACACAATTAGTCTCCAATTTTTCTCTCTGTCTCTAGAATATTTTATCGAGATGTTTTAAGTTAATAGGATTGACTTACCATCGACCAAGCACTCATTGTTATTATTTTCTAAAATGGTAAAATTTTCACATAAAAGAATGAGTTGATCCTTATCCACCCTGACCTATGATTACATGAAAAAATGTCTTCTTTTACCTCTCCTTTAGAGATGGAGGCCAAACCAAACCTTGAAATGTCACTATCAAATATCATGTAGTCACCTCTTCTACTTATTTATGGACCCATAAGGTTTTAGTACCCATTAATATCTATGATAGGTAGACCAAGAAACCAACGAGGTTCCATGTTATGTTTAAGGATATTCATTAAATGAAATTTGGGATGTTGTCTCTATTACTGATTTGATATAGGAGGATAATAAGGTTATCCATCTTACCAAGGTCAATCCTTGTCAACTAATGGGCATGAAATTTTCCTAGGACGCTTACCAATTCATCAAAATATAAAATTTAGATAAGGTTTATAATTAACAATTATGTATTCTAAAGGTCCTTTATAATAAGAATAAGAAATTGAAGTAGGGCGTCAAATACCTCCAAGTATAGAGGAATAAAAAGAAGATGGATTGTTTTTTCCTAAAGGAGGAGATGTGGCATATTCTTATTTTTCATTCAAATTATAGAAGATATTTATAATATAAAATGTAAATCCGATAAGATTGAGGAGGAAGAGGTCAGACATATCAAACAAACCCTGAACCTGGTGGTGAAATTTAGGAAGAAAACCATCAAGAATCGTTCCTGCAATGCCAAATTCCTATAGGAATGGGTAAAAAAGAGGAAGGAAATATCTTTACATGAAAGACCTAACAAGATAGCTAGAGGAAGAAATAAAAAAGATGAGAGATTGGAGGTGCAGCCCACATATAAATAGTTGGAATAATTTAACAACTAGTGGGAAGTAGTTGTAGGCTTGAATGATATTTCTACATGATAACATCTTTTTATCTTGTTTCTAATTCCCCTACTTTTATCTCCTTTTATGAAAAATTGATAGCTTGGTGAATGTTTTTTGGATTTATGCTATTAGGGGATAATGGTCATGGGCCCACCCATTTATTTATTTTACTTTTTCTTTGGGATTACTTTTTCACTAATTTTTACAAGAAAGTGGGCCCTTTCTAAAATATTTTTACCCATTATAAAAAAATATATAACAGTCTTATTTTTTTATGAACTAGTAATCATATTACTTATATTTACTAAAAACATATTTTTAATATAATTTCAACAACTAAATTTAGAATAATGCCATACTTCAAGCTAGAATTGAAGGTACTTTTCTGTTATATCTTTAAGTCACCTTGGTGGTAGACCATAAGTCAACTTGATATTGGAGTTTCAAGTCATTTTAATGTCATCTATAAATTCATCCCAACGGAAAGTTTAAGTCAAACCAAAAAGTTAAATGTAAGTTTCCCATAAAGACATGTTTGATTCAACCTATAGAGTTGGTGTAAATACACATTATGTTAAAATGCAAAGTCACATTATGTCACACACAAAGGAACACTTATGCCACCCACAAATGCATCTTTAAGTTTAACCCTAAAGGTAAAATCAATATTCCTTAATGTTAGCCTATTTATAGTCAAACTTATGGAAAAAATAAATCATCTTAACATAAAAACATTAAGATGAATTATAGAATCCTAAAGCTCAACTTAACCTAGTCATTATAGAAATGTAATATTAAATTTGCCTAGTGTCATTGGTTTGACTAGTGTTGGTGTTACAAATTTTACTCCTATTTTAATGTTGTGACTTGGAATTATAATGTTTTCCAAAACTAAAGTTAATTATATTTTAATTTTAAGTGAATTAAAATATTACTTTATGTTGGGTAAATATTGTAATGAGAAATAACATAATAAGCTAAAGGCTTGAGTAAAATATCATTGGAAATGAATATTACATGAAATTTCTAGTCTGTTGGGATAAAACCTTAATTAGATTTTACAAGTCACACATGACATTCATAATTTTTGACACTTCAAAACTATAAGTATTAATTTAATTAATTGTAGTAGAAGCATTAGGAAAGGAAAAAAGTTGTTAGACATAATGAGGTTTATAGAATAAATTTGAGAAAAAGGTTATGAATTAAAAAGGCATTGACAAGAATCAAGGGGAATAAATTGAGGAAAAAGAAAATTATTTTCATAAGAAAGAAAATCATAAGCAATAAAATCATGAGGAAATATAGTTTCACAAGTAATGTGAGAAATGACTATATAAATTGAAGAAGAAGGCAATTCCCTAGGTTATTGATCCTCATTACTATATTTCAAGTATACGTGGTTCACCTTGTAGGTATTATCTTATATAATAACATCACTATTAGCATCTTGACCTATGATTTGACATCAAGAACATCCTTTAACACCTTTAATCTAATCAACTATTTCACTAGGGTGTTTCAAAAGATAGTCTCTAAGGTTAAAAAGGTCTTGAAGCTTTTATTTATCATCTAAAGTAATTTACTGTGATTTCCTTCCCTCACATTTAATAACAATTAGATAACTATTTATAACATTTTCATTTGAGAAAAAATCAATGGGAAGAGAAACTATAAATTTATGAGAAACATTAACCTCCACTTCATTTGCACATAGTTTCTAGGATTAATAGAAGGGATTTCAATAAAATCAATTGGATTATAATTTATCCAAGAACTTCTCCTAGTTATGGTTTTGGATGTAATCATGATTATGATGATGTAAAAATTATATATCGTAGATATCTTAGGGTTTGAATCAAACATACATCAATGAGAGATCACATACTACTGATCAATCAAATCTATGACCCAAAAATTAAGATCTAACTTTCGCGCAAGACATGTGGAAAGAATCAAAACAATGTAATTGCAAGTATAAAATTGAAACCGAAAGAGTTAGTTTAAGATTTGTGGCACAAGATATGCCACCCTATGATAGAGTCACACAACAGAATAAAATCATACAACACACAAATTTATACTAATTAAAAATCCTTAGTGAAATGTAAAATAATATTACCTCTAATGAGGTTGTTATAGAGTTTATAACAAGATCTAGACTATTAAAATGGTGGTAATACACTCTAAGGAATTCTATAGGTTCACTCTAAATCTCCTCTCTAGCTCCATCTCCTTAGAAAATTCTTACAACACTTCTACAACCTCAAACAATCTTAAAATGAGATGTTGGATATCCTATTATAGGCATATATTCATACTCTTTCTTCATTTCAAATTTCATCTTAGAATCTTTTCCCCAACCTTCTTAAACTTGAATTCAAATTTTTCACATTAATGGTGTCAAGATACCCTTATCTGGTAGCTAAGAAATCCATCTGGAAGAATCTAGGTCATTTGGTTAGTGGGTAGTTTTTCCCCTTGAATATGGTACATATGTTTCCTATTAGCCTCTACCTACTCCCTTATCACTTATTGGATTGTCCTCTAGTACCTTAGTCTATCGTACAATCCTTTCTTTGTCTATCTCCACATAATGCCCCAAGAAAAGGTCCATGCACAAATTTCTCTATTACAAAATCCTCATGAGCCACATTTGCACCTTATCAAAACTCCTACACATTATAATCTTCTAAAATGCACTAAGCACTATTGTGCATACCCTTCTTCATGATATTATTGCACACCATCTCTACCACACACTTCACAATACAAAACATTTTACAAAATCTTCTATGCACTCCTACGTAATCACCTAAATTTTTTTTCTGAGACTTCTTTGTTTTTTGATCATTGTTAACCTTGCGATCCTCAATACTTGGAAAAAATTTCAAATTTATGTAGAATTCAAACTTTCCCATGATGTTTCTGCATCAATTTATGTATAACATAGATATAGAATGCAAATGGAAGCTACAAAATAATGTGAAATATGAGTTGAAAATCCTATTTACTTTCTCCCGAGCTCCAAAAAATGTATTTTCTTTTCTCAAAATTTAACGAATTGAGATAGGAATATACTCTCCTTCCTTGAAACCTAATGTGGCAATAAAACTTTACAAAATGGTAAAAATACCTGAAATGTTTAAAGATACATATATTATCCATTCATTATTATCACAACCCCTTTAAGGAAATAATATTTTTAAGACAACACACCTAGTATAATGCATTTTCACAAATAGTCAAGTGTAATACAAGTGTTTGACCCTTGTCACTTTTAATGATATTAATAATTCAAGAAGTAAATGATAGATGAACTTATCCTAATTTTTATAATTTATTTTGGTAATGGGATGCTTCTTTATCACTCAAATCAATAACTCATTCCCTATAATATTTTCTTATGCACTAAGGAATTTATGTATCTATGGACTTATTGAATTGAAATGAGGATCTTACTAGTATAAATGTTGACAAAAACTGAGGGAAAAGATAACATAGAAGTTTTGAAATTCTTGTGGGAACCCGATTAAAGGTTAAAGATTACACATAAAAGAGGGAGTAAAAATACCTAGAAACCCAATAAAATAATCAGAGGAAGAGAAACCAAGGAAGAGAGAGAAATAAGAAGAGAAAGAAAATGTGAGAGAAAAGATGTAAATATGGAAAATAAGGAAATTATAGTGGGGAATATGACTAAGAATACGAAACACACACTAATACTTGAATCTAAAATTAACTCATAATCGATAACACAAAAATAGACAAATAAAACAAATTTATAGAAAATAATTAGTTGCTCATGAAATTTGGTGTCTACAATATGTAAAACATAAAATAACGGAAAAAAGAATGCCAAGGGACCAATATTAAGTGTCTACACTATAGTATCCGAAATATGACCCTATTTTATACAATTTTCTGTCATTTACTATCATTTATTATATTGTTAAAAGTAAAGTCCAATAATAACATTAACACCAAGGTGCATAGTATTAGACGACAACAATGGAGATAGAGGAGGATGGCTGTCATCTAATATAAATTTTGTTTCTTTAGGCTTGTATAAATCAATTTAATCAAAATCTAGGGTGTGATTCCATTCTAGCTACTCAAATTCAAATACAAATACTGATCCATAGCGATCCAAAATAACTCTACTTCATCAGAAACAATTAGCATAAAGAAGGAAAACAATGAAACAGAGGTACTGTCTTTTAAGTAACAAGACCACTACCCTGCGCAGGGCGGCAGTCCCAAGACCACTAGTCTGCATAGGGCGGTGGTCCTGGCCATTACGGATAGAAAAATAAAATCGAAATGAACAACCTCTGAATTTTAAAGGATGTTCATTTCTCTTCCCCTTCATGACATTTCCCATTCTCCAGTGCATGAGAGGACATGAGAAAGGCTATAAATACATGATTGAGGAAGTGTAGAAGGGCATCAAAGCATGGGAGCAAGTGAGTAAGAAGTCTTGGTGTTGGAAGTTGTAATTTTGTAGAAGAAAGGAGTGTTGAGATAGAGAAAGCACGTAACTCAAAGGAAGTGTTGAGATATTATCTACTTCTCTTTCTTACTTATTGTAAATTTTGTACCTATTGATTTGAATTGGCCAATAGAAGTGGGAAGAAAGAGAAATTTACCTTCTTGACTAGTTTTTCCTCCATTGGAGGTTTTCCAAGATAAAATTTTTGGTGTTATGAGCTTATATTCTTTCATTTACTACAATTGTTGATTCTAAGCACAAGCACAATAGTAATTCATTCACTAGCTATCTCTGTTATTTTCTAATAGAAAGAAAACAACAGTGATTAATTTGTGATTTTGTGAATTATTCCAAAGTTGAAGAGTTTACAGATCATTTTGGTATCAGAGCTAACAAGTGTTTAGGAGTGTGGTATTTCATTCTTGAATTTGTATGACAGTGACAAGATCTAAAGGCAATGAAGCTTTACCTTGCGATCTGGAGATTTCTACAAAGAAGTGGAAATAGAGAATTTGGGGAGTAATGGAGGAAGAGAACTTGGTCCATAGAATAGAGATGCTTGAGACCATGATAGATAGGATGTTTAGAAGGCAAGCGGAACTTGCAGATTTGTAGAAGACAACTTCTGACAAGCAAGACTCTATGGACTCGGTTGTTCGAGGCTTAGTTGAAAAGTTTGGTATAGGCTAGAGTCGCCATGAGGACGATTATGGGGAAGAGCATGAAGAAGATACTTCTAACACAAGAGAAAAGGTAAAATCTTAACATACTCCTTTTAAAGTTGAGACTAAAGTCGAAATCAAAAGATTTGAAGCAAAAGTAGATGTAGAATTAATGGATAAATGGTTGAAATAGTTAGAAGTCTATTTTAGCATCCATAATGTCACTGAGGCACACAGGATCACCTTTGCACATCTCAAAATGGAGGGACATGCTGTAGTTTGGTGGGAAACTCATCTAACTACTTGTGAAAATAAGAAACGTCCTATTGTGAAATATTGGCAAGAATTTAAGGAATTACTTAGAGCTAACTTCTATCCTATTGGCCATACAACTGACCAAATGATTAAATGGCAGTATTTTAGACAAGGCAGTGGTAAAAGTGTGTAGGACTATACTATGGAGTTTCGGAGGCAAGCCATGTTGCTGAATATGGATTTGGAGGATGAGGATATTCTGACCAAATACTTGGGAGGACTTCAAACTCACCTTCGAAGAAAATTCATCTCCACAAAGCCCAAGGATCTCAATGAAGCATGTGTACAAGAATACTACATAGATGATGGGAAAAAGCAAGGAGAAACAGAGCCGAGGGTAAAGCAGTCAACAAATCAGCAGAAAAAGGATTATGGGAAAATAAGTAACAAGAGTAAGTGGAAAGGGAAAGGTAAATAAGGTACCACTAATTTAAATACTTGTAAAGATCCCAAGAAGTTTTGCAAGAATTGTGATATCAATGGTCATACTGAAACTACATGTTGGAAGTTGCATCCAGAGTTACATCCAAAGAACCAAACCAAGGACTCCAAGAAGTCCATGACAGCTGTAAAGATAGAATGGGAGGTAGAAATCAAATATGACTATGATGTAGACGAAAGGATTGGATGCACGGCCACCAACGTGGACATTGAAGAGGAGTGAGAAGACTATTCCAGATCAAAATCTAGATCAAGAGGACTAAGGTAAATGCTTTGGTTGATACCGGTTCTCAATCTAAATTGATTTATGAGGTAGTTGTAAAGAATCTTGGTCTTGAGACTTACGAGCATCCACACCCATATCCTTTGGGTTGGGTGAAGAAGGGTGTTGAAATTTAGGTAACAAGAAGATGTCAGGTCAAGTTTGGGATAAATTCCCAATATATGGATGTTTTTGAAGCTGACGTTATTCCACTTGATGCTTTTGATGTGGTATTTGGGAGTCCTTACTTGTATGTTAGGGATGTTATCTTTATGAGAAGGGAAAACCAGTACAGATGGGTCAAGGATGGGATTAGCTACAACAATTGGGCACTCCAACGTAAGACACAAGTTACTATGGTAAGTGCTAACCAAGAAAAACAACATATTCAGTCAAATCATAATCAGTTTTATTTACTTTTGTTAAAGGATAAACAAGATGGGGTAGAAGTTTCAGATATTTCTAACCAAGGAAAACAAGATTTGGATAGTATTATTCAGTCTTTTCAGGAAGTATTTCATGCTCCTAGTGGATTACCACCAAAATGGGAAGTAGAGCATGAGATTCAGCTATTGCCAGAGTCACCTCTATCGAACATCAGGTTGTATAGGCAATCCTTGTTGGAGAGTATTGAGGTAAAGAAATAACTCCAAGAACTAATAGACCAAGGGGTGATACGTCCAAGATCCTCACCATGTGGTTTGCCTATTGTGATGGTGCCAAAGAAGGATGGTTCTTGGAGAATGTGCATCGACTACTGCGCTTTGAATATGATCACCATAAAGAACCGATATCCACTTCCCCATATAGATGATCTCTTGGACCAGCTTCAGCATGCCAAAATTTTCATGAAGTTAGATCTCAAGTCAGGTTATCACCAAGTCAGGATGAAGGAGGAGGATATATGGAAGACTTCCTTCAAAACAAAACAGGGTTTGTATGAATGGTTAGTACTTCCTTTTGGATTATGTAATGCACCCGCTACATTTATGAGATTGATGAATGATGCATTGTGGGATTTCATAGATTCATGTGTTATTGTATATCTAGATGATATCTTGATTTTTAGTGCCACATGGGAAGAACATCTAATGCATTTGCAGCAAGTCTTGCAAGTTCTCAGGGAGAAACAACTACTTTGTAATATGAAGAAATGTGAATTTTCCAAATAGTCACTTCTCTATCTTAGGCACGTGGTTGGAGGAGGAGAGCTAAGAGTGGATCCAAATAAGGTGGAAGCCATCACAAATTGGCCAACACCAATAGGAACCACAGAGACTAAAAGTTTTGTGGGAGCAGTATAGTACATGCGGAAGTTCATTTCAGGTTTCTCGGTAATTGTAGCACCTCTACACACAAGGGTCACAAAGTGTAAGGGTTTTGACTGGGGTAAGGAACAAGACAAATCCTTTGAGTTATTGAAATATAAGATCAGTCATGATCTAGTACTTTCTCTTCCTAGTTTACAGCAGCCTTTTGAAGTAGAGACAAATGCCAGTGATGATGCTATGGGCGCAATGTTGCTTCAAGGAGGTAAACCCGTATGTTATCATTCTGAAACCTTCACTTCAGTAGTTAAAGGATATTTAGTATATGATAAATAAATGTATGCACTAGTTCAGGAAATTAAAAAATAGAAACATTATTTGTTGGGTAAAGAAACTATTGTGCACACTGACCAAAAACCTCTCCAGTATTTGCAAGCACGGCCTAAATTGCAGCAGGAAAGGCACTAAAAATGGATGGGGTTTCTTCAGCAGTGCCATCTAGTGATCAAATACAAGAAAGGTAGTACAAATTTGGTGGCAGACATGTTGTCTAGGCCACCCACACATGAAAAGTTCTCCTGTTTGGCCACTATCTCTCAGGTCAAGTCCTTCACGAAGGAAGCTTACGGAGAAGCATATGCCCAAGACAAATACTTTGGGGTAACATTTCAGAAGTTGTAGTCCTGAGGGACTGAAAATATGGGGATTGAAGAATGTTATCTCAAGGACGGGCTGCTCTACCGATGGGGGAAACTTTTTGTGCCTAAAGTAGAAATACTTCTATTGATGAGGGAAGCACATACCTCGAAGGTAGTGGGACATTTCGATGTTGGTAAGCCCCTAGCCCACTTGCAAAGGTATGTATATTGGCCCAACATGCAAGAAGAAGTATCAAAATTTATTCGTGGATGTAAACTTTGTTGTACTAGAAAGCCTAAAACTAGGAAGGAAGGTTTATATATGCCTTTACCAGTACCTACTCGTCCGTGGGAGGACATTTCTATGGATTTTGTAGGAGGATTACCTATGTCTAAACATGGCCATGACTATCTCTATGTTGTTGTGGATAGATTCAATAAAATGTGTATTCTTATGGCATGTAAAAAGACAGTAAAAGCACATGAGGCAGAAGATATTTTCTTTGCTAATGTATGGGTGTATTTGGTTTTCCAAAGTCTATTGTCTCTGACAGGGATTCTAGGTTCTTGGGGAAGTTTTGGACTACTTTGTAGGACAAGATGGATACCAGGTTACAGAGGAGAAAAGCTTTCCATCCACAAACAGATGGACAAACAGAGGTGGTAAACAAGACTTTGGTACAGTTGATCAGAGGGTGCAACAGTAAGTACCCAAGGACTTGGGATGAGTCCTTAGCCTACATTTAGCATTCCTATAACTGGGTAGTACACACATCCACTATGAAGTCACCATTTTAAGAATGCTTGGGATATCTACCTAGAAATACGCTGGACATAGTAGTTGGACAGCAGGATGAGGAGGATACACAAGACACAGAGGTGACTAGAGCCAACAAGTTCATAAATAGGATCTGATAAATCCATCTCAAGGTCAAAGAATAGCTAGAAAAATCTCAAGTAAAGTACAAAGCTAGGCACGATCAACATAAGAGGGAACACAAGCTTCATGTTGGAGACAAAGTTTGGATTTACTTGAGCAAGGAGAGACTACAAGGTCAAGCACGGAAGCTCAAGCCACTACAATATGGACCCTTCACCATATTGAAGCAAGTTGGGGAAAATGATTTTTGACTTGATTTACCATCATTCAAGAGGATGTACTCTGTAGTAAATTGTGAGAACTTGCACCTATATGAGCCATCCATGCTAGATGAAGATGAATAACTACAGTTGCTACCTTCCATTGAGGATTGCGTCTTAGACTCACGATGTGAATTAGAGGAGGATGTAGTGCTACAGTAGAAGGTCAGAGAGACTAGAAGGGGTCTACAGGAGTCTTGGCAGATTAGAATGAAAGGAAAGACACCAAGGTAGACTTAGGGGTACTTGAAGGAGAAAGCGAGGGAATTGCTCCCTCATCTACTCCCCCACTAAGATTTTTTGGGACCAAAATCCTCCTAAGAAGGGGAGGTGTGATCCATAGGGATCCAAAATAACTCTACTTCATCAAAAACATTCAGCACAAAGAAGGAAAACAATGAAATATAGGTTATGTCTTTTAAGTAACAAGATTGCCACCCTTTGTAGGGTGGCGGTTACAGAACCGATGCCCATCTAGGGCGGTAGTCCTAGGACTAGTGGTTTGCAAAGGGCGGTGGTCCTGACCATTACAGACAGAAAACTAAAATTGAAACGAACAACCTCTGAATTTGAAAGGATGTTCATTTCTCTTCCCCTTCATGATCTTTCCCATTCTCTAGTGCACATGAGGACATGAGAAAAACTATAAATACATGATTGAGGAAGTGTAGAAGGGCATCGAAGCATGAGAGCAAGTGAGAAAGAAGTCTTGGTGTTGGAAGTTGTAATTTTGTTGAAGAAAGGAGTGTTGAGATAGAGCAAGTAAGTAACTAAAAGGAAGTGTTGAGATATTATCTACTTCTCTTTCTTAGATATTGTAAATTTTGTACCTGTTGATTTGAATTGGCCAATAGAAGTGGGAAGAAAGAGCAATTACCCTTCTTGACTGTTTTTCCTCCATTGGAGGTTTTCCAGGATAAAATTGTTGGTGTTATGAGATTATATTCTTTCTTTACTAAAATTGTTGATTCTAAGCACAATAGTAATTCATTCACTAGCTATCTCTGTTATTTTCTAATAGAAAGTAAACATCAACGATTAATTTGTGATTTTGTGAATAATTCCAAAGTTGAAGAGTTTACAGATCAAATACTGAAACAATAGTACTAAGTGGGAATTTTTCCTTACTTGAATTGTTCATCCAACCATCGAGCTCTATGTGTGTGCCTTGCATGCTCATAAATAATTTCCTCTTTGAATTTGACTGTGCATATTCTGATACATGTATTTTTTTTGTAACGAGCTCGCACCTCTTAGATTCATTTCCATATTTTAATTGATATTCCACAACTTTATATTTTATGAGACCAACTAATTATTTTCCTATTGCATGTGTACTCTCCTCATCGATACAAATTTTCAATTTAGGTGAGCCACCACATACATTGCACGTTGCATCCAAAATGCTTTCTTATAAAAAAAATTATCCAATTGATCTTTCATAAAATATGGTAGGAATAAATTCCCTTACTAATTTTGGTGGGACATTTAATCCAGACTCTTTCAACATGATGATAGAATGCAAAACACAACGTACTTGATGAAAAACATCATAATACATTGAAAACACAACATGATGCCTACAACATCAAGTGCTACGTGAGTGATTGACTTTCACATAAAAGGGTTTTCTCATTTCAAATTTTTTTTCTAATGTCAATTTTTGGATTTTCGTTCTTAAACTTAGAGAACAATTGTGTTTGAGTCATATCCAAGAAATGTTGTATATGCACTTATCGATCATGCTAACCTATTCTTATTTTTATTGTATCTCTTCTATATGGTCAAACCCTTGTGTTCTCATTCCAAAACTTTACAAGTAATTATGTTAGAATATCTGATGTATCCTTGTCTTTCCATGGGAGTCTACAAGAGAATTCCCAGTAGTCGGTGTTTTTGGCTGACTCAAGACTTTTGTGTCTCCCTATTACTTTCATTAATGTTTTTTAGTTTACCTTCAAATATCTACTTGTTTTATAATCAAGTGTTTGTTCGATGTTTTATCACTTACCATACAATTAGTAAGTGCACACCATGTAATATTACTATCTTTTGTGCCTTTTTTGAGACCTACAATATTGTATTCTTTATGCATATTTTCAAAAATTTCCACATCTTGAACATTAATATTTGATTTTCTTATCCCTAGGGTCTTCATTGTAGATCTCAACTTAATTAATTTCATTAATGTAACAAATAATTGACATATTTGTGTATAGTTTATTTTCTCAAGGTAATTATCTCATATTCCCATATCTTTTCTTCTCACATTTATGTCAGACATTTTGTTAGACATTGGATTTATAATGTTTTCATCAATTTCAATTAAGTGAATAGGTTTTCTATGAAAAATGGAAGGATGTTTTCTTAGAGGTAAATATTCATTTATAAGGGTAATTTCCTCATTTGGTGTTTCCATGTAATTTTTAGGATTAACATTTATATTCTCAGGTAAAGGTTCATTATTATTATTCATATCAAATTCTTTATCAATACTTATTGGAAAATAATTATTCTCCTCATTATCATTATGTATTTCTTCATCATTGTCTACAACATCAAGTGCATTTGAGATAGTAGATGTATCTTGCCCTCTATGCATTTTTTGCATCCGCAACAATTTCTTTATTCTAATCACTTATAATTTCTATGTTGTCTCGTTCTTCACATTTTTCATGTCCTTATGTCATTTTTTATCCCCCATGATTAGTAAAATATAGATAGTGGGGGTGGGGACAACTTTAATTACCAAAAATTTGTGCAGGAGGGTACATAGAATTACAGAGCAAACAAAGGGGAGACATAATTCCCTTGAAAGGAACAAAAAAGGACGTTAGAGGGGGTAGAAAATATTAAACAATATAACGCTTTGTGTTATAACATGTATGCATTATAACGTATATTTTTTTTGTTTTTTAGCTCTCCCAAGGTAAGGCCCCATGGCTTAGAACCAGTTTGGAACCCCGAGCATGTGGCATGTACATGCTCAAATACAACAAACAACATGTTTTTTATACAAAACAAAAAAAATCCTTCCACTACAATAAATGCCACAAAAATGATCAATTTTTTCTTAAAAATATGACTACGAGGTCAATGACACTTTCTCTATCCAGATATATGACTTTTCAAATTTTCTGCTTTGTATAAGGTTCTTATCCTTATTATTTTATAACTAGATATTTTTATAGCTCTATTTTTTGTGTATTCATACACATCTATCTTTCATCGTGTATCTTTTTTTTCACTCCTCCAAAATGATTAAAAATTATATAGTCCCAAAATAGATCTAATTCTATACATATTCAAAAAATCTAATTTTTGATATTTTTTGAGGTAGTTGGGGGGGGGGGGGGGGCGTGGTCGGTTATCTGTTATTTTTTAATTTTCAAAATATTTGTACTTGGAAAATCATAAAAATAAATACTCACTGAAAAATATAAAAAAATCTATCCAAAACAAGATGATCCTATCTATCTTTCTAAAAAGGGTTTTCAAAAATATGAAATAGTGCTAACAAATGGAAGGTGTGGGAACGAACGACTATCTACTATATTTTTTTACAAAAAAAGAGAACCTATTGAAATTTTAGCTCTTTAATCCACTTATATTTAACCATGTAGAAAAATAGTAGTTTAGAAACTAGACTTGAAATGCTACAATTCATGTTCTTTTGACATCTTCAAATTTTGAGTGTAATTATCTCAAATAACTTGTACAAGTTGATTTCTTATTTTTTAGAAAAAAAACATTCACGTAAGACCCCTTTTGACCTTCCATTTCCACACACTTACCCTCCAAGTCATCTGATTAGTGGGTAAATTTTCCCCTTGACTACCACATATGTTGCATATTAGCCTTTACCTACTCCCTTGCCACTTTCTAGATTTTTCCTATAGTACCTCGGTCTACCACCCAATCCTTCGTTTGTCTAGCTTTGCACAATGCCCCATAGAAAAGGTCCACACATTCCTTTCTCTATTGCACAATCCTCACGAGCCACCTTCACGCCTTATAAAATAGCCTACGAATTATAGCCTTCTAAAATACATTAAGCACTATTGTACGTACCCTTCTTCATAATCTTATCGCACACCATTTCTACCACACACTTCACAATACAAAACATTGCGTAAAATCCTCCATGCAATCCCGCACAATTGCATAAATTTTTTTCCATGCCTCCTTTATTTTGCAAGCATAGTCAACCTTGTGCACCTCAATACTTGGCTAAAATTTCAAATTTATGTAGATTTCAAACTTTCCTGTGATGCTCTTGCATCAACTTAGGTATAACACACACACACACACACACACACACACACACACTTATATATATAATGTTTATGGAAGCTACAAAATAATGTGAAATATGAATTTACAATCCTATTTACTTTCTCTTGAGATCTAAAAACGTACTTTCTTTTCTCAAAATTTAAGGAATCTCTAAGAAGTTACTCTCCCTCCTTGAAACCCTAATATGGCAACAAAACCTTACAAAATAGTAAAAATATGAAACTTTTAAGCATACATGTATTATCCATCCATTATTATTACACCCCCTGAAGGAAACAATATTTGTAAGACAACACTTCAATATAATGCATTTTTGCAAATAGTCAAGTGTAATACAAGTGCTCGACCCTTATCACTTTTAATGATCTTAATAATTCAAGAACTAAAAGCTAGATGAACTTATCTTAATTCTTGTAGTTTACTTTCGCAATGGGATGCTTCTCTATCACTCAAATCAATAATTCATTCCTCATACTCTTGTTTTATACACTAAGGCATTTATGTATTTATAAACTTCTTGAATTCAAATGAGGACCTTATTGGCATTCATGTTGACACAAAGTGAGGGAAATCTAATAAAGAAGTGGTAAAATTCCCTGGGAAGAGGGAATTAAAAATGTACTACATTTCAAGTAAAAGACCTAGAAACCTAGTAAAACACTATGAGGAAGAGAAACCAAGGAAGAAAGATAAAATAGGAAGAAGAGAAAGAAAACATGAGGGAAAAGATGTATATAGGGAAAAGAAAGAACATTACAGTGGGAAAAATGACTAAGAATATGAAACACATATTAATAAAAACATAAAAATAACTCATAATCAATAAATACACAAGTAGAAAAATCACTAATAAAAACATAAAATTAACTCATAATCAATAAATACACAAGCAGACAAATAAAACAAAATTATAACAAATAAATAGTTGTCTATGAAAATTAGGTGTCTACAATATGAAAAGCATAAATTAGTGGAAAAACAAATGCCAAGGGACCACTACTGAGTGTCTACTATCCTATCCAAACTATTATCCTATTTTATATGATTTTCTAGCATTTACTATTATTTATCGTATAGTTAAAATCAAGCTAACACTAACAACAAGGTACATGGTATAAGATGGCAACAACTAACATGGCAATGAAGGGAGTTGGAGGAGGAGGAGGATGATTGTAATCTAATATAAATTTAATTTCTTTAGGCTCGTATCAAAATCTAGGATGTAATTCCATTCCACCTATTTTTTATAATTAACATTATATTTTTATACACTATTATTAGAAGTGTCATTTTTCAATTAATTTAAGAAAAAACAAAACTCAAAATTTATTATTAAAAAGCACAAAAATGGATTCCTTTATGTTTGCGTCTTTTGGGAGCATCAATTGAAGGAGTTTCTCAAAGATATCTACATGATGTGTGATGATTAAAATAAAGTGGATTTTATATTAACTAGGATAGATGAATTTGGATGACCCAAAATGTCGACACATTGTACTAAAATACACCACATGAGAATTCCATGTGACTTGACATTATAGAGCACAAGCATATTTTAACTTTGTCCAAGTGCTTTGAAATTTATTGCAATCACTCTTATCATGTTTACTTTTGTCCATTTGAAAGGAATTAAAGCACAAGTTTAATGGGACATTTATCTTCATTTTAAATCAACTTGACATTTGAGGTAGTTGGAGGGGCGTGGTCGGTTATCTGTTATTTTTCAATTTTCAAAATATTTATACTTGGAAAATCATAAAAAATAAATATACTCGCTAAACAATATAAAAAACTCTATCCAAAACTAGATGATCCTATCTATATTTCTACCAAAGGGTTTTCAAAAATATGAAATAGTGCTAAAAAATGGAAGGTGTGGGCATGTGTGACTATCTACTATGTTGTTTTACAAAAACAAGAGAACCTATTGAAATTTTAGCTCTTTAATCCACTTATATTTAACCATTTAGAAAAATAGTAGTTTAGAAACTAGACTCAAAATGCTACAATTCATGCTCTTTTGACATCTTCAAATTTTGAGTGTAACCATCTCAAATAACTTGTACAAGTTGATGTTTCTTATTTTTCAGAAAAAAAAAAATCCACTTAAAACCTCTTTTGGCCCTCCATTTCCACACACTTACCCTCCAAGTCATCTGATTAATGGGTAGTGTGTCCCCTTGACTACCACATATGTTGCCTATTAGCCTCTACCTACTCCCTTGTTACTTTCTAGATTTTTCCTATAGTACCTTGGTCTGCCGCCCAATCCTTCGTTTGTCTAGTTTTGCACAATGCCCCATAGAAAATGTCCACACAATCCTTTCTCTATTGCACAATCCTCATGAACCACCTTCGCACCTTATTAAAAATCATACACATATAGCCTTCTAAAATACACTAAGCACTATTGTACGTACCCTTCTTCATAATCTTATCACACACCATTTCTACCACACACTTCACAATACAAAAAATTGCGTAAAATCCTCCATGCACTCCCGCAAAATTGCATAAAAATTTTTCCATGCCTCCTTTATTTTGCAAGCATAGTCAACCTTGTGCACCTCAATACTTGGCTAAAATTTCAAATTTATGTAGATTTCAAACTTTCCTGTGATGCTCTTGCATCAACTTAGGTATAACACACACACACACACACACACACACACACACACACACACACACACACACACACACACACACACACACACACACACACACACACACACACACACACACACACACACACACACACACACACACAATGTTTATGGAAGCTACAAAATAATGTGAAATATGAATTTACAATCCTATTTACTTTCTCTTGAGATCTAAAAACGTACTTTCTTTTCTCAAAATTTAAGGAATCTCTAAGAAGTTACTCTCCCTCCTTGAAACCCTAATATGGCAACAAAACCTTACAAAATACTAAAAATACGAAACTTTTAAGGATGCATGTATTATCCATCCATTATTATTACACCCCCTGAAGGAAACAATATTTGTAAGACAACACTTCAATATAATGCATTTTTGCAAATAGTCAAGTGTAATACAAGTGCTCGACCCTTATCACTTTTAATGATCTTAATAATTCAAGAACTAAAAGCTAGATGAACTTATCTTAATTCTTGTAGTTTACTTTCGCAATGGGATGCTTCTCTATCACTCAAATCAATAATTCATTCCTTATACTCTTGTTTTATACACTAAGGCATTTATGTATTTATAAACTTCTTGAATTCAAATGAGGACCTTACTGGCATTCATGTTGACACAAAGTGAGGGAAATCTAATAAAGAAGTGGTAAAATTCCCGGGGAAGAGGGAGTAAAAAATGTACTACATTTCAAGTAAAAGACCTAGAAACCCAGTAAAACACTGGGAGGAAGAGAAACCAAGGAAGAAAGATAAAATAGGAAGAAGAGAAAGAAAACACGAGAGAAAAGATGCATATAGGGAAAAGAAAGAACATTACAGTGGGAAAAATGACTAAGAATATGAAACACATATTAATAAAAACATAAAATTAACTCATAATCAATAAATACACAAGTAGAAAAATCACTAATAAAAACATAAAATTAACTCATAATCAATAAATACACAAGCAGACAAATAAAACAAAATTATAACAAATAAATAGTTGTATATGAAAATTAGGTGTCTACAATATGAAAAGCATAAATTAGTGGAAAAACAAATGCCAAGGGACCACTATTGAGTGTCTACTATCCTATCCAAACTATGACCCTATTTTATACGATTTTCTAGCATTTACTATTATTTATCGTATAGTTAAAAGCAAACACTGACAATAACACTAACAATAAGGTGCATGGTATAAGACAATAACAACAAACATGGCAATGAAGGGAGTAATAATAAGGTACATGATATAAGACAATAACAACAAACATGGCAATGAAGGGAGGTGGAGGAGGATGATTGTAATCTAATATAAATTCAGTTTCTTTAGGCTCGTATAGCTCAATTTGATCAAAATCTAGGATATGATTCCATTCCACCTATTTTTTATGATTAACATTATATTTTTATACACTATTATTAGAAGTGTCATTTTTCAATTAATTTAAGAAAAAACAAAACTCAAAATTTATTATTAAAAAGCACAAAAATGGATTCCTTTATGTTTGCGTCTTTTGGGAGCATCAATTGAAGGAGTTTCTCAAAGATATCTACATGATGTGTGATGATTAAAATAAAGTGGATTTTATATTAACTAGGATAGATGAATTTGGATGACCCAAAATGTCGACACATTGTACTAAAATACACCACATGAGAATTCCATGTGACTTGACATTATAGAGCACAAGCATATTTTAACTTTGTCCAAGTGCTTTGAAATTTATTGCAATCACTCTTATCATGTTTACTTTTGTCCATTTGAAAGGAATTAAAGCACAAGTTTAATGGGACATTTATCTTCATTTTAAATCAACTTGACTCATGTAACCCACTAAAATAACAAACATAATATGAGACAAAATGGGAGGTAAAAGTTCTTTAAAGCCAATGATCTTTGAACATATAAAAAATGACATCAACTTTTTAGGTAAAATGCCTTATCACCGAAAAAAAATAGAAGCATCATGTATACCACCATTATAATAGTAAAAGATGAGCATTGTTAGAGTGATAAGTTTTTTTTTTCCTTATTCTTTGTCAATGCATTATGGTTGATAGATTATCATTTTTTTTAATTTATAAAAGAAGATGGTCTATTTCCTTATTCTTTGTCAATGCATTATTCTTGATAGAAATCATTTTTCAAATTGTCCTTGGAGCACTATTACTTAAAAAAGAAAATGGTACCAGGGAATAAAGAAAGTCCTTGGAAGAGGAGAAGAATACTTTTTAAGATTGAGATCTTGTGTGGGCACTCATGACTTAAATAACCATGAAATGTTCAACAATAATGATGAAAATGTACAATGATTATGACAAGGAGCATTGTTTATAAAGTGAAAGCAAACATGGAACAGAAGGGACGGATTGAAAGATCTTGCCAAGCAGTTGGTGCCTTACATTATTAAAGTATTATGAGTGGAGATAGTGGTGGAGAGGAAAAGATCATTTACTTCACTCAAAAGAGAGGACAAATGAATTTGATTGGTTGCTGGTTCCTACTTATAATTAGGTCAAATGAATCCCTGTGAAGTCCACCTAATGAGTGGAGGAGATGAGCCATCTCAGTAACATGGAAGTGAGTGGGTGGTGGCAGAGGGAAGGTGATAATGAAAGAGAATATAAAGCATGGATTAATAACATAATGGTATTGTAAATAATAAATAAGATACCCTTAAGGAAAAAATGATAGCATTAAGATTAATTTTGATAAGTATTGGCCCACGGACTCTGTTTGGAAAGGGAAAGTTGGATAGGACATCACACAGCTTTGAAAAAATGTCTCTCATGTGAGGGGGTGGTCATGGGTCACCGTCTAGGTGGTTTTGTAAAGAAAAAGTTATGACTTAGGTATGGTTGTTATGGATGAAAAGGGTGGTGTGTGGGCTTCATCATGATTTTTATGAGTTGTATATGTATATGTATATGCATATGTATATGTGTATGTATGTGTTAAATATTAATCTGGAAGTGTAGTTTAGTTTATAATTTAATGGTTATCTTATATATAATTAGGATGGGGTATAGGCTTTAGTTTTTAATGAATTGAAAATAAAATATATATTGAAACGTATAAGTTCAGTTTACTTTTTTAATATATAAATTTTATAATTAGAAATTTGAGAATTATATTTTGTATTTTATTATTAATTATTAAAATAAATTTTTATAATTATTAAATTATTTGTGATTAAAAGACTTTGGTAATATATGGTTGTTATCATTATAATATTAATTATTATAAATATATTAAATTTGTTTATTTAAAAAACATGAAAGAGATATTAATTTTAAAACATCTATTTTAAATTCTTGTATGTTATATTGATGAATTTGTTACATTTTAAATGTATCAAAAGATTATAATTATTTATAGTTCTAAAAATCATATTTTGTAAATGAATAGTAATTATTAAGCTAAAAAAATGTATTTATTATTTGTAGTTATACATTTTTTGTAATTTATAATTGTTATCAATATAACATTAATATATATATATATATATATATATATATATATATATATTTAAAAAATATCAAGAGATATTTATCTCAAGACATCTATTTTGAATTTGTTATATATTATATTGATAAATTTGTTACATTTGGAGTGTCTCAAAGATTATTATAATTTTGAGAATCATAAATTGTAATTCATTATTAATTATTAATATAACAAATATTTTAATTATTTGTAGTTATACTTTTTTTTGTTATTTATGATTATTATCAATATAACATCAAGTGGTATAAAAATATCAAATCCATTTATTTGAAAGACAAGAAATATTAATCTCCTCACATTTATTTTAAATTTATCATATATTATATTAATGAATTCATTACATTTTAAGTTTATTATAAAATTATGATTTTTTAGAGTTTTAAGAATCATATTTAATATATAATTATTAATTATTAAAATAAATAATAATTTGAATTTTATATATACTACACTCATGAATTTGTTACATTTTAAGTGCATCTCAAAATTATAACTAATTAAAATTCTTCAAACAGGAAAAAAGAAATTGACAAATAATGTACTTATTTTCAATTTATTTACCATTCAGTGTTATATATATGTGTGTATATGGTTGGAGTTGAGAAACCACCCATACAAATTAATAAATAGTTTGAAATCACACATATTCATATTACTATTTTTTATACAATTAAGGGTTGGTTAGAGTACTCTTCCCACAAAGCATACACTAAGAATGAAGTCTAACCAGCTTGTTAGTGAACCACTACCACTAATACTTGCTCAACATGTGATTTGTTTAATATATATTTTTAATAATGAAAAGTGAGTTCGTAATATTCAATTTGAAAGTTTGTGGGGAAGGTTCATGGTATTGTTAGGCCCAAGCTATGTCAGTCACTTTCACAAGACAATTACATTAGAAAACACGGAAGGCACAAATCCATGAAGAGACAGGCATCAGAATCATGGACCCTTTAAAGAAAAATAATCACACATCTCAAAGTCTGTAATAACACCTCCTTGTGCACTTTCCACCTCATTATGCAAAAGAAGATAAAAGTCTCTCCACCCAAGACCAAATCTGTCTGCCAGTCATACATCAGTGATGGATACACAATGCATATATTTATAGTGGTGTAGTCAGAGGCAGAAAGCAGATCACAGGCCAGTCCAGTTTTGTCTATTGTTATATATACTTTATGTTGGTTGTGTTTCAAATATTAATCAAGTCTATCAAAGGTCCATAGGCTGAAACATGGAGTTTTTAGACTTAATACTCAGAGAAGAGGAAGCCCAAGAAGAAATAAATGAAGAAGTTGTAGTTATGATGGAGAGATTGGAGGAAGAAATCTTAGTTGATCACTCATTAAATGCAAAACTATCTTCTTCTTATTCTTCTTATTATTCTTGTGCTAATTGCTGTGTTCAGAGTGATTCAGCCTTTTCCATGAGTAGTAGCAGTTCCAGGCTTTCAAGCCCAATGGAATGTGAGCTAAAATGCAGATGCCATTCACAAGATGAAGGTGGTCATAATGGGTATGTTTTTGATGAGTTGGGTTACCTGTTGGAGGCCTCTGATGAAGAGCTTGGCATACCTACTGATAATAATAATGGAGTTTGTACAAATGGAATTTTGGGTGATAGTTTTTTGGCTCTCTCTAATAATGCTGTAGGCATTAATACAGAGGCTGGGGATTTAGAGATGTGGGAAATGGTTGTAGATGAGTGCTATGAACAGTCTTATTTTTATGATGATGATTATAGTTTTGTAGATTTCATGACTGAGACTGATACAGAGCTGACTTTGTAAACAACTGTACTGGACTAGACTTTGTAAACAACTGTACTGGACTATACATTGTAAATGTTGTTGGGCAAAACTGCCTTGAAACTAATAAAGTTGTTCATACATGATGTAATTCTTGGGTTCTGAAATTTGGTAAGAATTGGCTGATTAAGGAGAAATTAGTAGTGTCAGGATTTCATAATACAATCCATTCCAAGATGTATTGAGCAGATATATTTCAACAGAAGAGTTTATCTATCACATAAATTAGTATGGTTGAATTTTTGACCAATCAATGGATTATTTAACATTTTTTAGGTGGTGTTTGTTTTTGGTCGGTCACCAATTCAACTTGTTAACATATGTGAAGTTTACATAGAGTGTATCCTGTAGTAAGACATGCATTATTGAATATATATAATCTAACTTAAGGTAATAAGACATATATTTACAAATATGAGTGTTTTTTAGATTATAAAGTCATAGAAGAGAAAAGACTGAGCAACATACTCACGGGCCATAATGAATCAATTATAGAGAAAGATGAAAAATCTTACTCTATTGTAATGCTAAATAGTTTCTAACAATTTTATATAATTTTATCAAATGCGCCACAAACTTTTTTTTGAGAATTTAGAAGGATCAGCCAATACTAAACAACCCAAAACTTTGAAGAGCAGCATTAATACACAGGAGTGCCAACAATCATTTCACAACTATTAATAATAAGGATTTGGGGGAGTGCTCTTCTGATAATTAAAAATATCTTTTTAACACAACATCTTAACGTATTGAGCTCTTCAATATAATGTTTGACCCTAAAACGTGTACTAGGAATGTGCAGGAACAAAGATAAAACACGAATGAAGAATGAAGAATATGTATGCAATTGAAGTTCAGTCGAGGAAAAACATATCCCACTAAAGTTCATGCTTAATAGGGATGTTAATTTTATTCATACGTAAATCTGTAACTATAAATTCGCACATCAAAAATTAATTTAGTAGTTGTTGTTTAGAATACATTAATAAAGCTTAAAAGTTTATCATGTTAAAAGTTTTTGAAAAACTTAATCTCTATGTAAAACATTTTCTTGGACATTTCAGATCATACCTTACATGATCTATAATCAAATAAAGGATATTTCATATTACATCCCGTGTTCTATTACTGATGTTTCAGACCACTCTCTGTGATTAATCATTAATATTTTGGCTTATACCTTGTGATCTATTAGGATAAACAATACTCCGGATCACACTCCATGATCCATCATTAGGATGACAGATCATCAGATCACGTCTAGTGATTTGAAATGTTAATTATGGATGTGATCTATAATCAATGTTTAAGGTCATACGTTGTGATCTGGTGATCCATTATTGATGTTTTAGATTATGGGGTGTGATGTGGCAATCCATCATCTTGATGGTGGATATGATAAGGTGTGTTCTAAAAGATAACTTACATTTTGAATCACACCCAATTATTTGAACTTGGATGAGGTAAATTTTTAATCACATCACATGATTTATCATCGATAACATCATGTAATTTATTATCCCAATGATGAATCAAGATGCACAAATCACTAGTTGTGATCCAAAATATCATTGATCCTTTGGATCATGGGGTGTGATCCAAAACATTGATTATTGATCACATGGTGTGATCTAAAATGTTGATGATGGATCATGCGGTATGATCCAAAATATGTAGCAGTTACATTTTTGAATAGCCTAACAAGAATGAGTGATCTAAGGATTTCACGGTGCATACCATGAGGAAAAAGATTTTTGTTTGAAAAACTATGTGCAAAATTTTTACATCAATATCTTGATCTCACTTTGTAATAATCCATCATCAACATTTTAGATCACATCCCATGCTCCATCATGAACAACATACATTTCTTATAGATAACATGGTGTGAATCACCCCATGATCCATCATTGATGTTTAGTATCACACCCCATGATCCATCATCAAAGTTTCAAAGTATGATTTAAAATGTCAATGATGGATTAAAGAGTGTGACTCAAAATGTCATAATAGATCATAAGGTGTTAACTATAACCTATTGATGATGGATCACATGGTATGATCTATAATGTATTGATGACGGATCTCAAGGTGTGATTCAAAATGTAAATGATAGACTATGAGGTGTGATCCAAAATCTTGATAAAAAGCGTTTGAATTACACTTCACGATCCATAAAAACTATATCCAATCACACCCTATGGCCTCTAACTAGAATAAATATGTTAATGAACAACCACAAGATAAGATCCAAAATGCCAATGCAAAAATTATCTATAAAATATTTTCAAAAAAATATTCTCACTAGAATAAGGATGTTTTTAACCAATAGGGTTAGGATGTGGGAGATAGGAAAGTTGTGAAAGATGGAGTGCAAAAGGGGGTTGCTATGGATGATGGAGTAGCTGTGGATAAAGATGATGCGGGGTAACAAAATAGTTTTGGATGTATAGCCAAAGGAAAGCAATGGATATGTGGGAAACAATGATCTTATCTTAAATTTTAGAAAGTATGAGATAATTCATGGGGTCAAGGTGGTGTTTACACCCTAAAGACAATAGATGTGGTGTAAGAATGTTATAGGAGGAATATTCTGAAGAAATTAATCCACATTAAGATTTTAATCTAGAATATAACTATTAATATGGTAAACAATGTTAGACGTATGAAACAATTATAGAAAACACAAGGTGGAATATATACTTATTTGATCTAAGGGGTATAGAAGTGATTTGGGTGTGTAGATTGGCTAAAAAAGCTTATGATAATATGGAAGCTTTGAGACCGTCAAAAGGAAATTCTCTTGTATGGAACTATAGATGCTAAATCACGCACTTGGGTACATTTCTAGGTCATAGAAACACACTAGCATTCATATGGTTCCCAAACAAGAAAAATAGTAATTGACGACTGTCTTTGGCCTTTTCTTTACATTTCTTGTTTTGTATATGGCCTTGCACACCCTACAACCAAGTCAATATTTTACTTATTAATCTTTAATGGTTCCAGACACCAACACCTAGCTAGGACACAAGTGCCCAGGCATCCCTATCCTCTTTGGGCACCTCGACCCTTTTCCACCTTACTCACATCTTTTGGGTCTCTTTTTTTTTTTTGGCACATTTTTCACTAATGGGTCGGCCTTCCAGTTTTGAATTACGACATTCAAACAAGGGAACCATATAAATACATAGTTATGTGTTCAAAATCAAGGACCGAGCACTAAGCATTTACTAGCATCACCTAAGCTTGCATCCAAAGGTACATAAAGAACTCTAAAGCATCCATCTAACATTCATTCAAGGGACAAGGGGATACAACTCTGCATATCACAACATAGGAAGGGGATGTTCATATTTCCATCCACACATTCTATTACATTGTTACATCTAGCTATAACCCGCTATCAAGTGCACTTGTACAAGGGCATCCTAGGACACGATTCTTACACACACTCACTAGAACTTAATGGATTATGAGATGTAGTGCAGTGATCAGTTGTAAGTTCAGTCTCGAGGTGACCTCCGTGGTCAGTCTGAATCCCCATTCTGCATCTTTCCTGTTTGGATTTAATGTGGTTTGTGATATTTTGTAGGTGATATCTATTTTGCAGGTTATAGGTACCCTTGGCAATCAAAGAGTGACACACAAGCGATCAATAGAGAATATTTGTGACACTTTTGCGACATAGTAAATATCAAGTTCTGACCATTTTGCAAGTCACATGAACCTAGAAGAGGTCATAAGTGCCCAGGTGCCTCTGTCTAGCCATGGGCTCCCATGTCCAGCCTTATTCCTACAGTCTGTATTTATCCTGAGCATTGACGAAACTCTTCACTTCATGTTCAATAATTTTCCCAGTCCAGAATACTTCTGGATCAAGTGTAAATTAAATAAGTTATTATTTCTATATCTCTTTCTTAGGGTTTCACAATTAGTTTCTTATTTTCTTGTGTCATATTTTACTTAGCAGTTGTATATCGTAGTTTAGATAAGTTACTCTGCAATCAGGGTTTTACAAAGATCCTTTTTTGTTAAATCATTTGGTGAACCTGCTCCTTGCATTCCTATTATCAGATCTTTCATGGCTTCCCATGCCTTTGCTTCCACTTCTTCTCCATTATATGCCTAGGTTTAAATTGTTAATCTCCTTATTAAGCGTGTCCTAGTTGATACTTGATCTGGTCTTAATGTATAGTATCTTTCCATTCTCCATCAAATAGGACTTTTTGCTACTCATCTCAGTCCATTTAATCTTTGTGTCTATGGCTTTGATAATATACCTAAGAAAGTGTTAGGAACTATGCCTCTTCCCCTTACTATGATATATTACACTCTTACTGTTTTATGTCACATTATGCCTCATGATGTTTAATATAATATTATTTTAGTCTGTCCTTGGTTACATACTATGCATACACTTCTTTTAACCCATGCCAATACATCTAATTCCCTTGCTACATCTTCTTCTATGGACACTATTATAGTTGGTTCCACAACTCATGTTGGTCTTCTTATATGTGATTCTCATGACATTACCTACATTGTACATTCTTCTCCTCTTAGGATGCATCCTAGTGCCACTAATTTACAAGATCAATTTTTTTATTGGCATGCATGATACTCCTCTCATTATGTCTCACTCTCGATACACTTCTATTGATCATATGCTTTGTGCTTCTAATGTTACATCTCTCTCCACATCTTTGCCATTACATGTTAGAATATTGTATGTTGGTTTTACCCTAATTCTTAATCCATTCCCTTTCCACGATCATATGCAGTATTGATTTACTATGGCTACACTTTATCTTGTTACATTCATGAGGGTCATCCACTACCCTCTTTATACCTTTTTTTTATGATCAAAATTCCTAGTTCACATTGCTTTATAATATTAACAAATTGTACTTATTGCTTTCCATTACTACTGATGAGTATCCCAACATACATTACACATCTTTGCACTGCACATATTTACTTGTATATTACATATCTTTCGGCTCACATATTTTTCCTTATGCTTGCACTTACTTTTTACACTATTGCTAACATACATAATTCTCCACCTATTCCGTTTTCCCCTCATGGTTACATTCTTATTACTTATACACTTCCTATTCATCCAGTTTGGATCTTAGACTATATTAGGTTTTCCCCTCACCATGATGAAACTATTATTTAGTAGCTTTTACACTCTTCTACTCATTCTAATTCCACCACCATGGCATTGTCTCTCTCACATTTCCACATTGATCCCCCTTACTTGCACACTTGGGGGCATAAAACTCTCCTTTCCTCATAGCCACATGTTCTACTCAATAGTTGTCTTTCCTATTATACACATACATGATAGTAGCACTTTCTCATATATGCAGGCACACTTTACTACATCTCTCTACGCTCTTATAATATTTCATAAGTGATTTTTTACTCATGCTTACTCATGGATCCTTCTATTCATGGAACACATACTACTTCATATATATGATACACATCCTTTAGTGCACTTCACATACTTTGGTTAATTTTTCTCACCATGATCATATTTATTTCTTAACATCTCTTTAGATACAAACTTGGGGGGCATCATGATTTATTCCCCCTTTAATCATTTCCAATTATTTCTAATCTATACACATACACGCCATGCTTCGTGCTTTACATTTAGTCTCTCTTACACATTTTGATACACACCTTGTATCATCATTACCTTATGATGCGCTCTATTTCTATAGTTCATACTCGAATGCTGAGGGTATAAATTATAAATCAACCTCACCACATTCACACATTCTATGTTCTATACTTCATTGATAATATATTTCTAGCACATAATTCAAACCATTTCTTGATGACACACTCTTGTTTTATGGTTCATTATTGATTATTGAGGGATATTTTATACAATAACCTCATCTCATACATCTATATGCATTCATTGGAAGGCACGCTGCCCCTTTCACACTCACATTTCATACCATTCCATTACATTCATACATAATCATATTGGCATATCTTGGTTGCACTTATTCTTTTTGAGTTCATACTTACATGTACACTTTGTTTACCATGGTAGATGAATACTTAGTATGTCAATATCTTTTCTATATACACATGCACATTCACTTGTTCTTTAGTTGTGAATGCAGACTTCTTATAGGTCCTTACATGCTACAATGATGCTTGGCACTATACCTCTTACCAGTCCCACCAAGGTTCCTGGGGGCATCTATATTTCTCACACATCATAGGTGCCATTATTTCATTATTTACTACTTCCTAGCATGCTACTTTCCATTAGTACATAAATGCTTTGACATACTTCTTATCTTTCTAACATGCTAACGAGTGCTTAATGTGCAGAATTTTCCTTGTAGGAATTATTTACCACCAGGGTTGTCTGTTACATCTTGTTTTCCATTGCTTTCTATTGTATGCCACTATTTACAGGCTATACCCTATCTCTTGTTTGATCATTGTTTGTATGCTTTTAGCTGCTTTAGACCTGATTTTCTTATGACATTATGATTGATGTCCCATGTTTGACACTCACTTTTTGTGGTCTATCTTTTGACTGCACACTTTCTTGTTACATTATTTTCTCTATTGCATGTTACTTTTTCTATACTAACACATGTATCTAGCTACTTTGTTTCCACATGCCTTTGTTTCTACCATGCACATTCCCTCCCCCTGTAGGGATACAATTAATATAAACATTAGGTCCTCTCTTTGGGATGCACACTCCTACCGACATCACATGCACCCCAAATAAAGGGGCATACATTGGGTGAAAAAATCACCACATATATGAGCTCAAAGCTACCATTCAATTTAGTACATAGTATAAGAATCAACACAGTCTACAGTTACAAAATCAGAACCAGAATCTAACTTGGGTCCTTAATTTCAAAACATAAACACAGTGCCAAGATACATACACTAGCTTCTTGATGTGCCTTGACCTCTCCTGGGTCTTAATGAGTAGGGGAAGACACAATCAATTTTAAGATCAACACAATTTTTAAGTATTTTATAAAGCAATTTCACAATATAGGCACAATTCTGGTAGCAATAGAATGCATGTTATCTCCTATTTCTATTTTTTGTTCAATCTAACTAGATTCAAGAATGGATTCAGAACAACATGAACAAAATAAGGATCACACCATCTACAGTGGTTTTTATTGGGAAGAGTCATGGAAGGAGAATAACACTAGACCTCTCTCCCCAACACTTTCTTGTTTGGCATGAGATTGCCCAAAAAACTCACATTTGGCGTGAGATCACCCAAAAAACTCACACTTGGCATGAGATCACCGAAAAAAAAATAGCACTTAGCATGATATCACCCAAAAAACTCACTCTACACAGCATGTTTAGGACATTTTCTATCCCTTTACACTCTTCTACATCAGGTGCACTTTCCTTTTACACACTTTTACATATTTTTACATACTTTTGCATACTTGGATCAAATTTTTCATATACATGACTTTGACTACTCTCTTTGTTATTTTTACAGGTCTGTCCTTACAAGAATCATAAATCACAAACACAACATGTACAACATAGTACAACACATACACATACACCCCTAGGGTAACTTTCCTTTCCTAGTTTCCATGCTTCATTTTTTGCATCATTCCACATTTCACTTGTCCACTCGGAATGCTACTCGCCCCACGCTCTACATGTTCATAAGGTATGTATCTCTTATATACTTTATGTTATCGAGTATTCAATCAACAACATAAACTGGGGGAAAATTTAGACACTAAATCACACACTTGGGTACATTTCTAGGTCATAGAAACATACTAGCATTCATATGATTCTTAAGAGAGAAAACTAGTAGTTGACGACTGTCTTTATCCTTTTCTTGGTGTTTATTATTTTCTATTTGGCCTTGCACACCCTAAAACCTAGTCGACAATTTACTTATTTATCTTTTATGGCTCAGAAACTAGCGTCCAACTAGGAAAAAAGTTTTCAGGTGCCCCTGTTTGCTCTGGGAACCTCAACCCTTTCCCACCTTACTCAATTCCTTTGGGTATATTTTATCTTTTGGGCACCTTTTTCACTTGTGGGATATCCTTCCAATTTTCAATTATGAAATTCAAACAAAGGAATCATATAAATACATAGTTATGTGTTCAAAATCAAGGACCAAGCACTAAGCATCTACTAACATCACCTAATATTGTATCCAAAGGCACCTAAAGCACTCTAAATCATCCATCTAGCATCCATTCAAGGGACAAGGGGATGCAACTTTGCATATCAAAGCATAGGGAGGGAAGTTCATTTTTCCATCCACATATTCTATTACATTGCTACATCTAGCTACAACCCACTATCAAGTGCACTTACACAAGGGCATCCTAGGGAATGATTCTTACACACACTCACTAGAACTACATGGAGTATGAGATGTAGTACAACATTCGGTTGTAAATTCACTCTTAGGGTGACCACCAGGGTCATTCTAACTACCCATTATGTATCTTTATTTTTTGGATTTGATGGTTTGTGGGGTTTTGGAGGTGATATTTGTTTTACAGGTTACATGTACCCTTGACAATCAAATAATGACACACAGGTGATCAAAAGAGAATATTTGTGATACTTGTGCGGTACAATAAAGATTAGGTTCTAACCATTTTTACAGTCACATGCACCTAGAAGAGTTCGTTAGTGCCCAGGTGCCCCTATTCAGGCGTGGGTGCCCATGTTTGACCGTATTCATATAGTCCTGAATTTATTTCAAGCATTGAAGATATTGTTTACTTCCTATTCAGTAGTTTTCCCAGTCCATAGTACTTCCAAATCAAGCATAAATCAACTAAGTTATTCTTTCTATATATCTTGCTTAGGGTTTCACACTTACTTTATTATTTACTTATGTCATATTATACTTAGCAGTTGTATATCATAGTTTACATCCATTACTATGTAATTAGGGTTTACAAAAATCATATATATATTAAATAAGGAACTATACAAATCATGCTAGAGTGTAGTATAGTCATTCCCTACTTCATATAGTCCCAAACTTGTGAATGATGGGGTTATGCATGTTTGGGTTCATGTCAGTGGTCTAGAAATAAGGTTCTCTATCTTTCTCTAGGGTTCACAACTCTGTGGAAATGACCCACAATGAGAAAAAAATTATAATACCCACACTCGCACTTCATGAACACGATTAGATAATAAAATAATAAATCTATGTATGGGTGGCGTTAGAATGACCTTAGTAGTCAACCCCCACTACAAAATCCAAGCGATGCACTGGATACCATCACAAATGAGAGAAAAATCCATGTAGTTCTCCTAGTTTAGGTGCAATACTGTATGCAAATTATAGACACTCATTTTGGTAATTAATGTCTTGCAACAACAAAAATTATACAACACTCTTGTAATAACCCAAACTTGTTCAATTTGACCAAATACGATATCCCTAGCTATATCTCACTCATTCTTTCTTGTACACACAACCTATTTTCTTGCACAATGGTCATATTGGTCCATCAAATTGGGCTATACCATTACACATTGTAACCCCAATTCCCGGATCATTTGCACATGCATATGGTACCAAAACACATAGAATGAGACATATCATCAATATGCTATGGACCCACCTAGCTGCTTTGGCCCCTCTTCCTTTAATGATACTTTTATGAATTCTATGCATGCATAGTATCAGAGGTCCAAATTCTAGATATGAGCAGGACAAGAAGATGTTCATTTTTTTTTACAAAAGATGAAAGTAAAGAGAGACAATGGTGTATAGAGAGGGTCATAATGGAGGTATGATTTGTTTTGTACCATACAATTTTGGCTAGGAAGATGTTCAAAACATAGTCTCAATGGAAAAACTCTATTAGATCATTTACATCCATTTCCAGTCATTAGGTCAGCCCAAATTAGTACAGGAACCATAATATCAACTAAGTCCTCTTCGCATTCTCATTTCCAATACTTCATTTCATTTATATATCAGTGTCCATCTTGTTTCATGTATTATCTTGATATTGCCACAATTAGCTTTAGAAACTAGTTGATTAGGATAATATGTAATTGGTTACTAGGCCTAAAGATATTAACCATTTAGGGTAAAACACAAATCTAAGTGAAGCCCTTGTTAAGCACTTTAGTCTCTTGAAATAATGAGTAGTAGGAATAAGTTTGGATAGAATAGAGATATACCATGCATGAAATTCATAGACTGTGTTGCCCATTGTGTCTAGGTGTTTTCAAATTAATGTATCATTTACCTTTGACACCTTTGGAAAAGCTTTGGTGTGTAGATTGTTCATATGAGTCTCCATGAGGTGTAGCTCAAGGTCAAATATGAAGGTTGATTGGTAGTAGAGGAAGATATATGATTAAACCTTTTATGAGTACTTCTGGAGCATGTTTCATGGCATGCATGGTCAAAGTTATGGAACTCCTCAAGGAATATTTAGTTGAGAGGTTTTCATGAGTTCTGGATAGTAAGGTTGGTAATGTATACTTATGAAAGAGTGTATAAGTATGATTTAAAATGATTCATCATGACTTAGTTCTCATAGGCTTGACATAGGTTGAGTTAGGTCATTATAGGCCCAGTCCTATCCCTATGCACAATGAGTTAGAGGTATGAATTTCAAATTAAGGAGCAAATCAGTATTTTTGAATGTGTAGTTCATAAGACATGGTGATAGGTCATCCCATATGCGTATGTATGACTTGTGTTTCACACTGTACATTTCCATACAAAGGATTTAGATTATGAAAAAACAATGGTCCTTGGGAAGTAAGAAGCATGAAGTACAATATTGCTTTGGATAGCATTTCAGGTAAGTCACTGAGTGGTTAAGTAGATTTGTCAAAATCATTTGAGCAAGTCATGTAGGAGGGAGAAATATATATCAATTAAAATTTGAACATGAGTATAGGTCATAGTATGCTTCATGACCCAATTTTCATGGGTCAAATTGAAGATATTTGTAGCAAGGTATTTTATTTGTCTAAGTAAAACTCCTTCAAGTTTTGAAGAAGACAAATCCATCTCGAATTGGAAACTTGTAAAACATCACCTCAATGTGCACACACACTTTGCATTTTCTCAATTGTTTTTCTTGCATTGGTTTTGGCACATTTCATGGTGAAAAATATATTAAACATAGAGTGTATTCAATGTTCATAGAAAAAATAAATTAAAAATCAAATGTAAATAATGTATAAGTGACTTTGAAAATTGGATTTTGCATAGTAAACTTTAAAAGAGAAAAAAAATCATAAAACTAATACACCTATTTTTATTTTTCAAGGGAGGATCCTTGTTCCTATTGTGCTTGGTGATTCTTATTTGTATTAATCCACTAAGGGATTGGGAGTGATCAGACCCCAAGTATTTGAAGGAGAATTGAATGTAGGAGAGGATTTGAGTATGCGTAACCCAACATGGAGAAGAGGAACCATAGGAAAATTTCCCCAAAGAACACACCAAATAGGAAAGAGTAGTATATAGAGTATTTAGCCACTATAATATCTTCCTTGTAACATCCCACCCCCTTTTAGTCTTGAAATTGATAATCATATAGCTGGGAGTATTATCTCACATGAACATTTTTGTCAAATATATGTTATCACCGGTTGGATAACAATAGTAAGGTTATTTTATCACTTACTAAATCATTTGGTCTATACTAGTTTTTTTAATAAACATTTGTGGTGTATATCTAAATTGTGTTAACTTTGTTTGTGTTAAGTATAAAACTTACTCAGATATCTAGAATGAGTTTACATTGTTGGAATAGGGAAATTCAGATTGGTTTATGTTTATGTGAAGATTTATTTAAATACATGAAAACTTGTACCACTTAATATAATTGAATAAAAAGTATAGGTTTGTGGGATATATAGATATTATTTAATTTGTGACATATAAAATGGAAGATAGAAACATATCCAAAGGCTAGGTAAGTAATATGTGAATTGTTTTGGTTAATATGGAAGTTTGTAAGAAATACATGGCATGATAAGTGATAAGGAAATGTTTATGATTTAATAACATTAATGGCAGCATAGACTCATCAGGAATGCTTAGGTTCCCCAAGAAGCCATTTCCAAAGGCAATGTAGACACTAAATCACGCACTTGGGTATATTTCTAGGTCCTTATCACATATCACTATTCATATGATTCCGAAGCGATACAAACATTAATTGACCATTGTCTTTGGCATCTTTGCTTTCTTTTTGGTTTCCTTTTTGGTCTTACACACCCTATTGCCCAGTTTGAATTTCGATACTTAAAATTTTCTAAGTCTAGAAACCAGTTCCTAGGCACCCCCATCCCTTCTGGATGCCCCAACCTCTTTGTATCTTTCTCACCTCTTTTGGGCCTTTTCTAGCCATTGGGCATCTTGTTTTCTTATGGGTTGGACTTTTAGTGGTTAATTACAAAATTTAAACAAGGGAATCATATAAATACACATATGTGTGACCATAATAAAGGACCAAGCACTAAGCATCTACTATAACCACCTAAGGTTGCATCCAAAGGAATTCTAAGAGCATCAAAGCATCCATATATTTATCATTCAAGGGACAAGGGACTATTATTTCTGCATACATTTCATTAGAGGGGAAGTTCATTTTTCCATGCACACATCTATTTATATATTATACATCTATTTATTACTCGTTATTCAAGTGCATATGGCATAAGAGACACCTAGGGCACAATTATACACACACACATAGAGAATTACATGGAGTCAGAAATGTGGTGTAACCATTTGATCATAAGTTCACTCAGTCAGGTGACTACCAAGGTCAGACTGAATCCCCATTTGCATCTTTTTATTTTTAAGATTTGATGTGTTTTACAGTGTTTTAGGCTATCTTTATATTTGCAAGTTGCATGTGAATCTTGTAGACTTATTGCAACATATAAGCAATCAACAGTGAAGGAAAGTGACACTGTAAAAATCATTTTTTGAAGTATTGAGCAGTCACAGGTGCCCAACAGTAGTCTAAAGTTCCCAAGTTCCCCTGACCTGATCCGGGTGCCCTAGTCCAAGAAGATCTTGCGGTCGAAAAAAAATTTGAGCTTAGTTCTGAAACTTCCCCCCTCATGTTAATCGGTTCTTTAGTTCGACACAATGTCAGATAAATTGAGAAATCAGCTAAGTCTTTTATTCCATCTCATGCACTTAGGGTTTTAAGTTTCTATTTTCTTATTTCTTAGGTCATATCTGTATTTTCATTTCCTTTTTTACTAGCTATTATACTGTAAATAAGGTTTAGCATAATACCTTATTTTGCTATTTCATTTGGTGAACTTGTCTCATTTAAACACTATTGGGTTCTCATTTTATCACTTCTTGCATTTTTCTTCGGATCATCTCATCATGGATATTTAAATTCATGATTTCTTGCTAGCTAATCATTATTGTCACACTAAAATTATTACTCTCTTGGCTACTACTCGCATTCTTTCTACTACTGATCTAGACATAGTTATGAGACATTTGTGGATGCATTTTATCAGTAGCTTACTTTTCATATACTGTAGCTGACAATATTTTTGTTTACGATAATGATCCTCCTCTTTATATACAAGTGTGCATCCATAACTTATATGTCAATATAACTTTAGTTGACACTGGATATGAGACCAATATTTGTCCTTAATCATTCATTCAGAATATAGGCCTTTCCGTAGCTAATCTTAACCCAACATCTATTTCTCTCTGAGCATATGATTTTACTACACGTCCATGTCTTAACACTATCACTTTTCTTTTCACAGTTGGGCCAAAAATAGTTCTTACAGTATTATTTTTTATTAACTTGCATGTTCCATATAATTACATTCTCATAAGGAAATGGCTTCAGAAAATGTTATCACTTCCTTCTTCAGTTCTCCAATGCGTAAAATTATTACATGAGGGTTTTGAATATATAGTTCCCATTGATAGTATCCCATTCCTATATTACAACCTAGATCCTAATACTGCATTACCTACTCCCAATTCTTTTACTGATATGTGACCCACGGACTATCTAGACAGCTTGTCTCCACTCAAAGGAACTATTTGTTCACTAGATGTCATTCCTTTTGATCTAGTATCACCCCTCCTATATTGCTATGGTACTTTATCGGGGGGCCTATCCATATATTAGAATTCATACCACCTATCTCATATTCTCATGGGGATCCCACACCTGTGCTTCCTCCTTTCACATGTACGCTTTTCATGAATAACTCTTATTGGCATCACATTCCATTCGATCCCACTTGCTCTGAAACTATTTGCACATATGATGGCTTGGCTCGAATTGGATTCACACTTGAGGATATCATCCCTCCATCTTGTTTTCCTTATTTATTTCATGGATATGTTTTCATTATTTTTGCTTATGGCCTTCTTGTCTTCCATCTATCAATTTTTGTTGCACACACTTCTCGTGTTTCTTCACTTACTTTAGGGCAGTCTTGGCTTGACTACATTGGCAGTACCATAGATCCAATCCATATTGATATCACATTTCCTATGCCCTTTGAACATGCTTCTATTTACTATGACTCATTTCTTAGCTATTCAAAAAATATCACTCGTTAGTATGCACATGGATTTCCACCAACACCTTTCACTGACAAAGAATATGTAATGGGAATGTACAATATACACTGCAATGGCTCTTTACTTAATCAACCACATATTATTGCTTACCAGGTATCTAATGCATCTACATTTGGTTTTTATCATGAAAATGTTGATCTCTTAGATGGCATTACTTCATCATTTTCATCATCATAAACCTAGGGGACATCATACATACTTTCCCCCTTCTAGCATTGTTAAATTTATTGCGTTTATCCTATTTCCATTTATACTTCGGATCTATTTTTTCACACACATATAACACCTTTTAATACACTTTTATCCTTATTAACCTATGATGTACTCTCATACTAAGGTTCACACTTGAATTTTAAGGGCATACTACATCCATGAACATCATAACATACACACTACACATTTCAAACTTGGTGCATTCACGACATATATTTATAGCGTACATTCATCACAACACACTACCCGATGATGCAATCTCATGCTATGGTTCACACTTGATTGTTGAGGGCATACTACATTCGTGAACCACACATCAGACAACACATATCGCACTTGGTGCATTCACAACACATATTTCTCACATCACATTCTCACACATCATCACTACTCAATGACGCACTCTAGTTCTACAGTTCATACTTGCATGTTGATGGTATAAATCTAAAATGAACCTCATCATACTCACTCATTCTATATGATCTATGATTTTTCAATCATATATTTTTAGCACATAATTCAAACCATTTCTTGATGACGCACTATTGTTCTATGGTTCATTATCGACTCCTAAGGAGGTAGTTATAAATGAATCTCGTCTTATGCATACTCATTCACATCCACTCAGGGAGAATGCTGCTCCTATCACATTCAATTTTCATTCCTTTCCATACACATTCACAACATACTGCATATCTTGGTCACATTTATTCTTTCTTACTTATACTGACATGTACATTTTTCTTACTATGCTAGTTAGATATTTCGTATGTCATTATATTTTCTATATACACATGCACACTTAATTTCCTTCTAGTTGTGAATGCAGCCTTTACACAGATCATTACATATAGCTTGGATGTTTGGCACTATACCTCTTACCAGTCCCATAACAGCACTTGGGGGCATCTACTTTCGTATACATTATAGGTGCTATTGTTTTTATTTTTACTACTTCCTATTCTTAATAGCACACTACTCTATATCAAATCATACACGCTTTGACATAATTTTTATCTCTCTAACATTCTAATGGGTGCTTCATGTGTAGCATTTATCTTGCAGGAACTATTTACTACCATGGTTTTATATTACTCTTTGCTTATCATTGTTTGTCATTATTTGTGGGATTTTTCCTTTGTATTGTGTTTACACTGTATGCTTTTGACCGCTTTGGCCCTGATTTTCTTGTGACATTGTGAGTGATGTCCCATGTTTGAAACCTGATTTTTTTGGTCTACATTGTCTTCTTTATTTCTAGATTACATTTTTTTCTTCCATATGCGTATTTACCTTATTTGCACTAACACATATTTTCAACCACTTTGTTTACATGTGCCTTGGTTTTTACCAAGCACTTTCCATCCCCTGTAGGTTATTAGTCACAAATCAATGGTCAGCCCTCCTTTAGGTTGCATTCTCCTAAGTGACATCGCATACACCCCAAACAAGGGGGCATCATTGGGTGAATCAATCACCCCATACAACAGTTCACAGTCATGGTAAAACATTGTTTAGTACCGATACAACACAGTAGTTAGTCTCATAAACGACAAAAAAATTGACTTGGGTCTTCAAAAAAACATAGACACCACTACCCAGACACAAACACGAGGACATGGGAATTCCTAACCCTTCCTGGGAACCTATGACTAGGGGCCAGTTACAAAAATTTTCTCATATCAACACAGTTTCAGCAGTTTGCATAATTGTTTTCTCAATACATGCATAATCCTCCAGCAATTAACATGCATCATTTCTCCTCTATTAGATTTGTGTTGGATCAAATTGGATCTAAATGGATTGTATTTTTAAAAAGTGGGATCACACTATCTGTATTGGTGTATAAATAGTCAGGAAGCAGTCAAAGGATGGAGAATAACACTAGACCTTTCTCCCTTCACTTCTTATCCCATGGCGTGAGATCATTAAAAAAAACTATTCTTGCTGTGAGATCGCCCAAAAAAATAGTTCTTCTATAATATTTTCAAGATCCTTTCTATACTCTTCACTCATCATGGAGTAGGTGCACATGTTCATTTTCTCATTTTACAAATTTTTACATGCTTTTTAGATATTTGGATCAATTTTTTCACATACATGAATTTTACTACTCTTTTGTAGGTCCGTCCTTATGGGAAGCAACAATCACATCATCAAACATCAAACGACATCAATAACATGTACAACACAACATGGTACATTCATACACTTTCACCCCTAAGGTCCCTTCCTCTTCCTTAGCTTCCATGCTTCATTTTTATCACTCCACTCTTTTTCTTGTCTCCTCAGCATGCTTTCGCCATCGATATACATGTTTATCAGGTACACATCTCTTATTTACTTTATGTTATCAAGTAATCACTCAACAACATAAAGTGGGGGGAAATGTAGACACTAAATCATACACTTGGGTGCATTTATAGGTCCTGATCACATACCACTATTCATATGATTCCTAAGCGAGAAAAGTACTAATTGACCACTATATTTGGCCTCTTTGATTTCTTTATGGTTTCCTTCTTGGTCTTACAAACCCTATTTCCCAGTCCGAATTTTAATACTGCAACATTTTTGAGTCTGGAAACTAACACCCAACCAGGATGCTAGTGCCTAGGTGCCCCCATCCCCTCTAGGTTCCTCTGACTTATTTGTATCTTTCTCACCTCTTTTGGGCCTCTTCTATCCATTGGTCGTATTGGTTTCTTATGAGTTGGCCTTTTAGTGGTTAATTACAAAATTCAAATAAGGGAATCATATAAATACAAATTTATGTGGCCATAATAAAGGACCAAGAACTAAGCATCTGCTATCACTATCTAAGGTTGCATCAAAGCATCCATCTAGCTATCATTCAAGGGATATGGGACTGATATTTTTGCATACACTTAATAAGAGGGTAAGTTCATTTTTCTATGTACACATCGATTTACATCTTCTACATCTAGTTATTGCTCATTATTCAAGTATATCACAAGATCCACCTAGGGCACAATTCTACACACACACACACAACTACAGGAGTTTGAAATGTAGTGCAGCACTTGGATCATAAGTTCACTCAGTCTGGTGACTATCGGGGTCATTCTGACTCCTCATTTGCATATTTTTCTTAATATTTGATGTGTTTTGGGGTTTTATAGGTGCTATTTCTATTTGCAGGTTACAAGAGAATCTTACAGACTTAGTGTGATATATATGTGATCAATAGTCAAGGGAAGCGACATAGAAGTGACATTGTAAAAATTATTTTCTAAAAGACTGAGAAGTCATGGGTGCCCAACAGTGGTCTACAGTGACCAGGCGCCCCTAACATAATCATATGCCCCAGCCGAGGAAGATCTTGTGGTCAAACAATTTTCTAAGCTTGGTTGCCACACTTTCCCCTCCTGTTAATTAGTTCTTCAGTTCGACACATTTCAAGATAAATTATGAAATCAGCTAAGTATCTTATTCCATCTCTTGCACTTAGGGTTTTAAGTTTCTATTTGCCTATTTCTTAGGTCAGATTTGTGTTTTCATTGCTTTATTTATCAACTGTTACATTGCAAATAACTTTTAGCATAATAACTTATTTTGTTAAATTAGACATTCACATAATGCATTGATTCTCTTTGGTCATTTCAATGTTTTGTTTTTGGATTTTTTACTTTTACGGGTTATGGAGAAAAATGGACTTCCTCCCAACTATGCATGTTTTACAGCCATGGAAATGATTGCGAGTTTGTATATGGTGCAAGTTTGTTACGAAAAGTAATGTTTCATTTTTAATATTGTAATTTTTTATTTGTGGAATAAAACCAAAGAGAAAAGAACCGAGTTAAGAAATATCTTACAAATTCCAGGCATGATCTTCTTTCTCATATCCTAAAACTTATTCATTTTATGTGATAATGGTGTTTTGGGGATTGTTGTAAGTCTACCATGTGTTGATTTATTAGTTTTTGATGGATATGCTTTCAGGGTATTTGTGATTTTATTTATAGATTGAAAGAGGTTATATTATTATTTGGGTATGCACTTGACATGCATATTGTTGGGTATGCACTTGTGTATGCAAATTGTTTTGCTAGGTATTTGGGTTATAAAAAAAGTATATATAAATTGGTTATTTAAAGATTTGGGTTCGTTTGTAAGTTAAATGAGCATACATATTTACAGATTTGTAAGTTAAATGCAAATGGGGTATGAGTAATTTCTATTCTATATATGTTTTGAATAGTTTATTGAAGGTCACATTGAAATGGTATCCAGTTCGGTATGTGAAAATGGAAAATTAGTATATTGTTTAAGTGAATAAATGTTTTAATGTATGTAGATCATTATATGAATTTATGTGGAAATGACATAATTATTTGAATAATGGATGCCATGATATATTTGAAGTGTGTAATTATTTTTCATGTGAAAATGACATATCGATTTGTATGTTGAAGGTTAAAAATTTTTTGGGTATACATATTTTATAAAAATAAGGATAATAGGCTTGAACTGTGTTTTTTCCATCTAGGTATGATATATTATATAAAGGATGAGTTTATAATGATTTGTTGGATCTAGGACTGCAATTTTTCTCTATTCATAACAATAATAATCATCTATATTGGTTTACATTCTGGTATGAGTTTTGTGTTAGAAAGATTGAAGGGAAACATTTCCGTTGGGACCTTGTGTAAGTTTTGAGTATTTGTTTTATTTAATAGATAGGTTTGAATATATTAATTGGATTGCGTTTTGAGGAAATGCATTATTCTTCTCTCTGGATCCTAGATCCTTGGTCATATATTAAACTATTTACATCTTTTGTGTTGAATTCATATAATTATCAATACAATTTATATACCCCCATAAAAGATCTGCATGTTAAATATTTTTGGTATATTTAGATACATAATTTATAGAATGATTATTATAGTCCTAAGGGGGTTTGTATATGAAGGAACTAATGTATGTAAATATGCCTACACTTTATTCATAGAACCAAATGTGTTTGTTCTCTAGTATAAATATGTGGGTAGAATAGAATAAAATACTCTTGGTTAATTGTGGGTTCCTTTCTAGTCTAATCTCGTGTAGGGTATTAAGATTGGTATTCATTTCTTGTATTTTTGAATGTTTGCAAGATATATCATTTGGAACACTATATTATGTGTGATAGTTGTATGAATACTTGGTTGATTGCAAACTAAAACTGGGAATATTGATTTATTTAGTAATATTTCAAGGAGTTAACCTTGGTTATGAAGAATAATACATTTTCTAATTTGAGTTATGACTGTGGGAAAATGGTATAAATAAATAACCTTGGTTGTTATATATGATTGATTGTGAGTCAAGAATCATTGGTAGGAGATCATTATGTATGATTGAATGTGATGTTATTTCTCACTATTATTAAACAATGATATTATAATTGTTGAATTAAATTGGTTATTAAATTATTTTGATTGGTATAAGGATAATCCTAAACTGTTATTATAATTATATAATGAATATGAATGTGTTCAAAGAAAGGTTACAAACGCTATGGAATGGGGTAAGAACACTCAAGAGACCCCAAAGCTTTGTGTAAAACCAATCAGTGGACCATCAGATAGGAAGTAAACAAGGACTCCTATTTTGCATACATTAACCTTGAAGCAAGCAAGAAAACTTAAAATATATAATTACCCTGTATTTTTGAAAGCTTAAATAAATGAGCATAATAAGGATCTAAGCAACCAGTTTGTGCTTAAGAGAATGGGAGCTCACCATTAATGGCTTCAAGGCCAATGGTTCTTCCCATTTACTCAATGGTGGGTGGTGTGTTGCAAAGGATAAAGAAAATAGCTCAATAAAATGAAATAAAACTCCTAATCCTAGTAATAATACTATAGTTTATGTTAGAGGGAAGAAGTGTTCTTGTAAATGAGAGGGGAGTAGTGGGCTATTTATAGTTTTCCATTTGGGAAAGTGAAGGAATTTTGGTGCATGTGGGACTAGAGGTTAAGCCAAAACATTGATTAGGGATTCAAAGTAAGATTTGACTAGGTTTAGAAGAAGTTAATCAGGGTTAGGACTAGTTAGACTAGGTTATGCTAGTTAATCTTGTTTAGAGAGAAATTATGGTTTTGAGAGGGCTTTGAGAGGTCTAATCAATCCAATGAAATGGATTTATAGTCTAGAAAGCTAGTAGAAGTAGTCTAGAAGGGAATGAGAAGATGGTTTAGCCAATAAAGGACTATAATAGTCTGTTTAATTGATTTACAAGAGGAATACGACCAAAAGAGTGTTATACGAGGGGACTTAGATAGGTCTACTAACGATATGTCATCAATTTGCAAGGAGGAGAATAGTTAGTGTAATATTAGGAATAATAGTGCTTTTATTAAACTATATGTGTCTACATTTTCCCCTTTTTGAGGTGACGTAAGCTGCATCACTTCAAAGAAAGTAGAAAAACATAAGTAAAATTAAAAAAAAGTGATTTTTTTTGAAGGGGTAGAAGAAAAATTAGTTAGCTTAAGGGATGACCCCTCGAGGGTTGATGGAATGATAGAAGAACTCGATCAAAGATTGAAAAGAGAAAATAAGAGAAGATTAGAGAACAACAAGAAAGAGGGATATTGAGCTATCCACAAACCAGTGTACACAAATTTTAATCATCATTTTGCTTAGAATCCTCATCATCGGTCCTTATTAAAATGCAAGCATACGAAGAAAGCGTAAAAGGACATGAAAATAAAAGATACAAACAACCTTCCCTTGCTAAAATGAAAACTCCATGCAACATACAAACATGTAATGCAATACGAGAAGTAAAAAAACTCAGCTAACATGGAAATAAGTACAATCAGACACACTCAAACCAACAATGTTCAAGATGGTTGTACAAATAATTTGTTATTGAGATGTAGTCCCAATTTTTTTGATAAATGAAAAGGGTTTAAAATGATGCCCTAAGAAATTTGTATATGCAAGGGAAAGGATGGAGGACACTTGGGTCCAGTGGAAAAGTAATGTGCACGACGAAAATAGTACCAGGAAAGTGATAGTGCCCCAAAGTATAGACAAAGTAAGCATCGTAGATTTTGTAAATGATTGTAGAGTTAGGTGATCCACGAGTCATTGTTTCAAACTATGTGAAAATGTCAGCAAGATACGAGATGAGTGTCATGTGAGAGACACAAATTTCAGCTATAAATGAGTTGATTGCCAATTTTAGTCCATTTTCAAAGTTTTACAATGTTTTAGCTTTTTGAATGGTTTTATAATTTTTTAATTTTTGACCGGTCATAAGAATTTAGGAAATGGAAGGGCATGCCAAAAGAATGTGAAAAATGCCCCAAGGAAAAGATAACAAGTGTCGGGTGGCGATAAAATGCCCTGGTGAGAAGATAAATGGGACAACAATAATTATTTAAAAATAATCATGGCGCTAGATAAAAATAGAAAACAAGAAGCACTTGGAAATATATAAAAATGCCCCAGGGTGATTGGGATGATAACATACGTTTTGTACATGAGATATTTTGGTAGATAATAGCACTTGGGATGATACTAGATAATATTGGTGCGGGGAGGGGGGGGGGATAAATTTGTGATCATGCACAACCCCTATTGCCCCATTGATGATACGATATGTGATGCTTAGCTTAGTATACATGGATGATGTAAAACTTAGCATTATTTGTATATATGATGTATTAGATGATTTTATATGTGATGAATGATAGATGGTAGATGTGATAACAATAGATGTGGAGTAAACAAACACACAAGAAAAAGCTAACAAAACTAAACAAATATATAACCAAAACTATACAAACTGACAACTAAAAGCAAATTAATCATTACCTTGTTTTTTTGGGACAACATTGATATATTTTCTGATGTCTTTGGGTTACCTAGAAAGATATGTTTTCAAGGATATTGTTCACATTTTTTTGGGGTTTTTCCTAAGACAATGTTACAATGTTGGTGTAGTTTTATCCCTAGAAGGGGGATTTTTTGAATGTTTAGATTTTTGTGTATCCTATTTTTGAATGTTTTTGTATTTTCTAAGGTCATGTTCTAAATGCAATGTATAAGGAAAAAGAAGCATCCATGTCCCTAGCGTGATGTGGGAATATAAAAAGGGCAGAATGCCACGTGCATATGTACAAGAAAGTGGAATGTGAAGGTACTTGCTAGCATTAGATAGAAATATTCAAAGGCACATTCTTCATGTAGGTAGAAGAGTAAATAAGCCCGATCACGGATCAACAAAGATGGATTCAGTAGGGTTCTTAAACCTAGCAAAGGAAATTATTTCTAGAAAGCGGTGAGGGTTACCCGTCTTGATGCAAGAGTAACTTGTGACCGGAAAATCCTCTTTGAGTGCTGGAACCCAGTTTTCACCCAAAGATATTTCCACTATGCCACAATTGCGTGATTTTCACATGTGGGTGACCTATTTTTTCTTTACTGTATTCTCAAAAAAAATTGTTTTTCTTACTTTTTCTTTTTTTTTTTCATTTTTTAGTTCTAATTGATATATGCACCATGCTTAAGTATATAACTGCTTGAGATGCATGGTCTTCATAGGTTCTGGAATTTCTTCACCATCTGAATATGCTAGTTTATAAGCTCCTGATCCATACTTAGCAACCACCACATAAGGCCCCAACCAGTTGGCCTCAAACTTACGTTTCTTTTCTCTATCTTTGATAGTATTCTTCTAATTTTCTTTCAACACTAGATGACCTATATCAAATTCACGATGAGTAATCCATTTATTATATCCTCTTGATACATTTTTTTGGTATACGTTGAGGTGATTAAGCACTCTTATACGCTTTTTATCCAATAGCTCTAGTTCTGCTAGCCAAGCTACTCTATAGTCTTCATCCTTATCAAGATAATCCCAAAGAGATATTCTCAGCGAGGGAAGCTCCACTTCCATGGGTATGATGGCTTCAGTCCCATAAACTAGGGAATATGGGGTTGCACCAGTAGGAGTGCGGATGGAAGTTCAGTAGGCCTAGAGGTCGGGATGTATTTGCAAGTTCCAATCATGACTAGTCTTACTTACCATTTTCTCCATGATTCGTACAAGGGTTTTATTGGTAGATTTGGATTATCCATTACCTTGGGGATAATAGGGGGTACACCACTTGAGTTGAATATGGAAATGTTGACACAATGTCTTAACCGTTTTGTTTTTGAAGGATCTATCGTTATCAGTGACAATGGTGGAAGGGATACCATAATGGCAGATGAGATGGTTCATAACGAATTTAGAAATTTATGCACCGGTGATGTAAGTAAGAGGTACAAAATCTACCCATTTAGTAAAATAATCAATGGCCATGATAATGTGGGTGTGGCCATTTGAAGAATAAGGATGGAGCTTTCCTATGATATCCATGCCCCATTTAGAAAACAACCAAGGTGTTACAATAGGATACAAAGCCTGTGCTGGTGCATGTATCAAGTTACCATAATTTTGGCATAGCTCAAATTTCTTGACGAAGTTACAAAAATCTACTTCCATGGTGGGCCAATAATAATCTACCCTTAAGAGCTTCTTAGCCAAGACCATACCACTAGTGTGTGCTCCACAAATACCACCGTGTACTTCCTTAATAGCGTCGATTGAATCATTAACATCCAAACAACGAATAAGATTTCTATCGTAGCCATGACAATAGAGGGTGCCTCCTAGGAGGGTATAACAGGCTATATGGCGGATAAGGGATTTTTTCTCAAAATGGGTAATGTCTAGGGGAAATGTGCCATCTTGTAGGTATAGGAAGATATGGTCATACCACGTGGATAATGGACCAACAATTTCACATGCCAAACAAGATTCTAACATATCATATGTGGGTATTTGTAAATAATCTACAAAGAAAGACATTTTTCTCTCCTGAGGTAGAATGCGTAAGAGAGATCTAATCATAGCCATAGCATTTGCTGACCTATTATGTGGTCTTGGTTTTTTCTCAAAGATAATCTATGTAAAATATTCTTTCAGGGTTTCAACTAATTTTATGTATAGAATTATCTTCTCATCATTAACTTGCTTAATAATGAGTTAAGAGTCCCCAGTGACTCGCAACTATCTGATATTCCAAGTGATAGCCAACTTGAGGCCAACAATGAGAGCCTCATACTCTGTAATTTTATTAGTGCAAGGGATCCCAAACAAAATTCTCTTGGGATAACCTCACATGTGGGGGTGACGAGCACTACTCCTGCCCCCAATCCATGGAAGGTGAATGATCCATTAAAATGGAGTTTCCATTCTACATATTCTTTAAAATGCATCATAGATGCATCTGGTAGGTCCAGACACAAAGGTTCCATTCCTGGTAGAGGAGCTTCTGCTAATTGATCGGCCAATACCTGTCCCTTTAAGGATTTTTGATTCACAAACTCAATATCAAATTTTCTTAGGAGAATAATCCAATTAGTCATTCATCTTGTAAGGGTGGGTTTGGATAAAAGGTACTTAAGAGGGTCAACTTTGGATATTAGTTTAGTTTTATTGTTGAGGAGATACTAGCAAATTTTCTGAAAGGTGAAGACAAATGCCAAATAGACCTTTTAAATCTGTGGGTATTTTAACTCGTAGGAAATCAGAGTGCGAATAAGGCAGTAAACTTCCCTTTCTCTATGGTCTAGATCATATTGGGCAAGCAGTGAACCAATAACAAAATAGGTAGTAGAGATGTATAAGAGGAGAGCTTTGCTTGGGGTGGGCGGCATGAGTACATATTGGTTAATAAGGTATTATTTTAGTAATGCAAATGCCTTTTGACAATATGGTCCACAGTTGAATGCAATATCCTTTTTGAGAAGATGTGTAAATGAGTGGCACTTATTCACAAGATGTGAAATAAAGCAAGGGATTGCTTGAATATTTCCTCGTAAAATTCTCAGTTGTTTGAGAGTCATAGGTGGAGGCATTTATGTGATATTTGTAACCTTGGTAGGATCTACTTCTATCCCTCTTTGTGAAACAATGAAACCTAGGTGTTTTCTTGATAAAACACCAAAGACACACTTTTTAGGATTCAAACGTACTTTGTAATCCCAGAGATGTTGGAAAATATGTCTCAGCACTTCAAGATGCTCTCCCCTACTTTTGGATTTAACTAAGATATCATCCACGTAATCTTCCATGATGTCATTCATCATGTCATGGAAGATGATAGTCATTGCACGCTGATAGGTAGTCTTGACATTCTTGAGTCCGAAAGGCATGACCTTGTAGAAATATTTTCCCCAAGGGATGATGAAATTTGTTTTATGTTGGTCTTCTTCTGCAATCTGAATCTTGTTATAACCTAAAAATCCATCCATTAAGGACAACATTTCATAACCAGTAGTGTAATCAACGATCATATCAATGTTAGGCAAGGGGGAATCATCCTTGGGGAATGCTTTATTAATATCATGGAAATCAATGTAGATTCTTATGCCAACAGGTTTCTTCTGAACAGGGACTATATTAGGTATCCACTCTGAATATTCGATGGGCTTAATGAAATTACCAGCTAATAATTTCTCCAGTTCTTCTTTGACAAGGAGTGCAATTGTAGGGTGCATGTTTCTCAACTTCTGCTTGATGGGTTTAACGTCTGGGTGTACAACGAGGTTGTGCATGACTAAGTTTGGATCTAACCCAAGTATATATATGTATGACCATGCAAATATATCTCCATATTCTCTTAATAGCTCTACAAAAACCTTCTATTCTTGAGCTGAGAGTGAACCTCCCAACTTTATCATTTTTTGTTCATCTTCTGAGCCAATGTTGACACTGATGGTTTCTTCCACAAACATCTTAGAAGCATCCTCCATTTGGGTAGAATCAGGGGGAAGAGTAAGGTAAACCTCCTTAGGTAGCTCATCATCATATTTGAATGGATAGCTCATTTTATCCATAGGTTCTTCATTTTATTTGTCTACGAGTGCTTCAAAACATTTTTCGCTATGAGACTTATTTTTATTCCTTGCACATGGTTTCTTTGAAGTATTTTTACTCTTGTTTTTGACCTTCTTATTCAAGCATCCACACATCTTTTCTTCTTCTCTAAAGTATGAACAGGTGTCTAGCTGAATCGCAAAGCCTTTCTTATGATCCCGGACTGGAATAGAGTCCCCGAGTCCCATGAAATATGCTAATGCATCATCATTCTCGAAGAAATTGATTGGTACATGAAATTGTTGATCCCAATATATAAGTTTAGGATATATAAGGGCTACTTGGAAATTGGTTTAAGGCTTGGATTCAGATAAGGTAAGGACATCTAGGTCAGGGAATAGGTTAGTTGAGTCGAGATCCTCATAGAGGCTACATTGGGAATCTACATCACTATCAGAATGAGATGAATCACTCTCGCGTTTAGAAGAAGTGGCGTCAATCTGAAACGGTGGATTTTTGTGAGGTCGTATTCCTAGACTATGTTTATTTGATTCAAAGTGAGGGATAGGAATGGGTTCTAATCACCCTTGTGTATTGATTCCACATCCCATCCCTTTATAACCCATGAAAAACATCATGTGGTGGGATTTAACATATTGGGGTGCGTGATGGCATGAAGCCATGGTTCCTTCTGGAACTTTGTTAGTAGGATCCCCTAACATCTTTTCCTTAGACAAGAAACCACTAGGGATGAATTTCTCCAATGGTTTAGGAATTGTTCCCGAGTGCTTCTGAACTGAAAATAGGGTTTTCCTCATGTCTTGGGTGACACTGATAAATCTGATATTAATAAAGCTTGTTCAAGGGTGGATGGCTCGCCTGGGCCATATTTTACCGACATTTCCTCCCATGATGTGAAGGGGTTGATCAACGAAGGAAATTCTTGATTGCAAGGAGTGAGTGAATCTGGATTCACTCATTCCTTAATAGCCTCTATTTGGAAAGGAACAATAATGTTTACAGAAGGGCATTCATAAACTACTCAAGAAAAACTGTGTAAGGCTCTATAATGTGTAAATGGATCTGGATCACCTTGAATGGTGATTATGTATCCTTTGTGGCACATTTTTATACATTGATGGAAATTTGAAGGAATGGCCCACATGGCATGGATCCATGGGTGTCCTAAGAGCATGTTTTATGGTAGATCCAGGTCAAGGACATGGAACGTTGTATCATGACAAGTCAGCCCTACCTCCATTGGAATCACTATAGTGCCTACTGAATATCACTCCTCATTATCATAGGCAATGATTGTAATAGTTTTGGCACCTAGATCCATTCTGAATTGCCTAGCTGTTTAACCAGCTTCAAAGTACAAATTTTTAGATGAGATCCACTGTCCACAAGTACTCTCTTAATTTTGCGATGGGTAACAACCACTTCTAGGTATAAGGGTAAGTTATGCTTTGAGTCATTACATGGGTTTGCATCACAATCAAAAGTGATATGATTGTAAGTGTCAAGGTGTGCAATCATGGCTTGGAGGTGTATGGGATCTACATCGGTTGAGACTTCTAAACTCTGTAGTGTCTTATACAATATGTTCTTATGTGCAATAGAGGATTTAAGGAGTTCTAAGATTGATATCCTAGCGGGTGTTCTCTCTAATTGGTTTATCAAATTGTATTGACCTTCCTGATGGACAGGTAGGGGATCTGGTATGATCAAATGAGCACATCTCATCCCTACTACATAACACTTTTCTAAGATCTAGATAGTATTGAAATGTTCATCAGATGGATGAATACATCCTATGAGAGAATCAAAAGGACTATCATTAGTGGGATAAATATAAGCGGAAGTCTTGTAGTCATTGGAGGTTTGTCCGTCATCTAGCTTCCTTTTATTCTTATCAACATGGTTCGGAAAAGGCTCTTTAAAGATACCCATTTTCTCATTCATACCTTGGCCTGAGTCGGGGGGAGAATCTACAACTATATTTCCCTCTTTAATGAGGTCTTGTATGTAATGATGCAATGTTAAACACCTATCTGTCTTGTGCCCTTTAATGCAGTGGAAGTCACAGTACTCATGTTCCTTGAACCAAATGGGTTTTGGAGAATTTTCTAGGTATGGTACTATCGCAGCTGGGTACCATGTTTACGTTATCTAACTATTTCAGTATAGTAGATAGGCATTCTGTTAATGGTGTGAACTTGTTAGGAAATAATTATATTAGTGCTCCATTAATGTGTGAGCAATGTTATTTGTATTGTATTAGTTTTAGAGTTGTTACGAGTTGTTAAAACAACTTGTATAATTTAGGTGAGTGGTTTCCTATATTATAGGAAATATAATTCCTATATAATCATTTGTATGATGCGGATGTTTGAGATATAGAAAAGAAGATAGAATATTATGATGTTATTTCCTGTGTAAATCTCGGACAGCATTTTCATTTGGTATCGGAGCTTTTGTTTGTGTAATGGAACAATAAATTGTTTGCAGGGGTGGTGATATTGATCCTTATCATGTAAGAATGCTTGATCAGATCTGCATGTGTTGCACCTTGGCGTGTTCGTAGTCCAAGCATGAGAGAGGAGATATATTGGCGCAGCTGTTGAATAGATTAATAGCTATATTGAATATTTGTGCAGGCGTATTCTAGAGGCATTCATTATTAGCCCCGCGGATGATTCTAATTCAGATTAGTTTGTTTTTTAATTAAATATGTGGTTTGTTGGACCATTTTTCTTTGGCATTTTAATTCGGCTTCAACCTGCACGTGTTTCTTTCTGGTCTATTTTGAAGAGCATGGAGGAGGATGTGTTGTGAAGGACACAGGCCATACTGCGCAGATCCATAGACCATCGACTCGATCAATCCACATGTGTAAAGCTGATGGTGCCCAATACTAATGCGACCTCAGCTGGTATTTCGAAATGCCTCAACTTTGATCCGGTTTTTACTCCATGTGTGAAGATATTAATGTGAACAAGATGGATTGGCTTTGATGGAAGCGTCAGATCTGATTTACACTATCCATTCCACGCCATTTTCCAAAGGAAACTGAGACAGGTCATATAACCGTAATGTGAGTCTAGTCTTTATGTGTCTCATTTTTCTATAAAATTAAAGTTTGGTCAATTTCATAAAGTATCATTTTGAGTCATTGTGTCGAGTCCTCAATTTTTTTAAAAAAATAGTGTTTGTATTGTCATTAAAATTAATATTTAATTATTTTTGTAAGAATCGATTGTCTTTTTGTATGGTGTAGTGTAATTGCTAAATGTCTTCAATGTGTCTTGTCAAACGTCAAAAGTGTCGTTAGAATTTTTTTTTCCCATCTCACAATGGAAGTCCCTCTAGAAAAATTCAATGGGCTCAATTTTCATACTTGGAAAGTGAAGATCCAAATGCAATTGATGAAAAGAAATCTTTGGCGGATAGTCGATGGAAAAGAACCAAAACCTACAAATCTGACAAAATTGGCAGAATGGGAAACGAGAGATGATAAAGCCAAAGCCATTATTGGTCTTGCTCTCTCAGATACTGAGCTACACTATGTTGATCTCGAGAAATCGTCTCATGAAATGTGGGAAAACTTGAACAAAACCTTTGGTGCTAAAGCAGTGAACGCAAAATTTTCTCTCAAATTGCAGTTGTTCAAGTTAAAATGGGTGAAGGAACTACAATGTCCAGTCATATTAATGATTTACGGTCTCTTCTTCGATAGCTAGTAGAAGTAAAAGCTCATGTAGACGATGAAGATGCAAAAGCTATTCTATTAAATAGTTTGCCTCCCAAATATAGTAATATTGTCTTCACACTTGGTCAGATGCCTTCCAACTCATTGGAAGATATGATATCAGCTCTTCTAGCTGAGGAAAAAAGGACTAAAGAAGGTGTAGAAGAAGAAACTGCATTGTACTTTAAAAAGAAGTACAAGAATTTATCCAAAAATAAGGAGGAAATTGAATGTTTTTACTACAAGAGAAAGGGGCATAAAACTCCATTTTGTAAAAATCGAGCTCGTGATCTTCTAAATGGAACAATCAAAATGGAAGAAGCAAATATGGGCATAGACGATGAATCTGATTATGAGGAAGAACAAGTAAATGAAGACAGTGGCTTTGAAGACTTCTTGTTCTGAGCATGAAACCAGAGGTAGGAGGCATCGGAGGTTGGAGGTCATTCAGTGACCTCTCATCAGTCATCAATGATGGGGCCGCATATCAGCTTTGGTGACATGTGTGTGTGCAGTTTGATTTTAGTTCTTCCTGTTACGATTGGTGTGGTGTGTTCCTGTTTGCAGTTTTCAATAAGTGGAAATTTCACATTGAGGGGGGGAACATGATCCAATGTTCCATTTCCAATATGTCAGCTTTCTCTATGTATGTATGAGCAAAAAATTTCAGTAGAATTTCCTATGTTATTCCCTGCAGTGAGATAGTGATGAGAGTTGTTGATACTACTGCATCATCATGATATCGTGGTTGTTAGTTATCCAGAAAAACTATCCAGAGGTTGTTGGTACTATCCTCAAAAACCATCTGTTGTGTGGTTGTTGGTTAACCACTTGGAAAACCATCCAGAGGTTGTTGGTATTGTCCTTGAAACCATCCAGATCATGAGCATGCTACGTAGCGGCACGTTGCAGTACAAAGGCAGTTTTTTTCCCATGTTCACACTAAGGGGGGGAATGTTAGGAAATAATTATATTAGTGCTCCATTAATGTGTGAGTAGTGTTATTTGTATTGTATTAGTTTTAGAGTTGTTACGAGTTGTTAAAACAACTTGTATAATTTAGGTGAGTGGTTTCCTATATTATAGGAAATATAATTCCTATATAATCATTTGTATGATGCGGATGTTTGAGATATAGAAAAGAAGATACAATATTATGATGTTATTTCCTATGTAAATCTCAGACAACATTTTCAGAACTCACGTTTGGTAGGTGTTTTAGGATGAGGTCCTTGTGAGACCTTTAAAAGCAGACCAGTCTATATGGCTTGGACTCCCTTGGAGTCCGTATTGCCATCCCCAATGAAATATTTGTTTTTATTGAAAAACTTTGGTTTATCTAAGGATTTTACTTCATGCTTGTCTTTGAAAACTAGTTTAAGTGTTCCCTTCATGATGAGGACCTTCTTGACTTGACTACCCTTCTCTGTAACTTCTTTGAAGTTAGAGCCACATTGTGTTTGCAAATCAAAGGCTATCTCTGGGTTCAAGTTAGTCAAAAATATACTTACCAGCTACTTTTCTAACAATGCACAAGGGAAGCGACTTTCCAATCCATGCCATCATTGTAAAAATATCACAAATATCTCGTTGGGATTTTATTTTGTATTGCAAAGATTGTTCATTGTGATATCATTTTCCATCTTATAGGAATAATTTCCTACAAATTTTTCAATTAACATGGGCCACGTTGTAATGGAGCCCTTGGGTATGATATAAAACCATTCCAATCCTAGTGCTCTTAGGATGCGAGAGAAGAGTTGTATTATGAGATTATCCTTGTATGTGACCTCTCGAAAATCCATACAAAAGAATTTGATGTGATCACGAGGATCACTTTTGCACTTATACTTATCGAATTTAGGAATAGTAAAATGTTTTGGGAAGGGTTTCCATAACATGTCTTTATCGAAGGGGTAAGGGCATAGTTCCTCATACAAATATTTCCTATTATGTCCTACGTTTCCCTCCTGTAGTGTAGTAAGTGTATCTTTCATTGATTTTAATTCTCGTTCAATGATTTGTTCTTTGGTGGGTGAAATTGGTCTTTGTGCCTTAGCCACTTTAAAGGTCGTGTCACTATAAGGATTAAAGTGGAATTCGTTAGGTTTCATATTGATTTTTTCTTTGTATACATTCCTACTTGAAGAGCCTAAGTTCACTAATTTTGGGCTCAATTTCAGGATATGTTTTTGAAGTATCTCTTCTTTAATTAAAGGATATTTTTCCTCATCAAACTTGGGAGGCAGTGAGGCTTTGCGCTCAATGTTCACTTTACGTGAAGCTTTGTAATAGGGTCATCGTGCATCACCAAGTGGCTTGGATGGGTCTCCTTCAGCGGTGTTATGATGTTTCTGAGAAGTAGAAGTGTACCTTATGTGAAAGGGGTTATCCATGTCTAAGAGGGACCTTCATTCTTATGTTTTATGATTAATGGCCTTGGTTTCTACTTCGTGTTCTTGTGGAAGCTGAGCCCCTAATTCTAAGACTCTTGCGAGTAATTGATCCCTTTTATAATAAAGGAGTTCATCAAAGGGACCTAATTCTAATTGGTGTTAATATTAAGAAGATTCAAAATCCTCTCCTCTATGATCAATCAATTGCTTTGTGTCCTTGACTTGTGAAAATAGAGGCGCTAAGTTGTTTCCACTAAATGGGAATGATTCAAAAGGATTCTCTCCTAAGTCGTGGTCAGTTGGTTTAGATGCCATCTTCGTGATTTTAGGCATCACTAGTCAAAGTGATAACCTTCAAATTTTATGTGAAACCTAGGCATATGTTTGTGTTAGTTCTAAAATTAATGTTATGTAGTTGCTTTTATGACTTAAGGAACACTCATATGAACAATCAAATGCAATATCACTCAAATTGTCATTTTTCCAAGTCTATACACTAACTATGATTTTGGAAAAGGCCCAAAGTGGATAGTGCCAATATCATATGAATACGTAGGTCAAGTAAAAATTCTAACAAGGCCTAAATATTAAAATCGTGTTGACGCTATCTCTTGATGAGGTATACTAAAACTATTTTAAATGCCGATGAAAGCTAAGTTTTTTGAAAATGGAAGTTGCATGTATGTATAGTGTAACAACACTATATTGATACGTTAATTAAGAAAAAAAGGTCAAGATGATGTTATTTTGGTATATATAAGGAAATATCGACACTCTCAAAAATACTTAGATGATATCAAAATTGAAATGAAGTATGAATATAGCAAGAAGTTGTTAGCTGCGTGAGCAGAAAAACCACACAATAAAGGGACTTATATCAAGTTCTCACGAAACTGAAAACCCAATGTAAGTACCAAAATTGTGTGATTAGAATGCGATAAAAAATAATCAAACTAAGAGAGATAAAAAAGATGAACCAAAATCGTAGTAGTGAAGACGATCTAGAAATCAAGATCAAAGAACTTATCAAAGATACGAAACCGTACCTGTGCACTTTAGACATTTAACAACCTAGCCGCAAACATTGATGGGCATAAATAGATAAAAAAAAGTGGTGAGTACTATCTCTAATAAAACACACGAGGTATGCTTCCTTCTCACCCTGAAAAATGGGTGGTGAGAACGCAAGGGTATAGATCAAAAGGATAAAAATAAACTAAGTGCCACTTAGGTAGAGTTTTGCAAAGAATCCCTCTTCCACCTAGTTTTTAGAAGAGGGATACTTTGTAAGATCTCTTCTTGATTTTCCTAAGTCCCAAAAAATAAACTAAGTGCCACTTAGGTAGAATTTTCACCATACGAAGTATCCCTCCTGTATCCCTCCCCATTGAAGTATCCCATATTTTCACTGTACGAAGAGGTATCATATTTTCAACTTGAGCAACTTTTGAAAATGCGGTTCTAGTTGGTGTTTATTATGGATAGCTATAGGATTGTTGAGGAGGCATACCTAATGTGCATGTTCCCATAAGGAGGTCAACCTGGCTAGGATGATGTGGAGGGTTAGGAGTTCGTACTTTCCCTGAGTGTGAAGTTTGATTTTCTTGAGCAATTTCTAGCCCTCTAACCCTTTCAACTAGAGCCAAGATGACTTTAATTGGTGACAATACAATATTCTGTCGTGGTAGATATTGCAGCATCCCTTGAGGTTGCCAAGGGGTATGATACCCTGCTATGAATTGATCGTTACTTTGCCAAGCTTAACCAAGAGTATTCTCCATAGGTGGAGGAATGGGGGTGTTTTCTTGGAACATGGTGTTGTGTTGTGTTTGCAAACTTCCTATAGGTGGATACATGTTTTGGAAGCATTTTTCACTTCTAGCGTAGCATGCTAAGTACTCCTCATCCAAAAATGGGAGTGGATCTGACTACCTACTGATTCATGGTCTAGATAAAACCTGAGGATATGAAATAGATTCTCCAGTAAACATCATATTGTTAGAGCCCGAGGGCTCCGATTGTTGTGTTTGTGTAAGTTGGTACAACTCCTCAATTCAAAATGAAGAACTAGAGCTAGTTCTTTGAGGAGGATTTTGTGATGACAAGTAGTTGCTTGAGTAGTTGTCATCCCATGCCAAAAGTGAGGGTGACTGTTGTCTATTCATTTGACCATAATATGCTTCGATACCTAAGAGAGGTTTGCCATATGCATCGTATCCTGAAATATTTGGGGGGTATAGAAATACTCAAAGAATAATGGGAAAGAGTGAAGGTGGATGAAAGAAATGGAAATGAAAAAGGAGTAACTATTCCTTTCACGCCAAGTTCACCAATTTTGTAAGATAGAAAAGTGATAGGTGAGCATGAAAATCATCAGGTAGCCTTTCTCCATATCTGACCTTCCGAGGTCATGCCGAGACAGCTGGTGGAAATGAGATATATGTGGATATGGAAAAATCTAAAGTAATAACGGGATCTACGAATCTAAAGCAAGGAAGGATCTTCTAACTTGAACTGGTGTTATGGATCGGTTCAATACTATAACCGTTCAGAGGCTCCAATCAATGTCGATCTCTATAAAGATCCAATATGTTGGTTGTTGGATTCATGGAAAGTGATCTGTAGATGCTTTGTATATATTTTCGAACAAGGTCATGAAAGTGGTATTGATAGGTGTGATGGATTTGTAAGAAGCTACAGATGGTTTTCTGGTCTAAAATAGAAAAATATTAGATTGATTGACTTCTACATTAAACATAGAAAGTTGTGTGATTATATCTAGCGGGAGTGGTGAAGATCTAAATACTAGTGTACGTAAACCAGTGTCAATGCTTAATTGGTTTACAGGCCCATTGGGTTGTGGGACTGTCGACACTAAAATTTTCCTCCATAATTTCTATTTCATTAATGTATGTATTAGGAATAGGATGTTGTTAAGTGTAATTAGTAGTAGCGTCCAATAGAAGATAACGGCACCGTCAGTACGGTGCCGCCAATAATGTGGAGTACGGTAACAGTCAAAGTACAATAGGAATGTTGTAAAAAGTAAATATTTGTCGTAAGTGGTCCGGTAATGTTAAAATGTCAAAGTTTGGGTAATTAGAGAAGTAGGGTCTACATGATTAGGAATTAGAAATATTATATTAGTAATAAGGACAAGGAGTGAGGTCATAAATATTTTGTGTATTTTATTTGTAAAAAGTCTAAAAATGTGGAACCCATGTAAAATGATAAGGTTTATCTTATCTTAACAGATAAGCTTACATGTACAGATAAGAGTTAAGGTATGGAATATGATTCGTCAGAGTGGATTTCTTATCCTATCTTAGAGATAGGATGGATAAGCCTGGAAGTTCTATAAATAGAGAGGCCACCCCCCTCATTTAGCATAGAAAGAAGTAGTGAGAAATATTGTAGGAAGTGTGCGAAGGAAGCCATCAGTTAAAGGTGTGTTGAAGAAGCCATCAAGAGGTGTAATTGTAAAGTTTCTCCCATAGTCTTGTTGAAGTATCTCATGGGTGAGATTGTAACAGTTTCATGTTAATATTATAATTTATTTTGATATTTCAGATTTTTCGTCATTCTGTCTTATCATAGTCAATGGTATTCTTGTGTTCGGTTGTTGTTTTTCTTCCAGATTACATCCACCAAACTAAAGGCTATGCATTAGTAAATAATCATAGCACGAGGAGTTCCCGGTGAAGAATTATCATAGTGCCGGATTGGTGATGACATTTTGGTTCCGTTGCCGGGACCATTCCTCGTTGGTGGATTTTCTGGAGAGATATTCCCACTTAGGCAAAAATTAATTAGAGGGTAATCTTGTTTTTACTGTGCATAGTAGTTACCATGGTAAAGTCATTTTTACCGTGAATAGTAGTTACCATGTTAAAGTCATTTTTGCCATGAATAGTAGTTACCCTCATAAAGTCCTTTTTGCTGGGAATAGTAATTACCGCAATAAAGTCACTTTTTACCGTGAATAGTATTTACTACAGTAACTTCACTTTTTACCGTGAATAGTATTTACCACAGTAAAGTCAGTTTTTACCAAGTTTTACCATAGTTTACCGTGGTCATTTCTATTTTACTGTAAAAAGGTGTAAAGTCAATTTCTAGTATAGTGATTCCAATTATTTGTGCACATAAGTCTTATTAATTGTACTTGTGGGTTGGTATTTCATGGTGGTTACTTTTGAAAATGGGAAAGATTCCTATTTTTTCAGCTCAATCTAATGAAGATGCTTCTTCTTTCATTCAAGAGTTTAAACGATCTTGTATTTGTAATGGCCTTGTAAGAAGGGAACAATGGACTGAATTTTTTCCTACCTTTTTGGATGGTTCAGCACTTAGATGGTTTGAAACACTAGGTGATAATGTGAAAAATTCATGGGATTTATTAACCGAAAGTTTTCTTGAAGAATTTGGTGAACAACAGAAATATGCAGATCTCATGATCGAGATCACAAAGCTATCCCAAGGAGAGAAGGAGAAGATAAGGGATTATCATGCTTGTGTTCTAGAGCTAAGGAGGAAGCTCGATGCCCAGATCCGGAAGGAAGGACTAGCGGATGGGTTGATGAATGGCGTGGATAATCTCCTCTATAAGCACTTCATTCTTGGGATGAAGCCGGAGATCAGACAACGAGTGAAGTATGACCGCCCAACTACCATTAAACAAGCAAAGGAGATTGCAAGAAGGCAAGAAGAAAGCATGGAAGAGGAGCCCAAAGAAATTGTTGCTAAAGTAGAGCCTACACCAGCACCTTTGGTCCTGAATCCACAACCACTCCCGGTGAGCACAAATATTTCTCCTAATACATCTACTGAGTATGAAGATCTGCTCAAAAAGATGGGTCAGTTAACTATTAATATTCTTCAAGGAAAAGAATTTAGTTCTCAGGGAGGAGATAGAGGTCTAAAAAGAAATATTTCTGAAGTTGTTTGTTATGGTTGTTATAAAAAGGGTCATTATAAGTATAATTGTCCAGATAGAGCTTCTACATCTGGTAAGGGAGATAATGATAAAGGAAAAGCACCTGTGAATTCTTTTGATGTAGTAGATAAGAGCATAAATAATGAAGTAGATGTGTTTGTAACAAAAAGAAAGAAAGAAAAAGATAATCAAGATGGAAATGATCCTAAGAAGATGAAAGAAGAAACTAGTAAGAAACATAGGAGAAGAAAGTTGGGTGTGCAGGATTTTCTGATTTCACAGGGGCAAGGACCATACTCCATCTTGGAAGATCTGTCCAAAAGGCCTGCAAATATTACATATGGTCAACTCTTGGCTATGTCTTCTGAGAAGAGGCGGGAGTTACGAGGTGGACTCAATGCTTGAAGAAGGAAGGAGGTTGAGGTCCCTGTTTTGGAGGCAGAGGCAGATCCCTATGCTCCACAAGCTGAGGTATTATGTAATGGTATTTCAATTCATGATGTCTTAGTTGATGGAGGTGCTGCAGTTAATGTAATGACCGAGTCTGTAATGAATATGTTGGGTTTTAAAAATTGATCGCCCTTCAACACTTATGTTAAGGTCATTAAATAAGGGAAAAACTAAACCAGAAGGTGTAATTTCAAATGTGGCAATATCTGTTATGGGTGTTGTATGTGTGGTAGACTTTCAGGTGATGAAAAATGGTACTGTTGCATACCCAATGCTGCTGGGAAGACCATGGCTAAGGAGATTTCATGCAAGAAACTACTGGAATGAAGGTTTCATGACACTTGGACGTGGTAGAGAGGGTGAAGATAAATGTGATCCCTCGACATCATAAAGTAGAACCTGTGGATTCAAGTGATGAAACTGATGATTGGACATCCTCTGATTACTCTAGTACCAGTGAAGTGGACACTGAAGATGAAGAAAGTGAGGTGGATGTTTCAGTCATGGATATCCTGCCAGTCACACCAACTCATGACCCCATAAAATTATCTGAAGAAGAAGTTGATGATCGTCTCCAACAAATAAAGATTGGTGATGCTGTGATGGAGAGTGAGAAGGAATCCTACCTCCAGCTCTTTCGAAGGTACATACACCTATTCACTTTTGATTACAAGGAACTCCGTCAAGTAAGTTGGGTAGTAGAACATTGTATTGAGCTGGTAGATGGTGCTAAGCCTATAAAGCAAATGCCATATAGAATGAATCCTAATTTTTCCAAGACTGTAAAAGAAGAAATAGATAAGTTGCTTAATGCAGGATTCATATTTGCTGTGGAGAATTCAGAATGGGTTTCTCCCATTGTAATCTCAATAAAAAATAATGGGAAGCTATGCATTTGTGTTGATTATAGGAAGCTCAATAAGGCAACAAAGAAGGATCATTACCCTCTTCCATTTTCAGATCAGATCTTGGACGAAGTAGTTGGCCAGGAGTGCTATAGTTTTGCTGATGGATATAGCGGCTACAACCAAGTTCGTATAGCAGAGAAAGATCAGCTGAAGACCACGTTCACCACTCCTTGGGGAACGTTTGCTTATAGAGTTATGCCTTTTGGGTTGTGTAATGCTCCAGCAACATTCCATCGTTTGATGAAAAGGGTGTTCGAACCCTACATTGGGACCTTCATCAGAGTATTTTTGGATGATTTTTACATCTATGGGAGCAAGTTGGACCACCTGCACCAGATGGAGACAACATTTCAAAGGTTAGATGAAGCACAAGCCTCACTAAACCCTACAAAGTGTGTCTTTGGATGTTCTAAAGGCATTTTGTTAGGGCATGTTGTATCCAGAGATGGTATTGGTACTGATCCTGATAAAGTTTCAAAAATCAAATATTTACCGTTTCCTATGAATAGAAGTAAGTTGAGATCATTTTTAGGCCATGTGGGTTACTATAGAAGGTTCATCAAGAATTTCTCAAAGATTGCACAGCCACTAACCCAGTTCTTGAAGAAGGATGTTGCTTATGAACCAGGAAAAAGGGCGCATGAAGATTTTGGACAATTGAAGGGAGCCCTGGTGTCTTCACCTATTTTGAAGAATCTAGATTGGAGCAAGCCATTCATTGTGTATACTGATGCCTCAGATGCAACACTAGGTAGTACTTTGAGCCAAAAGGATGAAAATGGGAATGAACATCTAATTTACTTTGGGAGCAGACAAATGAGCAGTGCTAAGGTAAACTATACTGTAACTGAAAAAGAGGCTCTGGCTATCATTTTTGTTGTAAAGAAGTTTAGAAATTACTTGCTAGGGAAGAAATTTATAGTTGTAACGGATCATCAGGCTCTGAAATATATTGTCAATAAGCCTAACCCATCAGGGAGGATAGCAAGATGGATAATTTTGCTACAAGAATTTGAATTTGATATTATGATAGGCCAGGAAAGAAGCATGTCAATGCAGATGCACTCTCTCGAGCCTATGATGGTTTAGGATCATCTTGTGATGATGATGATTTTCCCGATGCAGCATTGTTCTCCCTTGACACAATCCCTAGTGAATACATAGATATTTGGAATTATCTAAATGAATTCAAGTTTCCTGATGGTGCCAATGCAAAGACTAAGAGAAAGATTACTCAAGCCAGTCGTCCATATTCTATTCTGCATGGAGCATTATTTCGAATAGGACCTGATGGACAGTACAAGAGGGCAGTTGGACGTGATCAAGGAAAGGAGCTGCTAGAAGAATTCCACAATGGTACATGTGGAGGGCACTTCTCTAGACAACTTACAGCAAGAAGGATCTTGGATGTAGGTTATCACTGGCCCACTCTTTTTAAAGATTGTTATAATTATTGTAAGACATGTGATATTTGTCAAACACATGGTAACCGTAAGACTTCATCAACTCCATTATGTCCTATTCTTCCCCTTGGTCCCTTTGAAAAATGGTGAATAGACATTGTAGGTCCACTTCCAACTACATCATGTCAAAATAAGTATATTGTAGTTGCCACAGATTATTTAACCAAGTGGGTTGAAGCTAGGCCATTGAAAACAGCTTCCATGGATGAAGTGGCAAGGTTCATATATGAACGCATTGTCACCAGATTTGGTTGTCCATTAGAAATTGTAACAGATCAAGGAAGCCACTTCATTAATGAGGTGGTAGAAGCCCTAGTCAATAAGTTTTCTATCAAGCACAGGAAGGCAACAACATACAAGCCAAGCACAAATGGACAGGTGGAACGAACAAATTTTGTGCTGTGTCAAATTCTAGCAAAAGATGCAGCCTTGCAGGTACATAAATGGGATAAAAGGATTCATGCAGCATTTTGGGCATATAGGGCAACATCAAAGTCAGCAACAAGATACTCCCCATTTCAGTTGGCCTATGACATTGATCCAGTTCTTCCTATTGAGTTTGATATTCCCACTGTGAGAGTTATGAAAAATGAAAGGATGGATGAAAGTGATTCAGTAAAAGAAAGGTTGGTACATCTTCATTTGCTAGAGGAAATGAGGGAAATAGCAAAGGATACAAGTCATAAGAATAAAATGAAGCAGAAGGAATACTTTGATCAAAAGATCCGATGGTCTCCATTTCATGTGAATGACTTGGTCCTAGTATATGATTCCAGATACAAAAAAAGAAGACAGAGAAAATTTCTTCCAAAATGGATGGGGCCCTACAAAATAGCAGCTGTGCATGAAAATGGTACGTACCGACTGGAGGAATTGGATGGCACTCCCATTACGAAATGGGTCAACCACGACAAGTTGAAGATTTTCCAAGCACCAGAATAGTCTACTCCGAGGACAGAGTAGAAGCTAGGAAGGGGGAAGATGTCGACACTAAAATTTTCCTCCATAATTTCTATTTCATTAATGTATGTATTAGGAATAGGATGTTGTTAAGTGTAATTAGTAGTAGCGTCCAATAGAAGATAACGGCACCGTCAGTACGGTGCCGCCAATAATGTGGAGTACGGTAACAGTCAAAGTACAATAGGAATGTTGTAAAAAGTAAATATTTGTCGTAAGTGGTCCGGGTAATGTTAAAATGTCAAAGTTTGGGTAATTAGAGAAGTAGGGTCTACATGATTAGGAATTAGAAATATTATATTAGTAATAAGGACAAGGAGTGAGGTCATAAATATTTTGTGTATTTTATTTGTAAAAAGTCTAAAAATGTGGAACCCATGTAAAATGATAAGGTTTATCTTATCTTAGAAGATAAGCTTACATGTACAGATAAGAGTTAAGGTATGGAATATGATTCGTCAGAGTGGATTTCTTATCCTATATTAGAGATAAGATGTATAAGCCTGGAAGTTCTATAAATAGAGAGGCCACCCCCCTCATTTAGCATAGAAAGAAGTAGTGAGAAATATTGTATGAAGTGTGTAAAGGAAGAAATTAGTTTAAAGGTGTGTTGAAGAAGTCATTAAGAGGTGTAATTGTAAAGTTTCTCCCATAGTATTGGCGGAAGGAAAGTGAAGTCAATAGCACTTGAAGTACCTCATGGGTGAGATTGTAATAATTTCATGTTAATATTATAATTTACTTTGATATTTCAGATTTGTCATCATTCCGTCTTATCATAGTCGATGGTATTCTTGTGTTATGTTTGTTGTTTTATTTCCAGATTACATCCACCAAACTAAAGGCTATGCATTAGTAAATAATCATAGCACGAGGAGTTCCCGGTGAAGAATTATCATAGTGCCAGATTGGTGATGACAGATCTAAATACCAGTATACATAAACTGGTGTCAATACTTAACTGACTAGTAGGCCCGTTGGGTTGCGGGACCTGAGGATCACATGGTTATTGTGGACCTTTTATGGTCATGTAAAGAATAAATCTTGTCTTCTGACTATCCAGTAGTCATAAGCTTTTTCAAATGCCATGTTTAGTATCAAGAATTGTGTGATCTTCTCGGAATACCTTACGGGTGTCCTAGCAACTTGTATGAATAGGTCTGTATCTATATCAGTGAGAAGGTCTCCTATGTCTGGCTACAGAACTAATGGATCAAAACCAAATGTTTTTTCTCATTCAGGTTCTTGTATGGTCATATGGACATCCTATCAAGGCAATCTATAGCTAGGTTGATTTGACCAAAATTCATATGCTTTGTTATCTTCGATATTCAACACTCTTAATTGCTCACTAATTGCTTATGGGTTTCAAGTTGTTTGGAATACTTGAATCCTAAGACATTGATCTATATCCACTAATGCCATGCAGAGATTCGGCTGGGGTATCATTAGATCAAATATGTAATCCTTGGGCTTTCTTGGTCCCGTAATAGTCATGCAAGAAATAACCAAACTTAATTGAATGAAGTAAACTAACTATGGAAATAAATCTACGCTATGCTTGTTATTTTTATATTTTCAGAGATATAAACTTGAATGATTCTAAAGAACAGTTAATCTAATAAATTCAGATAACAATCAACTAATCTAAGAATGAAGCTAAAACAAGCAAGGTAGCCATATGTAGTTATTTGCATGTGTACTTGTGAGTCGATACAAATGTAAATATCTAGTTATTTAAATTGAAATACCTCCAATCTTACCTCAGAAGTGAGGAACAAATCATAGCATCTCAGAAGCTATCATTCCCCACAGCTTCCTCGGCAATATTAAAAGCAAGCTTTAACCGAAATTAAATGATTCACTACTCTATTTGATATATTGTAACTACAACTTTGAAAAATCAAACCTAGATTTTGCAGAACAAAGGCCAATCCATTTGTATCGTAGCTTGTCCCCTCAGTGTGATTTCTTCATTCCTTTGTGTTATCATGAATCCAGAAAGGGGAGAATGTGATAGCGGCAGCAAGAGAAGATATTTGAAAAGTGGCAGCTTGTAGGTAAACTGAACGGAATGTAAGTAGGAGAGAGATAGCGCAAGAGAACAAAGCTTGGCTATGCGATTCCTAGTAGGATTGTTGCAAGGATACGACAAGACACACCTAAAATTCTAGGACCTATTCTTCCTATGACGAAAAAAAACCTATGACTCTAAGTAGAACCAAGATTCAAATGAACTTAATCTAGAACTAAATTGTATCATGCTAGGCTAGTTGTTTGGAGAACCACAATGGAGCAAAATTAAACTAGAGAGATCAAGTGATCTCTAAACCAAAAATGAGGAGCTTTGAACTAAGATGCTGATAACTTACACTAAGTCTAGACCTGTTAAGACTTCTTAAGGAACTTCCAAATATAATGAATAATAAAACATAGCGAGAGAGGGGTCATTTTCTTGTAAAAAAACTTAGTATTTATAGAATTTCTACTCACTAGAAGGCAAGTCCAAATTGCCATACTTTATCATTAAAAATAGAGCACTACCATGCAAAGTGGCTGGAAACTCTAAACAAAGTAGAAGTGGCTAAGAGTTGTAAGTGCAACTTGATTTTTCACATTGTTGAGTGCATCGGAAGGTTCAAGAAAAAGTGGACAAGACTACCGCCTTGTGCAGGGTGGCGGTTACAGGACCACCACCCTATCCTGGGCAAAGGTCACGGGACCACCACCTAGGCAGGGCAGCGGTCCTATAACTTAAGGACCAAAATGCAAGAAAAAGGAGGCAGAGGTTATAATGAAGCATGTAAAATTTGAATAAGGCATTTTAGGATGTAAATGTGTACTCGGCGAGCTTTCTGGATTCCAAACACCTTGTGAAGAGATCTAACTCATCATTGGGGTTTTCCGTAACCTATTTCTGATAGTACAATACATAAAATTTTGGGTACATACAAAAACCTAGGTGTATGTTTGTGTCATTTCTAAAAGTAATGTTATGTAGTTACTTTTATGACTCAAGGAACACTCATATGAACACTCAAATGTAATATCATTCAAATTATTGTTTTGCCAAGTCTATACCGTAACTACGATTTCATAAAAATTCCCAAAGCAGATAGTGCCAATATCGTATCAATATGTCAGTCAAGTTAGAATTATAACAATGCCTAAATATTAAAATGGTGCTAAAAAGATCTATCGATGAGGTATACTAAAACTAGTTTGAGTGCCGATGAAAGCTAAGTTTTTTGAAAATGGAAGTTGCAGGTATGTATAACGTAACACTATCCTGATATGTTAAATGAGAAAGCAGAGTGTTAGTATCACGATCATGTTATTTCGGTATATATAAGGCAATATCAATACTCTAAAAAAGACTTAGATGAGGTCAGAATTGAAATGAAGTATGAGTATATCAAGAATTTATTAGTTGTGCGAGTAGTGTAACCACACAATAAAAGGACTTATATCAAGTTCTCAAGAAACTAAAAACCCAATGTAAGTACCAACATTGTGTGATTAGAATGTGAGAAAAAAACTATCAACCTAAGGAGAGATAAAAAAATTTGAAACAAAATCATAGCACCCCCTTCTGATACAATGAGAAACTAATGTGTTTAGTTATACCGTCACTAGGGTCGCGATGCAGACAAATTTGACTATAACTCACAATGCAAACTATTCAAGTGGATAAGCGGAGCGCTTCCTATTTCATCCCTGAGGTTACTGAGTGGTGGATTAATTTAGGCTTCCTTCAACCATCCCCATTGTTGTAGCTTAAGGATTTATGCCAAAGGGGTTATGTTCCATATGAGTGGATAGGGATGTACCTTTTTCTAAAACCTATAATACTATGTGAAGTGAAATGGTGTGTTTTTTTTTATCTTGCTTAACTTAATGTGGTTTTAAGTAAAACTCCATTTGACAACCTGTATGGAAACATGTGTATTAGAAGGTTCTGTTTTATTTTGGTGTCTTTCTTTCTTTGACAAGCGTTAGGACCTACATGCAAAGAGTTAGTAATTTTCCATCAAATAAGAAAGAGAGTTTGCATGTTGTTTTTGATTCCTAAGATCACCAAAAAGGTGCGAAGGAAGAGCATACACAACGTGAAAACCCTACTAAAATACGCCTTTGTGAAAAATACTTCGAAATATAGAGTTTTTAAGCCAAATTTGAAAGATTAATCAAATTATTTGAATGTAAAGTAAGTGTTTTTAAAAGCGACAAGGTGTTTTTAGAAGTGTTTTTGATTCCTAAGATCACCTGGAAGGTGTGAGGGAAGATCATACGCACTTCGAAAATCCCTTCTTAACTAAGAAAAATGAAACACTTACTACTTTAGTCAAATAAAACCAAAACTAAACCTGCAATTAATTGTTAGAACCTGGAAACAAGTTAGAAAACCAAGAAAACTTAGGAAATTCCCAAAATCAATTTTCAACAAATTTTCAATGGTTTTTAGTATTTTGCATTTTTGGAGGTCTCCGGAGCACTTTGGGAGTTTGATGGTAGAAGTAATGATACCTAAGATCAAGTTAGGCACAAATATTCTTACCAGGTACTTTTATGGCAAGGCACAAGGGAAGTGACTTACCAATCCGCACCATCTTTGTAAAAATCTTGCAAATGTCTCATTGGGATTTTTTTTTATTGTAGAGATCATTCATTGTGATATCATTTTCCATGTTATAGGAATAATGCCGTAGAAATTTTTCTGCTAACGTGGGCCACGTTGTAATGGAGCCCTTGGATTTGCTATCAAACCATTCCAATCCCAATGCTCCTAGGATGCGAGGGAAGAGTCGTATTAAGAAGTTATCGTTGTATGCGACCTCTTGAAAATCCATATAAATGTCTTTGATGTGATCACAAGGATTAGTTTTGCACTTATACTTATCGAATTTAGGAACAATAAAATGTTTTAGGAAGGGTTTTCATAACATTTCCTTATCGAAGGGGTAATGGCATAGTTCTTCATACAAATATTTCCTATTATGTCCTACATTTCCCTCCTATAGCGTAGTAAGTGTATCTTTCATTGATTGTAATTCTTGTTCAATGATTTGTTATCTGGTAGGGGAGATTGGTCTTTGTGCCTTAGCCACTTTAAATGTCATGTCACTATATGGATCAAAGTGGAATTCATTAGTTTTCATTTTGATTTTGTCTTTGTATATATTCCTACTTGAAGAGCCTAAGTTCACTAGTTTTTGGCTCAGTTTTAGGATATGTTTTTGAAGGATCTCTTCTTCAATTAAAGGATCCTCTTCCTCATCGAACTTGGGAGGTGGCAAGGCTTTGTGCTCAATCTTCACTTTATGTGAAGCTTTGTAATAAGGTCGTCGTGGATCACCTAGTGGCTTGGATGAGTCTCCTTCAGTGGTGTTATGATGTTGCCTAGAAGTAGAATCATACCTTATGTCAAAGGGGTTATCCATGTCTAAGAGAGACCTTTGTTCTTATTTTTTATGATTAATGGACTTGGTTTCTACTTTGCATTCCTGAGGAAGCTTAGCTCTTAATTCTAAGAATCTTGCAAGTACTTGATCCCTGTTGTAATAAAGAAGTTCATCAAAGTGACCTGTTGGTACCTGGATTTACTCTTCTTCACAAATCGAGTAGCATCATAGATCTAACAGGACACTCAAAAGTAGATAAATGATTATGTATGTCATTTTATAGATGAGGAAGCAATTTATCTAACTTTTTAGCACTCATGCCTTGAAGAAGTGGGTAGCACCTTGAAAGGATTTGATCTTATCCTAACTATTTTAGGTTTTACCTTTCAACCAAGGTAAGAGAACCTATTTTGTAACCTCTATTAGTGAAGGAGATGCAGATACCTTTCTTTTACACAAATTTTATAAAGAAAACCTTGGGAAAAAATGATCAAGACACAAAATCTGACTCTCACGAGTTGTCACTTTCAGATTATGGAGATATTTTCAGTACAAGGCAAAGGTTACTAAAGACATTAAGAGATCCTGATTGTTCTACATATTTTTGCAAGTAGATTTTGCTCCTTTGTTGATTCACAAGGAAAATAGGGGTAGTTCAGGGTGGATCAATGGTTTTTAAATTATTTTGGTGGGAGATGAAGCAGGATAAATTTTATTATACCAGATATTTGGAGGGACTTCACAATAATGAACAATTTCATAACAGAAAGCTTCATAACAGTTAAGATGTTCCTTTAACTAGAAGGTATACTTCAATGGAGGCCTAGATCAACATGTTTTCACATAATCTTTGAGACTCCAACATGAAGGCTCAAATTGGAAGACTCAATTAAACACTAAATTTTTTGATTAATCACGCCTAAGGTATACCTGAAGACTTACAGACAATCTTTATCAACAAATGACAGTGAATTGATTTTAAATTTTTTTATCTCATCCAAGATGAAGGCTCTTCTTGAAATGAAATCACAAATACCATTAGACTATCATAGGGATGAGATCCTGTGTGATTTCACAAAAAAAATAGTGTAAGATTGCAATAGGAATGAAAGAAACTATTTGCAGACATTCTGAAAATAAAGCAAACACAAAATTGCTAGAGATTAGACACAAATTAATTCCAAAATTGCTTAGATTCATCAGCAGGGGAAAGCTTCCAGAGAAATCTCAGTGCTTGTCAATGGCTATACAGGTGCAACCAACTTGACATGATAGAAATCTAACACAGAAGAAAATAACAGGTATCTTGACTTTGGCTTCTCAGGAAGACGACTTTCTCAATTTTTTTCTCAAGAATTCATACTCCGACCATTTGCAAGAGTATTCTCATTGCATTTATAATTTTTTTCCCACTCAATTTTCCCCCCAAAAGAGAAGAATATTCAAGGGACCTATGCTTGTTACCAATTTGTTTTAGACAATTCTTCACCCTTGACGTTTAACAAATTTCGAGATTTTCTAAAATCTACCAGGTGGACCAACTGTGAATTAATCATGTTTCTTGGGCCTTCGACTAATGACTAGGATGCCATGTCATAACTTTTTGGCAGTCCCTTTGATCATTCTGATTCTGTCATGTGATAAATCCCCCTTTTAATCATTTTTTGGAGCCTCTACATAGTTGGACTTTAACATGTCATCCCCTTTTGCTCTCGAGGCAACACATTTTTAATCTTTTACACTTGCACTTTCATCATTTCATCCTTTTTCCCTCCCTTTCCTCTGAAATTTTACTCTGTAACTTCTAGATCTGGCATTTTTTGTTTTTACACAAGCCCGAGCAGAGATCCACTTCAAAAGTACTTCATATTTACAATTGAGCTCCCAAATTGATTCAATTAAACTTTACAAACCAAAATGACACAAATTTTCCAAAAAATTGATGAAGAATGATGCAAAAATGCATCTCCAAACATCATGGAGCTTCAATGGTGGCAAAATCAAATGAAATGCACAACTACCATTGATCTTGCCTTTCAACTTTTAATCTAAGCCTTTCACGTGGAAAAATGTGATTGTAAACAGGCATGGGAGTGCTTTTTGAAATTTTATAACTTTTGGAAAAAAGAAAATTTTCCAAATTTTTCCCATAGCTCTGCCCTTCCACCTTTAGCCTTTGATGTGGGTCCCAGTGGACCTGCACTTCATTTTTCCACTTTATACTTATTTTCCAAAAAGGAAAAAGTTCCACATTTTCCCCACGGGCCCGCACCTCCATTTTTGACCATTCAACGTTGTAATTTACTTTCCTATCGGGGTCATGTTCCAACTTACAATTTTATCCCTTTTTTACAAAAGGCAAAAAACCTTAAATGACCCTGAAGCTCTGTTTCTCCATTTTCCCACCTGCTATGTGTCTTAATGGCGCATTTTGATATGGTCCCAAAAAGTAGAGACCCCAAACAAGCGCGGGCTCAACACGTGTCTTAGTCTGGAAAACTTTGTCAAAAGGTTGAAGGTTCAATGGAAGGTGCCATGTGTCTAAGGTCTGAGATAGTTTCTGTATGCAATGGAAAGTTGCAAAAGCTATGGAATGAAGCTAACAAACCTCAAAGCTTAGCTTTACTCATCCATGCACCATGAGATAAACAATAAAATATCTATGCATATATAAATTTGAAACAAATATTCAAACCATAACATATATACTACTCTCTTAATTAAACTGAACCTAGTTAGACTCTAAGCAATCAAATTGTGTGTTGTTTACTCCCAAAAATAGTGAAGATATCTCTTCAAGTTGGCTACATGGCCAAACTTTAGATCTTCCCCTACTAACTATATTTAGAATGGATGAATGCAAGATGAAGGAGTTCTTAATAATGGAGTATGGCCAAGATCCAAATGTTCTCTAGCTTAAAGCTATCAAAAATGATTTCTAATGCCAAGATTTCCAAATATGAGAGATTTTGTTATGAAAACAAGGTGTAAGGTTGAGAGGGAGGGGTGACCCTTCTATTTATAGTTTTCCAAATGGAAGAGTTTGAACTTTGGGTGCATGTGGGACTAAAGCTCAAGAGGCCAATCACTTTAGGATTAGATTAGGATAGACATGATTTAGGCTTAGTTAAGCTTGGTTTAGGCTAGTTAATGACCTAGGGTTTAGGCTAGTTAAAATTGATTACAAGTGATTAGAGATGCATTGAGAGTTGGGAGGGGTCTGGATAACCAATTATGACCGATAGCATAGCCTACAAAGACCATGGGATAAAAGTGGTCTAGAGATGAAATATGGATGTTCTGAATGGTTGAAAGGAGAAACTGTTTAGCTAATAAGACTCAGATATTAGCCAAACAAGCTGATTATATGAGGAATACGACTGAGAAGGTGTTGTAAATGGGCATATGAGAATGGAGTGAAGAAGAAGGAATTAACGAAGTGTTTTCAATCAAGTGAATGGGAGGAAATGCTAAGTGTAAGCATATTTGAGGTGTCTACAATCTCCTTTAGATGGATAGAGAAACGAAAAACAAATTCTAGAACCTTAAGTGATGCTTGACCCAGGAAGGGACTAATCACGTAGTCTTGAACCAAATGGAGGATAGAGTCTTTCAAGCACCAACACGGGGAGATAAAAAACATGACAGAGGCCACGAACTGAGGGATTTCAATGAAAAATGGGGCAAGAATAATTTGAGCACCAACATGACCTAGGTCTAATTGGTGTTGTTCTTTAAAAGAGTTAGACTCCTCTTCGCTATGATCAATCAATGGCTCTGTGTCCTTGACTTGTGAAAATAGAGGCACTAATTTGTTTTCACTAAATGGGAATGATTCAAAAGGATTATGTCCTAAGTCACGGTCAGTTTGTTTGGACACCATCTTCGTGATTATAGGCATCACTAGTCAAAGTGATACTATATTTTTTCTAAATGTCCTTCAAAGTTTGCATGAAACCTAGGTGTATGTTTGTTTTAGTTCTAAAAGTAATGTTATGTAGTTGTTATTATGACTCAAGGAACACTCATTTGAACACTCAAATTATCATTTTTCCAAGTCTATACCCTAACTATGATTTCAGAAAAAAGCCCAAAGCGGATAGTTCTCAAGGATTGTATCACAATAGCATAGGTCAAGTTAGAATTCTAACAAGGCCTAAATATTAAAATGGTTTTAATGCGATCTCTCAACGAGGTATAATAAAATTAGTTTGAATGCCGATGAAAGCTAATGTTTTTGATATTGCAAGTATGTATAGTGTAACAGCACTATCCTGATACTTTAACTAAGCAATAAAGGTGTTAGTATCAAGCTGATGTTATTTCGGTTTATATAAGATAATATCGATACTCTCAAAAATACTTAGATGGAATCAGAATTGAAATGAAGTATGAGTATAGCAAGAAGTTGTTAGTTGCATGAGCAGCATAACCACAAAATAAAGGGACTTATATCAAATTCTCAAGAAACTGAAAAACCCACTGTAAGTATGAACATTGTATGATTATAATGTGAGAAAAAAACTATCAACCTAAGGAGAGATAAAAAGAAGAATTGAAATCGTAGTAGTGAAGAAAATTTTGAAATCAAGATTAAAGAACTTATCAAAGATACGAAACCTTACCTGTGCACTTTAGACGTTTAACAACCCATCCAAAAAAATGGATGGGTGAAAATGGACAAAAAAATGGTGAGTACTATCGCTGATAAAATGCGTGAGGTATGCTTCCTTCTCACCCCAAAAAATGGACAATAAGAATGCAAGGTTATAGATAAAAATGAAGAAAATAAACAAAGTGCCACTTGGGCAGAGTTTTGCCTCGTCCGAAGATGAGAATGAAACCGAGCTAAGTGGGACGTCATTTGATTTCGTGATTAAATACACCTAGCTCAAACTTATGGGGGCTCTTTTCCTTGTTCAAGAAACAAGGTTCAAACTCCAAGTGATTTGTCACTTTGTGATGGCTTGAGGTGACAATGGACTAGCAAAGTGGGCTCCAAGATAGAATAGATTCCCTAATAAGATCTCTCAACTAGGTGTCACAAATTGTCTAAGAGTGAGGTTGATTTACCCAAAGAGTCACACTGAATTCTTTGGGAGTATCTCGGATTTACTTTTCCCCCTTCTGATATAGTGAGAAACTAGTGCATTCAGATATACCGTCACTGGGGTCGAGATACGAAAAACTTTAACTCTAACTCACAATGCAAACTAGTCAAGTGGGTAAGTGGAGTGCTTCCTATTTCATCCACAAGGTTACTCAATGGTTGATTACTTTAGGGTTCCTTAGAACCACCCCCATTATGGTAGCTTAGAGCGTTATGCCAAAGGGGTTATGAATTTCAGTTGAGCGGATAGGGATGTACATGCATTTTTGAAGATGTTCAAGCAAGGAAAGAATCCTAATGGTATGTTTTTTTCAATATTGCTTAAATCAATGTGGTTTTAGATTGACAAATACGTTGTTGACTGGAAGTCATGATTATTTGGAAAGATGACTGTATTAGAAATCTGTCAATGTCTTAGTATTATTGCTGCAACTATGTGTTCTTAGTCAAGCGTTAGTGGGACCTAATAGCTTAAAAATTCAGAAATACATTCCATCATTGAATGCATAGTCAGTTCTGAATAGTGTTTTTTATTCCTCAGATCAAGTGAAAAGGTGCGAAGGAGTCATGCATATCTTCCAATGTCGACTTAACCCTTTCTTATGCAAATCTAAGTCATTGTGAAAAATGATTTTAGGGGAAAAGAGTTTGGGATAGCCATACTTTTAAAGATTAATCAATTAGGTTCTGATACCTCTCAAAGTAAGTAGAAAAGATGACAAGTGTTTTTAGATAGTGACACTCAATGATCACCTAGAAGGTTGAAAAGGAAGTATGCATATGATCTTTGAAAATCCCTTCTATGACTAAGACAAGAGGTGAAATCACTTGGATAAACTTTATCACAAATAATGATTAACCATTAAGTATAAGTAAAGGTTGAAAGTTGTTAGAATGTTGCAAACAAGTAAGATAACTCAAGAAAACTTAGGAAATTCCCAAAATGTATTTTTTGATAATTTTGGAATAAATTTGAAGGAGTTTTGCATAAAATTTGGATGTCTAATCGGGTCATATGACTTTCAAATATTTTCATATAAATTAATGTGGGGCACAGGTCAAGGTTAATGCATCCAAGGTGTAAATGGCTTTGAACCAGTCTCCCTTTTCTCATGGTCAAGCTACAGTGGATTTTTGGACTTGGCATAACCATTCCATCGTAAACTGTAAAAATCCTTCCTCTTGGCCAAATTCATTCTATCAGATTTGTGGATTAATAAAATAGAGGCTTAGGATGATTTCATTGTTAGATTGCATCATTCTTTATGAGAATTGAATCGGAAATGAGGCACCACGAAGTAGTTGCACTCCAACGGAATCGTGAAAGCTCCAGCGATAGCAAGGAAAAAATTGATCAGTAATGGAAGAACTTGCTCAACAGAAACAAAGCTTGCATAGAGGAAAGACAGCAGAGTGTCTTGGCATGCTCATAAATGAATAGAAAAGGGGTACATATAGGGTGCTGAGTAACCCTAGTGCATGACACACATGAAACCCTAAACCTAACCCTAAACCTAACCCATGTGAGATGACCCTCCAACATGAGAGGAGGACACATAGGATAACTCACACTAACACCCCCCCTTCATCAAAGCTAGGGTAGTGACTGTGATGAGTCAGATGGAAGAGAAAGACACTCCTAAACAACTAAGAAAGATGTGTCAATGGGGCCCGGCAACTAAAGGCCTGATAAGGTGCCCATATACAAACACAATCTTCCTAGAAGAAGAAGAAGAAAAGAAGGACTAAATAGCCCTAAGAAGATGGGAAGCTGCAGAAGACCTCACCCCAAGAAGAGACCGTAAGTGAAGAAACTTCATCTCAGTGAAAGGCTTGGTGAATAAGTCTGCAATCTGATCAGCTGTCTGAATGTACTGAATGTCGATGATACCATCATGAATAAGCTCCCGTATGAAGTGCATATGGATCTCAATGTGCTTCGTCCACTGATGCTGAACTAGATTTCTACAAATAGAGATAGTGCTCGTGTTATCACAGTAGATAATGGTAGGCCGCCGAAAGTGGATGCCAAACTCTGTCAGAATACCCTGTAGCCAAATAGCTTCTGTGGCAGCGTTAACTGCTCCTCTATATTCTACCTCTATAGATGATATCACAATTGCATTCTGCTTCTTGCTAGACCAACTAATAGGACCCGAACCAAGAGAGAAACTGTAGCCAGAAGTAGATTTCCGATGATCTAAGTCACCGGCCCAATCAGAATCTATGAACCCAATCAAGTCAATATCAACCCCTCCATGATAGTGTATGCCATCAGCATAAGTGCCATGAACATAATGAAGGATCCATTTAGCTTCTTTCCAATGCAGCTCATGTGGCTCTTGCATGAATCTGGACATGATCCCAACAACATATGATAAATCCGGTCGAGTGTGAGTCAAGTAAATCAAGCTCCCAACTAACTGTCGGTAAAGAGTACCATCAACCAAGGGAGTAGAGCAATCTGAAACCAACTTAACCCCAGAAAGAAAAGGAGTAGGAGAAGACTTGCAATCAGACATCTGAAACCAAGCTAGCAAATCAAGAGCATACTTAGGTTGCGAAATCAAGATTCCCGAGTCAGATTGTGAAATCTGGATCCCAAGGAAGTAATGAAGCAGACCTAAGTCAGTCATGGAAAACTTGTTGGCTAAGGCGATCTTCACAGAATCAATAATAGAGGAAGAGCTTCCTGTGATCAACAAGTCATCAACATATAGAACAAGAATGAGTATGGAGTCATCTTGCCATAGAATATAAACATTTGGATCAGAGTGACACCTAGTAAACCCTGATGTAAGTAAGAAGGAGTCCATCTTGGCATACCAAGCCCGAGGGGCTTGTTTAAGGCCATAAAGAGACTTCTTTAACTTACAAATGAGGGAGGAATCTTGGACATAACCCAGAGGTTGTTCCATATAGATCTCTTCCTCTAGGTCACCATGAAGGAAGGCACTCTTAACGTCCATTTGATGGACTTTCCATCTGTTTGTTGTGGCAATGGCTAGGGTCAGTCGAATAGAAGTCATCTTCACAACCAGAGCAAAGGTTTCTATATAATCAACCCCAGCTATCTGGGAGAAACCCTTAGCTACTAATCACGCTTTAAACTTTTTGACGTCTCCATCTACTCCATACTTTGTTCGGAACACCCACTTACACCGAACGATTTTTCTTCCTTTCGGAAGAGTGGTGAGATCCCAAGTATCGTTCTTCATGAGAGAGGAATACTCCTCATCCATGGCAGAATCCCACTCAGGAATACCAGAAGCCTCCCAGAAAGACTGTGGATCAGAAGCAGAGGTGAAGAAAGAGTGGGGTCCAATGAAATCTGAGCGAGTACGTCTCATATCCGAAGTATCTCCAACTAAATCTCCAGCACTTTGCAAAGTTTTCCTAGCCCAAAGGGGACCAGGAGGATCAGGCTCAGAGTCAGAAGATTCTTCACTTGAGTGAGAAGGGACATAGTCCTCATCATCACTACTGTCAGAATCAGAAGACTCAAAGGTCTGATGGTCGGGAGGATCCAGAAGAGGAGCACGCTCAACAGTATCATCATCTGATGAGTCAGAATCTGAATCAGCGAGCTGAAGAACCTCAATAGGTGGAGAAGTAGAAGTCGAAGAAGACTCATCAAACTTAACACTTCTCTCAATATATAGCTCATGAGAAGTAGGATTCATCAATCGATATCCCTTCACGCCATCAGGATACCCTACAAAGATACAAGGTTTGGATTGTGGTTCCAAGGCCTTGCGTTTCTTCTTGGGAATCCGAGCCATAGCCTTGGATCCGAAAACTCGAAAGTGCTCAACATCAGGCTTGCATCCAAACCAGGCTTCAAAGGGTGTCATCCCTCTTACTGCCTTGTGTGGAACATGGTTCTGAATGTAATTTGCACAATTCACTACTTCGGCCCAATACTGCGGAGGAAGAGACTTCGAGTGAATCATACAAGTGGCCATCTCCTTAAGAGTATGGTTCTTTCTTTCTGTGACTCCATTCTGCGAAGGGCTATAAGCAACTGTATGCTGCAAAGAGATCCCTTCAGAAGTACATAAATCCATGAACCTATTGTTTACATATTCACCTCCATTGTCAGTTCGAAGAACCTTGATAGACCGTTCCACCTGTTTCTCAGCAAGAGCCTTAAAGTCCTGAAAATGTTCAAAGACTTCAGACTTAAGCTTAAGAAAATATACCCAAGTATATCGTGAATAGTCATCAATGAAGGTTAGCACATAAAGAGCTCTAGTAAATGAAGGAGAAGGAAATGGACCAGAAACATCGCTGTGAACAAGATCCAAGGGATGAGTGGCTCTCCAGGCTTTTCCTTTGTCAAAGTTCTTTTCAGGATGCTTTCCAAGGGTACAACCCTCACAAAGACCCTTAGAAAACTTGACGCGAGGCAACCCGTTGACCATTTCATTTTGACTCAATTGTTCAAGGTAGCGATAATTTAGATGTCCAAAACACTCATGCCATAGCTTACTAACCTCATTTGCATGAGTGAGCAAGGCAGTGGGCATAGAATCAGAAGTAAAGTGGGAGAAGGTGTACAACCATGAACGGTGATCTGCCTTTCCCTCAGCCACTGTAGTGTCATTGTTAAGCTCACGAATAATCACCGAGTTAGGACCAAATTCCACTCACATTCCTTCACCAAGGTGAGTAATTTGGTAAACTGATAGGAGATTGGTAGAGAGATCAGGAACACTCAACACTTGGTTAAATGTTTCCCCATCCATCTCTACCGATCCACTACCAGAAACCGACACTGTCGTGTCATTACCCATCGTGATTTGGGACATTCCACAAGGTTCGATGTTGGAAAAATCAACATGCGAAGAACCCATGTGGTGCAAGGCACCGGAATCTATAATCCATGTCGATGAAGGAGCAACTTTGGCTACAAGGGCCTTTCCTTTCTTCTTATCATTTTTAGCACCTTTTGCAGCAGAAGACTCGGCCTTCGGAGCACTTTGTTTTATGGATTCAGGAACACTTATTTTATTTTTCTCAAGTAAATGAGATAAGTGATCAATCTGTTTCTTAAAACAGTGTTGCTCGTCGTGACCAGTCTTCTTGCAATAGGAACACAAATACTTGCTTTTCTGTGCCCTAGGCTCAGAAGTCGAAGTGTTTGTGTCATTTTTAGGTTTGATCTTGGTTTCTTTCTTAGGTTGATCCTTAGTTTCTTTCTTCTTTTCAGTCTTCTTTCCCTTGCTAGTACTTGCTACAAGGGCATGTGACTTGGACTTGAGAGACCCCATTTGAATGAGTTTGTCCTGTTCTCGAATGAGTTGGGATGAAAAATAGTCAAAGGAGGGCATCATCCAAGTATCACCCAAAGCAACTTTTGTAGCGTAGAAAGTTGACACGAAGACAGAATATTCGGGACCTAGCTTAGAGAGAATCGACAAGATCAGTTGAGAATCTTTCTTTTCTACTTGACATCCTTTTAACAATAATCTAATGTGGACAAATTTTGAGAAGAAGGCTTGTAGGTTTTCAAAGTCACTAGGATTTAACCCTAGTAGTTCATTTTCCAACTCATGCGCTCTCATGTCATCTAGTTGTCCAAACATCGCATCCAGCATTTTCCACGCAGATGTAGGTGTTTCAGATGCCTCAATGTGGAAGAGCAAGTCAGGAGAAACGGACATGCAAAGAAGACCTAAAGCTTCATCACTACGGTTTAACCACTTAGATTTTTCAGGTTCATCATCTGGTTCAGTCTCAGTTCCCATGGTGATGCAGTATAACCCTTTACCCCTTAGTTTCATTATTATTTTCGATCTCCATTCGAAAAATTTGAACGGCGTAAGCAAAGGAATTGAAAGTGCATCCATAGTGAGAGAGAGAGAAAGAAATGCAGAAAAGAAACACAACCACCCAGGACAATAACAACCCCCCTGCTTTCGGCACTTTATAGTTTAGTGCGTTGATTACAATCGGGTCCGTGCGTGCGGTTTGAAACACTTGGTAACTCATCTTGCAATTAGCGTAATAACACGCAAGAGAGGAGACCACAACAGTGTTTCGTGGAGCACAACAAAAAAGGACACCGTAAACAAGCACAAGCAAAAAACAGAAAGGAGGCGAAAGCCAACCCTGGTGGTGAGAAAAAGTGTCTCACATCACAAAAAGGAATTCCCCTTGTCGTAAAGACTGTGGCGGATGTGCTCACAAGTCCACAAAAAAAAGGGTAGAACAAAGCTCAAAAAATTGAGCTAGTCTTAAGCAATACAAAGACACCCCCCAGAATGCAAGGAGGTGCACTTTATAAAATTAGTGCACGTTTAGTGAAAGCTAATGATCCCATCATCTAGAGTGTGAAAAATAATGCAACTTTGACTAAAGAAGTGCTCAAAACCGAGCAACGAGTCAAAAGTTATAGCAAAAACCAATTCCCGCAATTTGATGAGAAAAAGCCAATAAGCCTGCAAACGGATTAAAAAAGTGCCCTAAACACATGCAAAGGGTGTCGTATGTATGCTCGTTGGAAATGGCATGAAATTTGAGATAGGTTTTGTTTGTATTACGAGGGGGGATTAGCCACCTACCAATCCCAAACCTCACCCTTCGTCTTCAGCACTTGACGGAAGGTTAGAAATACAACAATTTAATTTAATTTAGACCAAATTATAATGCCAAAGAAAAAATAATTGAAATAATGTGAAATTAAATAAAAGTAGATCTAATTTTTTTAAATATAATTAGATCTAATCTAATGAATATTTAGATGAAGTTTTTTTTTTTAAATATATATGGAAACTTCTAATTAAAAACAAATTTCTAAATGGGTTTTAGAAACTTGATTACTTAAAGAGTTAGAAATGTTTTTAGAAAACTTACTAAAAAGAAGTTTGATTGTTTTACTAAACAAAACAAAAAAAATTTAGCAAAATAAAAAAACGGCTCGTTTTTATAAAAAAGCAGAGGTTTTAAGTAATTGTTTTGTAAAAAGAAAGGAATTGAAAACTTACCAAAAAACTGTGTACTTCAAAAAAACACTAAAAGGTACAGCCATGTTTTAGCGTTGCCTACACCAAAGTTTTTACAATGAAGGCTGTGCGTGGGAAGGCCAAACAGGAGAGAAGGACATGTGTGGAAAGGTGGACGCAGGCATACAAGGGTACAAAAAATAAGGAAGTACAGGCCACGCCAAGAGAGTGTACAGGGCATTTTTTCTTCTACCAGGTCGTTTTTGTTTTAGTCGCGCTAAGGGGAGAGTTTAGCAGGCCAAAAAAAATGTGGCAGATGTAATTTACAACCCTGTGAAGCAAAAAAACATGGCAGATGATTTTGAAATTCTTGAAGCAAAAAAAACGTGTGGCAGATGATTAAAAAACACCTAAAGAATAAAAAAAATGTGGCAGGATTAAAAAATGCCTAAACAATGGCAAAAGAAAACACCTAGGAACAGTCCACAAAATGAATGAAGAAAATCGTGGCCACGTGTGAGGCAGTTTGAACAGTCCAAAAATGGTCAGAGGGACAACAGTTCATTGATGAGCAACCACGACTGAAGAACTCAAGGATCCTGCAACCACAGATACATGAGCATAAACCAAAAAACTTGTAGAGAGTGAACAAAAATTTCACCGGTATTTTAAGGAACCGAAAAAAACTAGTTGGACCTCCCGTGAAATTCCCAGTTCCACTTGAATACGTCCAACTGTAAAAAAAAGTAGTATAATGAACCTTGATTTCTCAAGGTATCCCTGAAAAAACAGCAAGCATTGCACAAGAAAAAGAAGCCACAAAAAAAACTTTCCAAAGACCTCCCGAAAGCTTGTTTCCTCCTAGAGATGCACGTTAGGCAAGATAATTCCAGAAAATAGTGATACAAAAGTCACTTGCATGCAGAGTAAAATAACGAAACCAAGCGGGAGTAATGGTGTAGCAACAAAAAATGAATCGAGTCAGTTCAGCGTTTGACCTGATCTCAGCTCTGATACCATGAAAAGAGTTTGCGAGAATCGAATCGGAAACGAGGCACCATGAAGTAGTTGCACTCCAATGGAATCGTGAAAGCTCCAGCGATAGCAAGGAAAAAATTGATCAGTAATGGAAGAACTTGCTCAACAGAAACAAAGCTTGCATAGAGGAAAGACAGCGGAGTGTCTTGGCATGCTCATAAATGAATAGAAAAGGGGTACATATAGGGTGCTGAGTAACCCTAGTGCATGACACATATGAAACCCTAAACCTAACCCTAAACCTAACCCATGTGAGATGACCCTCCAACATGAGAGGAGGACATTGAATTTAGGAACTAGTAAAATGTTTTTGGAAGGATTGTCCGTAACATGTCCTTATCGAAGGGGTAAGAGCATATTTCTTCATACAAATATTTCCTATTATGTCCTACGTATCCCTCTTGTAGCGTAGTAAGCATATCTTTCATTGACTGTAATTCCCATTCAATGATTTTTTCTTTGGCGGGCGACATTGGTCTTTGCGCCTTAGCCCCTTTAAAGGTCACATCACTATATAGATCAAAGTGGAATTCATTAGATTTCGTCTTGATTTTGTCTTTGTATAAATTCCTACTTGAAGAGCCTAAGTTTGCTAATTTTTGGCTAGGTTTTAGGATCTACTTTTGAAGGATCTATTCTTCAATTAAAGGATCATTCTTCCTCATAGAACATGGGAGGTTGACGAGGCTTTGCGTCTCAATCTTCACTTTACGTGAATCTTTGTAATAAGGTCATCATGGATCACCAAGTGGCTTGGATGGGTCTCTTTTAGTGGTGTTATGATGTTGACCAGAAGTAGAAGCGTACCCTACGTCAAAGGGGTTATCCATATCTAAGAGGGACCTCCGTTCTTCTATTTTATGATTAATGGCTTTGGTTTCTACTTCACGTTCCTGAGGAAGCTTGACACCTAGCTCCAAGACTCATACGAGTACTTAATCCTTTTTGTAATAAAGGAGTTCGTCAGAGCAACCTAGGTCTAATTGGTGTTGTTCTTCAGAGGGGTCGGATTCCTCTCCACTATGATCAATCAATGGCTCTATTTCCTTGACTTTTGAAAATAGAGGCACTAAGTTGTTTCCGCTAAATGGGAAAAGTTCATAAGGATTTTCTCCTAAGTCGTGATCGGTTTGTTTGGACGCCATCTTCGTGATTCTAGGCATCACTAGTCAAAGTGATACTAGGTTTCGTCTAAATGTTTTTTAAGTTTACGCGAAACCTAGGCGTATGTTTCTGTCATTTCTAGATGTAATGTTATGTAGTTGTTTTTATGACTTAAGGAGCACTCATATGAATACTTAAATACAACAGTCACTCAAATTTTCATTTTTTTTGCCAAGCTTATACCCTAACTATGATTTCAGTGAAGGGTCCAAAGTGAATAGTGCCAATATCGTATCAATACATAGGTCAAATTAGAATTCTAACAAGTCCTAAATAGTACAGTGGTACTGACACAATCTCTCAATGAGGTATACTAAAACTAGTTCGAATGTCAATTAAAGCTAAGTTTTCTGAAAACGGAAGTTACAAGTATGTATATCGTAATAACACTATCCCAATACACTAACCAAGAAAGAAAGGTGTTAGTATCAAGATGAATTTATTTTGATATATATAAGGAAATATTGACAACCTCAAAAGGACTTAAATGACGTCGGAATTATAATGAAGTATGCGTATAGCCAGAATTTTTTAGATGCACAAGCAGCGTAACTGCATAATAAATGGACTTATGTCAAGTTTTCAACAAATTGAAAACATGATGTAAGTATAAAATTATGTGACTAGAATGCGAGAAAAAAAACTATCAACCTAAGGAGAGATAAATGATGAACCAAAATTGTAGTATTGAAGATGATCCTGAAATCAAGAATAAATAACTATCTAAGACATGAAAACACACTTGCATGCTTTAGACATTTAACAACCCAGATGTAAACATGGATGGGTGTAAATGGAAAAAAAAGTGGCGAGTCTATCTTTGAGAAAATGTGTGACGAAAGTTTCCTTCTCACCCCGGAAAATGGGTGGTGAGAACACAAGGTTATTGAAAGGATCGATAAGAAGATTGTTCCAAGCCTCGACAATCTCAGATGATAATAGCACACCACATTAGATTTGCAAAAATAAAAGAGTTAAAATACCATATATAGAAATCCATCATAATCCATAATGCTCAATACATTACAATACAATGACTTGAATTATTCGATAAGAAAGATGTACATATAGGAGGAGGAAGTGCAACTACTACCTAAATCAGTTGTGAAGAACTTCCACTAACTGATATTGGTAGTCAAGTTAACTCCAGAAGACTAGTAAGATAACTCCACATAACTGAGAAGGTAACTCAACACAACTAGAACACTAACTCTTCACAACTAGTACACCTAAGTAAGCTAACCCAACAAGTGTAGGGCTAACACAAGTGTAAGAATTATCCTAATAAATAAATAAAAGGATAAATAATAACCTACACTAACGCCCTTCCGTAAGCATATCTTAGGTGGGTGAAAAAGAAGGTGGGTCTTGGCAACAAGGCTTGATGAGGTACCCACATACAATAACTGGGAAAATTAGACACTGTAAGGTACCCAAAACTAGTAATAACAAAGTAGAGAGAGAAAAATCGCGCTGTAAGATGTCCCAAGAAGATCGGCTCCAAAAAATCATATAATGCTGAAGAAGTTTGGTGCGCTACTAGAAAAGAGTCTAGTAATTTTCCATCAAATCTCGATCATAGAACTTGCAAAAACATCTGACACTCCTAATATCACCAGAAATAGCTGCGATGCAAGGAGCATACACAATGTGAAAACCTTATGTCGAATAAGCCTTTGCAAAAAATACTTTGAAACATAGAGTTTGATTTTAGCTAACTTTGACAAGATAAATGTGCCACGATCTGAATGAACAACCAAGTGCATTTAAAAGGTAAAGGTGTTTTTGACACAAGATCACCTAGATAAATGCGAGGGAAGTGCCATGATCACACTTCGAAAATCCAAGGTTAACTAAGACAAGGACATGAAACACTTGCAAAGTCAAACAATATCAACATGTAACAAACCTGTAAGGACATGTTAGAACCTGCAAAGAAGTTAGTAAACCAACACCACTTAGGAAATTCCCATACTTGATTTTTAACAAATTTTCAATGGTGTTTATTAGTTTGACATTTTTGACAGATCTTGGGTCACTTTGGGAGTTTGCCAAAATAGAACTACTCGATACACTAAGATCAAGTTAGGCACAAATGGGCTTCACCAGAATAGCTTTTTTGGCAAGGCACAAGAGAAGCGACTTGTCAATCATGCAAAATCATTGTAAAAAGTTTCAAAAATACAGATCTCGTTGGGATATTGTCAACAAACGAAAGAGATCGTAAATTGTGATATCATTTTCCATAGTTATAGAAAGAATGTAATACCCAAATGTTTCTAGGACGTTGGGCTCACACCGAAATTACGTCCACTTGGGTATGATATAGAAAACTTTCCAATCCCAAATTTGGCACTTTATAATTGAGTGCATGTAAATATTACATATGACTAAAAGTTATTGTTGTATGTGACATCTTGAAATATGCCGTATAAAAATTTCACCATGTGATCACTAGATCTCACTTTTGCACTTATACTTATTGAATTTAAAAAAAGATCACCTGTAATGGGAAGCAACGTTGATCAAACATGTCGTTATCGAAGCTCTAAGGGAAAAGTTCTTGCTATTAAAATAATATTTCCTATTATGTCCGATCTTTCCCTAATGTAGTGTACACGTGACACCCAAATCTTCCATTAAGTGTAAAAGGGTGCATCCACATGATACATGCTTTGCGACTGAAGGATAAAATTATGCTTTGCGCAAAAGCCACTTTAAATGTCCAGAGTGTAAACCATATGCATTCAAAGTGGTACATTCGTTAGGTATCATCTTGATTTTTTCTTTGTATAAATTCCTACTTGAATGAGACCCAGAGGGTACTAGATCTATGTCTCAGTTGGATAAAAGACTACATCCAAAATAGAAGGATATCTTCTTCGAGGGTAAAGGATAATGCATCCTCAAGGTACACACTTGGGATCCAATGAGGTAAAAGAATGCACCCAGAGGGTACATATTTGCGTCAAGTTTGATAATAAGACTACATCCAAAACCAAGTGGCTTGTATGGGTCATCCTTCAGAGGTGTAATGATAATGCATCTGGAAGTAGAAGCATACCTTATATCCAATGGGTATAAAACAATGTCTACCCAGAGGGCCTACGTTCTTCTATGTCTAGTGGATAAAAGACCTTGGTTTCTACTTCCATTCCTGTGGAAGATTATCCTCTAGAGGGTAAAAGAATGCATTGGAAGGTACTTGATCCCTGTTGTAATCCAATGGAGTTTGTCAAAGAATGCACCTAAAGAGTACAAATTGGTGTTGTCCTGCGGATAAAGTTAGACTACATCCAAAACTGATCAATATCCAGCAAGTGAAAGAATGAATTTGTGAAGGTACAGGTGCTTAGTTGTTTCAATAGATAAATGGGAATGCACCCAAAAAGCATAATCTGTCCTAAGTCACGGTTAGTTGAGTACAAATACCATATTCGTGATTCTAGGCATCACTAGTATAAAGTGATACAAAGATTTTGTCCAGAAAGTCATCTCAAAAAACTGAGAAAGCTAGGCATAATGTTTGTGTCAGTTCTAAAATTATGTTATGAAGTATAATTGTATGAATTTTTAGAGAACATGTGCCGAAATGAACCCTCAATTCCAATATGACTCAAGATTGTGACTGTATCCAAGTCTATGGTCCTAAGTTATGATAGTCAGATTCTATGGTTAAATGGTACCTTCCAAATCTAATGTCGCACTCCGTTTTGCATAAAAATGCATGTTGTAGAAAATTGCTAAAAAATTCTAAATACATGAAAATAATAAACCTTTGCTTGCAAAGAAAAAATTACAGATGGATATCTACATCATCTATTGCTATGATACCATGAAAGGAACGATAAAAATATTGTTCCAAGCCATGATCTCAGATGATAATAGCACACCACATTAGATTTGCAAAAATAGAAGAGCTGAAATACCATATATGGAAATCCATCATAATTCATAATGCTCAATACATTACAATACAATGACTTGAATTATTCAATAAAAAAGATGTACATATAGGAGGAGGGAAGTGCAAGTATTACCTATATCAGTTGTGAAGAAATCCCACTAACTGATACTGGTAGTTAAGTTAACTCCAGAAGACTAGTAAGATAACTCCACATAACTGAGAAGCTAACTCAAAGATACAAAACTGCTACCTGCACACTTTAGATGTTTAACAAGTCCACACAACTAGTATACCTAAGCAAGCTAACCCAACAAGTGTAGGGATAACACAAGTAAAAATTATCTTGATAAATAAATAGAAGGATAAATAATAACCTACACTAACAAGTATAGATCATAATGATGAAAATAAACTAAGTGCCACTTGGGCAGAGTTTCACCTCATCCGAAGGCGAGAATGAAACCAAGCTAAGTGAAACATTGTTTAATTTCATGATGAAAGGCAGTTAGTTTGAACTTACATGGGCTCTTTGCCTTGTTCAAGAAACAAGGTTCAGACTCCAAGTGAATCGTTACTTTGTGATGGCTTAATGCGAAAACAGACTATCAAAGTGGGCTCCAAGACAAAATGGCCTCCCTAATAAGATCTCTCAACTAGGTGTCACAAGTTGTCTAAGAGGGAGCTCGATTTTCCCAAATATTCACACTGACTGATTTGGGAGTATCTCGGCTATACTTTACCACCTTCTGATACAATGAGCAACTAGTGTGTTCAGTTGTACCATCACTGAGGTCACGATATAGACAACTTTTACTCTAACTTACAATGTGAAATCTAGTCAAGTGGGTAAGCAGAGCGCTTCCTATTTCATCCACGACGTTACTCAGTGATGGATTACTTTAGGGTTCCTAGAACCACCCCCATTGTTGTAGCTTAAGGCGTTATGCTAAAGGGGTTATGTTACAATTGAGCGGATAGGGACGTACCCTTTTCCAAAACCTGCAATACAATGTAAAGTGAAGTGGTGTGTTTTTTATCTTGCTTTACTTAATGTGGTTTTAAGTAGCGCACCATTTGGAAACCTGTATGGAAACACGTGTATTAGAAGTTTTTTTGTTTCGTTTTGACGCCTTTTCTTTGACAAGCATTAGGTCTTATACAAGATGAGTTTAGTAATTTTCCATCAAATGAGAAAGAGATTTTGCACATTGTTTTTTATTCCTAAGATCACCAAAAAGGCACAAAGGAAGAGCATACACAACCTGAAAAACTCTATTAAAATAAGCCTTTAGTGAAAAATAATTTGAAAGATAAAGATCATTTTAGCCAACTTTGAAATATTAATCCAATTATTTAAACGTAAAGTTTTTTTAAAAGCGACAAGGTGTTTTTAGAAGTGTTTTTTATTCTCAAGATCACCTAGAAGGTGTGAGAGAAGAGCATACACACTTCAAAAATCCCCTTTTAACTAAGAAAAATTAAACAGTTGCTACTTTAGTCAAATAAAGCCAAAAATAAACCTACAATGACTTGTTTAGAACCTGAAAACAAGTTAGAAAACCAAGAAGAAATAGGAAATTCCATAAATCATTTTTTAGTAATTTTTCAATGGTTTTTTGTATTTTTCATTTTTGGAGGTCTTCAGAGCACTTTGGGAGTTTGATGATAGAAGTAATGATATTGAAGGTATATTACTTTGGGAACTTCCATCGTAAAGTTCCCTTCATTCTCTTTCTAACGCTTATTCAAACTCTATGCCCCCTCAAGGTGTGTGTGCACTGGTTTAGGTATGTGCACGTGGGTTAGGGTACCTGCACCCCTTTATGTAAACCTAGCAGATATGTACGGTGCCTACATTACATGAGGGATGCCTACACTATGGTGAGTCTGCATGAGCTAGGGAATAGGTGCCTGCGCCAAGAAAGTGAAAAAATGGTAAAAACTATGACAGGGCATGTGCGCTGGTAGAGGGGTGCCTGCACCAGAAAAAGGGCATATGTGCCATGGTTTGGGCGTGTGCGTGCCAAATTAAGGTAAAAAAAATTTTTTGGGAAGGGTTTTCATAACATGTCCTTATCAAAGGGGTAAGGGCATATTTCTTCATACAAATATTTCCTATTATGTCCTGTGTTTCTCTCTTGTAACGTAGTAAGTGTATCTTTCATTGATTGTAATTCTCATTCAATGATTTGTTCTTTGGTGGGTGACATTGGTCTTTACACCTTAGCCACTTTAAAGGTTGTGTCACTATATGGATCAAAGTGGAATTCATTAGGTTTCGTGTTGATTTTGTGTTTGTATACATTCCTACTTGAAGAGCCTAAGTTTGTTAATTTTTGCCTTAGTTTCAGTATCTATTTTTTAAGGATCTCTTCTTCGATTAAAGGATCCTCTTCCTCATCGAACTTGGGATGTAGTAAGGATTTGTGCTCAATGTTCACTTTATGTGAAGATTTGTAATAAGGTCCTTGTGGATCACCAAGTGGCTTGGATGGGTCTCCTTCAACGGTGTTATGATGTTGCCCAGAAGTAGAAACTGAAATAAAAGCTTAAAAAAGACCCCATTAATGAAGGATGGATTTCATGTCCCACTGGGTGTGCCAAATGTGTTCAAAGAAAGATTGCAAAAGCTATGGAATGGGGTAAGAACATCAAGAGACCCCAAAGCTTTATGAAAAACCAATCAGTGGACCATCAAATAAGAAGTAAACAAGGATTCCTATTTTGCATGCATTAATCTTGAAGCAAACAAGCAAACTTAACAAATATAATTACCCTCTATTTTCAAAAGCTTAAATAAATGAGCCTAATAAGGATCTAAGCAATCAGTTTGTGCTTAAGAGAATGGGAGCTCACCATTAATGGCTTTAAGGCCAATGGTTCTTCCCATTTACTCAATGGTGGGTGCTGTGTTGCAAAGGATAAATAAAATATCTCAATAAAATGAAATAAAAGTCCTAATCCTAGTAATAATACTATAGTTTATGTTAGATTGAAGAAGTGTTCTTGTAAATGAGAGGGGGGTAGTGGGCTATTTATAGTTTTCCATTGGGGAAAGTGGAGGAATTTTGGTGCATGTGGGACTAAAGGATAAGCCAAAAAGTTGATTAGGGTGTCAAAGTAAGATTTGACTAGGTTTAGAAGAAGTTTTTTTTTATTAAGGGAAAATAGTTTTGAAGGGAATATGCCCTGTATACAAAAGGGCTCAAAATCTAGATAGTAAAGATGAGAGAAGCAGCCCAGAGAAGGGCAAAACAGTCAACCAAGAAAGGCTCAACAGCCAGATATTACAATATAGGTGAAAAATGGATCTAAACATACAGAGATCCAGAACAAAGAAGGCAAGATCAAAAAGAAGCCAAAAGAGAAACAGAATAAAGAGCTCCGCCAAAAAATAGCTCCAGAACCACCCAATGACAGCCAGATCGCAGCAAAAAAATAGCAACACAACTACCTGTTACTTGATTGCTCTGTCTATCTTGGTCTTGATGGCCTGCAGTGACATGAAAAAGGCAATAGCAGTGGCCTGAGAGGGGTCTTGCATATCTGCTTGGGAGATTGCAATGTCCCTATTCTCTTTAGGGCCCCATATGTCTTCATTGATTCCACTTAAACTGCAAACACTTTGGACATGTTGTTCAATGAAGTTATAGATGCTTTTGAGGGCAGACAGAATGCAGTCATTGCGGCTTTTAGCATTCCCTAGTCTGCCATCAAGGGACTGCAGTTTCTGAAGATTTCATCAATCACCCCCTCCTTCTCCTCACTTTGAAGGATCCTTTTACCCTTGGCTTTCTCCATGTTTTTTAGAGCCCCTTAAAGGTTTAGAAGAAGTTAATAAGGATTAGGACTAGTTAAACTAGGTTAGGCTAGTTAATCCTGTTTAGAGAGGAATTATGGTTTTGAGAGGGCTTTGAGAGGTCTAATCAATCCAATGAAATGGATTGATAGTCTAGAAAGCTAGTAGAAGTAGTCTAAGAGGAAATGAGAAGATGGATTAGCCAATAAAGGACTATAATAGCCTGCTTAATTGGTTTTCAAGAGGAATATGACCAAAAGAGTTTCGTAAGAGGGGAGTTAGATAGGTCTAACTGATGGTATGTCGTCAATTTGTAAGGAGGAGAATAGTTAGTGAAATATTATGAATAATAGTGATTTGATCAAACTATAAGTGTCTATAATGAATATAGGAAATGAAAATTTGTCTTACGCTAGTTCTTTTGAACTAACCTATGCATATTCTCTCTCCTAATTGATGTACAGGTAAATAAGAGAGGATTTGAAGTTAAAATCGGGACTGATTTATTACTTTTATTGTTTATGACCTTGCGATCACATGTAGAAGAAAGATATTTTTAACAAGTATTTTGTTTGTAATGTTTGATTTCATGAAGAAATACAAAATAAAAAGGCATGCTTATAACCCTGATGTAAAGTTATAATTATAAATTTGTAATGATTTTTTTTTACAACTTCGTGAATTACTAGTCTTAATAAAGTTATGGATGACCTATTTATCATAATATGTGTATTGGTAGAAATTTTCTACAAGCATACTTAATGTTTATAGCTTGTATGATCTACTGATCTAGTAAATTAACAAGTGGTTACAAGACCCTTATGATGAAAAAATAAGTTTGTACTTATTCTGATTCCTTGATGTAAGTATTCATATGATTTGGTTCGAATCAATAGTAAACTATTAAATGAACCAAAAAGGTTAACATGGAATAACATATGGAAAATTAATATGTTTGTGAGGTAAATTTATATTATTCATAAGTGGTAACAATATTATCTTTATTTTATAAAAGAATAATATTATGATAATGAATATGGTTAATAAAGTCCTAATGGAGATTAAGATAGTATGATTAATAAGAAATAAATATTTATAAATTATTATTACCTTAGGAAATATCAAGTTACCTATTATGGGTAAATGATATTATTATATCTAAAATAAGAGATCAATTAGTGAACTAAACCATTCTTTATTTGGTAATTTATAACCTTATTAAGATGGATTTACAAGAGGAGAATAAATGGTTTACTCCATAACATTATTGATTAACTTTAGGAAGTCATAACTAATCCTTCATGAATAATACTTAAGTAAACAATAAGTATCCTAAATCACAAAGAAATAATCACAAAACATAAGATGATTGTGGTAGTAAACCTTAAATACGTCATAGATTAGAGGTAATCTCATGTCATCATACAACTACCTAGACATAGTGATAACTAGGGGTAGTTAAAAAAGAGAGACAAAGGACGCAATGGAAGAAATTCCATTACGTGGTCTCTCCCTATTCTATATGAACCCTGAGTAAGTTGTAGATAGTTTTGTTTACGAAGATTGTCCTGTAAAGGAAACACTTCCTCCTTCTTAACATGTCCACCTTCATAAACAAAAGATACAGACAATTGTGTCGAGATAAATGTTTGGTGATGGAAGACTATATCCATATGATTTTTTGTGGTATCAAGATACATTGTTTATGCAAAACGATAAAATTTGAACAAAGTAATGCACGTGGTTGATTGCAATATTTATTCACCATATCCTTATATTATATATGTTAGATACCAAAATACGGAGATGGATTTTCGTGGTAGAAATTTAAGGATGGGAAAAATTGTTGTCTCAACCTTAAAAAAGGTAAACCTAAACATACTAAATATTATATGATTACTCATATAGAGGGGACCGAAGGGAGAAAATAATTAAACCCTTCTTAGCTACACAAGGTTTATACACACAAGAGTTATCAGACGGATTAAACCAAACTAACAACTAGTTGTTTAATTTTATTAAATGGTTGTTCTGAGTTAACTCTATTTCAAACTTGTGACTAAACATGAAGATTGTTTAAAAAAATATTCAATTTTTGGGAAAATAATTAAGTTTTTCCATTCCCACACAAAGAAAGTATGGAAGAAAAACCTATGAAGTATCTAACCACTTTTATCTTTCAATACTACAAATCACACCATTGTAGATGAATCCAGAACATATTTTGTAATGACAAAAAGTTAAAAGGGAATGATTTATGTATCATACCCCCATTGTGTGTTGTAATACTAAGTATTTACTATATATAAATGATGAATAATGTAAAATTATGAGGACCTTTCCCCCAAACCATATATAAAACTATATATAAAAGATGTAGTGAAGAATACATAAGGTGTTCATACCCCTATATTCTATTATAAACTGTGTCATTTGTGTCTAAATCCATGCCAAAAGTATACAAATGCTTGTAAGAATATGATAGTATTGAAATTGTAAACATATATGTGTAATATAATCCATTAAATGCCTCCACTTTTGAGGTGTGTGAGATGTGTTGATATAACACATTTAAAAATAAAATACGTTTACCTATTTTATACACCATATTTTTACTCTTGCTAACCATTTATTTTGTGCATGAGTTGCTAATCCATTCTCCTCCTAAGCATGTGCCTTAAGGTGCCTACTAGGATTGGGGTGTGATATATATTGGACATGTTGTTGGAAGCACAATGGACTAGGGGGTGAGTCAGTCCTTACAAAATTAATTCAATTTCAGATTACTAACTTAAACCATTAACAAATTAAACATCCATTAATGTGTACACAACATCATATAACATACATGCAATCAACTATGAATAAAAGAAACTACACCATAACACAAGATATAACTGGGAAACCCTAAAGAAAAAGAAAACCCACTGAATCTTGTGATTATATTACTTAAATAAATTTTTTTAGTGAAGCACCAACTTCACAAGGAGAGCCAACCACTAGTTTAGTAGAGCACCAACCCTACAAGAAGCACCAACCCCTAGTTTAGGGAAGCACCAACTCCAAAAGGATGTTACAATACCAAAATATGATCAAGAAACCACTAAACCACCTTTTAATAATATATATGATGTATTTTTTCTCTTACAACTGATTGAGATCACCTATTCAACTCATACATCTTGAAACCCTTGTTCAAACCCTAGCTTCTCTAATTCACTATTTCATTCACTTTCTCAACTTGTATTTTCTTAAACCTCTTATACACACTCTTCCAAAAATTATTAAACTTGTCATACACTCTCTCACCTCTAAAAACATTGCTTGGAACCTATAAAATCATTCACATAGGTCGCACTTTTTCCCTCTCAAGAAACTAGTTCAAATTTTAACTTTAACTTCACTTTTATACCTTCCTCTTTATTCACACATAAAAAAGGCCAGTTTCACTCCTTTTTTTTACTACTGAAACTTTAACAAATCCAAATTGAATCATTAAAACATTGACATTTGACCCATATAATTTAGACATGCTCAAAACCTCATCACTAGGATGAGCTAAAACTAATAACACCAAAAAAATGATTATTCAAGCCCCAAAATTCATCAAAAATGTGTAATATATCATAAAAACATCATCCATGATCATTAATTATCTTGGACCAATCAAATAATTCATAAGACAAGCCAAAAGGCTCATATCTTTCACTAAACAATTGTTTCCAACACCCTTTCTTTACCTTTAGGTTTCAAGACAACCCAAGATGAAATAAAATATGTCATGTAACCACTATATGGAATAATTTAGACTTTTATAACACATACATGCATGCTAGACATCATGAAACATCCATATTCTCAAACCACAACAACTTTCCTCTTCACTAAATCATGTTTTCTAGAAAGTAGTTTTCTAAACACGACTGGTTTTCACCCTATCTGTTACTTCAAATACCTAAAAATTAATTCAATAGGATTTTTTTTTACCCCTATTCACTTTACATGTGATAGCAGGCACCAAAGCATCCATCTCATGCCTCAACCACTTCATTTTTGCATCAAAAACATATTTTTCCTAAGAAGTAAAAAACTTATTCTCTATAAACTTACCTGAATGAACCATAAAATTAAATCACAAAGAAAAAATAATTATATCAATATAAATATATCTCAATTATCTTTCCAGAACATATTGTAACTCCTTCCAACTTCAAGTGGAATCCCTTCAACCAAGCCCATCTCTGCAAACTACTTGAAACTACCCCAAAACTACCTTTTGACTAGTATTCATAAATAGGGCACAATTATCCATTTAAAATCATCCCCATGAATTGAAAATATCATGAAAAAAAAATAAAAAAATGTCCATTTATTTTTCAACTCCTTTGTAAAACCTTGTCCCAAACTAAACTTCTTCAGAAATAGCCCTGATTGAGTGGGGTCTTCTCATCACCACATACATCGCCATACCTTTCTGGAAACCTAAAAAAGTAAAATAAATTATAAAATAATGATACTTATACTATAAATCCATTCTTTACACTTGAGAGAAATATCTCTCCTACCACTTTTGAGCTAGGGTTTCAAACACACAAAACATTGTTTACCTTCTTAACATTCGTTCATAAAAATGTGATGATGAAATGACCTGATTATTTTTGTGAAATATTATAGAATCAATGCAGAATCATCCCTGAAATTCAAAATTTCCCATGCAAATAACAAAATTTAGGGTGAGCATCCGAAGGTGAAATTCGAGCTGGAAATGACCTTCTTCGTGACCCTGTTTCACTCAAACTGACATATATTGTAAAATTCTCATCATGAATTCCTAAGTTTTTTCACACAACATCAATACACATCCTAATAACATCTCCAATCATCATCATGTCACAAATAGGTCTTCATATTCTCAAACCATGTCATTTGTATGATTGGCCATTGAGGTTTTGCATGGTTTAGGCTAGGGTCAATTAAAACAACACTAAAAATCACCATAAAAACTCTCCAAAAGGTCTTATAATCCTTAGTACATCATAAAACATCTAACTACATGCATACATGAGCTCACATGGCTCCACAACTCAACTTCATGCCTCTAAGCACCTAGACCTAGTTTAGATGAGCACCTGAATCTTGGTCTTCAACTTAAAGTTGCACCCTGAAAATCATTTGAGTGTCTAAAAACTCCCCAAAAATTCTCTCCATGCTTCCAAAATTCTCCTCAAGCTATCAATAAGCTCCAAAAATCATGAACCATCACCTAGGCTTGTTAGAACAAGTCAATCTCACTGGATCAACTCATACCACCAAGAATACACCTAAAAATCTATATCAACATCACATTAACAATCCTATGACTCTACTCTATCACCCACTTTTTCATTATTGGTATTTTACATCAATGAAAACACCTAGAGTGCAACATGCAAACAATCTCTTCCTTTTTCATTGATGGAAAACCTCCTAAACGTCTCGCCCTTTTTATATTAATGACAAATCATACATGTACTTCCATGATATTCACCTTCCTCAACTTCATAGATTCCCAATTTGGTTGGAAACATCAACCAAAGTCTTTATATTAGCTCACAATCTTGTCATTTCTTCACTAAGCTATGATGTTGTCTTCTTTCTAATAATTTATGACTAAAAACCCATGTGTAAGAGCATGCACAACACCTAATCATGTCAACAATGATGATAAATAGATCGAAACATATTTCTTACCTCTTTCTTTGAGTGCAATTATCACACAACATCCTCATTTGGCTCAAGAACATGTTTTCATCTTCTCATACCCTATTTTTTACCATTTAAAACTTGGAGGGCACTATAACAATCCCAACACTAATGCATGCAACTAGTAATCATGCCAACATTCATGAATTTTAGGGCCAAAAAATCAAGTTACCTATTACATGAGTTATCTCAACTTAATAAGACTCAAGACTTGACTAGTTTCTTATAAATCGTGACTTTTAACCTTTTTAAGGACTAAGTTCCCTAACCTAAACCTTAAGTACATTTTGATCCATCTTTGACAAGCCCTCTAAACAAAATCATCCTATGACATACATTCACAACACTCCCCCTAAGATTAGACCATCCAAATTTAGTAGAGAGAGAGACACAAAATTTGGATACTTGCCTTGATTACATGCCATGATAATGATTCAACCATCTTGACATTGTCTTGAATCTTTTCTTTAGTGTTTTCAACATCATTTTGATCTAATGAACCATTCTTGAGAATATGACTTGATTCTCAATTCATCAAACTTATAACTGGTCATCATATTGCCTCTTTAGATTCTCGAACCATCTAGACAATCTTTAAAACTTGTGTGAGAGAGTAGAATGAATCCATTATCTTGATCACAACCTACTATCTTGTAGCTCCATATTTATTCTTCAAAAAACACTGAAGAATCCCATGAAACCTTGAACTTACCTTTGTCATTTGATAGTCTTTATACTTTCTTCTTTCATTCTTAAGATGATTATACCCCACATATTTTTATAAATAAATTTAATTCACCAATAGTTGTGTCATTCTGACTCTAACACTTGTAGACACACATGACATATCATTGCACACAATGTACCTTTAAAAAATAGTCACAAAACAAATTCTTCACTGTCATACTAGTTCATTCATCCTCTATTAGAAATCAAATTACTTGATAGATATTCAAACATGACTCCCCTTGACTTTAGTAGGAAATGTAGAACCCGAGACATCATATTTTGATAAAATTACCTCTTACAGAACATTTTACTCATCCTTATACGCATAATTAAACTCATGATCTTACATGAGAATTTACTCTATGTTTTTCTCTTGAAAACACCCTAAATATCCATCATGATCAACTAAAACTCTTCCTTACCATGATTATGGACTTAAGACCCTTTGAGATGATGCTAAATTACTTCTTACACGTGTAGGATGTTATTTATTTCCTTTATGGACATTGACAAGTATCAATCTCAGACTTGTAACATTCTTACCTTCATAATTGAGTCTTTAAATCATTTATAACTCCTCTTATACACTATATCCTTGGTGTTTCATTCAATACTACCTATATTATCCTTAGAAAAGATTCACATACCTGAAGAACATCATCAAAGGTCACATATTTCTCTTTGTTTTATGATACTACACATACCAAGGTATAGTTTAACTAGTAGTTTTGATAAATAATTTCATGTGAACCTCCACTTCATACTTACCCATCATAATAATCCTTATGAGCCCTTCAAGGGCATCAAGGATTCACATATCCTTGTCACAAACATCATTTTTCACCTCATTGATTACTCACAGGATTGTAAAGTCATACCACTGTACCTATATGATTTTTAGAAAAAAAATTCACAATGTCTTTTTAAGATCATCACTATACCTGACATTTCCATATTAGATTGGCTACTTAAATCAACACATGAGGATATTTATAGTCACTTTCTAGACCCTTAAAATCATCTCATTATCCTACATTTGCTCTTCCTGGCCCACACATGCTACTAGCCCTACCTGAACATTCTTAATAAACTCACTCATAGAATTTGATCCATTCATTTTATCAAAGAGAGATACTTACCATTTTGACTACCCATTTGACCATTTAGTCACCTCTATGAACCTTGAAGCATGACATTGAAGGAGATTAACCTATCTTGCAATTTCACCTCTGTCAATTAGCTCTTCTAGCACTCTTCACTATCAAATATGAGAACTGACATGAATTCCAAAGTAATTTGAATTCTTCTAGGTATTAAACCACTTAAATATTCAAGGGAACTCTATTAAGATTATTTGCTCCAATTTTTCATGTTTTAACTCTACCATTTAAATGTTCAAAACTTAAACTCTCAATAAACCCTAGTAGGGTTTTTTTCTCAAAGCCTGAGAAACTCAAACAAGCTAAAACTTCCTTTAAACATGATTTCAAGGCATCTCAAAATTTGTGACCAAAACTATATCAACCTATTACATTCAAATTCAAATGATTTCCTTACTATGAGATTCCACCCTTCTACAACCTTTTGAATTCAGCTATCCTTCAATCTCCCTTCCCAGATACTTGTTCCTCTTGTCATTCTTGACGAGATGATACCCACAAAGACTTTGATCATACCAACAACATTCTACCAAAAATAAGAAATTTATCATTTTATTAACATGAATGTACATTATTTAAAGAAAATGGAGACTCATTAGAGAAATCACTTGAAGCATGACACAAATCTTTATGAATTAATTTCATAGATATCATACCAAGACATTTACACATAATGACTTATGATATTGACAACATTTCATACTTTTATCAACATGACTAAAGACTCAAGACTTTAACTGAGAACCCCTTTTAAAAAAACCACACACCTTTTGACACATTCACCATAACTTATCTCTACCTCCTTCAAAAACATCTTATGAAAAATAAGACAACAACTTGGACTTGTCTCAATGGATCATGACATGCCTTATTTGATACAAGTATGATATTACCTTGATTTTCTTGACCAACCTTCTACTAACACACATTATTCAAGTTTCCTTGGAGTTGATGGATTCCTCTTCTTTCTCCCTTTCACAATTATCTTAACTATTTAAGGTCTGTCAGGTGCTGAGATCACTCCCAATCTTTCTCTTAAATACTCAAAGGTAGGATTTTGCAGAGGCTTTGGAAGGATATGAGCTACTTCCTCCTTAGTAGATACATGCTTGGAGGACTTGATACACTTATTTAGACAGATTGATCTCTCAAGAAACCAATACTTAATAGAACCAATATACTTATAAGAATCCAAAAATGGCATTCTTGGAAACACTATTTATGATTGGTAGATATAAAAAAATAAGTGTAGGCCCATCACACTTTACCTTGTAGTCCCTCCAAGGTCTTGTTCATCCACATGACTTGAGAATTTTTTTTGTAACAACTACATACTTAGCTTCACATGTTGAAAGAGCCATAAGATATTTTTTCTTGCTTGACCAAGAAATAAGACATCCTCCAATAAAGATTGCACCACTACTAGTGTTTCTTCTATCATCCATAAAGCCCTACACAATCAACATTAGAAAAGGGCCTTAATTCAAATATTTCACTCCATGGATACCACAAACCTAAATTAGTAGTACCTTTAAGGTATATAAAAATCCTTTTTACTTCTTCAAGATGTGACCCTTTAGGATCTTCTTGAAACCTTCCAACCAAACCAACAACTTTCATAATGTTTGTTCTTGAAGTAGTTGCGTAAAGAAGGCTTCTAATCATGGATCTACATTCTGACTGATTTATTTTGGGGGATTCATCTTCCTTGCTTAGCTTACATCTTGTAACCATATATGAAAATTATTTAACATATCCTTGATGTATTTGGCTTAAGAAATGAATATACCATTTTTTTTATTGATTTACTTATAATCCTAGGAAGAAAGATAAGTCACAAAGCATAGAAATATCAAATTCTCTCTTCATAGCCTTAGAAAATTCATGGGTCACAAGTTCACTACTTCCACCAAATAAGATATCATCCACATAAACAAAAACAATTTTATTTACTTCAACTTTGATATACCTAATCCATCCTATCAACAACTCCTCTCTTAAAGCTCAATTATCATCAAGAACCTATCAAGCCTTTCTTACTTTTGAAACCTATTTCTTGATTGCTAGTCCATAAAGATAATTTTTCAATTTACATACATATTCTTTCTCATCAATTAAGGAAAAACCATTTGGCTTCTCCAAGTAAAATTCCTTATCTAAGTAACCATTTAAGATGGTAGATCTTTAATATCCATAATGATACCTTAAACCCAAAGATAGGCTAATGAACATTTAATGGATATCCATTTTAGCATTAAGAGCAAAGGTTTCATCAAAATCAATTCCTTCAACTTGTCCATAACCATTACAAACTAATATAGCCTTATTTCTTGTAACTTCTCCATCCTCATTGATTTTGTCACATTTAGACCCAATAACATTCTTATACTTTGGTATAGGTACAAATTCCCAAGTTATATTCTTTTCAATATGACCTAGTTATTAATTCAAATATTTGATCCAACATTCATCTTTTCTTTCTTATTCTACATTCCTAGGTTCAAATTTTGGTAAAAAATCAAAATTCTCTTGGTTTTGAAGACTTACCAATATCCTTCTTGTAGTAACTCTAGCATATTTTTTTTTCCTAAGATCGGATTCTCAATATGATCTCTCCTAATCTCCCTTGATGGAGCATTGGTGTCCTTCCTTTCTTCTTCTTCATCTTCTCATTTGTTTTATTGAGCAACATCATCTTCTTATTTTCTAGGATCAATATCATGAGATGCTTCCTTTGACTTGTGAATGGATCTAATAGGATAAGATTCATCAAATTTCAAACTTTCACTTTAAACTATTGTTTTCATCCTCTTGTTATAACAAATATATGCTGAAATTCTTGAAGTATGACCCAAAAATATACCTTCTTCAAATTTGGAATCAAACTTACCTAGATTGTCTTCAGTCCTTTTGATAAATAACCTACATCCAAATACTATAAAAGTTTCCTTATTGGCTGGTCTTCCTTTCCACAGTTCGTATGGAGGCTTGTCATTATTCACTCTTAGTTGGAATCTATTAAGAATATAGAAAAGAATACAAATTTATTCCTTCTACTATTGATCAGGTAATCTAGATTCATTCAAGATAGTCCTTGCCATCTCTTGAATAGTTCTATTCTTCCTTTCAACCACTCTATTTTGTTGAGGATTTCTAGATAATGAAAATTGTCTCTTGATGTCACGAACTCTAAAAAACTCATCAAATGAATCTGACCAAAAATTAACTCCATTATTTGATCTAATGCACTTTATCTTTCCATTTCTATCATTTTCAATGAGATCTTTAAAATACTGGGGAAAACCAAAAACATCTTATTTGTTTCTCAAGAAATCTACCCAAGTATATATAGTGAAATCACTAACAAGAAGCATTAAATAATAATCACCTGAACTTCTCTTAGTTCTCATAGGCCCAAAAAGATAAGTGTCAAACATCTGAAGTGGACTAGTGGTGGATTCATGTTCATTTATTTTGAACATTCTTCTATTTTTCTTCCCATGAAGACATGATTTGCACAATGTATCCTCTGGTTTATTGATTTTTTGAATATTTCTCACACAATTGTTAAAGCTGATTTTGACAAGATTGTCAAAGTTTACATGGTCTATTATCCTATGCCATAACCAAATATCATTCATATTACTCATAAGGCAATTTTATTTTTTGAATTCCTTAATAATATAGGTGTTATTTTTAGTTCTCTTGGCTTTGGAAACCGACTTACCTGTATCTCTTTTCTTAATTTTGCAACCCTTATCATCAAAATAAATAACATACACTTGTTTTCACATTTGACTTGCATTGAGTAGATTACGCTTTATACCTTCAACTTATAGAACATCCTTGGTGAGGTTTTTTCCATTATCCAAACTTAAATAACCTCTCCTTGCAATTTTAATGGAAGAATTATCACCAGACCTAAAAAATCTAGAATCATTCTTTCTTAAGGAGATTAATTTACTCTTGTCACTTGTCATATGAGCTGATCATCCACTATCAATATACCATATAATATTTTCATCTTGGATATGAAATAGAATTTGAGAAATTCCACACACTTTATTATTATTAAAAGTAGATGAAGCAGATTAACATACTTCAAAAACATAACCTCATAGATAAAACTCTAAGGGTTTCAAGTAAGCCCTCATTCTGATCATTGGAATTATTTTAGATTACACTTGATAATTGTCCATGATAGTGCTTCAGAAGACCTCCTTTTAAATGATTAAACCTCTTAAAAAGACCCTGTTATGATACTAATTATTAGAAGAAAAATATATTGAGAGGGGGGGGTGAATCATTCCTTACAAAATTAATTCAATTTCAGATTTCTTACTTAAACCATTAACCAATTAACCATCCATTAATGTGTGCACAACATCATATAACATACATGAAATCAACCATGAAAAAGAGAAGAAACACCATAACAAAAGATATAAGTGGGAAAACCTCAAGGGGAAGAAAACCCACTGAAATTTATGATTATATTACTTAAATCAAAAGTGTTTAGTGAATCACCAACAACCCATAGTTTAGTAGAGCACTAACCCTACAAGGAACACCAACACCTAGTTTAGTGAGGAACCAACTCCAAAAGGAAGCTACAACCCCATAAGATGATAAAGCACCCACTCAACCACATTTGAAGAAGATATTTGATGTCTTTGTTTTTGCCACAACTGATTGAGATCACCTATTCAACTAATATACCTTCAAACCATAGCTTCTTCAATTCATTATTTACTTCACTTTATCAACTTATATTTTCTTCAACCTATTGCATAAAATATTCCAAAACTTATTCAACCTATCATACACTCTATCATATATCAAAATATTCCTTGGTACCTATAACAAACACTCACATAGGTCGCACTTTTTCCCTCTTAAACAACTAGTTCAAATTTTAACTTTAACTTCACTTTATACCTTCCTCTTGATTAACACACACACAAGGTCAGTTTCCCTCCTTTTTTTTTACCAATGAAAATTTAATAAATCCTAATTGAATCATTAAAATATTCACATATGACCCATATAGGTTGGCCATGCTCAAAACCACTCAACTTGTACCAAACGAGCTCAAAACCTCATCACTAGGATGAACTAAAACCACTAATGCCAAAAACATGATTATTCAAGCCCCAAAATTCATAAAAAATATGTAATATAGCATACCAAAAAAATACACGACCCTTAATTAACTTGGACCAATCAAATAATTCATAACACAAGCCAAAAGGCTCATATCCTTCACCAAAATGTTGCTTCCATCACCCTGTCTCCACCTTTGGGTCACAAGACCACCCAAGATCAACTAAAATATGTCATGTAGACACTTAATGGAATACTAAAGACCTGTATAAACAATCAGTGCATGTTAGAGCTCATTACACATTCATTTATTCAAAACATATCTACTTTCCGCTTCTCCAAAACATGTTTCCCAGAAACCAATCTTGCAAACTCAACTAGTTTGCACCATTTCTGCCACTTCCAATACCTCAATATTCCTTCATTAGGAAAAAAATCATCCCTATTCACTCTAAAAATAATATCAAAGCATCAGATCTTCCATTTCATGCCTCAACCAACTCAATATTTCATCTTGAGCAAACTTGTCTTGAGAAACCAACAAACCTTCTTCTTCACAAACTAACCTGAAAGACCCATCAAATAAACTCACCATGAGACAAACCAATTATGCCAATTAAAACTATATATGAATCCTATTTCCATAAAATATTATAAATCCTTCCAAATCTAAAGTGGAAGGCCTTCAACCAATAGCAATATCTTCAAACTGCTTGAAACTACCCCAAAACTGCCCTTTGACTAGTCTTCATAAATAGGGCACACTTTGACATTTAAACTATTTCAAACATGATCATAAAAACATAATGAACATAAATTAAAGTTCCCATTATAAAAAAAATGTTCCACTTATTTTTCAACTCCTTTGGAGACTCTTGTCCCAAACTAAACTTCTTCATATACAAGCAGGATTGAGTGGAGTCCACTCAACACCACATACACTACCATACCTTTCCAAAAACCTGGATGAGTCTAATACATCATGAAATCATCATAATTACACTATTAATACATTCTGGGAACTTAGGATCAATATCTCACCTACCACATTTGAGCTAAGGTTTCAAACACACAAAACATTGTTTACCTTCTTAACATTTGTTCATAAAAATGTGACGATGAAATGAACTTTTTAATTTTCTTGAAACATTTTGTACTCAATATATAAGACATACATGAAATTGCCAAAGTTTCCCATGCAAAGCACAAAATTCATGGTGAGCATTAGAGGGTGCAATTTGAGTTGGAAATGACCTTCTTCATTAACCATGTTTCATTCAAACTGACATATATTGCAAAATTCCCATCATGAAATCCTTTTTTTTTTATCATAGACATCATGACACATCTATAATAACATCTCTAAGCATCATCGATATCACAAATAGGTCTCCATATTCTCAGCCCATCTCATTTGCATGACTATCTCTTTGGGGTTTTACATGGTTTAGGCTAGGGTTAACTGAAACAACACTCATAAATCAACTATGAAACATCTCCAAACGGTCCCAGACATACCTTTGTAACATCATATATGACAACCACCTTCGTGCATCCATGATACTCACTTAGCTCCACATCTTAACCTCATACCTCCTAAGCACCTAGACCTGGTCTAGGTGAAGCACCTGAAACTTGGTCTTCAACTTGTACCTTGCACCCTCAAAACTCATGTTAGTTCCTAAAACATCTCCCAAAACATGATCTTCATGCTACCAACATGCATACTCAATCCACCAAATAAGATCCAATTTGTCATGCCCCATCGCCTAGGCAAGCTAGGTCACCTGATAGAGCTTGCAAGACCAAGAAAATCTCACTGAATCTCCTCAAACCACCATGAACCCATCTGAATGTCCATGTCACCATCACACTGAGCATCCTTTGACTCTACTCTATTACCCTCTTTTTTACTAATGGGATTTTACATCGATGAAAACAACTAGAACACAGCACACCAACACATGTGGGCTAGACTACAACATTTTAGAGATGTCTCTATTAGCTTTAGTCACCTTATAAATGCCTCATTTATTCCATATGTTCACACATTACACTCATTATGTCCACTTGTCCCATTATTTACACTTTTTTCCTCTTGTTGCAAATTATTATCCTTACTTTATTTCACTTTAGACCATATTCATTTATCCCTACTCATCTTTAGGCCTCCATTCCTCATTTTAATCCTCTAACCTTAGGGTTTACCCAAGGCCGATGCCATTGTGCATGGGTGATGGAACTTGTTTTGGTTTTCTATGGCCATTACCATCACCTGTAAGTGATGACATTAGGTATATATACCCCCAATTTTTCTTATAAGAACCACCACATCGAATACTTTAAAATTACTTTCTAACATACATTTTACATGATCTACTCTTACTCGCACTATTTCATACTTATTAGATAAATTTGGAGTCTTGGAGCTTTCATATTTTTCATTTGGGTCACCATAGTGAGTTAGGGTTGGAGGTATTCCTATTGATATTTCCCCTTCTCCACCCATAGTGATTCTCTCTTGTTGCTATTGTCTTTGGGGAGGATTATTCATTAATGGTCACACATATGCTATAAGTAAATATTTATAACCCTCTTTAGTATATTATTTTATATGTACATGTTTGTTCTTGTTATTGGTAATTTAATTCTATAGGATAGAGTATATGTATGTTTTCTTTGGTTTATTACATTGTCTAACTACACTCTTTGGATTTATCTAGCCCTTGGTTGTTTAACCCTCTATTTTAAAATATTAGTAGGATACCTATATTTATCTTGGTTGTGGGCCTTGGAAACTTATAGATATCCTAGGGATAGGGAAACTATCCTATAGTTTTATAACTTTAGTGCTCCTTATGACCCTTTTTATCTATATAGTGTGAATATTCTAAGATTGGATCCCTACATTTAAGAACTCAACTAAGAACCTCTCTTTTACCCTTCAAACACTCTAGTGAAATAGACGTGAAGCTTACTTTTCCCTAAATTAGGCCATATTCGCACCACTCTCCAAATATACCTACTTTTTTCTACACCATTGGCCCATATGTAGGACCCTATTACATGACCAGTCCTACTCTTACTAGGTTAATTATTGTAGATTCCACTGGCCCATTGCATAATTTTTGCATGGCCAATATAGTTATAGTTGACATCATTTTATTACTATGTCATCGACTCTTGCAAAAAATTATCTATATGACCAAGCAAGTTAGACATTGATATGCATGAATTATTAATTCCTTTGGCCCCTGCCTATACATGACCAATTCCATTTTCATTCAACGCATAATTCTCTCAAAATCCTCTAATTCATGTTTCATTATGTCTCCTCTCAGTTTCTTATTATCCATTTTGAACCCCTTAATATTTCCTCTAGGTCACTCCTTCATTCCATCATCTTCTTCTAGAAGCTTCCATTTATTTTTAACCCTTCCCTACCCTTCAAATATTTATTCCATTAGTCATCCTACTATCTGTTTTCATGTGTTTTTTCAATGGAAAATGTCAATCTTGAAACATGAAAACTTTACCATAGTGTCAAAATGATTTCTTGAAAACCCTCTTAAGCACCTCTCCAAATTAGTATGCCCTATCTATGGTGTTTATCCTATCCTTTCAAGACTTCATATGTGTTGTACATACCTACTCAACTATTAACAATTTTGAGACAGGGAGACTCCTTCCATTTTAGTGTAATGCTTCTAATGGTGGATTTTTTAATAGGCATAGAAAGGTTATTTTGGGATTTTTTTAGGACAGGTGTGCACCCTCCAAGAAATATGTTAAGGAGTTAGAAATGTACTCAGTGATCCCCATTCCATATCCATGTTCCCCCCATAGACTCGTAGACCTCTGCACAGCAAGCTCGACTCACCGATCTATCGACACTAAAATTTTCCTTCGTAATTTCTATTTCATTAATGTATGTATTAGGAATAGGATGTTGTTAAGTATAATTAGTAGTAGTGTCCGATAGAAGATAATGGCACTGCCAGTACGATGCCACCGATAATGTATAGTACGGTAATAGTCAAAAGTACAATAGGAATGTTGTGGTAAAAAGTAAATATTTGTCGTAAGTGGTCCGGTAATGTTAAAATGTCAAAGTTGGGGTAAGTAGAGAAGTAGGGTCTACATGATTCGGAATTAGAAATATTATATTGGTAATAAGGACAAGGAGTGAGGTCATAAATATTTTGTGTATTTTATTTGTAAAAAGTCTAAAAATGTGGAACCCATGTGAAATGATAAGGTTTATCTTATCTTAAAAGATAAGCTTACATGTACAGATAAGAGTTAAGGTATGGAATATGATTCGTCAGAGTGGATTTCTTATCCTATCTTAGAGATAATATGGATAAGCTTGGAAGTTCTATAAATAAAGAGGCCACCCTCCTCATTTAGCATAGAAGGAAGTAGTGAGAAATATTGTATGAGTAAGTGTGTAAAGGAAGCCATCATTTGGAAGGTGTGTTAAAGAAGCCATTAAGAGGTGTAGTTGTGAAGTTTCTCCCATAGTTATTGTTGGAAGGAAAGTGAAGGCAGTAACACTTGAAGTACCTCATGGGTGAGATTGTAACAATTTCATGTTGATATTATAATTTACACTGATATTTCAGATTTATCATCATTCCTTCTTATCATAGTCTATGGTATTCTTGTGTTATGTTTGTTGTTTTGTTTCCAGATTTCATCCACCAAACTAAAAGCTGTGCATTAGTAAATAATCATAGCACGAGGAGTTCCTAGTGAAGAATTATCATAGTTCCGGATTGGTGATGACATTTTGGTTCTGTTGTCTAGGGCCATTCCTCGTTGGTGGATTTTCTGGAGAGATATTCCCAATTAGTCAGAAAAAATTTGGAGGGTAACCTTGTTTTTACTATGCATAGTAATTACCATGGTAAAGTCACTTTTTGCTGTGAATAATATTTACTGCAGCAAAGTCACTTTTTACCGTGAATAGTATTTACCTCAGTAACTTCACTTTTTACTGTGAATAGTATTTACCACAGTAAAGTCAGTTTTTACCGCAGCAAGTCAATTTTTACCATAGTTTATCATGGTCATTTCTATTTTCTATTATAGTGATTCTAATTATTTGTGCACATAAGTCTTGTTGATTGTACTTGTGGGTTGGTATTTCACTATGGTTACTTTTGAAAATGAGGAAGATTTCTATTTTTTCAACCTAATCTAATGAAGATACTTCCTCTTTCATTCAAAAGTTTAAACAATCTCGTATTTGTAAGGGCCTTATAAGAAGGGAATAATGGACTGAATTTTTTCCTACCTTTTTGGATGGTTCAACCCTTAGGTGGTTTGAAACACTAGGTGATAATTTGAAAAAACTCATGGGATTTATTAACTAAAATTTTTCTTGAAGAATTTGGTGAACAATAGAAATATGCAGATCTCATGATCAAGATCACAAAGGCTATCCCAAGGAGAAGATAAGGAGAAGATAAGGGATTATCATGCTCGTGTTCTAGAGCTAAGGAGGAAGCTCGATGCCCAGATCTGGAAGGAAGGATTAACGGATGGGTTGATAAATGGCATGAATAATCTCCTCTGTAAGCACTTCATTCTTGGGATGAAGCCAAAGATCAGACAACGAGTGAAGTATGACCGCTTAGCTACCTTTGGACAAGCAAAGGAGATTGCAAGAAGGCAAGAAGAAAGCATGGAAGAGGAGCCCACAGAATTTTTTGCTAATAAGTAGAACCTCCACTAACACCTCTGGTCTAGAATCCATAACCACTCTCGGTGAGCACAAATATTTCTCCTAGTACATCTACTGAGTATGAAGATCTGCTCAGGAAGATGGGTCAGTTAACTATTAATCTTCTTCAAGGAAATAAATTTAGTTCTCAGGGAGGAGATAGAGGTACAAAAAGAAATATTTTTGGAGTTGTATGTTATGGTTGTTATAAAAAGAGTCATTATAAGTATAATTGTCCAGATAGAGCTTCTACATCTGGTACAAGAGATAATGATAAAGGGAAAGCACCTGTGAATTCTTTTGATGTAGTAGATAAGAGCATAAATAATGAAGTAGATGTGTTTGTAACAAAAAGAAAGAAAGAAAAAGATAATCAAGATGGAAATGATCCTAAGAAGATGAAAGGATAGACTAGTAAGAAACATAGGAGAAGAAAGTTGGGTGTGCAAGATTTTCTTATTTCACAGGGGCAAGGACCATACTCCATCTTAGAAGATCTGTCTAAAAGGCCTACAAATATTACATATGGTCAACTCTTGGATATGTCTTCTGAGAAGAGGCGGGAGCTGCGAAGTGGACTCAATACTCGACGAAGGAAGGAGGTTGAGGTCCCTGTTTTGGAGGTAGAGGTGGATCCCTATGCTCCACAAGCTGAGGTATTATGTAATGGTATTTCAATTCATGATGTCTTAGTTGATGGAGGTGCTACAGTTAATGTAATGACCGAGTCTGTAATGAATATGTTGGGTTTAAAAATTGATCGCCCCTCAACACTTATGTTAAGGTCATTAAATAAGGGAAAAACTAAACCAGAAGGTGTAGTTTCAAATGTGGCAATATCTGTTATGGGTGTTGTATGTGTGGTAGACTTTCAGGTGATGAAAAATGGTACTGTTGCGTACCTAATGTTGTTGGGAAGACCATGGCTAAGGATAGTTCATGCAAGAAACTACTGGAATGAAGGCTTCATGACACTTGGACGTGGTAGAGAGAGGGTGAAGATAAACGTGATCCCTCGGCATCATAAGGCAGAACCTGTGGATTCAAGTGATGAAACTAATGATTGGACATCCTTTGATTACTATAGTACCATTAAAGTGGACACCAAAGATGAAGAAAGTGAGGTTGATGTTTCGGTCATGAATATCCTTCCAGCCACACCAACTCATGACCCCATAAAATTATCTGAAGAAGAAATCGATGATCGTCTCCAACAAATAAAGATTGGTGATGTTGTGATGGAGAGTGAGAAGGAATCCTACCTCTAGCTCTTTTGAAGGTACATACATATATTCACTTTGATTACAAGGAACTCCATCAAGTAAGTTGGGTAGAACATTCTATTGAGCTAGTAGATGGTGCTAAGCCCATAAAGTAAATGCCCTATAGAATGAATCCTAATTTTTCCAAGATTGTAAAAGAAGAAATAGATAAGTTGCTTGATGCAGGATTCATATTTGTTGTGGAGAATTTAGAATGGGTTTCTCCCATTGTGATCTCAATAAAAAATAATGGGAAGCTACGCATTTTTGTTGATTATAGGAAGCTCAATAAGGCAACAAAGAAGGATCATTACCCTCTTCCATTCTTAGATCAGATCTTGGATGAAGTAGTTGGCCAGGAGTGATATAGTTTTGCTGATGGATATAGCGGATACAACCAAGTCCGTATAGCGAAGAAAGATCAGCTAAAGACCATGTTCACCACTCCTTGGGGAACGTTTTCTTATAGAGTTTTACCTTTTGGGTTGTGTAATGTTGCAGCAATGTTCTAGCATTTGATGAATAGGGTGTTTAAACCCTACATTAGGAACTTCATCAGAGTATTTCTGGATGATTTTTACATCTATGGGAGTAAGATAGACCACCTGTACCAGATGGAGACAACATTTCAAAGGTTAGATGAAGCACAAGCCTCACTAAACCCTACAAAGTGTGTCTTTGGATGTTCTAAAGGTGTTTTGTTAGGGCATGTTGTATCCAGAGATGGTATTGGTACTGATCCTGATAAAGTTTCAAAAATCAAAGAGTTACCATTTCCTATGAATAGAAGTAAGTGGAGATCATTTTTAGGCCATATGGGTTACTATAGAAGGTTCATCAAGAATTTCTCAAAGATTGCACAGCCACTAACCCAGTTCTTGAAGAAGGATGTTACTTATGAACCAGGAAATAAGGCGCATGAAGCTTTTGGAAAACTGAAGGAAGCCCTGGTGTCTTCACCTGTTTTAAAGAATCCATATTGGAGCAAGACACTCATTGTGTATACTGATGCCTCAGATGCAGTACTAGGAAGTACTCTGAGCCAAAATGATGAAAATGGGAATGAACATTCAGTTTACTTTGGGAGCAGATAAATGAGCAATGCTGAGGTAAATTATACTGTAACTAAAAAAGAGGCTCTAGCTATCATTTTTGTTGTAAAGAAGTTTAGAAATTACTTGCTAGGGAAGAAATTTATAGTTGTAACAGATCATCAGGCTCTAAAATATATTGTCAATAAGCCTAACCCATCAGGGAGGATAACAAGATGGATAATTTTGCTACAAGAATTTGAATTTGATATTATAGATAGGCTAGGAAAGAAGCATGTCAATGCATATGCACTCTCTCGAGCCTATGATGGTTTAGGTTCATCTTGTGATGATGATGATTTCCCAGATGCAGCATTGTTATCCCTTGACACAATCCCTAGTGAATACATAGATATTTAGAATTATCTGAATGAATTCAAGTTTCCTGATGGTGCCAATGCAAAGACTAAGAGGAAGATTACTCAAGCCAGTCGTCCATATTCTATTCTACATGGAGTATTATTTTGAATAGGACCTGATGGAAAGTACAAGAGGGCAGTTGGACATGATCAAGGGAAGGAGCTGATAGAAGAATTCCACAATGGTACATGTGGAGGGCACTTCTCTAGACAACTTACAACAAGAAGGATCTTGGATGCAGGTTATCACTGGCCCACTCTTTTTAAAGATTGTTATAATTATTGCAAGACATGTGATATTTGTCAAACACATGGTAACCGTAAGACTTCATCAACTCCATTATGTCCTATTCTTCCACTTGGTGCCTTTGAAAAGTGGGTAATAGACATTGTAGGTCCACTTCCAACTACCCCACGCCAAAATAAGTATATTGTAGTTGCCACAGATTATCTAACCAAGTGGGTTGAAGCTAGGCCATTGAAAATAACTTCTATGGATGAAGTGGCAAGGTTCATATATGAACGCATTGTCACCAGATTTGGTTTCCCATTAGAAATTGTAACAGATCAAGAAATCCACTTCATTAATGAGGTGGTAGAAGCCCTAGTCAACAAATTTTCTATTAAGCACGGGAAGGCAACAACATACAAGCCAAGCACAAATGGACAGGTGGAACGAACAAATTTTGTGTTGTGTCAAATTCTAGCAAAATATGCAGCCTTGCAGGTACATAAGTGGGATAAAAGGATTCATGCAACATTGTGGGCATATAGGGCAACATCAAAGTCAACAACAAGATACTCCCCATTTCATTTGGCTTATGACATTGATCAAGTTCTTCCTATTGAGTTTGATATTCCCACTCCGAGAGTTATGAAAAATGAAAGGATGGATGAAAGTGATTCAGTAAAAGAAAGGTTAGTACATCTTCATTTGCTAGAGGAAATGAGGGAAATAGCAAAGGATACAAGCTATAAGAAGAAAATGAAGTAGAAGGAATAATTTTTATCAAAAGATCCGTTGGTCTCCATTTCATGTGAATGACTTGGTTCTTGTATATGATTCCAAATACAAAAAAAAAAAGACAGAGAAAATTTCTTCCAAAATGGATCGGGTCCTACAAAATATCAGTTGTGCATGAAAATGGTATGTACCGACTGGAGGAATTGGATGGCACTTCCATTACAAAATGGGTCAAACACGACAAGTTAAAAATTTTCCAAGCACCAGAATAGTCTACTTCGAGGACGAAGTAGAAGCTAGGAAGGGGGAAGATGTCGATACTAAAATTTTCCTCCGTAATTTCTATTTCATTAATGTATGTATTAGGAATAGGATGTTAATTATAATTAGTAGTAGCGTCTGATAGAAGATAACGATGCTACCAGTACAATGCCGCCAATAATGTATAGTACGGTAATAGTTAAAAGTACAATAGGAATGTTGTGGTAAAAAGTAAATATTTGTCGTAAGTGGTCCGGTAATGTTAAAATGTCAAAGTTGGGGTAAGTAGAGAAGTAGGGTCTACATGATTAGGAATTAGAAATATTATATTGGTAATAAGGACAAGGAGTGAGGCCATAAATATTTTGTGTATTTTATTTGTAAAAATTCTAAAAATGTGGAACCCATGTGAAATGATAAGGTTTATCTTATCTTAAAAGATAAGCTTACTTGTACAGATAAGAGTTAAGGTATGGAATATGATTTGTAAGAGTGGATTTCTTATCCTATCTTAGAGATAAGATGGATAAGCCTGGAAGTTCTATAAATAAAGAGGCCACCCCTCTCATTTAGCATAGAAGGAAGTAGTGACAAATATTGTATGAGTAAGTGTGTAAAGGAAGCCATCATTTGGAAGGTGTGAAGCCATTAAGAGGTGTAATTGTGAAGTTTCTCCCATAGTTATTGTTGGAAGGCAAGTGAAGTCAGTAACACTTGAAGTACCTCATGGGTGAGATTGTAACAATTTCATGTTGATATTATAATTTACACTAATATTTCAGATTTATCATCATTCCTTTTTATCATAGTCTATGGTATTCTTGTGTTATGTTTGTTGTTGTGTTTCTAGTTTTCATCCACCAAACTAAAAGCTATGCATTAGTAAATAATCATAGGACGAGGAGTTCCCGGTGAAGAATTATCATAGTGTTGGATTGGTGATGATAGATCCTTCTTGCTTCTTCCCATCCCCACGCCCCTGCCTCACTACCTACTCTCGTTGACCCTACAACTCAACTCACCCTCCCTCCACACTCTCTTACTTACACACTCCCTTCCCACCTTGCCCTCGGCTCATACCGTATCCTTCCCTTTGTTCCTTCCTCTCCACACTTATCTACCAACTCACCGAACCCACGCCATGTTATCCCTACTCACATATGAGTAAGAATTTTAAAATGTTATTTTATAAAATAGGCATTAGGTTTACAACTTAGGTTTATACACTAAGAATTAGGTTTTAAATTTCGGTTTCTACACTATGACTTTTAAAAGTTAGGTTTATTAACTTTTATACAATAAGAATTTTAGTTTTTCTTTTAGATTTAATCTCGTAAGATTATTTTAGCTCGATTTAATTCCTTATATAGTTAGATGGTTCTTACAGTGTACTTATTATTTTAGTGATTTCATTTTATTCACCCACCTATTCCTTTGTTTTACCTTAATATATTTATTGTAATTATTTTATTTGGGCATTTTCATACTCACATTAGTCCTTTATTATTTATTTCTGTCTATTTTCGATTACATTGGACTACTCGTGCATCTTGTCTTTTGCAAGAATCTTGGACATTTCCCTTCAATCATCTTCATAGTTTAGAGACATTATATCAAACCTTTTGTGACATCAAAATATCCTTACTGTGACATCCTCTTATCCTCACTTTTTCGTCAATTGTGTCGTTGTAGATTACTTGTCCACATTGAACTTTTAGCATTATTGGATGTTTCGGTCCACTATTTTACACCTTTCTCATACATGTTTAATCATTTTAGAAACTATACTTATAATTTATAACATGTTTTTGCATACTTTCCCTTTATCGTTTTATTTTGTTTTTGTGAGATTAACCACGAAACGATCACACGTATGTTCTTCCCTCACACTTTCTAAGCGATCTTGGAAATTAGAAACATGGTTGTTTCTTCTTATTTTTGGGTAATTATTATTTCACTTAAAAAAATCCAACCCACATGTATGCTCTTTCCTCGTGCTTTTTAAGCGATCTTGGAAATCAGAAACATGGGTTCACTTCTGTCATCTTGTTCTTTTTCCCTCATTCTAGAAAAATTTATAATCAATGTTCATAGGGCCCTCTCTCACACAAGGTGGATAAAACATTGAAAAATAATAACTACAGGTTGCCAAAGGAGTTTAACCAAACCACACCTAAATCAAAATATAAAAAAACACTTGATTTGTAGGTTCGGTTAAGAGCTACAGCTCGACTGGTTAACTAGAACATAACCCCCTTGGCATAAACCTTAAGCTACAACAAAGGGGGTGGTTCTAGGAACCCCAAAGTAGTCCACACCTTGAGGGAACTGGTGGATGAAATGAGAACCTTTTCTCCTTCCTGACTAGTAAAGCATTTGTGAGTTAGAGTCACATATATCCTTAGTGGCAACCCTAGTGCGATTCATTCTGAGTAAGATATTTTCTCAGGGTTTCAAAGGGGGGTAAGTAAAGCCATCAGCTAGTAATAGCATCGCGCTCACTTGTATATTTTTCTGACACCAAGTTGAGAGAGCCACCCAGGAAGCCAAACATTGTCCAAGCCAATCTAAGGTAGTTGCCACAAAAAAACATTCAAACAAAAACTTCTTTTTTGGTTTTTCTTCTTTTGATTTTCTTTCTTTTTTTTTTAGTGTTCCACACTCACTTTTTCCCAAACAATTCTTGTTTGGGATTCAACTTTCACTTTTCTTATCTTTTTGTCATTTTCCAAACAATCCTTGTTTGGATTTTGCTTTCATCCCCATTTCATCTTTTCTCGTCCTCTATTCTCTTCGTCATCAGTCATTCACTAATCTTCATTTTGCTTTCATTTCTTTTTCATATTTCAATCTTTTCATCATCATTACCTTCTCCATTCGATCTTCTTTAATTCATTTGGAGTTATCATTCACTTATTTGATTCTTCCCCTTTTGCGATTATCAATTTATTCTATCTTTCATATTCACCTCATTTTGAGTTTATCTCCCATTCCATTTGACACTTAAGCATTTGGACAATCTTCCCAAAGTTTAAGTTTTCATCTTCTTTTTGACATCAAGTCTTGAGTTGTGGATATCCACGTCCTTACTCAAGAACTTTCATCTTACAACTAGCATCTTAGCGGTCTTTTGTTTCACTTTGCCACAACTCATTTCATCAAATTTTATCTTCATTCTCCTCTTACGACCTTTAGTTTGAATACATCATTGTTAAAATGTATACATTTTCTTTCTTCACGTCTCTAAATTGATAATATATTTGTTGGGTTTTACAGACTTCATCATATCTTATTATCCAAAGTTTACGCCTTAAATATTTGAGTCTTATCCATTCAATATCCTCTTCCTTCTTAACTAATTCTTGTTAAGAGTTGAGCACAATGCATATGATTTGAATCCTTTTTCATACCCTCTTCCCATTTAGCATTCACTTTTTCTAAGTGGTAGAGTGCATTTGAAATCGATCTATCCTCGCTTCTTCACTCTAGCATTCACATTGTTAGAGGTTGAACACATTCATACTTTTGTCACTATAGCCCTCTTTCATTCTAGCATTCACTTTGTTAGAGGACAAGCACCTTGATTACATCAAACCACTCTTCCATCTTAGCATTCACTTTTTCAAGGGTTAAGTTTATTAAACACTTCCACACAGTTCCATCTTGACATTCACTTTGTTAAAAGGGTTGTGTCATTCATATCTTCCAAACCTCTTGCCCATCTTAGCATTCACTTTTTTAAGGTACAAGTTATTACCAAGATTAATCACACACTTCTCTTCCATCATCGCATTCACTTTTCCACGGGTTAAGTTATCTTTCACATTTCTATTTTTCTCCCTCCCTCTTTTAAAAATGGTGGGAACATGACACATAGATTATAGTCCTTTTGGAAGGGGTGAACGAAATCCTTTTGGAATTTTTGATAGTGATAATGAGAAAAACTTTGAGGATGATCAGAATGACATCTCACTTGAAGAACAATGCCACATTGAAAATATCTTATGTATGAACAAAGACCAATTTTTTCTTTGTCTCCTTGAGATGGGAGAAAAATTACCCTCTAATTTCAACAAAGCTAGTTTACAAACATCACTTGGCAAACCACCACCTAACAAGGGTGAACCTTTCATTTCGACAAACAATGACGATGAGGTAGGACCTAGTCATATGAATAATGATGATTAAAACAAGTTCACCTTGAAAAACACCAAAAAAAAATGAATCAAACAAAGAAACATATGACTAAAGGAACAAATGAAAAGCAACTGATTCAGCCCCTGATCCTACTAAGGACCTCGTGAATAAAATTAATGACATGGCTAAACAACTTGCTATTTTAAATTCCAAAGTCACTAATGAATCCAATGACAAGGAAGCACCAAAGAAATCTAGTGATGCTTCATTTAAGAGTCATACCATGCACACCAAAGATAACAAAAAATATACAAGTGATGGCTCCTTATATTTCTTGCATAACAAATCACTATTTCCCCAAGAATGGAAAATGATGAAGGACACCATCTCTAGTATGAAACATCAACGTAAAAAATTTAGCTTTGAAGAATTGTGTCCTTACCCTTTTGATAAGGACATTTTGTGTGTTCCTTTTCTAAAATCTTTTAAGATGCCCTACTTTGACAAATACAAGGGCAAGAGTGATCCTAGAGAGCATATCAGGGAGTTTTATATGGCTTGCCAAGAGGTGGCCTATAGAGATGTCTTTTTAATGTGTCTCTTTCCATGAAGTCTAGGAAGATAAGCCTTGGACTGGTTCCTACTCCTCCCCAAGGGCTCTATACAAACTTTTGTGGACCTCTCAGATAATTTTGTTAAACATTTCTCATTCAACCTAAAGTCTTAAATGACAATGATGGACTTGTGTAATGCCAAACAACAAACAAATGAAACCTTCGTACAATTCTTACAAATATGGCATGGGATTACTAGTTGTTTCCATGCTCCATGCCTGAGAGGCATCTCGTGAGCATATTTGTACCCAATCTCAACAATGAGCTATCCTTTCACATGCAACTACATTTCCTTAATACTTTTAAAGAAGTTATTGAGAAAGGATTGTAGATTGAAAAATACCTTATCGCAAAAGGTTTGATTAAACCTCATTTAAAATAAAATGGGAAACATAGTAATCATCCTGATAGTTCTCACCAAGACAAATATAAACATGTTAACCACAATTATAATATGGTCAATGATGGTATTACAGAAAACCGCAATATCCACAACATCCAAAACACTCATACTAGACCAAACAAAGGTAAACAACCTCTTACTGTTCCTAGAAAAGAGGTTTCCTCCTCTCATGATTCTAAACAACGTTGTTTCACTCCTTTGGAAGAACCTCTATCAAATGTCCTTAAACAACTCATGAATGTAAACATGGTTACTTATCCCATAACTAGACCTTGGGTTGAGGGAGAGCCCAAGCCTACTTGGTACAAGGCTGATACTTATTGTGATTTTCATCACATTGAGAGTCACCCAACTGATCGATGATTTCACTTACATCACTTTGTCCAAGACCTCATTGATAGTGGAGATATCACCATTGAAGAACCAACACCAAATATAACACCTAACGAAAATCTTAATTTATTATCAAACCCATTTCCCAAACATGTCGCTGACAATAAAAATGTTGAAAAATGTCCCTATGCCAATAATGTTGATTTTAGCTCAATTATCTCATTTATTGAGGAAGTTCCATATATAATGGCGACCATTAAATCCACACCTTCGAATAATGATGTGACCACACACCAACAAAAGACATGTGTTCCAGTGGAAAACCAACTTTCTATGTCTGCTATAGAACCTCAAATGTCCAAAATAACACATCGTTCAAATCAAAATTCAAATTCTAATGCCAAATTTTCCACTCCATGTCAGTATGACTTCATCAAACAATTAGCAACCACGCCAGCACATATCTCCCTCATGGAGCTACTGAAAGAGTCACCTAGCTTTCAGGATATTCTCACTTGTGCTCTAAATGAATCATGTGTTCCTCATACTCTCAATGTTCAACAGCTTCAAGCTATGATGGCGAACCTTATGCCTACAAATCCTATCCTATATTTTGGCCCTTATGATATGTTGAACCCAAATCTGATTAACAACTCCTTGTACATCGAATCCTATGTTATCGATCATAAAGTCAAGATATTTCTTATCGAAAATGGAGTGGCTCTTAACATTTTTTCTATAAAAATGCTTCGTTGCCTTGGTCATACAATAGATGACTTAGATGCTAATATCATTACCATTCATGGTTATGATAATACTAAGCACCAGTCATGTGGTACCATCACTCTTCCCATACAAGTAGGCCCACAGCTCCTTGAAACTATGTGTCATGTAGTTGACGTAGACACGTCATATAACCTTCTTTTGGGTAGACCTTGGATACATGTGATGCACGCAGTAACCTCCACCTTCCATCAATGCATGGCGATACTGACCCCCTTTGAATACTGTAAGTTTTTCAAAGTAATGTATAAAAAGGAAAACTATTGTTCATCTAATGATAGCACAATTAGATCTAGCACAACTTCTATTGTTACCAATCATATTGATCTTTATGTAATAATGTGCCCTCATGCTTCTGTGCCTTCTTCTGAAGAATCTACATCTAAAGCATCACCTGAGGATATTCCTCACACCTTCGCATCTTCCTCTGGAGCATATACATCTAAGGTGTCACATGGAGTTACATTCTCTCATAAAATCTTAGGTGAGTACGCACTTGATAATGCATTTCTTGTTGGCAAACTCCCATTATCACCTTGAAGCTATGGGTGTCCTAACATTCCTCATTTACAAAAACCTCCAGCTTACTATCTCGGAAATACTCTTTGGAGATGATATGGATATCTAGAAGATGAACATATTCCAATCTCTGATGAATCTTGGCTATACAATGACAGGATGTCAGAATGCTATGAATCCACTAATTACAACAAGGGCCATAAAATGATGAAAAACATGAACTAGAAAGGAAGACGCCTTCTCCCACAAGGGCATGGTGTTCTTGAACCTATGAATATCAAGTCTAACCTTTACACATATGGTTTAGGATATGATACATATGAGAAGAGGCCTATAGTCTTTGATGTATTATCTAGCGATGATGAATTAGATTCTGAAATTGAGACTGGTTCCACACATAGCCTCTTCGAATACCTACGGAAAACCACACTTTTCCTAGACTACTTATCCATTCAAACCGTTGACATTGTTTATCCTTCTCTCATTGATTAGGACCAATAGTGTCATATTTCCATGGATCTCTTTCAAAACAATGAGGTCATCCAAGAGTTCCTCAGGGCTAGGGACCCTTTTCCCTTTTTTATGTTATGGAGCTTATTTTCATGTGTGGAAGAGTTGAAGACTATACATGAGAAAAGTGGCTTTTTTATTCATGGTTTTGGCCCATGGTTTTTGGACCATGGTTTTACTATTCATGGTTTTGGCCCATAGGTTTTTGGACCATGATTTTTTGTAAAACTCCTTTTGTAATTTCCTATAAATATATATTTGATGAGGGAGATATGCTAATTATTCATATGTGAATAATTCAGATGTGAATTCAGGTGTGAATTCTGGAGAGTTTTGTTGAGCATAGCTCCAAAACAGATCTGGGTATTGTATTGAGAGAGCGGTGGATTGTAATAAATATGAGCAAGTTCTTGGTGGACATAGCCCACATTGGGTGAACCACGTTAAATATTGTCTCTTTGTGTTGTGTTATTTTACCATGCACTTTTATTTGAGATCTGTAATATTTTCTCCATTTTAGTTTCTACTGTTATGATTCTGTGAGGGATTGTTCTGCATATTTTATCCCTTATTTCCTAACAATTGGTATCAGAGATTGGTTAGATTTGTTGTTTTTAGAGCAACGGTTTACTTCATGGTTTTGTTTGTGGTTTTATTGACATGTATGAGAGAAGGTTTTGTTTTACCTGATGTGAAAATCACAGGAAGAGATTCAATCTCAAGTGGGAGCTGGAAGAGTAAGGTTGCTTGAAATTACAGTGACCAGTGTCGGTTAAGTGGCAACCAACGCTAGCATGGTGACCCTGGTTGGTTACAGGGTAACCGTGGTTGGTTACAGGGTAACCGTGGTTAGTTACAGGGTGACCATGGTCGGTTACTATGCATCCTAGTTATAAACAGAAAATCACATAAATGAAGAATTGAGAAGATGCATGGAATGTATCTTGCTTGCTGAGGTGTTCCTGGTTTAAAGAGGCACAAGCATGTTGGTTAGATTGTAGATCCAGTTATAGAGGTATGGTTTTATCTTTGTATTGTAGTGCTTATATTATTTTGGTTACACATGCATGTTTAGGATTGTAGATCTAGATCTTAGAATGAGAAAAGGAGTAGTTATGCATCCTTTGGTGCAATTAGATGCATGGGCTTCATTAGAGAAGCTAAATACATTAGCACAAAATGAATACGGGGTTTCCATCAGAGAAGCATGTTCTTCGGTTAAAGATGCGGTTGAGTATCTTGGTGTTGGTAAGGTGATGTGTTTCATCTTGGTGCAGTTCTTATTCATGTATGATTGCTGTTAAGGTTTTTTGAGCAAGGTTGGGTGCTTCTTGAAATGACTGGCTCAACACAACTATCAACTTTGGTCGGAGTAGGCACCTAGTTTGGTGACCTATGCCAATTTTTGGCATTGTGTTGGTTCCAATAGCACCAATGTTGATCAGGGAACTAACATCGGTCATAGAGGGTAATCGGTATCGGTCAGCAAACCGTGTTCGGTCTCTATGATAACGAGTTTGCATATGGTTTCTTACAGTAGAAAAGGGTAGATGGGTTTTTTTGTCTTGGTTTGGAGGATCAAGTTTCTTGCATAGAGTGTACATGGTAGAGACAGTGTAGATCACTTCATGGTTTGGATCAAAAAGAGGACGGAGTTGGCTCGGCTAGTCCTTTGAGACTTTGAGTCAGGTATCTCTATATGATTCATGTTTATTTCTTTCGTTTGGAGAAACTGATATTATGTTTGGATAGTGTGCACAGATTTACACCATGTTTTTGGCTGTTGTTTGACTTTTATTTCCCGATTGTTTGGAATCTTGAGGATAAGGATTTCTAGTCTAAAGATGAGATCCTCAATTAAAAGTCATGATCAGACATAATTGTAGGTAATGAGAGATATTGAGTACACATGGATGGAAAGAAGGTGATTCACCCACCTCATAAGAAGTCCAAGCTTCTGTGATGTAGAAGTATTCTCAGAGAAGAAAGACAATCAATTTTATAGTTCTTTCATTTGGTTTTATTTCTCACTGACATATTAGCTTTTAAGCTTAGTGTTAGAGGCAGTGCAGGGGATTTAGTGTTCATTAGGAGAAATCCATGGTTGTTGGCATTGCAGGTTTGGATACATGATGCACATGCAGAGTGAGAGGAGATTACCACTTTTCAGAGTGGCAGCAGGCACAAGTTGGTTTTGGAGGGAAGTCATGGTTTTGTAGGTAGTTTGAGTTTATTGCTTTGTGATATTACTTCTAGTTTATTTTGTGGTGCCTGGATATTCCTTAGGGAATGTAGTTGATGGTTGATTGAGCTGGTTTTAGATGATAGAGAAATTTTTAGAGTTTGAAGGGTGAAAAAGGAGAAAATCTGCTAGTTACAGAGACCGGTGTCAGTTAGGATTAACTGTGGTCGGTCATTTGGTAACCATGGTCGGTCAAGAAGTGATCAGGGTCGGTTATGAAACTGTGGTTGGTTTGGTCATAGGTTTGACAACAGTTTTTATTTTCCATTTTAAATGGTTCCCTTGTTTCGCTTTTATCTTGGTTGGTTTGTGCAGTATGTTCATGACATGTTTGTTGGTATTTGCACTTGGTATTAGTGTCATGGTTTACCATGGATGTTTGTTATTGACATTGATGAGCACAAAATTCATATTCGGATTTGGAGTTAGTCGGTGGTAGACTTGGAGCTTCTGGAGAGCTGGTGATATGGATGTATGTACATGGTGAGTTTGTACATATGGTTAGATTTGGTGTTTTGAGTCTATGATGATGAAAATGTTTTAATTTGCACATGGATTCTTTGAGCATGAGTAGGGGATGTTTTTATTTCATCTTGTTACTATGTTACTCTGGGAAATGTTATCTACAGATGATTTTCTTGGACATGCTAGTTGTTTATGCCAGGTTAGATTTGTGGATTGCAGTGTTTGGATTCTTTGAGTTATGCAGGTTTGTGGATTGATCACCCACTATTGCAGGCAGAAATAATTCGGGTTGTCTTTACCCAGGATCTTGTTTTTCTTTCTCATATTCTAGTTTGACTTTTCTTGGTTAGTTACATTAGTGGTTGCATGGAGACATAGATAGATGGATGGAGAACATGGTTGTTTTTACAAGTATGGCTACAGATGTGATTGAGGCTCAAATATTTTGGTTTGAGTGGGAACTCTTGTAGGTGTGTTAGTCATGATGACTTATTGCATGGGAAAAACTAAAGCTATGTTCAACTTTGGTTGGTCTTCATGAAAAATAGTGAAGGGTTGAGAAGCTTGCTCAGAGGAAAACTATTCTCCAAGTGGGATATTGTTATGTTATGGAGCCTATTTTCATGTGTGGAAGATTTGAAGACTATACATGAGAATAATTTAGATGTGAATTCAGATGGGGGAGATATGGTAATTATTCAAGTGTGAATTCTAGAGAGTTTTGTTGAGCATAGCTCCAAAAACAAATCTAGGTATTGTATTGAGAGAGCGGTGGATTGTAATAAATATGAGCAAGTTCTTGGTGGACGTAGCCCACATTGGGTGAACCACATTAAATACTATCTCTTTGTGTTGTGTTATTTTATTGTGCACTTTTATTTCAGATATGTAATATTTTCTTCATTTTAGTTTCTACTGTTGCAATTCTGTGAGGGATTGTTCTGCATATTTTATCCCTTATTTCCTAACACCCTTGTCGGATCACAAGAAGGGTTTCAATATAAACCTTGATGATACCACTTACTTTAGCAAAGAACTTACAATATCCAATCTTAAAGAAAAAGAAATTCAACACAAAAAAAGGAAAATTATATCTTACATAGTGAAAACCTTTCTGAGTCATTATACAAGAAATAAAAAATGAAAAAGAAAGAAAGAAAAGGACGCATTTCCTAGTGAAAACCTTTCAGAGGAACTAGAGAGAGGAGATTTGGATCTAGAAATATCTGACAATCTAGACAAGCCATCGACATCATTTCAAGATAATGATACTTCTAAGTTGTTGGTAGAAGAGATGACAACCATTAACATTGGAACTAAAGATCAACCAAAATTGTTACAACTAGGTGCCAGTTTATCAGAAACTGAAATCAAATCCTTAACAACACTTCTAACTGAGTTTTAAGATTTATTCTCTTGGTATTACAAGGATATGCTTAGTCTTGATCCTTCTCTTGTGGTTCATCACCTTGTGGTGCACCTAAATGCTAAACATGTCAAGCAAAAACTAAGTAAAACACATACCAAGGTTTCATTGCTTGTTAAGGCCAAACTACAAAAATTATTAGATTTAGGATTCATACAGTGCATTTCCTACTTAGAGTGGACATCTAATATGGTACCAGTTGCAAAGAAGACCCCCATAATCTGTATTTGTACAGATTTCCATGACATTAACAAGGCATGTCCTAAGGATGATTTCCCTTTGCCTAATATTGACATAATTGTCGATTCTACAATGGGCCATGAGATGTTATCCCTTATGGATGGATTTTCTAGGTATAATCAAATTCAAATTGTTAAATAAGACCAGCATAAAACAACTTTTACAACCCCATGGGAACATTTTGTTACAAGGTCACGCCTTTTGGCCTTAAAGATGTTGGTGCAACTTATCAGCGTGTCATGACTGTTATTTTTCATGACCTTCTTCACAACATAATGGAGGGTTATGTCGATGATATTATTGCTAAATCAAAGACTAGAGTGGATCATCTAGCAGTTATTAAGTGTATATTTAAGTAGTTAAGGGAGTATAAGGTTCGACTTAATCCAAAAAAATGTGTCTTTGGTGTCACTTTAGGATAAATTTTGGGATTCATTATCTCACAAAGAGGAATTGAAGTGGACACTACCAAGGTCAATGCTATAATATATATGCCACCTTCCCAGAACCTTCAACAATTAAGGGGCCTATAAGGAAAAATACAATTTATTCGTCACTTCATCTCTCAATTGGTAGATAAGTGCCATCATTTCAACTAGTTACTTAAAAAGGATGTCTAGTTCAAATGGACACAAGGTTGTCAAGACGCCTTTGAAAATTTGAAAGAATACCTGGCATCTCCACCAGCTACTCATGCCGCCTATATAGGATAAGCCTATGTTGTTGTATACATCTACAACACAACATGCCATTGGGGCATTATTGGCTCAACATAATGATAAGGGTTAGGAACAAGTTGTGTATTACTTGAGAAGAACTCTTCTTGATCATGAGACCAAGTACTCACAGGTTGAAAAGGCTTGTTTAGAAGTTGTTTATGCTTTCAGAAAGCTGTGACACTATCTCCTAAATCATACCACCAAGCTAATTTCAAGGGTTGATCCTCTTAAGTACCTACTTTCGAGACCTGTCATAACATGACACATGTATAGCTGGATTGCTCTACTTAGTGAATTTGACATTGAAATTGTCAATCAAAAGGCTATCAAAGGTCAAGCACTGGCAGATTAATTGGATGAAACACCACTACCAGGTTTATAACCACTAAATTTTGAATTTCCAGATGAAGACTTGTTATACATAGAAGCAACACCCTTATGGACATTATTCTTTGATAGATCTTGCAATATCCATGGTTCTGGAGCAAGAATTGTCTTATGTACACCGGATGAAGACCTAATACCTAAATCTTATCGTATCAAATTCCCTTGCACAAATAACATAGTAGAGTATGAAGCACTGCTAGTAGGCTTAGGGTTTGATATCTCATGGCATCTGTAGGAATTGACAGTTCTTGGTGATTCTCTTCTAGTCATTAATCAAGTTAATGAAGAATATTAGGTAAAAGATGAAAATCTCTTACCTTATAAAAGAATGATTGATATCCTTATAGGGTATTTCTAGATTATCAATTTTGAACAAGTTCCTCACGTACAAAACAAACCAACGGATGCCATGAAAACTATCGCCTGCCTTATTTCATTCGAGACTAATCAAACTCACAACGAGTTCCTTGTTGAACATCTTTTGGTGCCCGCATATGAATTGTCGGAGTCCACCATGGTTTGTGATATTGTTGGATCTGATCATCCCTGGTACCATAATATATACACTTTCATTCAAACCAAAGCCTATCCTCCTAATTTTAATTTAGCTAATAAACGAGCCTTAGAAAAATGTGCTTCATGCTACACCCTTCTTGTTGATACCTTTTATTGAAGAGGTTATGATGGGATTCTCTTAAGATGTCTCAATCAAGAGGAAGCTAATAAGATGCTAGCTAAAGTACATTCAGGTATTTTCGGTGCCCATACTAGTGGGATGATCCTTGCAAAGAAAATCTTGTGCATTGGATACTACTGGCCCATAATGGAGGAAGATGCATGCAACTTTCTGAAAAAATGTTAGGCTTTCCAAAAACAAAGTAATCTCATTCATGCACCATCCCAAGCCTTGTAGCCTGTTACTTCACCTTGTCCCTTTTCAAAATGGGGACTTGATTTAATTGGTAAAATAAATCCCATATCTTCTCATGGCCACACTTTTATTATAACCACCACTGATTATTTCAGCAAGTGGGTTGAGGCTATGCCTCTTACTAACGTTATTGGGTGCAATATTTCTAAATTCATCTTCAACCATATTATCTATCGTTTTGGCATCCCCACTTCTATTGTCGCTGAGAATGGTGGTTCTTTCAAAAATAAGGATCTCAGATCCCTAGCTAATAAATATAATATCCACCTAAAATTGGCTACACCCTATTATCCACAATGCAATGGCTAATCAAAAACATCAAATAAGACTATCAAGTCCATTCTGGAAAATATAGTCAATAAACATAGACATAATTGGCATACACAGTTATATCCTACCCTATGGGCCTACTGCACTTCCTTCCATACACCTATAGGAGTTACTCCTTTTTCCCTAGTATATGGCTCTGAAGCCATATTACCTATCAAAGTTGAACTGCCTTCACTTCGTGTCTCCCTCCAACACCTCATTCATGAAGAAGATTACCATGTTGCATGCCTTACAAAGCTAGAATTACTAGATGAGAGATGGCTTCACGCCTTAGACCATATGCAGGTATATCATAATAGACTGCATCGTAATTATAATTGCAAGATCAAACCTCAATAGTTTGAAATAAGTGATTTGGTCCTAAAGAAAAATCAAAAGAACATAACTCAACCACGAGAAAAACATGGCAAATTTGAGCCTAATTAGTTGGGTCCTTAGGTTATAACTACTAAATTTAGATATGGTGCATACAAACTGTCTACCAAGGATGGAAAAGAGTTGAAGGAGCTAATAAAATGCCATTCATTTGAAGAAGTTCTACTCATGAGTCTCCAAAGAATAATCCTTTTATTGGGGGCATATTAGTGCATTCACCTGTCTTGTCATTTTACTTTGTTTCTCGCTTGTAACTTTTCACCTTGTTCTGTGTCACATGTTTTCCTTGTTAGGTTGTCATGCCCATTGCCTACCACTATTGTTCACCTTCCATTATGCTTTCATTCACTTCCTTCATACGTATTATGTTGGTTTTGATTTGGGAATTTCCTTTCCCTTTTCTTTGGCATGTGGTTCATAATTCTAAAAAAACCAAAAACATTGAAAAAACATCTCACAAAAAAAAAACATTATAAAATTGTTCAAAATCCCAAAAACAATATAAATTTGTTTAGAAAATACAAAAAATATACATACAAAATGTTTCGAAAATGCTTTAAAAAAACTCGCAACTGTGTAATTTCGTTCACCATTTTCTTCATCTGATTATTCCCAATCAATCAAGCCACTCTTTGCAATATTACTATGCATAGGGACATCACTTGGATTTGGCTTTCTCTTGGGGGTAGCTTGACATCTGTATATATTCGCTTCTTTATTAGAATTTTTAAATTAATGTGTTTTTGTTCACTAGCTTGTTTACTTGTTTAACATTTGTACATATGGAATTTTGTATTGTATATTCTTAGCTTATTTTCTTATGTTTGATAGTTCGAATAACCATGGAATGCGTTTGTGGACCAATTGTAGGAAATTTATTCACATCCTCATTCACATATAACGTTGGTGTGGTTCTTTCCTGTTCATATTGGGTTTCTTTCTATTACTTATTTTATATATTTTTGTTGCTTGCACATGTGTTTTCCTCCTGGTTTATTTAAGACATGGAATGTCTTCCTTTTTGTTTGCATTTTTATTTCAAATATTTCAAAAATCTAAAAATAAAATAAAATTCAAAAATAAAAATAAAAAATAAAAAATTACAATTTTTTTGAACAAACATTCACTTACTAGAAATCCTATAATTGGAAAACCCTTAAAGTTAATCCTTCAACATCTCAATACAATCTTGATAAACGTCATACTTTTATCTATTACCCTAGTGATTGTGCCAATCTTACAACTGTCACTTTCTTCCCTTCGCATGATATGCTAACTTTTCTTGGGGCAAGTCACACAATTGGTTTTCCTTCGTGATATAACTTCACCTGGGGAAATTTTAACTTTGATCATTTACAGAACGGATTCAACAAAAGTGTTATAAGGAGTCGCTTTAACTCTGCACTTCCAGTTTGATCCTATTCCCACTCGGGAGCATTTTGTATGTACTTAATCATCATCGTAGCACACATTAGGGGCATAATTGATTGTCTTTTTTTTCGAATTTTTGTTACATTGTTGATGTTTACTCTTTTTGGACCACTTACAAGTAGTGTGATCACATATTTTTTCATTTATAACCCTAATGCTGACAACTACTTTGTATATTGGGTTTGTTTTATTTTTTATCTTTTCTTTGTTGTGTGTGTTTGTTTACGTGCATCTGGGTTAACCATCTCGATTCTTTCATAATCACAGTGACAACTCTATTGTGCAACACCAAAAATCAAGTTGCTCTAAAAATTACTCTCCAAGTAACGCTCATGCTATGAACACAGTCTTTTCCCATCCTTGTTTTACTCCCTTGATTTCTTCCTATCAAGTGGTTGTCCGTCGCCTTGCTGCATTATCCATCCACTTGAGGGGGCATTCCTCTATTGTTCTGTTTGCTAGGGCATCTGAATGCTTCACAGTTTTTCCGCTCACTGATATGCATGCGCCTATTATCTTTAAAGCACTATTACTTTGCAATAGCACTTTAAAGAGGGGGAAAATGTAGACACCCCAAAATTACACTTATGTTTCCACTTGTTCCCAGTGTTATCCTAGTACACCCTGTTATTCAACCATTTGCAATTAATTGATTAATACATATTGTACCCCTTTGGATTGATTAAATTAATCCCATGTACCCTTTATACCCCTTTGGCTAAATTAATTGTTATTTATTAATTAAATAATTAATCAATTAAGTGTGTGCACATCCTAGTCATCTTCCATTTGATCTAACTCCACTTAGACTCCACTTGGACTCCCTATTGTTACCCTAGTTAACTTCACTTCTAGAATCCTAGAAAGGTGGGGGCAATTAAAATGCACATATAACCACCTTTCCGGATGCAAATTTTTGTAATTAATTCATTTACTGCCCCTAGCACTATTTCAACTGCCCATAATGCTATTTTTAGCATACTCATTCATCCGTGTGTAACCAAATTTAACTACTTCTGCCTCTATAAATTGGAGGCTTACCTTTCTTACAAATCCTCTTGAATTTGACATACAAAAACTCTGCTAAATTCATTATGTTGATAGCATTTGCATTCAAAGCTTAGAGAGTACTCAAGAGCACCCACAAATCATTTTTGACATCCATTTTGCAAGGTTTCATAGGAGACCCTTATTTGAGGTTTGCAAAAAAGGTTGCTAGAAATGTTTGCATGGTTTGTTTATTTCTTTCATTACAGTGATTTTCCTTGCATACAATAGTAATAAGGCATATTTAAGACAACTCGTCTAGAGATAAAGAAATAGTGAAGTTAGTGAAAAACATATAGCTAGAAATATGGGACACCCATGGTGTCACAAGATAAGTAAGGTCCTTAGTCCTATAAATAATTTCATGCAAAAGAGGCATAAACCCACAAACATGGAATGCATGTGGTGTCATAAGATAATCAAGGCCTTTAGTCCTGAAAAAAAATATCACAAAAAAGAGTCATAGATCCAAAAATATGGGACACTCATGGTATCACAAGTCAAGAAAGGAAATCAAGTCACAAGCAAGGAGACAAACAAGTTGTAACACACACAACTAGTAAGTATATACAAAAAATAAGAATCCTAGATTGTGATGAAATAAAAAGACATGTGAAATAAGAGGTGTCAATGCTACACAAGTCACATGTATTAGTCTTATTAGTATATAAAATAACAATTACACATTGTATGTAATCAAAAATATTGAGAATTATAAATGTACTATAATGAAATAATAACACATGTACAACATAGAGGTATGCTCCCAAGATAACAATTTAAGGAACCATAATAGTTCAATATTAACATGTATTGATCCATATATCCTTCATCTAGATCAATATACTTCATCCATGCAGGTGTGTAAAAATTAAAGAATTATGTTATCTAGCATACCAGCGTGACAAATAATATATATAATGTAAAGTTCTAATAAATCAAGTGAAGTGTACTGGTCTTGGTTTTTTATTTTTACAAACATATGAAGGTTTTTGTATTTCAATAGTATGTCAATGAGTTTGTGTTTTTGAATTTTTTTCCATGTACAAGAAAGAGGGGTATCCTGAAGCTACCCAATGAGAACATGTTGAATAGGTATAACAACTGTCAAATACAATAGCTAGGTGGGCCTCACTAGTGCTAAAGAATGTGACTCATGTGCAATTGGTATCATAGTAGTGATGCATGCAAAAGAAGGCCTAAGAGAAGAGCTAGGTGAAGTAGATTTGTATGTAGTGTGAAGTATATATTTATGTGGGGGAATAGAAGAGAGAGTGATATTAGACATACCTTGTGCACTAGAATATATATGACAAACTATAGAGAAATTATGGATACTAGAGGACCTAGGCAATATCTTATGAAAATATGAGCTAGTAAAGACAATGTGTGGAACTGAAGGCCTATCAGGAGACCTTGGTGGGGTAGAACCACTATAAATAGTATGTATAACAAAGGGCCTATGATGAAACCTAGAAGGAATATAATTTATAGAAATAATATGTGTAACCAAAGGCCTATCAAGAGGCATGGGAGGGGTAGAATTGCTACATATGGTATGTGCAACCACAATCCTATCAGGAGACCTAGAAGGGGTAGAACCTATAGAGATAGTATGTGAAACCAAAGGACTATTAGAATACATATGAGGGATATATTTGGTAGAGACATTAGGTAAAACCAAAAACCTCTCCGTAGATACACTAGGAGTATGGATAGAAACTATAGAAGAATAACTAGGAAATCTAGGAGAAAATTTTTCAAAGGGAATACCTCGAATGGTGACAACCTAATGATTGTGAGTAAACTTGAAATATTGGTGAATAACTAATGGAGTTTCCCTAAGAGCATGCAACCAAGGGAAACCTAGGTTTAATGCACCATAACTAAAAGTATCAGAAACAAAGAGTGAAACTAGTGCATTAAGAAAGTCAAATGTAATAGGAAGAGAAATGCGTCAATAACGAGGCTAAAAATCAAATACAATATTCTTTGTGGAAATTCCAAGAGATTTGAGTAATGGAAGAGAAAATACATTATTCTTGTTATGTAGATCAACTAGCACATCGCGCATAGGTACTAAATGAATAGAAGGGAAGAAACAAGTATCTAAAATAAGCATGTCATCTATATAAAAGTGATTGAAAGTTGTAATTAGTGGATGAGATGACATATGAGTAGAAATTCCAATAATTGTATCCAAAGGGTGATCATAATAGTGAGGTAGTGGTATTGCATGATGTTTTTTGTGCAATTCAGAAGTAGATTTGTAATTGTGATGCTTAAGAAGTGGGCCATTGAATATTTTCAATTTACGATATCATTAGTTAACTTAGAATATTTAGTGGGTGTGTCTCATTCAACAATAGTAGAGTAAATAATATATTAGATAATCTGACGAAGCTTGAATCATTTATCAATGTAGTGACTAATTCATTTATGATAATCACAATATGTATTTGCATCAAATCTCCCACATCGAGGCTTTTTCACATCAACCTCAAACAATGGAGGGAGAGACACGAGATTACACTCAAGTAATTGTATCAACACAATCTGTTGGGCACAAGATAAACATGTAAATTTTCATCATGTGATTTGTAATTGTAGCTTATTAGATTGAAAAATAATATTAAAAATGTCCAAGTAGAAGTAGCCTTAACATCGGTAGTCTTTCCTTTGAATGTGGATTTACTTAGAAACTTATCATTAAATGGATTAGGATTTCTAGAAATGTACTTGAGTTTGTTCATATGTAAAAACTTAGCTTTGTAATCTTTGATTCTATGACGTAGATGGTCAAATGATCAATATTTATCAAATATGACTGATTCTTGCAAGGGAGAAAGCAAGCTTTGAGTAAACTGATCTTGTAATTCATTTTCAACTAAGATATTGTTCATCTTAGTAATCATGGTTTTGTAGCGTAAGAAATAGTATTTAATAGGTTCATTAGATCCTTGTCTCATTTTAAAAATTTGTGAAAACAAAAAAAATTTCCCCAATGTTGATAGAGAATTGAGCCGATAATTGATTTTATAAAGAAGTGAAATAGTGCACAATATGTTCGGGAAGGTCATAAAACTAGTACAATGAAAAATCCTTAAAAATCCTAGTGAAGATCTTGTTGAGGAATGTATCATCAGATACATAATCAATGGAAGACACATTAAATGAGTGAAGATGCTTAGTTGTGTCACCTTTTCCATCATTGATAGAAATTTTATGAGAAACAAAACAAAGAGGCATAGAATAAGAAGCCACTTTGGGTACAAGTGGGTTATGAAAAAACTCAGTAGAATCTATAGCATGAAGAGAAGTGGATGTAACTTGTTGTAATTGTAATATTTGAGCTTGTAATATATGAAAAAGGGTTTCAGAAATTTTTATGTTTGATTCATGTTGGGTTCACCAAAATATTTACACCATTTTTAAATTAAGTCATTTAATTTTTTAGTGAATTAAGTACATTAAGAATGCAAGGGTAGATGCATGGTTTTTAATTAATTAAATTCCAAAATTAATCATATAATATCATAACAATGCATTCACTGATACAAACTTGAAAACACAAGGGAATGAGTGCACCTATCTAATTACAGATGATTTTGGGAAGTTTTAAGTGTGTAGATTGTTGGAACTACAAGATTTGAACTTTATAATACTTCATTCTTGGAAATGTGCCTAGAAATTGACCTGGGACAAGACTGTACAACTCTATCAAGACTGTATGTATGGTCTTGACCGTATTGTACGCTCTTGGACCCACTTGGATTCTAGCTCTGCAATTTTTTTGGAGTATTTCCTACCTATAAATGTCTGTCACTAGCAAACCCTAATTTTCAATCATGTTGTGAATACATCTAAACATTTTTAATAACATATGAAACCCTATCCATGGGTGTGAGACCTTATAAAACAAATATTTGTTGGGTTGTGGGAACTCTTGTGTACCACCAATCTTGGCACTACTCTGAAGAGGCCTCAAACCTCATGTCATTCTCCACATAACATGTGATATATGAATGAATGCAACTATGATTTGGAAACTTCTTTGACAATGCTTGAGTTATGTTTGACTCTTGCTAAAATACATGGAGAAAAGATGTTTGAGTTCTTGTAGGTGAGATAGATTGAGTTCTTTACCTGTTATGATGCTTCAAACTTGTAGTGATCGCTTCCCTATTGAATGTGCATTTACTTTTATGATATGTAGGGATCCTTGGCTACCTTTTTTAAGAGCATGAAGTGATTGTATTAATGTAGTTCCATATGATTTCCAAATGTGTAAATGAGAGAGTCTATACTTGTTTATATAGGGTTCCAAAGGTAAATTATCAAAGAAATGCCGAACTAGAGGGAGTAATGGACCCATAAAAGAATGTGAAACTAAAAGAAAATATAGAGGAAATGTTGGTGGAAAAACATACAAATAGGTCAAGATGAGATATAAAATTCTGAACAAACTTTGCGGTTTAGCGCAAGGATGAGAAACATGAAAACTAGAGTTTGCATTATGTTAGTTGGGATTTGTTGATGGATTTTATGTATTGAACTCTCATAATCTGTCAGTATATTAGTGTGTATGACTAAGAAAGATATACAAGATATCTTGAAATGTATTAAGTGGGGATAGAAAAAATGTGTTTATCTTAACAAGAGTGCATTGTAAAAACCAACAATGTTAAATAGTAAATTGTCAAATTTGAGTGTCTATAGTATCCATACCATGTATTATTTACTTGGATATGTATGCACACACATATCAAAGTGGAAAAAACTTATGCGCATTAAATATCCCTCCATACATACATTAACTTCGTTAACTTGAATGTTTCTAGAGTGTCTGTGTGTTTGTCTTTTTTTGGTTTAATTTTTTGTTTTATTGGTGTGATTTCTTAACTTCTGGTGGTCCCTATTCATCTCTATTCACACCCTCGCTATCATCCCACATTTTCCTTTTATTTCCTTTATTTTTGGATTTTTTTAGACCATGGAGTTCACATCAAGGAATGTGAAGTTCATAGTCATGGAAAAGCTTCACTTTTCCACACTATTTTCCATCTATTTGATCTTTTTATTTTTCAACCCTTAGAGGTTGGCATGTGTAGAAATAAATTCTTAGTTTGAATTTTAGTTGTATATGAATATACAAGCATATTAGGAATCCAACATCTAATTAGATCCATCTATCATTTTGTCAAGACATGCAAGAAGTTTTCAAATGAATGTTTGAAAATAAAATTATGGGTAGGGTCACTAACAAAACCTCATTTTACCAATAATAAAAAAATAATCATTAAAAAATTGATTGAAACATTGAAATTTCGTAGTACCCATATATTACACTACACACAAATACTTATGTACGTACCCTAAATTAATATTGTAAAATTAATATTGATATAGATGTAAGAATTGTAATATATCCATTCTTAATATCTTTGCCTCCTTTTTAAATATATTTTTAAATTTATATTTATTTTTAGAAATTTATATAATTTACTTAATTTATCTTCTCTTTTTTTACGAATATTTATTAATGAAAATTAATAGTTTACATATACCATGTCAAATTTCTCTTTAATAAATTCAATTAACTATTAAAAAGGGGGAAAAGCAAAGTATTTAATGCGCATTTAGCTCATCAAAGCCCTTAGATATTCTGGTAAACCTGGGGATTTACTTGATTTTTTAATTTTAACAATTTCTCACATGGCTGTATTTATTTACATTGATTTATTACTACGTGAAAAGAAAGTGAAATAGATGTAAAATTAAATTAGATCACGTTTTGGTATTATTTAAATAAGGAGACACACAGACTTACTACCTAATCAGCTGCCCCAGCAAGTATAACATGGCAACAATTATAAACCTGAACCTAAGACCTACTTAAAATCCACCCTTCCACCCAGTTTGGGATCCCTTTATATAAATTAAATACTTGTGAATATAGGCTTTAATGGGCAAGAACTTTATGACTACTCTTTCTTAATGTATTTAAATGTGAAGTCCTTTGACACTTAGGGTTGAATATAGTGGTAAATATGAATGGCTTGTCTCCAAAGAATCTAGTTGGTATTCTAGTCTTAGCCACTTTAATTTGTTTAGGCCACATTGTTTAACATAAATATATGTGATTAGTAAATCAAATAAACATAAAGTTTATGATATAATATAGTCATTAAATTTCTATATATTAGATTTTTAGTTATAGAGATGAGTTGTTTAGAAGTATTAATATGGGTGTTAATGTATAGAAATATTTTATTAGGAAAATGTAAATAGAGAAATTAAAAAAAATCGAGAAGTAAATGAAAAATTAGGAGTGTTAAATATATAGAAACTTCATAAATATTCTCAATATAAATTGGTACAATATATCAAAATAGGAAGCATAATTTCAATTCAAATTATTTGAATGACAAAAATGGAGATCCAATGTAGCCACATATTTCAAAGAATAATTCGAGAATCGAGGAAAATAAAACAAAACAATAGTGAACATAATTTTTGGTTTCTTCTTTGCATTTTAGTCAACATTGTCATGTCTACTTATAAAATAGTTTATAAAAGTAAAAAATATATAAAGTATTAATGGCGTAGTAAAGGGAAACAAAAAAAATGATACATGTGTTGAAAACAGTACTTGGCAAATAAGTATGGGGCTGAGATTGTTGAATTGAAGGTAAAACTTGCTTTTTTGGACTATGATCACTCGCTCTGCATTTATTGGTTGCTTTAGGCCTCAGCGATGTTCCATCAATTTAAACAAAATTCTTCTTTTTACATTCACTTAAGCAAACTCCTCATAGCTAAGTAACTGATTTTTTTATACGCCGCCATCACATAGACAATCGTCGATCTGCACCGGTTCCAGGCGGATTAATACATTCATTAATTTTGTAATTGATCAATTAGTCCGCACCTTTGGGTGGTGGCTTATAATCATGACCTATCATTTTTCCTCGGAAGTCCATGCATCTATTTTATGTTGGTTTCTTCTAAATCGCAGGTATATCCTCATGGAAAGATGGCTTTACCGATATTTTACAAGCGAGAGAAATGTCATCTCGAAGGTATTCGACGAGGTAAGGATGCTAATACTCCTATCCCCAGAATATCGTTCTTGCATTTACCAGCTAATATTGACAAAGCTTGACAACTACAATATGAATCATCCTTTGATACTATGTATGCTAGAAAATAATTATGTGGGCCGAGTATCCCCCTGAAGGTAAATTAAACTAGAGCCAATGGATTTTATAATCATTTAGAAGAAAGTAGAGGGAGTCAAGGAGTCAAGGTAGAGGGAGTCCAAAACATGACCAAGGGTTTTTTTTCTATTTCGCTTTACCAATGATGAACATTGTAAAGCCATCATTAACCATGGTCCATGGTTTATTCGCAATACCCTTGTGGTTTTCTCCCATTGGACTCAATATTTTCAAGTCTCTAAGCAAGCCAAACTCTAAATTCCTATTTGGGTTGAATTTCTAGGCCTCCCTTTGCCTCTGTGGGGTTTCGTTGATCAACTTATCAAACCCTTGGGTCACTCATTTGCCATGAGAAAAGTAAGTTCTACTTGGATCGACCCAAAAAACGGGTATGTGTAGAAATTGATCTCTCAAAAGACCTCAAAGATACCCTTGATATCCAAGTTAAAGACACGCACTTTTCGCAGAAAGTTCTATACATCAATCTGCCCAACACTTGTTTCCGGTGCCAATCTACTGACCAACATGATCAAGGATTATCCTCTTATGAACCCAAGCCCACAGTCAATTTCAGAGAAAACCTCGATCAACCCTAAATCCAGCACTCCCTCCTCTGATGGATCGAATACTGTCAATGGCAGAAAACCTTCCGCCCCGACCCGAAATAAGTGCCAACATGCTACTTACAAACCGGTGGCCACCCCTGCTTTTGCTCCTTTGAAGTCCGTCTGTTGTGACCCCTCCTAAGCCCACACTTGCCATTTCTCAATCTCCACAAGCTGCAGTTGTCATCAGACCTCACCCCTCAGCTCTTTCACACCCCTCATTTCCCGATACCTCAAACTTTCTGGATCTCACGGCCGGTGCTTCGGCTCCTCAGATAGATAGAAAGGATTCTTTATGTCATTTCCAAAGTCCTTCCCCTCCTTTCCGAGGAATATTTCTCATAGAGACCCCGCTGACAGTTCGAACTCGGACAATTTTATTTATGGGAATGTGCGGCAAGTCACTTTCTCTAACCACTTTGGAGCGTTAGCCGGCCTCGAGGAGGAAACCATGCACCTTGATAGTTCTCCATGTTAGTTTACTCATGGAATGTCAGGGGGCTTACTGATCTAACTCACAGATATCTTGTCAGAGACAGTAGCAAGCATTTTGTAAAGTTTTAAGTGTTATGTCTTGCAAGAATTCAAAATCTTTAGCTTTCATCTTTTTGCTGCTATGCGTACCATCTGGCCTGGTTCTCTATACCAGATGTTAGCTCGCAGGATAATGGTCAAGAGGGTGTTGTCACTCTTTTAAGCCCCAACCTCAGCTCCAATATCATATCTTGGGATTCTGACCCCACTCATTGGGTGGTGTGGACCCTTTTTAATTTTGACAGGCCACATTATTTGGTAGGCCAATATTTATGCTTCCAACGATGCCTCTAAATATTCTTATTTTTGGCCGTGGTTGGCTAATCATTTTCCCTCTACTACCTAGATTTTTTGTGGCGATTTCAACATGGTTGAATCCCCCAAAGAAAAATTGGGCCGGATTCTAACACATTGGTGTACTTGGCGAACGTGAAGCCAGGTTTTATTTACGCAATAAGCTTTGTCTTTTTTATCCCAACCACCGCAAGTGACTCTTCTATTACCATTCCTTGGTTCACTTGGTCTAATTTTAGAGATGGCAATGACAGAGTTTATAAGCATCTTGATAGATCTCTAATTTCAGAGCAACAATGGTTTTCCTTTGACTCTTCATACAGCCTCCTGGTCTCGGTGGTGGACAATGCTTTGGTTTCTAACCATAAGCCTATTTTCTTTGGGATTCAATGGAGCTTTCAGTGCCCCGAGCCCAAGTCCACCTAGTTCTATTTAAATACATCCCATCTTTCTCATCCCAAGAGATTGAATTATATAAGACGTATTTGGAATCTTGATCTAAGACCTGTTGATGGGATTAGCTGGATTGATTGGTGGTCTCATGCCATCACTCGTACCACTTCTTTCCTTCAGCTCTATGGGAAACAAGCTGCTCTGTTTCACAAGCATGCTCATGAATCCTCCCATGTTGAATATTCGAGGGCTATTCAAGAGCTTAATTTGTCTCCTTTCAACACCCACCTATAAGTGCAAGCTACTCACTGGAAGCATAAGCTTCAAATTGAGGAGCACTATAAGGCTAGAGGAGCCCAAGTTTGAGCTCGTCTTCACTGGCTCCACATTGGTGACAGAGTTACTAAGGATTTTTTTGCTTTCCTTAAAACTAATCAAAATCTCACCAAAATTAAAGCAATCAAGGATGGTAATCAAAGGCTTACTCTCTTACCTGGCATTTTACAATCTTTTGTGCATCATTATCATGTTGTTTTTGCTGCTCAACCTGTTACCCCGACTCGTGAGGCTACTCTCCTCCAATGCATTGATGTTGTTCCTTACAAGCTCTCTAAAATTCAGCACATCGCATGTGCTAGACCTCTCACTCTTGATGACTTGAAGGAAGCTGTTATGCAGATGGCCTTTGATAAAGCCCCCGGTGTTGATGGTTTTCCTTGTGAATTCTACCAGTCTCTATGGACAATTTTTGGTCTGGATCTACATCAATTCTATCTAGAAGCGATGTCCTCCAACACCTTGGGTGATCTGATCAGCCAAGGAAACATAAAATTCATTCTCAAGTCTAGGGATCCCGAGCTTATCACCAGTTGGCAGCCAATAAATCTGCTCAATGTATCATACAAATTTATTGCCAAATATCCTTACTATCAGGCTCACTAATCTATTGCCCCTGATCATCAAAAGAAAGAAAACCTATTTTATCAAGAACATATATATTTTGGACAACATTATTGCGGTTTGGGAGGGCATGGAATATGCCCGTTAGACTTCTCAACCAACTTTGTTTGTTAAAATTGATTTTGAAAAATCCTATGACATAGTTGAGTGGCCTTTCATTCTAGCCATGTTGCAGGCTATTGGTTTTGGACCCAGATTCATATGCTCTATCAACATGCTCTTTCAAAATGCAAGTGCTTGTATTACTATCAATGGTCAGCAGTCTGAGAGATTCTCTCTTCATCATTCCATCTGGTAAGGTTGCCCTCTTGCTCCTTCTCTTTATGTCATTGTTGCTGAAGGTTTGAGCTACTTACTTGCTAATGCTACAAATGCTGGTCTTGTTAAAGGCATTCAACTACCTTCCTATCCTAAGTAGTTGATTAATGGTCACTTTGTAGATGACTCTTTTCTCACTTTGGCTGAGATGGAGGCCTCTGTCACTAATGCTATGAAATGCCTTGATATTTTTTGTCTTGCTTCTAGTTCTTCTATCCAATGGAAGAAAACCCAATGTTATAGACGGGTGGTGGGTCCCAAATCTCCTTGGCTAGAGGGATTCCAATGGCTTTGGATTGAACCTGGTGTTCAATTCAAATTTTGAGGCATTCCCTTTGCCTTTATGGCATCCCTTGCTAATCTTTGGAACTATGTGATTCAGCGAGTTGAGAAAAAATATCTCTTTTTGGGTTACCAAGCATCTGTCTCTTACTGGAAAATTCCAAGTCTGCTCCAAGGTCCTAGCCGCCACTCATGTCTATTACTCATCATGTTGGGCACCCTCTAAAGCCGCTTATCATAGGCTGGAAAAAATTCTGCGTGATTTCCTGTGGGCCAACTCTAAAGGGAACCATGGTTTTCACAGAGTTGCTTGGGACATATGATGTATGCCCAAGGACATTGGTGGTCTTGACCTAATCAACATTCATATTCAGGGGTTTTCTCTCACTGCCGAATGGATTATTCACAGCCTTGAAGGTGAGGAATCTTGGAAAATTCTTCTCATAAACTATATATCTCAAGGGTCTCCGCTTAATCGAAAGGTGTATGGCAAGGGTTTGAACTACTACTCCTTACTTCTATGCCCTACTACTGTTAAAATAGGTGGCTCTTTTGTGGCAAAAATCATATGGAAAGCTTGGGAACTTCTCAAACCCCATCTTCTTTGGCACGGTGGTGGTTTCCAGAACGGGCTCTCTCTTAATTCTCTTAATTTGTGGTGGAATCTGGTGCTTCAATTTCATGACAAACCCCTTGCTCGTTCTTTGCAGCTCAAGGGTTTGCATCTTTTCAAAAAAGGGATTCAGTATATTCAGGACCTTTTTTGTCCCATCACCAGGGATTGGCTTCCATGGGATAGCCTAAAAGCTAATTTTTCTCTTCATGACAATGACAAACAAGCCATTTCTATCATTCAAGATCTCATACCTGGCGATTGTTTGCATAAAATTGGTGTTACTATGCAGTGCCCATGGTGGTTTGATTGGCACTAGCCCTCTACGCACCCCCTTCAGAAACTATAAACCTCGGTTGGGTTACAAGCTTCTCACCCAGAAACAACTTCCTCTCCAAAATTTAAATTCTCGATGGAGCCTGCATTCCACTCGTTTTGGGTGGAAGCAGCGCTTCAAAGTCATTTGGGCCATTCCTATAGAGCCCAAAGTTGCACACTTTCTCTGGAGCATTCTTCATCAAGGGCTTCCTATGGGCAAGCACCTTGTTCTTCTGGGAGCTCCCCCGCTGCGCTGTTTATTCTGCAACCATCTTGAGACTCTTCTTCATCTCTTTTGGTTCTTCCCTCATTCTCAGTCTTCCTACCACTGGATTCATACCCTTTTTCAACCTTTTTTTCCCACCTTCTTCACGTGGAAAATGGTTCTTCTGGGGGATCCGGCTTTTATTCCTGCAAAATTTTACAACATTTGGCATTGTTTCAGAGCGGCTATTTTATATCACATTTGGAAATCTAGAAATGCTGCTATTTTTAATAAAGAGACAGTGGATAGATTTTTTTCTATTTCTAACAAGCTTGTTGTCATCTCCAATGTTTCACTTCAGATCCAAGTTCAGGCAGAGAAAGTCTGCATTGAAGTTGAACTCCTGCAAACGCTGCTGGACCATTGGGGGAGTGCCCCTTGTGCATTTAGCCACGTCCTACCTGATTCCCCTCTGCCACGCTCCTGCTCGCAAGGTCGTTGCTTGTCCCATGGGTGGCGCAACTTCAACCGGGGTCCAACTCATGGGAGGCTTAGCGCCTCCCCCCACCGGCAGGTCTCTTCACCTCTGTCTTGGACTTCGCTTGCTCCCAGGGTGTTTGGTCAGCTGGGCTCTGACAGTGGTGGCTCCGGGAGGCAGGCGCCTGATCAATCAAAGTTTCTGCGGCTTTCTCTTGCTATTTCACCTTCCCGATGGGGAAACGAGGAGGAACAATAGCAGATTGATGGCTGGAAGCAGCCTGATGAAGCCCCCGATACTACTCTTGGTGGTTGGGGTGACCGTCCAAAGAGCCCACCGCCTCCGCCACCTTCCTCCATGTTTGTTGTTGCTGCTTAGCTCCATGTTTGGAGTTTTTCTGGTTCTCAGCTTATCTATTTTAAGCTTTTTTGATTGAAAATGTGTCTTTTGACATGACACTTTGCTACTCATAGCCTTTATGGCTACTTTGATCCTGCATACGGGGTGTGATCTTTTCCACCCATTTTTGTATGATTAGCATTGTACTTCATTATTTAATATATGGTTATGCTTTTCAATTAAAAAAAATACATTTAAAATCTATATTAATTGTGTCTATCCACATTTTACAAGTACCTATGGATACTTTTACTAGTAAATAATTAATAAGAATCAAAATGCTAAATTTAGTTGAAAGGATTATAGACCCATTAGTGAGGAAGATGGTATGTTATGCAATCCACCAAGATGGAATCAAATCATTACAATCCAATCTTTCATATAGTTTTGAAGGAACAAGTCTTAATTGTAGTTAAGAATGCAGATGCGGATATCTATATAATATTTTAAATAAATATCATTAAAAATGATTTATCCATACAATTAATTCCGAGTAAAACACACACAATACAAGAAGCTGGATTATCACTCAAAAATATAGTTATCACTAAGGTTGCTGCACCTTTGAAGCACGTGAGGGATACACGTATTTACATTTTAACATGAGGAGCTGAATTGACCTAATTTCAAGCCCTTACTTGGACTTATTTTGCATGTCAGATCTTCAAAATCTGATCATGAGCATACCTAATGGTAAAATTATTCTAGATAACATCTGTATTTATAGATACAGTAGATGTAGATGTTTGTTATAAAGGAAAACCTAGAGAGAATGGAACCTCAGGCTGGCTCTCCAGGTTCAGATCAAAAGCTGCAATAATCCTTTGATTATTGTATTTCTCTTCTGAAAAAATCCTTTTGTTATCAATAGTATTCACTCTTGTGGGGCTGTATTCTCTCCTCCTCTTCAGGCATCTTGTAGCCTCGTCACATTTTGCAGCGTTATCTACTTCTTGCGCATGAGATTTCTCAGAATTATTAAAATCTTCCCACTGAAAAGATGTCAACCATTTCTGAGAAAGTTTCACGGTATTAGACCTTCTCTGGGTGTCTAAAATTTCTCTTCTGTACTTTTTTCCTGCCTCAATCCTTTCAAGCAAAGCCATGAATTGTTGCACCTCAAGTTCTCTTTCTCTAGCCTCGGAATTCTCCATTTCGATGTCTCTTCTTTCAAACCACAATTACCAAATGGGTAGCGAGAGAGATGAATTTATGGGAATGGGTATCTGAATTTTTAAAGTCGGCAATGCGGAAAGAAGAATTCAAGGAAATGAGTATGTGAGTTTTTAATGCAGTTGGTGTGCCAATTTTTTAGAAAATGTGTATGATGATGATGATGATGATGATATCTGTATGACATAAGCTGGGCATTGCTTTGACACGTTTGGTCTGTGACTAAGTTAAACGTGTATATATATATATATAGGTTTATTGACTTCTTCCTCCATATTTATTATAAAGAATTCTATGTGGGGTCAGGTCAATAAGGTTGTTTTTTATCATTTATATGTACATCTAGATGCTGATTCTGAATGTAATCAATTAAAAGAAACACAGGATATGATAATAATAAAAAAGCTTATTTCCATACTATGATATACAATAGCCCGGTAAGAATCTTCATTTGATTATGAAATTGCAGTCCAAACATAATAAATGGTAGTCATTTTGTTATTTTAAAGAAATACCATTGTTTTAAACAGAACTTAAATGACTGAAGATTTATGATAAATGTTTTGGTATATCCGGTAGAAATTCTTTGAATAAAGATTAAGTATGTAGTTGTTTTGGTTCTCAATATATTTTGTTTTCATTTTAATAAAAAACAATATGTAAATTACAAAATAGAGGAAATTTTAGGTTATTCAATTATATTTATTGAACAAAAAATATCTTTAAAAATTTAACGAAATGGGAAAATTAAGCCCAACTGAAAGAAAAAATAATATTTAAATCCCCATATGAAAGAGATCTAGTTCATAGGGTGTCATTATTGGAACTTGAATTTGAATAAAACACAATTAATGTATCAACTAATATGGTCTATTGTGTATATGTCTTTAAATAGAAATAGCTAATAACAAAAATATGTTTGTAGCATTCATAAGATAAAGCAAGTTAATATCTATCAATGTGTATGATCATAGGAGTAAACATGTAATGACAGTGTTCATGATAGATTTAGCATTTAAACAAAAGCAATGTAGAAAATTCGTAAGATCAAAGCAGTGTAAGCTCAAAAATGTCTATGTAATATTAAAATATGAAACATATATAGACACCTAAAATTGGCAATGATAACACTCATATTGCACCTAAAGGATGACTTGCACACACCTTCCAAGTGTAGTTGCACTTCCTTATCTTAATTACATGACTTGTTTCCTTATTGAAACTACCCATTCACTCGTAGAACTACTTACATTAGTCCAAATAACTATATTTCTATGAGACATGATTCCTAGAACTTTGTGGAATCCCAAAATCTAACGGTATAGGACCAATAAACATGAAACAAACTATCTAATAGTTTAGTTTGAAGTGGACATTTTTGTACCTAGGCACCTAAAATTCATGTTCATAATTTGATATATTTTTATAAATTAGTACTTTCCTTATGGGATGTCTTTAATGTGAAATTAATACCCTTTTTATCATTAAAAGAAGGTTGATGTGCCCCTCACTCTCTTATTGATATCATAAAATAAATTTACAATTTTTCATTGGATACAGGTCATCAAACATCTTAATACATGGTTGCAAATAGATGTAAATAGGAAACCGATACCAAACAAATACATCAAAATTTCCTTTACAAGATAGTTATTAGTTCAATACAAATAGCAAATGCTACTGAGAAAGCCATGGCTCCTACTTAAAGACTAATAATAGACCTTGCTAGTTCACAACGCTTCTAATCAATAACAACTCATAATGATGTCGCTGAAGAAAATTACAAACAAAGGTGTCCTGTTTAATTCTTGTTCAAAAATCCCATCCTTTTGATTAAGACATTTCTTATAGGACATAACAACATCAAATTCTTATGATCTGTAGCATTATTGGCCCTTCCGCAAGTCTTGTTCACTAGAATATTCTTTAGTTTGTAAGCACTCCTTAGGTCCCACTAGTTAGAGAAGACAAAATAAATAATAAAAGATAGAGGATCCAAACCACTTATTGCATTTTCCAATAGATCTCCAACCCCATTTAATTTCTGAAAAATACATTGAAAGGAAATGGGTTGGAATCCATTAGCCAATAAATGAGCTCCATGCAGTTGTTGATTCAATTTTCAGTTAGGTGTAGCTCTTTTACTCATACTAGTGATTATAGCCATGGAATCCCCTTCTACTAGTATTTTCATATACCCTTTCTTTGTAGCAAAACGAAAAACCTTCCAAAAGACTTATAGACCTTTCTTCATTATTTGTAGCCCAATAGATGAAGAAAGATCCATCCAATAACATGTGACTGCAATGCTCACGAAGAATGCACCCCATGCCACCTATTCCAAGATTACCTTTGGATACACCATAAAAATTTAGCTTGATCATCCTACAATGTGGTGGTTTCTAGCAGATCTCTTAGTGTTGTGTCTTAACTAAATGAATTGCTTTGATTTGAGGAAGAGTTATATATGTCCAATTCTGTAGGATCAATTTTTCATTACTTTGTAGCTTATCTTTCTTAATTTTTGATAAGAAATACACTTTTTTTTAGAAATTTACATTTTTTTTACTCCAACATCTTTCCCATTTCAAATTGTTATCTTTAAAGATAAGATTATTGTGTTCTTTCTAGACATTGCATATTAAATTTTACGGATAATCCTATTATAGTCCATCTAAATATTTTAAACCTTTAGGCCAGGCACAAAAAATTTCATTTACAGTGCGAGGTTTGACCCATCCCATATCTAATCACTAACACAAATTAGAACACATATCCCATGCATATGACTAATGTAGAAGTAGGTGTTCAACATATTCCCCTTATTGTTTACACAACATATAGATGAATGGCCTAACCAAGTACATTTTATCCAGTATTTCTTGGATAAGGACCAATTCAAGACATGCCCAATATGAAAAAGAATTTTCTCTCAGTGAAAAAATAAAATTCCAAATAATTGAGCTAGGCCAATCTAGTTCCCCTTGTTTGAGCCTCGCCCTATATAAGAACCTTATAACATGCACACATAGTGTATCACCATGAACTACTCCTAGTCTAACATAGGGTGTCTAGGATTTGCGAAACCATAATTCTACGATTTTGAAGGAGTGTAAAAATAGTTTATCTTTGTTTTTTTAGTCTTGGATAATGTTATAATGTATTCCATAATCAATCATATCCTATCTCATGCCTCATAGTTTCCCAATAATTTTTTACTTTCGTACTTGAATCTTGTATTAACAAAATACAAATATCATACAATTATCTTTAATGTATCAAATTCGAAAATACTTTGCAAGAATCCTCCCATAAATTATTAAATCCACCATTCCAGACATCCCAAGTCAGGTTGTCACATATCACCTTTCTTGCAAAAATTATAAAAAAATTGGTATGCAAAATTATAACTATAGAACCCTATAAAAGAAATTATAATACATTCATTACCTAAGCTAAAACTTTCAAGAAATACTATTCTAAATATCAACCATAAAACTCTCCAATGTGCTATAAATTACTAAAAAGTAGTAGCACAGTCTAGGAGTAGCTCCCCTACATAGATTTGGAGCACACTCAAGTAGGTTATATAGATTATGTGCTTCCAAAACTTAAAACCATTTAAGAAAAGTTAAGCTAACCATGCGAATCATGTGAATGAATTATCAAAGATATTTGCATCCATGTAGATATCACATACTAGGTGGAGAATTACATGTGGTTTGAGGCATCTTTAGAGTATTACCAACATAGGTGGTATATAGATTACACTTCAATACAACCACTAGCCTTTTGGTAGGGTCTTCTTGTGTAATGATTAATTAAATTTCTAGTTCAATTTAATTAGGTGGATGATATATTAGAGTTGATTACTCATCTAACAAAGATAATACAATATGAATACTAAATCTGATTTGTAACTCATATAAAATAAGAAAGATTGTGTTAACCTAATATGCAATTGAAAGTAATAAATAAAGGTATATATGCACTTAAATTTTCATAACTGAGTTTTAAAATATCTTTGATTGTATAACATAGAAAGTAGGGAAGTGGACCTAAGAAACCCTCATAAAATAGAATGGAACTATATTTATGTTCAGGTTGGGGTTGTATAAAATGGTCATAGACGTAACATATGGTACATGACCTTCTGTATGGCCTTGGACCTACTCTGAGATAACCTCTACAACATATTGGGTTGTTTTCCTTACTAGATTTGTCTGTCATTGTTAAACCTTAATCATCACACATGGAGCGAAGATCTCTATGTGAACTGATCCTCATCTCAAACCCTAGTTGTGGATTAAGATTCCTTAAAAATAATATCATAAGGGTTTTGGGTACCATCGTCCACTTTTGACATTGACACCACTCTGGAAAGGCGTCAAACCACATGTTGTTCTAAACCTGGCATGTGATATCTAGATAGATCAATCATATTTGACATAATTACTTTGACTTAGCTCTTATTATTACACTTGGAAAAATAATGTTTTGATGCTTGTACATAAGAGATGATTTCCATGACCTAGTTTGTAGATTTTATATTAATGAGGGTGCCACACTAATGACTATAGATATGCCATTATGAGATTGAAGGAGATTTGGCTTCCTTTTACAAGTGTATGAAGTGAGTTTTCTGTTGCATTTCTTGTTGGAGTTCCAAGTTAAAAAATGAGGCAGTGTTTACTTTCTTATATAAGACTTTGTAGATGATTTATCTAAGAAATTTAGACACAGAAAAAGTATAAGATCCAAAAAAAGATTTTAAATTAGAAGTACATTTGGAATATATGTTAGTCCAAGATCATACAAAGAGATCAGGACCGTGTGGTATGGATCTGACCATATTACATACATTCCTTGAATGGAGTAGGGAACATGCTAAATGAATACTGGAGCTAGCAAAAAGATGTATTTATATAGATTTAATACATTGAACTCCTAGGATGTGTTGACATGTTAGTGTGTAAGGATAAATAAGCTAAACAATGAAACTTAGAAATTTATATGTGGGAATGAAGACATTGTTTGTAGAATAACAAGAGTGTATAGTTAAATAAAGGGTTACCAAAGTGAAAATAACAAATTTGAGTGTCTACATTCCACCCCTTTAAGTATGAAATTGAAAATTACATGCTTAAAGGAAATTCTACCTGAGTGTGTAAAAACAATTTTTCATTGCTTAAATGTTTGTTTTTATAGTTTCATTGTTATGGTTGGTGTTATCATGCTCCATGCTGAAACATACACCATAGAGTGTAGTCAATGTCCATGATAGATGATTGACCATAACTCAAATAGAACTTGTAACATAAATAATTTGCATTTTCATATGTAAAGTGAAAAAATGTAAACAAGGAATGAAAACACTTGTTTTTTTGTGCTTGAAGATTTTTATTTTATGAACTTCGCTAAATGATTAACGGGTGAATGGTCTCAAATAAGTACTGAAGAGAAACCAAGGTGTTACATGCATGAAACCCAACACAAAATTGTGAAAGAGAACAAATAAGAAATATTTACAAGTGCACATATACAAAAGGAAGAAGATAGTGTATCACATTTATTTAGAAACTCTGATATCTTCTCCTTAAGTGTAATAGAAGATAAAATCATGCCAAAAAAATCTTAGCTTCTTCTATGCCTTCCATAACCCCATGAACCTGAAGGAGTGTAGTGATGCAGGAGCATCAAGGAACAACACATAATAAGGTCATATAAGACCATGATACATGTTTTTAGGTGTGTTAGAGTTAAATATGTTGTAAAAATGAATATATGCTTGTAAGAAGTTGGTAAGGTGACTTGACTTGGCATTTAAGAAGTAATATAGGCTAGTTAAGGTCATTTTAAGCCTTGACATCATGTAATAGCTTCCTTGTACGGATTATAGGAGAGTATCAAGGTGATATACACAGGATTTCTATGTTGAGAAGATGGTTGAGTCTTCCTAGGAGTGTGAGTTGGCTTAGGAGTCAGTTTAGGAGCTTTAGAGGGTCTATTCTTAGCTAATGAATACCTATTTCATAGGTGATTCGATGAAGATGAAGTAGGACAGGGGGTTCTCAAGGTTTTGGAGGATGGAACAATGAGTAACAACGTGTGTATGATGTTTGGAAGAAGATATTATACTCTGGAATGTGTGAAAAAGCTTGTTTCAGTGGACTGTGTACAAGAACCCTAGCAGGACAGCAAGGTCAAAACCCTCCATGACCTCCAAATGATGTAATTCTCTTGGTTATCAGTATGGAAAGACTCTACAGGTGATTTGGATCACATTGATAAATTTTGTGTGTTTTGAAAATGTATAGTTTGAAGTTTATAGCAAAATATTACCTCTCGGGCCTGAACTAGGGCTTCGTGTATCTTTTCATTCCATGGATAGAATCACCTGAAATTTTTGCAATATCTCTGTTTTGATATGACCTAAAAACCATCAAAATTTGGTGAAGAATAATCTTGTGTCGCTTGAGCTATAAGTGACTGTATATTCGAGATATAACAGTGTTGTATTGTTACAGTCAAATAAAGAACATGCACAGTTTTTGCTTTATAGCATTGCTAGTCATGATGATAGATTGATAAGATGGACAAAATAGGGATATATGGAATGTATTTGCATGATCTCAGGTTTGAATGCATGAAGTTATCACCTTGTTAGCATATAAAAGATGATTGCACAGGATTAGGACTGTATTTGGCAAGAAAAGAGGACTGTAAACATGAAGGAGATAGATACAATATGATGAAATCACACTGATAAGGAATGGGAGGACACTTATCCAGGTATATTTGTGAATATGAATGACATTGGGGCCTGTAGGTATAAGAGAAATTCCTTCCCTCTAGCTATAAGGAGACTGTATAGTGGTCTAAGGACTGTGTTAGTCCACTATAAGATAGTGACAGGGCTAATTTCAAGAAGAATTAGAGTTAAGTACCTGTGCATTAGGAAGTTGGAGGATGACTATCCTAGTATTATTAATGTGTTCCATGATTCTAGAGAGAAATCTACCAGTGATTTGGAGTAAATGTGGACTGTGTAGGGGTTCTAGGGGAGGGAGTATAAGTCACTTCAAAAACATACAAGGGAGGTGATAAAGAGAAAACCTAGATCTAGGACAGTATAGGGAACTCATGAATACCTCAACCATTGTGAAGGGAGGTCTGTTAGTTGTTGGTATGCCCTGGGAACCAACTATTTGAGTATTAAGAGTTTGAGTTGGATGCTTTTAGACTAAGTTCAGTCTTGAGGGCAGAGTATTGGGACTGCACACTAGTAGAGAGATGCTTGAGCATCCATAAAAGAACTTGAAACATTGGTTTACTGTTTTGGTCATGTTCAATCAATTAAGAAAGAGCTTGTGACTGTAGTAAAGAAGAACTCCATTGGGAGTAAAATGTATGGTAAGAAATATCAAAAGGTAACATATGTTAGATACCTTATCAATAGACTTTGTATCTTGGGACAGTCATGTATATGAATGTAGGAGCATTACATATCTAGTATACATTGTGTCTATGGTCACAAAATGATCACCTTAGCTCATCTCTGATCAAGGAAGTCCTTTAAGGGTTTTTCTTTTATACAAAACATGCATTAGGCCTCCATAGACACCAAGGGCCATAAAACATGTAAATGGTGATCCTCAAGCAGGGGTTGGCATGGAGTATTAGAGTAGGGTTCAAGCTCTTGATTATATAGTAAAACAAATTTTGGTATTGACCTCTGCATTATGTAGGATGAAGACCTGGAAGGAATTCACATGCATCGAATAGTTGCACTTCACCAAAGTGTAGGAGTTGTGAGATTAAAGCAAGCAAGCTTTGTAAAGCAATGTGCATGCATATGAGAGCTCAAGATTTGAAAAGTGGAGTGGAATGGAAGCCTTAGCTTAACTTGTATTGGCTTGTCATAGATCAAAATAGGTGGTGTACATATAGGGGAGTGAATGTGTAACTCCCATGTAAGAGAAGATTCCTCCATAATGGAGAAGAGGAGTTACTTTCCTAAATGGGAATGTAACTCCTATGACACACTTACACATATGATAGATTCTGTAAGAGAATTTGTCATAACTAAGATGACACCTAGATCCATGTCCACCTAAGTGAGATGACTCACCCGGTGAGGTGGAATAACACTAAATAAGTAAAGACAAATACCACCTACACCAACACCCCCCTTCATCGTAACTTAGGATGAGGCGACAAGTCAGAAACGAGAAATGGGTCCCAGCACAAAGCCTGATGAGGTACCCATGCACAAGAAAGAGGTCCCAAGTAGTGAAGGAAAACCCAGTGGGAAAAACATCCACCACAAGAGAACAAAACAACTCTCTAATCTAAGAAAGATGCCAAAAATGGGTCCCGGCCATAGACGAACCTGAAAAGGTACCCATGTATAAAGAGGTAATCTCTTAGAAAGAATAAGAAGAGAGAAGAAGAGGGAGACGAGAGGAATGTAGAAGAGGCCAAGGAAAGATCTAAACTCTGCAGCTCTAGGAGGTCTCCCAGAAGAATGTCGATGACGAGATCCTCTACCTCTGGACTGAAGAAGAGCCACCCGCATCAAACTGTGTGCCTACCCTTAGGAAGGACAAAAATGATGTGTTGGAAGTCTGCCCACTCCACAAAGGAAACTGAAGGCAGCAACACGAAATAACTATGAGTCTGGTGCATGGAAGTGTGACATAGGTCTAGTGAGTGAGTGCCAAGGAACCGAAAGGTAATGCCACAAGTGCGTAGAACTATCAGAGTGAAAAAAGAGGAACACCCACAAAAAGGATGTCCAAGTGATGTGAAGGGAACAAAACATCCTCCACAACAAAAAAGGGATCCACAGCTGAGGGTGGATCAATGAAGGTCTCCGGAAAAGTGGAAGTGGTAAGAGTCCCATAATGGGGTACTCCCAACAACAGAGATGATGAACTCCTTTAAAACACCTATAGATGGATGAGGGACATGTATTGCATCACAAGTAGACTCTGCAAAAAGATGACTAAGGTCAGGTAGATACTCGTCCCAATGAGGGGGCTCAACAAATAGAAGAGCGATGTCAGATAGGTATGAGTCATCCAATGAAGGTAGAGGAGTGGAAGGGGCCTCACACACTGGAAGTGGAAAGGAGGCTGGTGTAATGATGGTGTGAGACTGAGTATAAGACTGCTCGATATCTGATGAGATGTGGGAAGTGTCAACACTCTCTAGAATAGTGAGAGAAAGAGGAGAAGAGTCCTCTGTAATGCTCTCGACATCAGAACTGGGTGCAAAATCCTCATCATCAAAAGTAAAACCAAACAAGTCTATGTCAGTGGAACTGTCATCACACGAAGAAATGGAGGAGACAACTGAATCAGCAGCAACAACAATGGCGGCAGTATGTGAAGGGTCTCCATAGAGGGACTGAAGAATGCTCCAGACACGGTGAGGTGGATCTGAGTCTGCCATGTGAAACTAGAGAGAACGAGAGACATGCATCATCATGTGACCAAATACATGGTCACTAGTGTCAAGGAAGTCCTCTAGATGACGATGATCAGTGGGTGCAGGAACTGGCCCAAGTAAGAAGGGTGAAAGACCCTCATGAGTGAAGTAACGTTCCATGGAAGCACGCCAAACTGAATAGTTCCATCTCCCCTGGTGAGAAGTGGTGGAGGTTGTAAGGCAATCCTATAATGCTCAAGTCTAGAAAGAGCACTCTCCATGATGTGGAATGCAAGATGCACAAAAGCAAGACGTCAGACTTGACCGATAATGCGTCTACATGTGAAAGCCCAAGAGTACAATCAACCCCCCAGAATGTGGCACTTTATAAAAGTAGTGCATTTACAAAACTGACAATTCCATCACGTAATGTGTGAAAAATCATGCAACTTTGACTAAAGAAGTGCTAAAAAATGAGCAGCAAGTCAAAAGTTATAGCATTAAAACGATTCCCACAACTGATGGAAAAATACACTAGATGCTGCAAACGCATTAAAAAAATACCTGAAATGGGTACAAATGGTGTCGTGTGACTACTCGTTGGAAACGGCATCAAATTTTAGGACATAGTTTGTTTTTCTTACAAGGGGGATTAGCCTCCTGCCAACCCCGGACCTCGCCCTCCATCTTCGACATGCGTAGGAAGGTAAGAATACAAGCAAAAAATAGCTTTGATATTTATTACAATGCCATGGAATGTTTTTTTTAACCTCAAAACATTAAAAAATAGGTTTTTTTTAACCACCAAACAAGTTTAAAAGGGAGAGAGGGCCCACATTGAAATGTTATGTGGTGGCAGCGAGCTGTGGTGTTGGGTTGACCAAGCCAAGTTAAGTGCCCAGCCTGTGCTGATAACGTGTAACTGTCTAGAGTTGATGCATTGCAGGTCGCTGGACAGAGCATATGGAAGGTGGTGCAGCTTAAGTGGTGAGTTGTTGGCCGAGCTCTTGTTTTGTAGACAGCCCGAGCAAGGTTGAAGCCACGTGTCAATGCATAGAGTTGAACAAGGAACTGCCAATGCAGGTTTACAGGTGAAAGTACCATCCAAGTAGCAGTGTTAAATGGTATTCCAAAACGCAGGTTGAGTGAATGGTGAGGAAACAGGGATCAAAGCAAAAAACGCAAGTCTGTAACAGACGCTAAGCAGAGATCAAAGATGTAGATCAGAACATAACTTTGAACCAGAGGCTTGAGGATGAAGGACGCCTAGTTGCCAAGAAGGGGCTCATTTGAGTGTCACAACTAAGTCCAGTGCAAAGGATGAACAGTGAACCAATGCAAGATCTCAACATGAAGCTACAAATGAGCTGTCGAGCCAAGGGACAAAAAAAGGTGAGCCCAAACCAAATCCACGGACACTAGTTGATCAGTCAGAATGGTCACCACGAGCCATCACTAGTGATGAGACAAATGTAAATCGGGTGTAGTTACCAAACAAGTTGGGGAAGCTCGGTTTGACAGTGCAAAAACGTGCAGGGTTGGAACGGTGAGGGCTAGAAGGATCCAACAAATAGCACAAGCACGCAGGCTAAGGATTCAAGCGTAAACCCAATGCAAAACTCGAGAGGGTGAAGACCATGCATGACTGGGCTATTGCAGGCAATACGACAAGCAGGATGAAGTGTTGTTTGCAGGCCCGAGTTGAAGGAGAGCAACGTGTAGCCAAGCAGGGTCTGAACAACATGCACCAACAATTCTGAGCACGGTGAAGGATGAGTAGATTAAATGAAGAAAAAGCTATCAACCTTCAAACCTGTAATATGTTGAAACCTGAACATTTCAAAATGCCTCCAAAACACGCATGCAAGGCCATTGAACACTTGAAGAGCACAAACACCTGAAAAATACACCCATAAGAATCTCAAAATATGCAAGTAGAGCACATGCAAAAGTGAGAGCTTGCACAAGAAACTACACAGTGGAGCAATGATGGTGAGCAACGTGATTCCGGTCCCCACACTCTGATACTATGAAGGAGTGTAAGACGAAGACTTGAAAGGAATTCACGTGAATCAAATAGTTACACTTCACCAAAGTGTAGGAGTTGCGAGATTAAAGCAAGCAAGCTTTCTAAAGCAATGTGCATGCATATGAGAGCTCAAGATTCAAAAAGTGGAGTGGAATGGAAGCCTTAGCTTAACTTGTATTGGCTTGTCATAGATCAAAAGAGGTGGTGTACATATAGGGGAGTGAATGTGTAACTCCCATGTAAGAGAATATTCCTCCATAATGGAGAAGAGGAGTTACTTTCCCAAATGGGAATGTAACTCCTATGACACACTTACACATATGAAAAATTCTGTAAGAGAATTTGTCATAACTAAGATGACACCTAGATCCATGTCCACCTAAGTGAGATGACTCACCCAGTGAGGTGGAATAACACTAAATAAGTGAAGAAAAATACCACCTACACCAACAGAACCAAACTGATGCAGAAGGATCTAGACCCAATTTTGGAAATAAGGACATATAGTATCAACAACAATAAACGCCCTCAAACTCTCCCCATATGCCAAAAACATGAGTATATAATGAAACAAACACTAAAATATACTAAAAGTGTGGTAACAATGATGAACAAGGAAGGAGACCCATGCCTTGAAGATTCTTAAAATTGAAACTAGAAGTGAGTACTAATTTCAAGAAGGAATAAAGGTTTTCATGGCCCGTGTACTGATCAAAAATGTGAAAACTTGAATAAAACCTATTTATACAAGTGAAAATATGAAAATTTTGAATTTGTTTTTTGAAGTTACCCCTAGTTAGAAATGTATGGGTGGTTAGGATCGTATAATATTCCACCATTTTTACATTATCTAACTACTTTAGTATGATTGATAGGGATTTCGTTAATGGTGTGAATGTGTGTTTAGTCGGTGTATTGGGACGAGGTCCTTGTGAAAGCTTTAAAAGCAGGCCCATCTATACGGTTTGGACTCTCTTACAGTCCGTAATGCCATCACCAATGGCATAATTGTTCTTATTGAATAATTTCAATATGTCTATGGATTTGGCTTCATGTTTTTCCTTAACGAAAAACTTAAACGTTACCTTCGCGATGAGGGATTTCTTGATTTGACAGCCTTTCTCTATGACCTCTTCGAATTTTGAGCCATAGTGAATTTGTAAATGGAAGGCTATTTTTGGGTTTAAGTTAGGAACAAATATGCTCAGTAGCTGTTTTTGCGGTAATGCACAAGGGAAATGACTTGCTAACTCTTACCATCGTTGTAAAAATCCTGCAAACGTCTCATTGGGTTCTTGTTTTGTATTGCATAGATCGTTCATCATGATATCATCCTCCATGTTATAGGAATAATTTTGTAAGAATTTTTATGCTAATGTGGGCAATGTTGTAATGGAGCCCTTGGGAATACTATAGATCCATTCCAATCCCAATGCTCCTAGGCTGGGAGAAAAAAGTCATATTAAGAAGTTATCACTATATGCAACCTCTTAGAAAGCCATGTAAAAGTATTTTATATGATCATGAGGATCACTCTTGCACTTATACTTACCAAAATTGGGAACAGTAAAGAGTTTTGGGAAGGGTTGCTGTAACATGTCCTTATTAAAGGGGAAAGGGCATAGTTCTTCATACGAATATTTCCTATTCTGACCTACATTTCTCTCTTGTAATGTAATAAGTGTATCTTTCATTGATTGTAACTCTTTCTGAATGAGTTTCTCTTTAGTAGGTGGCATTGGTCTTTGTACTTGAGTCACCTTAAAGATATAGTCAGTGTGTGGATCAAAGTGAAACTCACTAGGTTTAGTTTTGGCTTTGTCTTTGTATATGTTTCTTCAGCGTAATTTTTCTAGTTTCTGGCTCAACTTCAAGATCTATTTTTTAAGGATCTCCTCTTCAACTAGATGGTCCTCTTCTTCATCAAATTTGGGAGGAGGGAAAGCTTTACGCTCAATTTTCACTTTATGTGAAGCTTTGTAGTGAGGTCTTCATGATGGGTCCCCTTCGACGGTGGCCTGATGTTGCCAAGAAGTGGAAGCGTATCCCACATCAAAAGGATTATCTATGTCTAAGAGGAATTTTTGTTGTCCTGATTTAGGGTTAATGACCTTAGTTTCTTCTTCACGCTCTTTTGAAATTTTAGCTCCTAATTCTAAGACTCTTGCGAGTACTTGATATTTATTATAATATAGGAGTTCATCAAATCTACCTAGGTCTAATTTCTGTTGTTCTTCGGAAGAGTCTAACTCTTCTCCACTATGGTCAATTAATAGCTTTGCATCCTTGACTTGAGAAAAGAGAGGCGCTAAATTATTTCCACTAAATGGGAAGGTTTCGAAAGGGTTTTCTTCTAAGTCATGCTCGTTTGATTTGGTTTCCATCTTTGCGATTTTAGGCATTACTAGCTGACAATTGTGTGAAGCTAGTGTGACTCTTAAATATATGGTTTTTTGTAAGTTGTTCAAGGTGATGTTTGAAATATACCATAGTGTATTCTAGATGCAGTGTTTATGAAGTCATTTTTTATCAAGGAACACTTATATGCACACCTAAATGTAATGATCACTCAATTTTATTGCTACCAAGCTTATACCCTAAAACAGATAGTGCCAATATCGTATCAATGCGTAGGTCAAGTTAGATTTCTAGAAATACCTAAATATCAAAGCGGTATTGACACAGTCTCTTGATGAGGTATACTTAAAATTAGCTTGAATGCTGATGAAAGCTAAACTTTCTGAAAAATAGAAGTTGCGACTAGATATAGCGTAACAACTTCATCATGATACATTAACTGAGAAAGTAAGGTGTTAGTATCATAAAAACTTTATTACGATATATCTAAGGTGTTATCGAAACTTTCCAAACATGGTACTATCTCTGATAACAACCCAGCCACAAACATAGATGGGTGTAAATAGACAAAAAGGTGGCAACTACTATCTCTGATAAAAACGTGCAAGATAGGCTCCTTTCTCACCCTAAAAAAATGGGCGATGAGAATGCAAGGGTATAGATCAAAAGATGAAAAAAAAACAAGTGCCACTTGGGGCAGAGCTTCACCTTATCCGAAGATGAGAATAAAACTGAGCTAAAGTGGGACGTAGTTTAATTTTGTAATGAAAGACACTTAGATCAAAATTACGTGGATTCTTTGCCTTGTTCGAAAAACAAGGTTCAGATTCCAAATGAGTTGTCACTTCGTGATGGCTTGACGTAACAAAGGACTAGAAAAGTGGGCTCCAAGACAGAATGGCCTCCTTAATAAGTTCTCTCAACTAGGTGTGACAAAGTTGTCTTAAACAAGCGCTATTTACCCAAAAAATTCACAATGACTAAATTGGGAGTATCTCGGCATTACTTTACCCCCTTCAATCATAGTGGGTAATAAATGCATCCATGTGTACTCTCACTGGGGTCGTCATACGGACAACCGATAACACTAACTTACAAGGAAAAACTAGTCAAGTGGGTAAGCAAAGTGCTTCGTGTTTCATCCACAAGGTTACTCAATGGTGGATTACTTTAGGGTTACTGGAACCACCCCCATTGTTGTAGCTTAAGGCGTTATGCCAAAGGGGTTATGTTTCAGTTGAGCGGATAAGGACGTACCCTTTTCCGAAACCTACAATATAGTGTGATGAAAGTGGTGTGTTTGTTTTATCTTTTTTTAATTTAAATGTGATTTTAAGTAGTACACCATTTGGCAACCCGCATAAGACACATGTATTAGAAGTTTTGTGTCTTGTTTCGCTGCCTTTCTCTAGCAATCATTAGGTCCTGTAGATAACAAGTTTAGTATTTTTCCATTTGCAAACTTTAAGAAAGAGAATTTACACTTTTCTTTTGATTCCTAAGATCACAAAAAATTTGCGAAGGAAGAGCATACGCAATGTGAAAATTCCACTAAGAAAAATCATATGGAACTCTATTTTAATTTTTTAGTATCATAGAACAAGTGTCGTTTAAAGTATGACACAAAGTTTGTACAAGTGTTTTTGATCTCCAAGATCACCAAAAAGGCATGAGGAGAGAGCATACACACTTCACAAGCTTTATTCAAGCTAAGAAATGAAAACACTTAAGTTATGTAATAAAAAATGACAAGACAAACCCTGCAACTACTTTATTAGTTTTCAAAACAATCTCATAAAAGTTTAGAAAAATAATTTCACAACCTGTAAATTTTTTTTCAAATTTTAACACAGACACCTACGTACCAATAATGACACCAGTGCACCCTAGCCAATGGATACTCACCCTTACCAGCATAGACGCGGGGCAAGAAAAATGACTGAGGGTTATGAAACCTACGTGGTCCTACTAGACATGTATGTTAGGGTTTCGACACATGCGCACCATTTTCAATGTGTACGCCTGTAGGAAAAAACTATCAGAAAATACAATATATCAAATCGAGATGATTCAACAAAGACGTTGACAATTCAATGGAGATGTGGCCTGGGTAAAAAGAGAATGACATAGTTTTACACAGTATGTTGATATACACCAACACTTCTAGAGAGACATGTGCACTTGCTAGCTGATGCAGATGCTACCCTCTCAACGGAGATGTTTCCTTGTCTAAATATGTTGTCAACGATGTAGTATGTCCTAACAGGTGCGCGCCCAACTCAACACCGGTGCTAGGGTTTCAACGGAGATGTGCCCCATGAAGACACCTACGCGTACCCCCTGAAAAACTTGCAAAAAACATAGAAATGGAAATTTTTGAAAGCCAACAGGTTATTTGTTAGTTAAAGAAAATTATTTCTAACTTTAACCCATAAATTAACTATGAACCAAGCTTATTTAACCCTTTTACGAATTGGAAACAAGCAAATAACAAGTTAATTTTTTTTAAAACATGAAAATGGGTTAAAAAAGCTTGAAATAGGCCTCCATTAATAGAGGATGGACTTCAAGTCCCATCGGGTGTGCCAAATGTGTTCAATGAAAGGTTTTGCAAGAGCTATTAAAATGGGGTAAGAAACACTCAAGAACCCCAAAGCTTTGTGCAAAATCCCCTCAATGGACCCTATGATAAGAAATGAGCAAGGAATCCTATTTGCATGCATTATTTTGAAGTAAACAAGTAATTGAAACAAATGAAGTTAACCTCAATTCTTGAAAGCTTAAAGTAAATGAACCTAAAAGGATCTAAGCAATCAGTTTATGCTTCAAGAGAATGGGATCTCATCATTAATGGCTTCAAGGCCAATGGTTCTTCCCATTTACTCCATGTTGTGTGATAGAAATGTAAAACAAAAGCAAATAGCTCAATAAAAACTCCCAATCCTAGCAATAATACTATAGTTTAGGTTAGAGGGAATAAGTGTTCTTAGAAATGAGAGGGGGGTAGTGGGCTATTTATAGCTTTCCATTTGGGAAATGGGAGTCTATTTGGTGCATGTGGGACTAAAAGGGACTCAAAAAATCAATTAGCAATTCAAAGTAAGATTTGAATAGGTTATGAGAGAGGTTGATCATGGTTAAGACTAGTTAACCATGTCTAGAGAGTAATTAATCCTATTTAGAGAGAAATTAGGTTTACGGGAGGGTTTTGAAAGGCCTAATCAATCCAATGAAGTGGATTGATATTCTAGGGAGCTAATAGAGGTGGTAAAGAAGAGGATTTTAGGCAAGAAGAGGTTATTATAGCCTATTTAATTGACTAATGAGAGGAAAAAGACCATAAAAGTGTCGAACAAGGGGAATTAGATAGATCTAACAGACGAGGTGTTGTCAGCTTACAGGAAGAGGACTAGTTAGGGAAATATTAGGGATAATGGTGCCTTGATCAAACTATAGGTGTTTACATTTTCCCCTCTTTGGGGTAATTTAAGTTACGTCGCTCCAAAGAAAGTAGAAAAGTACAAACGAGTAGAATTTTTTTTGAAGGGGTAAAAGAAAAATTAATAGGATGAAGGATGCCCCCTCGAGTGTCGATGGGGTGATAGAGGAAATCAATCAACGATCAAAAAGAAAAATAGGAGAGAAATCAAGAAGAAAGGAGATGAGAAAATAAAAAATAAAAATGGATAATCATCATTTTGCTTAGAATCCTCATCATCGGTCCTTATTAAAATGTAAGCATATGACAGAGGCGTAAAATGACATGAAAAGCCAAGATACAAACAACTGTCCCTTGCTAAAAAATGGCCAACTCCATGCAGCATACATGAATGTAATGTAATACGAGAAATAAACAATCTCACCTAAGAGGAAAATAAGTAAAATCACACACACTTAAACCAACAACGTTCAAGATAGTTGCACAAATAATTTGTTATCGAGATGTAGTCCCAAATGTTCTGATAAATGACAAGGGTGAAGGACGATGCCCCAAGAAATGTGTATATGCAAGGGAAAAGATGGAGGACACTTGGGTCCAATAAAAAAGCAATGTGCACGACGAAAACAATACCAGGCAACTGATAATGCCCCAGAGTACAGACGAAGTAAACAAAATAGATTTTGTAGAAGATTTGAAGATTCATATGATCCGTGGGTCGTTGTTTCAAAATATTTGAAAATGTTTGCAAGATATGGGATGAGTGTGGGATGAGTGCCATGCGAGAGACACAAATTTCAGCTATAGATGAGTGTTTTACCAATTTTTAGTCCATTTTTGAAGTATTTCAATGTTTTTGGTTTTTTTTTTGGTTTTACAATGTTTAAATTTTTGTTTGGTTGGTCGACAAAATTTATATAAGAGATCAAATATCTCCTAAAAAATATGCGCAACTACCTAAAGGAAAAGGCAAAGTGTCAGGCAGCACAAAAAGTTTTCCCGGCAAGAAGAATTATAAGCCAAAAATAATTATTTTAAAATAATCATCATGACAGGTGAAAATAGAGGAGAAATGGAAGAAAATGATAAGACATGATGCCTGGAAATTGCGTAAATTATTCCAGTGCAATGAAGAAGTGACTGTAGGGTGGTACTAAGTGCCCCAGCATGCGAAAATGAGTAAAAATAATTATTTTAATAGAAAAATAATCATCTTGGCAGACAGAAGAAGGGCTAGAACGATTACGGTAGAGAAAACATGCTCCGGGGGAATCACAGTGGCCTAATATACCCACCCGGGTGGGGTAAATCAATCAGGATCAGTTCATTTGTACTAGAGTTCTTGCGAATTTTTACTGTGAGTGAGAGCGATAGCCCTGGAGTGAGATGGTGAGGCTATCGAGCAGGAGGAGATGAGAAGATCGCATCTGAGAGTTTATGCGAGACCCAATGGATGGACCCTACGTGAGTGGCCTATCCCTCTAGGTGAAATATGCATTTAATGCATTTTTAGGGATTTTTAGGCTAGGGTAGAAGAATTTTGACGTGTGCATGTACACGCATACGTCAGTGATGTATATGTGTATGCACATGAGTTAAAACCAGTGGGTACGCGCACACATATCCATCGAAAGAATGGATATGTGCATGCGTATCCATTGGAGAGAACCCAACAGGGATGCTCATGCACATCCGTTTAATGGGCCGTGTATACATCCTGGGTGGGGGTAATGGGGACGCGCACACATATGCATGGAGAGAGGTGCATCAGTATCATACTGGGCACGTATGCATCTAGTGCAGATGAGAAAAGATAGAGGGAGGTGCATACACGTGGATACAGGTGCGTATGTGTCAAGCTGGGTGCGCAGGCATCAGAGTAGGCACACACACATCGGAGAAGGGATCATAACACCCTTCCAGCCAAAAATCCAAGGAGAAAAGAAGATAAACTAGAAGGAAGTGAAATTTTTAGGAATTAAGATAGAAGAAAGGTGATTTACCAACAATTTTTCGATAGAAGTAGATAGAAATGTCAACTAATACATGTGTGTTTTCTTGTTTATATCGTATACTACCCATCTTACATACCCATAAGCGATATGGTTGGCTAGCGATGATAGAGGCCCAGTTCGATGATGATGATAGAGCGACATTGGACAACCTCCTATATGTTACGGGATTGGCTCATGTGGCAATATATGCCTTAGATCACATCATATCACGACATTTTGACAGATATAGCAGAGCGATGACACAATGAGAGTCAGTGCTTTCGGCTCCTGATCGGCGTGATCACTATTACTCTTGAGGATGTGCGACGTATTATGCGGGTCCCGATCCAGGGTCAGCTTATCCAGTCTACACGCCACTATCCTGATATTCAGCGGTACATTGTAGAGTTATTTGGTGTCCCGATGATACCATGGCGTGGGACGACCATTAGGTTATCGCGGTGTATTGAGGACTTAGAGCTAAACTGAGTGGTGGTTTACATGATGGCTTTTGTCAATGGACTCTTACTCCCTGACAAAACTGGTGCTTCATTTCCGCTCGACCTCCTTGCAATGATATGTGGTTTTGTAGAGGGAGAGACCTACTCCTGGGGTCAGTGCATTCTAGCACATCTAGATTGGGACCTTCATTTGATTACCTACTACCGTCAGAAGATGGTAGGACCAGCCCGTTTTCTTCAGATTTGGGTGTGGGACCACATTGCCATTGGTTGCCCTTAGGTGTTTTGAGAGTTTAGGTACCTAAGGAGCCTTCTACGATGGGTTGGGTCTCGATGGGGGACAATGTGCAGCCATATATGGGGGATGTATATCATAATCACCATGAGCTTGATGAGTTACAATAGGCTTCCCTGGTTTGGAGGACATATAGACATTTCCAGTGGCCCAAGGATGGTTTAGAGCTCAGTACTACCATAGTGGAGCACTTTATATTAGGCAGTCATAGCTATATGCAGGAGGTGTATAGGGCAGATCGGTGCCAAAGGTAGTTTTGGATTACCCATGATGTTCCTGGGCCAGATAGGTGGTATGCTCATCGGGCCTGAGAGTATATTGATATGGGTCCACAGATTTCCTGGGATAGAGCACTGGCCATCTTCCTATAGCTGGTACCTACCAAGTGGGTGCCACTAAGATAGATTAGAGATTCAGGAACCACACCTAAGTATGCACCGTGGTACCATGGTGTGCTTCCACATCATTTGACTGTTTCAAGGGTGGTGTATGACACCAGTGTGAGAGATCCTCCAATGGGGCCTCCTAGTGGTGACGAGAGTGGAGCCATTGGTGGTGATGACAGTGATGATGATGATGATGGTGGTGGTCCCGACTCACACCAGCATGTTAGGGATAGGGGAGAGGGTCCAACATTACAGCAGCCACAGGGATAGGATCCCAAGCCTAGGCTGAGACAGGTTTTTAGGGTAGATGACATAGATTTTCCCCTAATAGGCATTCTAGCGGGTATATACACCCCTCTTCAGCAGGTATTTCCAGAGCAAGGCCCACCACCTCATGTTCTAAGGGGTGGTGGCGATGGTGGATAGCTGGTTGCCCTTCAGTAGTAGTTATAGGCAGTGATTTTCATTCAGTTACAGGTGGTTGGAGAGAGGGATGCAACCAAGGCATAGGTACAAGCCCTTATAACAAAGTGAGATCAGGCACACGCTCAAGTACAAATTTTGACATTGGAGAGGGATCAGGCCAGAGCTCAGGCCACTCAGGGAAGTGATAGTACCTCATGGCAGAGTCGGATTAGTGAGATGGCCGCACAGGAGGCTCAGATATTGAGCCTTTTACATCAGTCTTAGACCAAAGGGCAGATGGTTGTTGCTCAGAGGGACCATGCTTAGGCATAGTCACACGGTTATATCATGCAGAAAGATCAGGCACGAGCCAAGGTGTAGGTTATTACCATAGATAGAGAATGAGAAGATGTTGCTTCTAGACAAGCTTAGGCTGATAGTGGCAGATTTACAGGTGAGTGAGATGTCGTCCTATATGCAACTATTGCTTCTAGAGATGTTGATTTGATACGGGATGCCATGAGATTCAGTAGCGAGGCTCTATACTATAGGACTGCATATTTTAGGGCAGTCCTCGCAGGGCAGTGAGTATTACCTTTTGAGTAGTCAGGCATGAGCATGATAGGCTCTAAGTCACATAAATCATGTCGTTTAGTTAGATCAGTTTAGTAGCCCATTGTAGAGTAGCCGGCTAGACAGCAGCTAGCCAGACAGTAGGGTGATACCCCCGGTGTTGGTTCATCGTAGCCACCACTCTTTCTTCCTCCAGGTCATGGTCTCGAGAGCCTCGGTGAGGGCAAGATTGAAATAGTTTGTGAGAATCGAATCAGAAATGATGCACCATGAAGTAGTTGCACTCAAACGGAATCGTAATAGCTCCAATGTAATCACAAGGATCGATCAACAATGGAAGAACTTTCTCAATAGAAATAAAGCTTGCACATAGAGGAAAGACAACGGAGTGTCTTGGCATACTCATAAATTAGGAATGAAAGGGTACATATAGGGTGTTGAGTAACCCTAGTGCATGACACACAAGAAAACCCTAAACCTAACCCATGTGAGATGACCCTCCATATGTGAGTGGAGGACACATAGGATCCCACACACCAAAACCCCCCTTCATCGAAGTTGGGGTAGCGGCTATGATGAGTCAGACAGAACAAGAAGACACTCCTAAACAACTAAGAAAGATGTGTCAATGGGGCTTGACAACTAAAGGCCTGATAAGGTGCCCATATACAAACAACATCTTCCTAGAAGAAGAAGAAAAGAAGGAAGGAATATATAGCCTGAAGAAGATGAGCAGCTGCATAAGACCTCACCCCAAGAAGAGACCACAAGTGAAGAAACTTCACCTCAGTGAAGGGCTTGGTAAATATATCTGCAATCTGATCAGCTGTCTGAATGTACTGAATGTCGATGATACCATCATGAATAAGCTCTTGTATGAAGTGCATATGGATCTCAATGTGCTTTTTCCATTGATACTGAACTTGATTTATGCAAATTGAAATAGTGTTCGTGTTATCACAATTGATAATGGTAGGCAACCAAAAGTGGATTGCAAACTCTATCAGAATACCCTGTATCAAAATAGCTTCTGTTGCAGCATTAACTACTCCTTTGTATTCTTCCTTTGTATAAGATATCGCTATTACATTCTGCTTCTTGCTAGACCAACTAACAGGACCCACACCAAGAGAGAAACTATAGCCAGAGGTAGATTTCTGATGATCTAAGTCACCGTTCCAATCAGAATTTGTGAACCCGATCAAGTCAATATCCACCCCTCCATAATAGTGAATGCCATCAGTATAGGTGCCACAAACATAATGAAGGATCCACTTAGCTACTTTCTAATGTAGCTCATGTGGCTCCTACATGAATCTGGACACGATCCCAATAACATAAGATAAATCTGGTTGAGTGTGAGTCAAGTAAATCAAGCTCCCCACCAACTGTCGATAAAGGGTACCATCAACCAAGGGAGTAGAGTAATCAAAAACCAACTTAACCCTGGAAAGAAAAGGAGTAGGAGAAGACTTGCAATTAGACATCTGAAAATGAGCAAGCAATTCAAGAGCATAATTAGTTTGCAAAATCATAATTCCCAAGTCAGATTGTGAAATAAGGATCCCATGAAAGTAATGAAGCAGACCTAAGTCAATCATGGAAAACTGTTGGCCAAGGTGATCTTCATAGAATCAATGATAGAGGAAGATCTTCATGTGATCAACAAGTCATCAACATAGAGAACAAGGATGAGTATGGAGTCATCTTGCCATAGAATATAAACATTTGGATCAGAGTGACACCTAGTAAACCCTGATGTAAGTAAAAAGGAGTCCATCTTGGCATACCAAGCCCAAGGGGCTTGTTTAAGGCCATAAAGAGACTTATTTAACTTACAAACGAGGGAGGGATCATGGACATAACCAGAGGTTGTTCCATGTAGATCTCTTCTTCTAGGTCACCATGAAGGAAGGCACTCTTAACATCCATTTGATGGACTTTCCATCTATTTGCTGCGGCAATGGCAAGGGTCAGTCGAATAGAAGTCATCTTCGCAACCGGAGGAAAGGTTTCAGTATAATCAACCCCAACTATCTGGGAGAAACCCTTAGCTACTAATCACACTTTAAAATTTTTCAACATCTCCATCTACTCCATACTTTGTTCAGAACACCCACTTACACAGAACGATTTTTCTTCCTTTCGGAAGAGGGGTGAGATCCCAAGTATCATTCTTCATGAGAGAGGAATACTCCTCATCCATGGAAGAATCCCACTCAGGAATACCAGAAGCCTCCTAGAAAGAATGTGGATCAAAAGTAGAGGTGAAGAAAGAGTGGGGTCCAACGAAATCTAAGTGAGTACGTCTCATATCTAAAGTATCTCCAACTAAATCTCTAGCACTTTTTAAATTTTTCCTAGCCCAAAGAGGACCAGGAGGATCAGGCTCAGAGTCAGAAGATTCTTCACTTGAGTGAGAAGGGACATAGTCCTCATCATCACTACTGTCAAAATTAGAAGACTCAAAGGTCTAATGGTCAGGAGGATCAGAAAGAGGAGCACGCTTAATAACATCATCATCTGATGAGTCAGAATCCGAATTAGTGAGTTGAAGAACCTTAATAGGTAGAGAAGTAGAAGTCAAAGAAGACTCATCTAACTTAACACTTCTCTCAATATAAATATTATGAGAAGTAGGATTCAACAATCGATATCCCTTCATGCCATCAGGATACCCTACAAAGATACAAGGTTTGGATTGTGGTTCCAATGCCTTGCATTTCTTCTTGGGAATCCGAGCCATAGCCTTGGATCTGAAGACTCAAAAGTGCTCAACATTAGGCTTGCATCCAAACCAAGCTTCAAAGGGTGTCATCCCTCTTACTGCCTTGTGTGGAACATGGTTCTGAATGTAATTAGCACAATTCACTGCTTCATCCCAATACTGTGGAGGAAGAGACTTCAAGTGAATCATACAAGTGGCCATCTCCTTAAGAGTACGGTTCTTTCTTTCTACTACTCCATTCTACGAAGGGCTATAAGCAACTGTATGCTGCAAAGAGATCCCTTCAGAAGTACAAAAATCCATGAACCTATTATTTACATATTCACCTCCATTGTTGGTTCGAAGAACCTTAATAGACTGATCCACTTGTTTCTCAGCAAGAGCCTTAAAGTCTTGAAAATGTTCAAAGACTTTAAACTTAAGCTTAAGAAAATATACCCAAGTATATCATGAATAGTCATCAATGAAGATGAGCACATAAAGAGCTATAGTAAACGAAGTAAATAGAAATTGAGCAGAAATATCGGTGTGAACAAGATCCAAGGGATGAGTAGCTCTCTAGGATTTTCCTTTGTCAAAGTTCTTTTCAGGATGCTTTCCAAGGGTACAACCCTCATAAAGACCCTTAGAAAACTTGACAAGGGGTAACCCATTGACCATTTTGTTTTGGCTCAATTGTTCAAGGTAGCGATAATTTAGATGTCCGAAACACTCATGCCATAGCTTACTAACCTCATTTTCATGAGTGAGCAAGGAAGTGGGCGTAGAATCAGAAGTAAAGTTGGAAAAGTTATACAACCATGAACACTGATCCACCTTTACCTCAGCCACTGTAGTTTCATCGTTAAGATCACAAATAATCACCACGTTAGGACCAAATTCCACTTGTATTCCTTCACCAAGGTGAGTAATTTGGTAAACTGATAGGAGATTGGTAGAGATATCAGGAACACTCAACACTTGGTTGAATGTTCCCCCATCCATCTCTACCAATCCACTACCAGAAACTGACACTGTCATGTCATTACCCATCGTGATTTGGGACATACCACAAGGCTCGATGTTGGAGAACTCAACATGTGAAGAAGCCATGTGGTGCAAGGCACCAGAATCTATAATCCACGTCGATGAAGGAGAAACTTTTTCTACAAGAGCATTTCCTGTCTTCTTATCATATTTAGACCCTTTTGTAGTAGAAGGCTCGGCCTTTGGAGCATTTTATTTGATAGACTCAAGAACACCTATTTGATTTTTCTCAAGTAAATGAGTAAGGTGGTCATTTTTTTTCCTCATGCATAGATGCTCTTTATGACCAGGCTTCTTGCAATAGGAACAAAAAACTTGTCTTTTTGTGCTCTAGGCTTAGAAGTCGAAGCGTTCATGTTAAATTTAGTTTTGGTCTTGGTTTCCTTCTTAGGTTGATCCTTTCTTTCTTTATTCTTTTCAGTCTTCTTTTTATTACTAGTACTTGCTACAAGGGTATGTGACTTAGACTTGAGAGACCCCATTTGAATGAGTTTTTCCTATTCTCGAATGAGTTGGGAAAAAAACTAGTCAAAGGAGGGCATATTCCAATCATTGTCGAAGGCAGCTTTTGTAGCATAAAAATTTGACACGAAGATAGAATATTCGGGACCTAACTTAGAGAGAATTGACAAGATCAGTTGAGAATATTTCTTCTCTACTTGACATTCCTTTAACAACAATATAGTGTGGACAAACTTAGAGAAGAATGCTTGTAGGTTTTCAAAATCACTAGGATTTAACCCTAGTAGTTCATTTTCCAACTCATGCACTCTCATGTCACCTTGTTGTCCAAACATTTTATCTAACGTTTTCCATGCATAATTAGGTGTTTCAAATGACTCAATGTGGAAGAGCAAGTCAGGAGAAACAGACATGCAAAGAAGACCTAAAGCTTCATCACTTCAGTTTAACCACTTTGATTTTTCAGGGTTGTCGTCTTGTTCAGTCTCAATTCCCATGGTGATGTGGAATAACCCTTTACCTCTTAGTTTCATAATTATTTTCGATCTCCATTCGAAAAAGTTGAATGGTGTAAGAAAAGGAAGTGAATAAGCATCCATTGTGAAGAGAGAGAGAAGGAATGCAGAAAAGAATCACAACCACCCAGGACAATATAGAAACCCCCTACTTTTAGTACTTTATATTTAATTGTGTTGGATACAATCGGGTGTGAGCGTGCATCTTGAAATAGTTGGTAACTCGCCTTACAATCAGTGTAATAACGCACAAGATATAAGACCACAATCGTGTTTTGTGGAGCGTAGAAAAGGGACACTGTATACAAGCACAACTTGCAAAAAACTAGGAAGGAGGTGAAATCAAATCCTGGTTGTGAGAAAGAGCATCTCACACGTCGCAAAGGATACCCCCTTGCTTAAAACTATGGTGGATGTGCTCACTAACCGCAAGCAATAAAAAGGGTAAATACAAGTTTTAGATGAACTCAAGATGAGTCCTGGTGATCTTCAGAACATCAGAAAAGTGCTCGAAAGGAAAATAGGTGCTCAGAGTGTCACTGCACAATTGAGTGCACAAATAGTAAAAAAATCAATAATAACGCCTAAAAAAATTATCATTTTGAAACACCCAATTTGGCTAATTTTAGAGCTATTGGAAAAAAAATGATAATTAACGTTAATTAAAAGACGATTTAAATTATTACTAATCATAAAAGATAAACAAATTAGATTCGTAATTGATAAAACTAGATTTAATATAATTAAATCTAATTAATTATGAATAATAAAGAAATTAAAAATAAATCCTGATTAAATATTTAAATATATTTTCCTTTTAAAATAAATACCCACAAAAAAAACACCCCCGAAAATAAATTCCACCAAAAAGGAAATTTAAAAAAACTTACCAAACTTACCAAAAATCTTACCAACCAGCTCGTGGCTCGGTGGAAACCATTGGAGATGGAGACCATTTGGGTGGATCCTGAGTTGGGTGGAGGATCCCACGTTGGGGATCAAGGTGTTGGGAAAGCCGTATAATGGCCGAGCTATGTGGAGGTCACCAGATCAAAGTGTGAGATCAATCCCACAAAACGCACCAAGAAATACAACACATAATGGGCTCGAAGTGGGTAGTGGAAGACCATTGGAGAGTGAGCTGAGGTGTAGTGCTTGGCATGCGGTTGGAGGGATCCCAAGGGCTCGAGCCAAGAGACACAGCCACCCACAGAGGAGAGCATGCATAGGGAGGAGCTCAAGCTCGGGGAAGGGTAGGAGTTTGTTGAGGAAGACCACGATCTGGCTGACAAAAATAAGACTCGCCAGAGCAAGCACAACTTTGCAGGGAAAAATATGGCTTGGCCACATAGACAAGAATGACTTGGCTAGAGAAAATCGATGATCCTGAGCTAAAAACACACTGAGGGGACTTGGTTCAGGGAAGAACGAACCAAAAAAAAATGAGCAGAGGTAAATGGAGAAGGATCTCGGTGAAGGAGTTTACGAGACAGGAGGAACACGAGCCAGGGAGTTGTGGCGAGTTGAGGAGCCCAGGGCAAAGAAGAGGAGCTCAGAGGAGTTGAACACAACAAAACACCCATTTACATGAAATTTTAACCTTCAATCCACAAATGGAAAACCTATATTCTGCAAAAAAGACAACAAAAACACAAAGAAACAAAAAACAAAGATCTAAAATTTTTCAGTTTTATAATTTTTTTAAAAAACCATAAAATAACCTCTATTTTAACTGATCTACCAATTTTAGTTGCAATTAGCTAGACGTAGCTGTAAAACCCCTGAAAAATCAAGGAGATACCTACACATGCATGAAGAACAAAAAAAACCGAAACAACTTTCCAAGAATAGCTTGTTAAATATGTTAGCAATAAATTTCTAGAATATAACGATCAAAAAACTTGCATGATGAGTAAAAAAATGAAACCAAGAGTAATCACAACTCAAATGACAAATGTACATTTACCCAACTTTGATAACATGAAAGAGTTTGCGAGAATTGAATCGGAAACGATGCACCACGAAGTAGTTGCACTCAAACGGAATTGTGATAGCTCCAGCGTAATCGCAAGGATTGATCAACAATGGAAGAACTTGCTCACCAGAAAGAAAACTTGCACATAAAGGAAAGACAACAAAGTGTCTTGGTATACTCATAAATTAGGAATGAAAGGGTACATATAGGGTGTTGAGTAACTCTAGTGCATGACACACAAGCAAACCCTAAACCTAACCCATGTGAGATGAACCTCCATATGTGAGTGGAGGACACATAAGATCCCACACACAAACAGAGAGCTGTGGTTGAGCTCTTTACTTTTCCTTTTATACAAATGTATTATATATATGCCTCTTATGAAGGCTGATTTTGATGTATAGATTTATGTACCATTGTTTTAATGACGCCTCTTGATGAAGGCTCGATTCTTTCGATGCATTCCCTTTTTAGATGGCATATTGTATCGATGATGTAGATTTGATTATTGACATGGACAATTATACATGTATTATATGGACATTTGATGATGATTTTATCATGTTATACTGTGATTATGCTTTGTATGATTTATTGATTATTGCTTTCTAATCATTGTATCATGATGTATGAATTCACTTTCCTCTATGTATATGACATAATTTAGATTTAGAGATGTGCATGTTTCATGATTTCATATTGATGATATATCCGTAGAGAGTATCATGTGTTTTAGATTTATGAGATGTTTCTGAGTTCTTATTCTAGCAATTGGGATGATACTAGATGATATTAGCGTGGAGGGATAGAATTGTGATTATGTGCAACCCCTCTTGCCCCCATTAATGATACGATATGTGATGATTAGCTTAGCATACATGTATGATGTAGTACTTAGCATTTTTTTATATATGATTTAGTAGATGATGTTTTATTTGTGATGAATGATAGATGATAGATGTGATAAAAAACCAATGTGCAGTAAAGAAACACATAAGAAAAAGTTAACAAAACTAAACAATTGTACCTATACAACACAACCCAACTTATGATGCAAACACATGAATTTAATAAATCATACTAAAGATATCAAATTGACATTTGAACCTAAGTAATGTGAACCCTAATAAATGTGTACAAGCTATAAATGAACCAAATGCCATATATAATCAGTTCAAACAAGATCCAACCCATGCTAATAAAATGAGTCACAACATCACATGAAAAGGTACTCTCAATCAAAACTATACAAACCAACAACTAAAAGCAATTAAATCATTACCTTGTTTTTGTTGGACAACATTTACATATTTTCTAATGTTTTTGGGTTTATCTAAAAAGATAAGTTTTCACGGTGACTATTCACATTGTTTTCTAAGACAACGTTGTGCGGTTGTTGTAGCTTCATCCTTAAAAGGGGATATTTTCTGAATGATTAGTTAGTTTTTTTGTGTATCATTTTCTGAGTGTTTTTGTGTTTTCTAAGGTCATGTTCTAAAAGTAATGTACAAGAAAAAAGAAGCGTGGATGCCCCTAGTGTGATGTGGGAATATACAAAAGGAAGAATGCCACACATGTATGTATGAGAAGGTAAACATGTAAAGGTGCCCCCAATGTTAGATGGGAGTATGCAAAGGAAATGTCATTCATGCAAATATAAGAGAAAATAAGCTAGATAACAGTTTGGCAAAGGTAGCTTCAGTAGGGTTCTTAGACCTAGCAAAGGAAGTCATATCTAGAAAGTGGTGATGATTACCTGTCCTACTATAAGAGTGACTTACGCCCGGTGAATCTTATTTGAGTTTTGGAAAATAGTTTTCACCCAAAGACCTGCCCATTACGCCACAATTGCATGGTTTTCACATGTGGACAACCTGCTTTTTCTTTATTGTTTTCTCAATTTTCCATTTTTTTGCCTGTTTTTTCTTTGTTTTTCTATTTTTTAGTTCTTATCTGATGTTCTCGTCATGCTCATGCATATAACTACTTGAGGTGCATGGCATTCATAGGTTCTGAAATCTCTTCACCATCCACATATGCAAGTTTATAGGCTCCTGATCCATACTTAGCAACTATTACATAAGAACCTAGCCAATTAGTTTCAAACTTACCTTTCTTTTCTCTGTTTTTGATGACATTGTTCTAATTTTATTTTAGAACTAGATATCCTACATCAAATTCCCGATGAATGATGCATTTTTTGTATCCCCTGGACACTCTGTTCTGATAGACTTTCAGGTGATTGATCACTCTGATACGCTTTTCATCTAATAGTTCCAACTCTGCCAGTTGAGCAACTCTGTAGTCCTCATCTTTATCAAGATAGTATCTGAGATATATTCTAAAGGAAGGAAGCTCCACTTCCAGAGGTATGATGGCTTCAGTGCCATAGACAAGTGAATATGGGGTCGCACCAGTAGGAGTGCAGATGGAAGTTCGATAGGCCCAGAGGGTGGAATGTATCTGTAAGTGCCAATTACATCCAGTTTTACTGACCATTTTCTCCATAATCCGTACACGGGTTTTATTAGTAGCTTCTACTTGTCCATTACCTTTGGCGTAATAGAGGGTAGACCACTTGAGTTGGATATGGAAATGTTGACACAAGGTTTTAAACGTTTTTTTCTTGAAGGATTTACCATTATCAGTAACAATGGTTGAATGGATACCGTAACTGCATATGAGATGGTTCATGATGAAATTTGAAATTTGCACATCGGTGACATAAGTAAGAGGGAAATCTTCTACACATTTTGTAAAATACTCAGTGGTAGTGATAATGTGACTGTGGCCATCTGAAGAAGAAGGATGGAGCTTCCCTATGAGATACAGGCCCCATTTAGAGAATGGCCAAGGTGTTGTAATAGGCTGCAAAGCCTGTGTTGACACATAGATTAAGTTTCCATATTTTTAGCATAGTTCACACTTCTTTACAAAGCTACAACAATCTAATTCCATGGTAGGCCAATAATAGCCTACTCTCAATAGCTTCTTAGCTAATACCATGCCGCTGGTGTGCTATCCACAAATACCACCATGTACTTCCTTAATGGCATGGATCGAGTTGGTAACATCCAAACAACGAAACAGATTCCTGTTGTAGCCATGACGATAAAGGGTGCCTCCTAAGAGGATATAACAGGCTACGTGGTGGCTAAGGGATTTATTTTCAGAATGAGTAATGTCTAGTGGAAAATTGCCATCTTGTAGGTATCAAAAGATTAGATCATACCAGGGGGATAACAGACCAACAAATTCACATGCCAAACATGACTCTGGCATATCATATGCAAGCATTTGTAAATTCTCTATGAATAAAGGCATTTTACTCTCCTTAGGTGGTATACGTAATAGAGACCCAATTGTAGCCATAACATCTATGGATCTATTATAAGACCTTGGCTTTTTCTCAAATATGATCTATGTAAAGTACTCCTTTAAAGTTTCGACCATTTTCTTATATGGAATGAGTTTCTCATCTTTATCCTTGTACTCATCATTAAATTGTTTAATGATAAGTTTAGAGTCTCTAATGACTCGTAGTTTTCTAATGTTCTAAGTAATAGCTAGCTTGAGGCCAACGATGAGTGCCTCGTACTCTGCAATATTATTAGTGCATGGAAATCCCAACCAAAATGCTCTTGGTATGACATCTCCTGTGCGAGTGATAAGAACCGCTCCTGATCCTGATCCATAGAAGGTGAACGATCCTTCCAAATGGACCTGCCACTCTACGAATTATTCAATGTATATCATAGATGTGTTTGGAAGATCCAGACATAAAGGTTTTGTACCTAGTAGAGGCACTTCTGCCAACTGATCAGCTAGTACCTGTCCTTTTATGGACTTTTGATTCAGGAACTCAATATCAAATTCACTCAGAAGAATCATCCAATTAGCCATTCGACCTGTGAGGGTGGTTTTGGATAAAAGGTATTTGAGAGGGTCAACTTGGGATATGAGTTTGGTTTTATTATTTAGGAGATAATGGCAAAGCTTTTGGAAGGTAAAGACAACTACCAAGCATTCCTTTTCTATCTGGGGGTAATTCAACTCGTACGCAATCAAGGTGTGACTGAGATAGTAAACTGCTCTCTCTTTATGGTTCAGATCATATTGAGCATGCAGTGCCCCAATAGTGAATTGGGTAGTGGAGATGTACAAGAGGAGAGGTTCGCCTGGGGTAGGTGGCATGAGTGCAGGTGGGCTGATCAAGTATAGTTTTAGTAGTGCAAAGGCCTTTTGGAAATCTGGTCCCCAATTGAATGCAACATCTTTCTTTAGTAAATGGGTAAAGGGGTGGAACTTATCCGCAAGTTGTGAAATGAAGTGATGAATTTCCTGAATCTTTCCTTATAAACTCCTCAGTTTCTTGAGAGTTGTAGGGGGAGGAATTTCTATAATAGTTGTGACCTTAGTAGGGTCCACTTATATCCCTCTCTGTGAAACTATGAAACCCAAGAGGTTTCTTGATCAAACACCAAAGACACCTTTCTTGGGATTCAAGCGAATCTTATAATCTCTGAGACGCTAAAAAATACACCTAAGCACCTTCGAGTGCTCTTCTCTGCTCTTGGATTTGGCTAAAATGTCATCAACATAATCTTCCATGATGTCATTCATCGTATCATGGAAGATGATAGTCATTGCTCATTGATAAGTGGCCCCAACATTCTTAAGTTTGAAAGGCATGAATTTTTAGCAAAATGTTCCCCAAGGGGTGATGAAGGCTATTTTATGTTGATCTTCTTTTGCAATCCATATCTAGTTATAACCTGAAAATTCATCCATTAAGGAAAAAATTTCATAACTAGAAGTGGAATCAAGTATCATGTCAATGTTAGGCAGGGGAAATTCATCCTTAGGACACACCTTATTGATGTCACGGAAATCAGTGCAAATTCTTATGCTGACATGCTTCTTCTGTATGGGGACTATGTTAGAGATCCACTTTGAATATTCGATAGGTTTAATGAAATCAGCAGCTAGTAGTTTTTCCAATTCTTATTTGACGAGGAGTGCCACCTTAGGATGCATCTTTCTCAACTTTTTCTTGATGGGTTTGGCATTTAGGTGCACAACAAGGTTGTGCACAACTAGCTCTGGGTCCAAACCAAGCATATCTGCATATGTCCATGTGAATATGTCTGTGTATTCTCTTAACAGTTCTATAAAGACCTTTTTTTCTTGAGATGAGAGTGAAGCTCCCAACTTTATTATTCTAGGTTGCTCTTCCGAGCCAATGTTAACGTTAATTGTTTCCTCAACAAGCATCTTAGACGCATCTTCCATCTGTGTAGGATCAGGGGGAAGAGTAAGATCAACTTCTTGTGGTAGTTCATCATCATCTTTAAATGGATAGACCAATTCATCTTTAGACTCTTCATTCTGTTTATCTATGAGTTTTTCAAAGAGTTTTTCACTATGAGATTTCCATCTATCCTTTTTTCCAGGTTTCTCAGAAGTCGTTGTACTCTTTCTTACCCTCTTCTTATTCAAACTTCCACACATCTGTACTTCTTCCCCGAAGTATGCATAGGTGTCTAGTTGAATTGAAAATCCTTTCTTGTGGTCCCAAACTGGAATAGAATCCCTGAGTCCCATGAACTCTGCAAATGCCTCATCATTTTAAAAGAATTCTAGCGGCAAGTGAAGTTGTTGATCCCAATCTATAAGTTTAGGATATACAAAGGCTACTTGATAATTTTTGAAGGGGAGGGATTCAGATAAGGTAATGATCGTTGTATCTGGGAATAGGTTAGTGGAAGCAATATCCTCGTAGAGGCTACATTGGGAATCTACATCGCTATCAGAATAAGATAAAACATCCTCACATTCAGAAGAGGTGGCATCAATCTCAAAGGGTAGAGCATTATGAGGCCTTATCCCCAGGCTATGCTTATCTGACTTAAAATGAGGGATGGGAATAGGATCTAGCCGGCCTTGTGTGGTAATGCCACATCCAAACCCGATATAGCCCATGACAAACATCATGCGGTGACCTTTGATGTAATGGGGTGCTTGATGGCATGAAGCCATGGTAACTTCTAGCAATCTACTAGTAGGATCTTCTAACATTTTCTCCTCAGATAGAAGACCGCTATGGACAAAATTTTCCATGGGTTTAGGACACTACTCCTAAGTGCTATTGAACTTAAAATAAGGCTTACCCCTTGTTCTGGGAGATACTAATAAATTTGATATTAACAAAGCTTGTTCAAGAGTGAATGGCTCACTTGGCCCATATTTTTCTGCCATTTCCTCCCATGAAGAGAATGGGTTAACTAACGAAGGAAATTCTTGATTATAAGGTGTGAGTGAATCTGAATCTACCAATTTCTTAATAGCTTCCATTTGTAGGGGACAACAACATCCTATTAAGGACACTCGTAAGCTGCACGAGAAAAACTGTGCAAAGCCCTACAATGTGTGAATGGTTTAAGGTCACCCAAAATGGTAACTACTTGACCTTCATGACATAACTTGATGCACTGATGAAAATTTGATGGAATAGCTTGCATGGCATGGATCGATGGGTGCCCCAGGAGCATGTTGTATGGAAGGTCCAAGTCAAGGACATGGAATGTCATGTCATGACAAGTTGGGCCTATCTCCATGGGAACTACTATGGTACTCATCGATTCTCATTCTTCATTTTCATATGTTGTGATTGTAATAGTCTTAGCTCCCAGATCTATTTCTGAATGGCCTAGCTTCTTAACCAACTTCAAAGTGCAAATTTTTAGACCAGATCCACCATCCACAAGTACCCTCTTGATTTTGTGACGAGTAACCACCACTTCGAGATATAAGGGTAAGTTATGTTTTGGGTTGTTACGTAGGATTGTAGTGCGATAAAAAGTAATATGATCATTGGAGTCTAGGTGTGCAATCATGGCTTGAAGGTTCATGGGATCTACATCTGTCGAAACCCCTAAATTTTGCAATGTTTTATACAGTATGTTCTTGTGGGTAGTAGATATTTTGACGAGATCGAGAATAGATATCCTAGCAAGTGTTTTCTCTAACTGATCTATTAAATTATACTAACCTTCCTGAGGGATAGGCATGGGATCTGGTATGATTAAACGAGCATGTCTCGTCCCTACTATGAAACTCTTTTCTAAGATCTAGGTAGTGTTGATCTGTTCATTAGATGAGCTAATACATCCTATGAGAGAATCAAAAGGGATATAATTAGTAGGGTAAACATAAGCGGCAGTTCTATAGTCGTTGGAGGTTTTCTTGTGATATGGTTTCCTTTTCTTTTTATCTGCATGATTAGGAAAAGGTTCTTTGTAGATACCCATTTTCTCATTTAGACCTTGTTCAGATTGAGGGGGAGAATCTACAACGATCTTGCCCTCCTCAATGAGGTCTTGTATGTAATGATGCAGTCTCAAAAACCTATCTGTCTTGTGTCCTTTAACATAGTGGAAATCACAATATTCATGGTCTTTGAACCAACTAGGTTTTGGAGCATCTTCTGGGTATGGTACTATCCTAGTTGGATATTCCACCATTTTTACATTATCTAACTACTTTAGTATGATTGATAGGGATTCCGTTAATGGTGGGAATGTGTGTTTAGTGGGTGCATTGGGATGAGGTCCTTGTGAAAGCTTTAAAAGCAGGCCCATCTATACGGTTTGGACTCTCTTAGATTCTGTAATGCCATCACCAACGACATTCTTGTTCTTATTGAATAATTTTAGCATGTCTATGGATTTGGCTTCATGTTTTTCCTTAACGACAAACTTAAATGTTCCCTTCACGATGAGGGATTTCTTGATTTGACAGCCTTTCTCTATGACCTCTTTGAAGTTTGAGCCATAGTGAATTTGTAAATGGAAGGCTATTTTTGGGTTTAAGTTAGGAACAAATATGCTCAGTAGCTGTTTTTGTGGTAATGCACAAGGGAAATGACTTGCTAACTCTTACCATCATTGTAAAAATCTTGCAAACGTCTCATTGGGTTCTTGTTTTGTATTGCATAGATTGTACATCATGATATCATCCTCCATGTTATAGGAATAATTTTGTAAGAAATTTTATGCTAATGCAGGCCATGTTGTAATGGAGCCCTTGGGAATACTATAGATCCATTCCAATCCCAATGCTCTTAGGCTGCGAGGAAAAAGTCGTATTAAGAAGTTATCACTATATGCGACCTCTTGACAAGCCATATAAAAGTATTTTATGTGATCACGAGGATCACTCTTACACTTATACTTATCAAATTTGGGAATGGTAAAGTGTTTTGGGAAGGGTTCCCATAACATTTCCTTATGGAAGGGGTAAGTGAATAATTCCTCATACAAATATTTCCTCTTCTGAGCTTACGTTTCCCTCTTGTAATGTAGTAAGCGTATCTTTCATTGATTGTAAATCTTTCTGAATGATATTTCTCTTTAGTAGGTGACATTGGTATTTGTACTTGAGTCACCTTAAAGGTATAGTCAGTGTATAAAACAAAGTGAAACTCAATAGGTTTAGTTTTGGCTTTTGTCTCTGTATATATTTATTCTTGAAGAGCCTAGGTTTTCTAGTTTCTGGCTCAATTTCAAGATCTATTTTTGAAGGATCTCCTCTTCAACCAAAGGGTCTTCTTATTCATCGCATGTGGGAGGAGGTAAAGCTTTACGCTCAATTTTCACTTTACGTGAAGCTTTTTAGTAAGGTATTCATGAAGGGTCCCCTTTGCTAGTGTCATGATGTTTCCCCAGAAGTGGAAGCGTATCCCACATCAAAAGGATTATCTATGTCTAAGAGGAATTTTCATTCTCCTGATTTAGGGTTAATGACCTTAGTTTCTTCTTCACGCTCTTGCAAAATTTTAGCTCCTAATTCTAAGACTCTTGTGAGTACTTGATATTTATTATAATATAGGATTTCATCAAATCTACCTAGGTCTAATCTCTGTTGTTCTCCGGAAGAGTCTAACTCTTCTCCACTATGGTCAATTAATAGCTTTACATCCTTGACTTGAGAAAAGAGATGCGCTAAATTATTTCCACTAAATGGGAAGGTTTCGAAAGGGTTTTCTTCTAATTCATGCTTGTTTGATTTGGTTTCCATATTTGCGATTTTAGGAATTACTAGCCGACGATTGTGTGAAGCTAGTGTGACTCTTAAATATATGGTTTTTTGTAAGATGTTCAAGGTGATGTTTGAAATATACCATAGTGTATTCTAGATGCAGTGTTTATGTAGTCATTTTTTATCAAGGAACACTTATATGCACACCTAAATGTAATGATCACTCAATTTTATTGCTACCAAGCTTATACCCTAAAACAGATAGTGCCAATATCGTATCAATGCGTAGGTCAAGTTAGATTTCTAGAAATACCTAAATATCAAAGCGGTACTGACGTAGTCTCTTGACGAGGTATACTTAAAATTAGTTTGAATGTTGATGAAAGCTAAACTTTCTAAAAAATAGAAGTTGCGACTAGATATAGCGTAACAACGTCATAATGATACATTAACTGATCAAGTAAGGTGATAGTATCATGAAAACTTTATTACGGTATATCTAAGGTGTTATCGGCACTTTTAGAACATGGTACTATCTCTGATAAAAACCCAGCCACAAACATGGATGGGTGTAAACAGACAAAAAAGTGGTGAGTACTATCTCTAATAAAAACATGCAAGGTATGCTCCTTTCTCACCCTGAAAAATGGGTGGTGAGAATGCAAGGGTATAGATCAAAAGATGAAAACAAACTAAGCGCCACTTGGGTAGAGTTTCACCTCATCCAAAAATGAGAATAAAACTGAGCTAAAGTGGGACGTAGTTTAATTTTGTAATGAAAGACACTTAGATCAAAATTACGTGGATTCTTTGCCTTGTTCGAAAAACAAGGTTCAGATTCCAAATGAGTTGTCACTTCGTGATGGCTTGATGCAACAAAGGACTAGAAAAGTGGGCTCCAAGATAGAATGGCCTCCTTAATAAGTTCTCTCAACTAGGTGTGACAAAGTTGTCTTAAATGAGGACTATTTACCCAAAAAATTCACAATGACTAAATTGGGAGTATCTCGTCTTTACTTTAGCCCCTTCAATCATAGTGGGTAATAAATGCATCCATGTGTACTCTCACTGGGGTTGTCATACGGAAAACCGATAACACTAACTTATAAGGAAAAAACTAGTCAAGTGGGTAAGCAAAGTGCTTCGTGTTTCATCCACAAGGTTACTCAATGGTGGATTACTTTAGGGTTACTGGAACCACCCCCATTGTTGTAGCTTAAGGCGTTATGCCAAAGGGGTTATGTTCCAGTTGAGCGGATAAGGACGTACCCTTTTCCGAAACCTGCAATATAGTGTGATGAAAGTGGTGTGTTTTTTTTATCTTTTTTAATTTAAATGTGGTTTTAAGTAGTACACCATTTGGCAACCCGCATAAGACACATGTATTAGAAGTTTTGTGTCTTGTTTCGTTGCCTTTCTCTAGCAATTGTTAGGTCCTGTAGATAACAAGTTTAGTATTTTTCCATTTACAAACTTTAAGAAAGAGAATTTACACTTTTCTTTTGATTCCTAAGATCACCAAAAATTCACGAAGGAAGAGCATACGCAATGTGAAAATTCCACTAAGACAAATCATATGGAACTCTATTTTAATTTTTTAGTATCATAGAACAAGTGTTATTTAAAGTATGACACAAAGTTTGTACAAGTGTTTTTGATCTCCAAGATCACCAAAAATGCATGAGGAGAGAGCATACACACTTCACAAGCTTTATTCAAGCTAAGGAATGAAAACACTTAAGTTATATAATAAAAAATGACAAGACAAACCCTGCAACTACCTTGTTAGTTTTCAAAACAATCTCATAAAAGTTTAGAAAAATAATTTCACAACCTGTAATTTTTTTTTCAAATTTTAACACAGACACCTATGTACCAATAATGACACCAGTGCACCCTAGCCAATGGATACTCACCCTTACCAGCATAGACGCGGGGCAAGAAAAACTGACCGAGGGTTATGAAACCTACGTGGTCCTACTAGACATGTATGTTAGGGTTTCGACACATGCGCACCATTTTCATTGTGTACGTCTGTAGGAAAAAACTATCAGAAAATACAATATATCAAATCGAGATGATTCAACAAAGACGTCGACAATTCAATGGAGACGTGGCCTGGGTAAAAAGAGAATGACATAGTTTTACACATTATGTTGATATACACCAACACTTCTAGAGAGACATGTGCACTTGCTAGCCGATGCAGACGACCCCCTCTCGACGGAGATGCTGCCTTGTCTAAATATGTTGTCAACTATGTAGTATGTCCTGACAGGTGAGCACCCAACTCAACACTGGTGCTAGGGTTTCAACAGAGATGCGCCCTGTGAAGACACCTACGCGTACCCCTTGAAAAACCTACAAAAAACATAGAAATGGAAATTTTTGAAAGCCAACAGGTTATTTGTTAGTTAAAGAAAATTATTTCTAACTTTAACCCACAAATTAACTATGAACCAAGCTTATTTAACCCTTTTAAGAATTGGAAACAAGCAAATAACAAGTTAATTTTTTTAAAAACATGAAAATGGGTTAAAAAATCTTGAAATAGGCCTCCATTAATTGAGGATGGACTACAAGTCCCACCGGGCGTGCCAAATGTGTTCAATGAAAGGTTTTGCAAGAGCTATTAAAATGGGGTAAGAAACACTCAAGAACCCCAAAGCTTTGTGCAAAATCCCCTCAATGGACCCTATGATAAGAAATGAGTAAGGAATCCTATTTGCATGCATTATTTTGAAGTAAACAAGCAATTCAAACAAATAAAGTTAACCTCAATTCTTGAAAGCTTAAAGTAAATGAACCTAAAATGATCTAAGCAATTAGTTTATGCTTCAAGAGAATGGGATCTCATCATTAATGGCTTCAAGGCCAATGGTTCTTCCCATTTACTCCATGTTGTGTGATAGAAATGCAAAACAAAAGCAAATAGCTCAATAAAAACTCCTAATCCTAGCAATAATACTATAGTTTAGGTTAGAGGGAATAAGTGTTCTTAGAAATGACAGGGGGTAGTGGGCTATTTATAGCTTTCCATTTGGGAAATGGCAGTCTTTTTGGTGCATGTCGGACTAAAAGGGATTCAACAAGTTAATTAGCAATTCAAAGTAAGATTTGACTAGGTTATGAGAGAGGTTGATCATGGTTAAGACTAACTAACCATGTCTAGAGGGTAATTAATCATATTTAGAGAGAAATTAGGTTTCTGGGAGGGTTCTGAAAGGCCTAATCAATCCAATGAATTGGATTGGTATTCCAGGGATCTAAAAGAGGTGGTAAAGAAGAGGATTTTAGCCAAGAAGAGGTTATTATAACCTATTTAATTGCCTAATGAGAAGAAAAATACCATAAAAGTGTCAAACAAGGGGAATTAGATAGATCTAATTGATGAGGTATTGTCAGCTTGCAGGAAGAGGACTAGTAAGGGAAATATTAGGGATAATGGTGCCTTGATAAAACTATAGGTGTCTACAGTTAGTCTTAAAATTAGCATGTACACAATGTGTATAGTTGATAATAAATGAGTAAGTGCAAAATAACTATAATATATTAATAACACTTATAGGATGTGGAGGGATTCCCCCAAAATGATGTAATTGGAAGGAGACATGAGTTCCCCTAAATATGTGTACCACTATATGTTTCATTCATTTAGATCAATATACCAAGTGAATGTATGTGTATAAAGAGATAAAGCATGTTATCTATGAAACCATATTGACAAAAAATGCATGTGATGTAAAGTGCTAACAACTCAACTCATATGCATAGGTCCTACTTTTGTATTTATAAATATTTCAATGTTTTTGTATTATTGAAATTCATAGCTATGTATAAAAGATATGAGTAGAAATAAATTTATCCAATCATAAACCATAGAGAAAATGGAGAATATGGTGGCAGAGATGGAGATTTATGCCTCATTCGTGCCAAAGAATGTGACTCAAGTGTGTATACCATATAAACCTTGGGAAGAAAGGAAGGTGGACTAGATTCATAAGAATCCATGTGTGACTTAGATGATTGGTGAATACAAGTATAAGCTAAAAAATCTATAGAAAAAAAGGATGAACCATGTATGAATTAAGAACCAATGTATTATCAGGAGGAATATAAACATATAAGATGTACATACAAGCCGAGCAATGTAATGAGGGTATCCTGTATCAATCTTAGGAAGAGGGAGAGACACAAGGCTAGCCACAAGTGTAAGACATGGTATTGAAGTATTAGGAGAAATAAAAACATACCAAAGTTTACACAAAGTAGCATATGTAATATTATCATAGATGGAACCATACATCCAACTTAGGTTAACATGGCATAGACAAGTGTATCAACTATAATAGAAGTAAACTTAGAAGAGACCATGGAAGATTTTTTTGAATAGTATATAGAGACTCACACATGTTCCAATTAGTATGTGTGAAATCCATAAGAGGTGTAACACTGTGAAGGGGAATAAGGGTTACCCCCAAATATGTGAGCACTGTAGAGTGAGCATCAACAGGGATATTCATAGGAGAATGTAAATTTACTAGTGGAGTGCATGAAGATAAAGTACTATGGTTTATTTAAGACTGTGTACTCAATCGGGATGAAATACTAGCATCGAGTTTGAAAGTAAAAGAGTCAGATTTTACGATGAAAATAATTCCTCGGGGATAAAACTTGAGAAAATTACAAAGAGTATAAGGTATCATGAGCATAACATTAATCTAAGGATGTCCTAAGAGAAAATTATAATTGGGGTCATTGGGTATAACATGACATAGGGAGGGGATAATGTGGGATCGTAAAGTGACATGCAATGTGATTTGGCTAAGGGGATGATGTGGTATATCATCAAATATACAAATACTAATATGATAAAGGAATAAATCAGTATAAGGGATGTCAAAATGATGTAAATATGAAATAATAAATTTTTTAAGGTTGGAGCTATTATCAATGAGAATACATTTGATCAAAGTATCATGGTTAATGACTTGCACATAAAGCGGAAGACCACTATTAATGATATCTTGATGAAGTAACTCATAATAGGTGAAAGATATGGGATCATCTTGGTGAATAGGATAACGCTTCACATATTAATCATGATTGATAGGAAAATTAAGAGAATAATTCATGGAGATGAGAAAAATAAATCAAAAAATGATGAGAATTATAATACACCAAGAAAACCTTAGTAAAATAGGGCTTAAAGATCAACATGCCTAATACACAAGGAACAAATCCTAGATTAGGTTAAGGGTTCGATCAAAAGAAGTTTTACAAACATATTTAACCCTAAATTAATTTTCTAGTTCAATTTAAGTAGTTGAAAGATATATAAGATTTTATTACTTATCCAAAAAGGATGATATAGTAAAAACACTAAATCAGATTTGCAACTCAAAATAGATAAGAAATATTGCAACACGCCTCTTAACATAACATGTAATTGAAAGTACAAAACATAGGTATAAATGAGATTAACTTGGCATGACTTATTTATGAAAATATGTGAGACTGTACAACACAAAAATCGGGAGAACTAAACCTAAAAACCCCTCACAAATTAGAATGAAACTAAAATTGTATTGATGGCAGGTATTTGGAACATGGTCATGACCATGCCATACAATCCATGACATTCTTAAAGCCTTAAACATGCTCTGCAACAACTTTTGCAACTTTATGGGTTTCTCTTCTTCTTACATTTTTCGATTGTTTCCAAAACCAAGTCGTTGCACATGCAACAAAGATATATGTGTCAAATGATCATCATATCAAACCCTAGCCATGGATTAATATTCTTACAATATAAAAATTCTAATGGTTTTTGGAACCCATGTGTAGCTATGACATTGGAGCTACTCTAAAAAGGTCTCAAACTACACATCGTTCTCCACCTAGCATGTGATAAAAAAATAGATCAATCAGATTTGGCCCTTGGTTTGACCATGTTTACTTTTACTTAGATCTTCATAAAATACTTGGAGAGAGTATTTTTTAATGATTTCAAATGAGATATATGGCTACCTTGACCTCGTTTTTAGAATCATTCCAAATGTGGGTGCTTCCCTAATGAATGTAGATGTGTAATTCTAATATTTAGTGAGTTGTGTATTCCTTTTGTATGCATATAAAGTGAGGGCTCTAGTGCATTTCCATTAGGAGTTCCAAGTTGACAGATGAGGTAGTTTTTACTTTCTTATATAAGGTTTCTTAGATGATTCATCTAAGAAAGTATGACCTAGAGGAAGTATAAGACCCAAATAAACAATTAAATTAGAAGTGTGTTTCGAAGACTGTCTATTCAAGACCATAAAAAAAGTTCAGGATCATATGGTATGAACCTAACCAAAATGTATGGTCCTAGAAGATAGAAAGGGATATGCTAAATAAATATTGAAGTTGGTAAAATTATGTATATCTATAAATTTAATGCATTGAATTCTCGAGATGTCTTGACATGTTAGTGTGTAATGACAAACAAACTAAACAATGGACCTCATAAAGTTCTAAATGAGAATGGAGAAGTTGTTTTTAACATCGCAAGAGTTCATAGTCAAATCAAGGGTTACCAAAGTGAAAATTCCATCTTTGATTGTCTACAATTCTACCCATGGTTAGGGTTTGATGATATTTTACATCATACACAAGGTTTCACACATGGACACTTAGAGTTTAATATAAAATAACATCACAATCACTCGCAAGGACATATAAAGTTGTAGAATACCAATACATCACCATGAAATACCATTTCCTAGGTACTAAACTTTTCGGATCTTCACTAAATCCCCATTAGTTTTTACCTACTTAGTATACATCCCTAGATTCACAAGTAAATCATTTGTAGATCATTTCTAATATGTGTCATCATACAAGACTACTAAATTAGCTTCTCAATTATTTAATTTACACGCACATAACCACACACACACACATTGTTGGTGATTGTGTCTATGGTGTTGTCATTCATGTCAAAGTTCATTGATGGAAAAATGAGTATAGGTTTCATATGTGTCTCCATGACATATTATTCATATTGAAGTCTAAAGATTGATTAGTAGTGTCTGGTTTTGGTGAAGTTGTTATGGTGTCTAGGCATGGTTAGGACATTATGAGTTCTCAAAAGGTTGTATGATATAGGTATGAGGTCAAGAATGGTTAGTATGATGTAGAAAATATGTCTAAGATTATATTAGTGGTCTCTATGGTTAGTTCATGGGGAGGTTGTGTTGAGTCAGGTCATTCTACGCTTGGTCCTAGACCTCTTGCATGGGGTTTAACATGTTGGCATGAACTATGAAGTAATTTATTCTTATATGATCATGGGAAAGGTTTTGCAACATGTCATAACACATTTATAAGGAGTCTTAAGTTAGTATTCATAGGTTTAATGCATATACAAGGTCCTTGAGAAGCAAGATAGTGAAGAATAGTCAAGAACACATGGGTAAGTCTTAGTTTCTAGAGAATTTCAGGTAGATTTGATCATGGAATATATTTGGGAAACTTAGAAGAGGTAATCTTGATGCTTCAGGTCAAATTTTAGGTCAAGGTAGTGAAGGAAATGCAATAAAAATGATTTTTGGCAAAATCGAGCTCTTGAGAAGGAGAAACCAGCTCGACGGGTCATATTGTTTTGCTCATCCACATGTTTGGGTTCTAAATTGAATCCTCAGGCTTTAGGGGATGAGTTTTCATTGAGATATATTAGTTTTTGAAATTAATGAGTTTATTTGGTCCTCCCATATTTATGAACAAATGTTAAGAAGTTAGATAGGTCAAACCCCTTGTTAACACCCTAATAGCAAAGTGATGGAAGAAAGATGAATTGTATACACACCAAATCATGTAGGAAATAAAATTTAATAGGCTAGGGTTGAAGATAACTCTCCAGGTATCATTTTTTTGGTGTTTTCATGTTCTAGTTGCTTCAGTAAGGCATAGAAAAACCCTTATTTTGTGGAAATTTGTAGTTTTAGGGTTGATATGGAAGCTTCATGATGAAAATTGATTTGTTATAGAATCCTTGTGAGATTTAATAGGCTGAAATTAAAATATATGAGTAGGTATAGTTAAGAACATTTGAGTTACAACTTTCCAATGTTTCCCTACCGCTTTTGGCGTTAAGGGCTAAAACCTAGTCATAGATGTTTCAGGTGTGTTTGATAGAAATGCTTGTTGTTGGAGATATTGATAGTCATGGATAGTTGATATACGCATATATTTACGCATTTTATTGATTTATTTGATATGGTGAGGTGGTTTCTTGTTGAAATCCTAGTGGCCTAGATCTCACTATTTAGCTTGCCAAGATACGTAACTGAAAAAATAATACTTGGTTGTTTTTCTCTAAATGACATATACTTGTTAGTGCTTGAACATGTTGGTATAATTTTCTTTGATGGATTATGGGTGTTGGTTGAGCTTGGAAGTGGCCTTAGAGGTGTTTGGAGTCATATTCCTTAGGATTGATTCTTGATCCCTTGTTGGCAATTTTGACCTGTTTCAGAGATTGAGTTGTTTGAGAGCCTTATTATATTTTTCGATGAATGAAATGAGTTTTTATGGAAATTAGAATCATATATATTTCCATTTATATATATGTGATCCTTGATGATGAGTTTTTCTATGAAAAGTTTCATTTTTTATGGGACTTAATTCTTGATGGTTAAAGACCTAGTTGTGCATGCTTACTTTTTGGTGTGTTTAATGATGATGGTGAAGGTTGCATATGTTCCTAAGAGTGTTGGTGATGGTGATAGCTTTTCCATAAGTGTTTTTTAGTTGATGGATCCATGAAAAATCTTCCTTTTTCCTATTAAGATCATGATTCATTCGTTGGAGATGAAGACCTTGTATTGGGCTTGTTTGAGAAGCCTTGAGCTTGTATGAGTTGTTTCGGCTATTACTGACCCTTGATGTCTCTTGGAGTTGTTTTATATGATGTTGTACATGTGTTTTATGTTTTTAATAACTGGCCTTAATGTTCTTACCCAAGATATGGTTGTGTTTATGACGAGACATGTATATAAGTGAGTTGTAATGACTCATTTGGACTAGTTGTGACTATAGGTATATGAGAGATCTATACAAGGAAGTAGAAGAAGAGATAATGGTCAAGGATAGAGATTAGGAGAGGGGTGAATGACTGAAGAAGATCAAGGATCAGATATGTAAGGTCATTATACATATACATCAAGAGAAGGACCAGATTTGAGTGAGTTAGTGGAGAGCTTGTTTTGAGAGGGTTTAAAGAGTAGTTAGCTCAATTTGAGATCATAATCAGTTGTTGTAGAAACATATATTTAGTGATAATCTATTTTAGGTGGATATTTTGGTGCTTAGATATCTAGGGCATTGTATTTTCCTTGTAGGTTGGGTGTCCTACTAAACTAGGAGTGGGTTCTCCTTGTGGGATAAGTGTCTCACTAAAAAAAATTGCTTTATGTGTAATATTATTGCAAGTCCTTTGTTATTAGTAATATTATTAGAGGTTTTAGTGGGTTTTCTTCCCCTTGAAAGTTTCCCACTTATATCTGGTGTCTTGTATTCTCTCTCTTATTTCATGCACTTATGAATTGTAATACACACCTAATAAGATCACATTGGTTATGAATGTTGAATGGATGGTTTTTATGATGAATATATGTAATGGAAAATTAAGTAAATTGTTTGTATGATTGATTCACCCCTCTCAGTTACTATGCTTCAAACAATTTGTATCAAAGCTTTTTCGTTTTGAATAAAGTTTAACAACTTAAAGGAGATCCTAGAAGCACAATGGTAAAACCATCTAATGTTGAGACTTCATTAATGACTTTGAAGAATAATTATGAAATAGTTGAGTCCCTAATCCATTTATTGCAATAGAAGATTAGTTTCATGGAGATTGATCATTTTCAAACGATCAAAGAGTTGGAATCTCAAGTTGATAGTGTGATAAAATCCCTAGAGGTCAAAGAATAATATCTTCTCAGGTATATAGATGAATTGAGTTCCTTCAAAACAGAGTTAAAAGAAGCATCCAACAAGTTGAAGAAGTATCGAAGATTGGAGAAGAGCATTGAGGCTCTAGATGGGATATTGGAAACTGAGGCTCTAGAAAACAAACCTAGGCTTCAAAGGATAGCATGTGGAGAAGTTTGAAGTTGACAGGGCTCAGCCAGACACTCAAGAAAACATGAAGATAAATTTAAGAAGGTCTAACTAATAAATTTAGATCATTTTTACAGATGAATAACACAATATTAATCACGGAATAGTAATCTTCTTATTATTAATTCATTCTAGATATGAATTACATTGATAGATTTTACATTATATAAGAGGATGTTCTCCTTAATACAAGGATTCAACATCAATCCTTAACAACCCACATATCTCTCTCCAATCCCTACAATATTTCAAACTTATCCATAAGACATCTCTAGCTAATCTCTAGGATATCTTTCACACTAAAATAGTTACATTAGTTATTCTCACAACTCACCAATAATAAAGCTATTACAACTATATTATTAATATGAGTTCTATAAACTCATTATTAATAATATTACATTTTATTTAATAATGTTTACACAATATGTTGGACTCCCCTATTGTTAACATTATTAATTCCCAATATACACTCCTGTAATGTTGACATTATAGAAACAAAAATCACACTTCCTTCTGCAGCTTGCTGCCCATGCGTGCTCATGATCTAGATGGTTTTTTAGGATGGCCAACAACCTTAATATGGATGGTTTTATAGGATAGCCAAAAACCTCAATAAGGATGGTTTTACAGGACAACCAATGATGTGAAAAATCAATCTGGTGATTACGCGTGGTAAAATCCGCCTAATCTACATATCACTTTAACTGTATTCTTGGCTCTATAGAAAGAATACATTGCACTACTTCAAGAATTATAGCTTGAGTGAATCCAGGATGATCCGTATTATAGACTTAAAATAAATTGACAAGACACATATCATCATGGTCATTAAACATTGTAGGTCTACATGAATACACTTGAAGAATAAAATACCAGGTGAATCAAATGTAACACACACATCCATACTATGTACATGTCAATGCATAATTTAAATATTCAATACAACTGGAAGAGAATATCAATGAGAAATTCACTTCACCATGTAGTGTTGAAACCAAGCCTTTCAACACACCATGTACAATTCCAATTTCATTCCAAAGAAAAATTCTTATGCAATAGGTGACTTAAAATAAATATCTAGATCAATCACAAGGAATCCACAAGCATTAGATCAAAGATGCTCTGATACCAAATAATAAATTTAGATCAGTTTTATAGATGAATAATACACAATATTAATCACGGAATAATAATCTTCTTATTATTAATTCATTCCAGATATGAATTACATTGATAGAGTTCACATTATATAGGAGGATGTTTTCCTTAATACAATGAGTCAACATCAATCCTCAACAACCCACATATCTCTCTCCAATATCTCAAACTTATCCCTAAGATATCTATGCTAATCTCTAGGATATCTCTCACACTAAATAGTTATGTGAGTTGTTCTCACAACTCACCAATAATAAAACTATTAGAACTATATTATTAATATGAGTTCTATAAACTCATTATTAATAATATTACATTTTATTTAATAATATTTACCCGATATTTTGGTAACACTAACCCTATTAGACAACCCAATAAAATGAGGTATGGTTCTTCTTTCAATGGTTATTGTTATGTTTGTTATGGATTTGGTCATAGAGCTAGAGATTACAAGAAGAAGTCCTCAAAGAATGAGTTCTCATGGAGTTATGAAACTTCTTTCAATGGTCAATGCTATTCATGTTGTGAATATGGTCACGAGTTAGCTGATTGTGGTTGGAACCTAAGTTCCTATTAGTCTAGAGATAGAAATGAACTTGTGTGCTACAATTGTCATAAAAAAGGTTATATTGTTAGATATTACTATCAAAGTGGTTCTCTAAGGTTCAGTGGTAGATTTCAAGCTTCCAAGAGGAAAGATAATAAGGTGTTTAAAAGGAATACCAATCCTACAAGTGATTCTAAGTTAGTCACATCAAATTCTATGGATAGGAAGGATTTTGATCGTGTAAATGAGATCAAGATGGTTGAATATAATCATAGTATAAGATCTAATGATCCAAGCCATGATAATAAGGAAAAACGTGTTGATGGTGTAAAAGAGAAAGAACCATAGTCAACAAAACTAGTCAAAGGAGAGTCAAGCTCAATCAAGATGTAAAATTTTGTTGACAAGGCTAATAAGGAAGAAATTTTGGATCTTGTATGTCGTTTGTTTGCATTTGGTTGTGTCTCTTACCTCTCCACTCTCTCATTTTATGTTGTGTATGATTTATACTTACATGTTTTATTTTTCTTTGTGTTTTTTAATGTGTGGAACACTGCAATGGGTAGGTTTTCTTATTCTATGTTTGTGGCACACTTGTATTCCTTCTCCTTCCTTCATTTCCTTATCATTTTTCCCTCACAGAGATTGATCCCCTCTCTTCTTGGTGTTATTGAACCTCTTTTCTTAGTTTATAATTTCATTTCTTGCATCTCCCTAACCTTGGTACTGTGAAGCTTAGATTAGGATTAGATAAATTTGTTTTCTAATTTAGGAGTAGTGTTAGCATTAGTTTGTAGTTAGAGGAACCAAGCTTCTATGGAGTTTTTCCTTAAGATGAAAGGTCCCACACTTGGAGACAATTCTATGTTAGCCAAAATTATTTATCTATCATGATAAAATCATAGGGTGTTACTTTTGAGTGAAAATAGGTGGTTTAGGATGAAATCAACAGTTTGAGACCAAATCATTTGGAAGTTTGGTCCCTATTTATCATTTTTGTCTAGGTAGGGAGTGGGGTGTTGGAAAGATATGGGAATAATACTTAGGATAGATAGACTATTGTGTATTGAAGTAAGAAATTATGTGAGAAATTTAGTAATGAAATGAAAATAGAAATTCATGTAATAATCACAAGGATATGTAATTGTGCATAGAATTTGGGCACAAGTCACAATTTAAGAATTAAAGCAATACTGACATTATCAAGTGATAAATTACCACAATTAGGTCTCTACCCTTAAATCCCTTAATCATGACTTGTGAAATTCAAACATAGCTTAAATGTTTCATCCCATTCTCCTTTAAGGCTTTCCAACGCTTCTTATTCTCTTATTATCCTACTCAAACACCAACAAGTCTATCCTTATCTCTTAGAAACATCTTACACTCCTATTAGTATTTTCCAAAACCTTAATTGTAGTATTTTATCCTCTTAGTCATTATCATATAGTATGTACAGTACCATTATATGGTTCCCCCTTCATTCTATCATTTTATCCTCTATGTGTAAATGGATTAATTTATTATGTTTATCCTCATTCTCATTCCTAAGTTAGCCTTTCTATGAAATAATATCTCATGGAATGGTATAAAAAAAACCATTTACTCGTGTGAAACTCCCTTATCATTCTCAATAGATCCTCTAAAAATATATACCAAATTTTAGGAAAAGATTCCATAAACTTCCCTGATTGAAGAGAAAATATTAAAATCATCCTACGTACAAGTCCAAATCACTTTAAACCAGGTTAAGAGAAAAATAGGTCAAGTATAGATTCTCTCAATTCACATTAAGAAAACTGTGAAAAATCTATACACGAGAACTACACCATGTTATTTTAGCACATGTTTATTTGTACAAGTATTTCTATTCAACATTTAAGAGGGCTACATCTAAATTATACCCAGCTATCCCAACAATAATGTCGCAAAATAAGAGAAACCATATGGGAGGTAAACATATACTTACATCCACACTTGTACAAGCACTATGAGAATTACATGATTTAATTCCCTTATATGAAGGACCAACACACAAGACCAAATAAAATATGATATTTTATTTTCAATTACTTGATACAACTTTACGACACCACTTAGGCTTATAGGAAATTTTCAACATCACATAAGACATCCACACCAACATGAACCCACTCATACAACATGAAGAACATGCAAATAAAAAGATGGCACAAAATTTAATTCAATGCCACACTTTTATAAACAAACAAGTAAAAAACAATGACCCTACCACAATCTGAACATCACAAAGACATAATTTTCACAAGACCATGTTTTCATGGATACATATTTATTATAATCATATTTCATAATTTAACATGAAATATTTTAAGAGAAATTAACATGTAAACACACTTTTGTTTTCTAGAATACATTTCATTTCTTCCATTTAACACTTAACTTATAAGGGTTCCATCTAATTTATTTTGTTTATATTATTTTCAATAAATTATATAAATTGATCGTTAATTAAAAGTATCTTAAATTTTACACATCATAAGTTTTGATTCCCAAATGAGTAACTATGTTATCTCAATTACTTGTTCTCGCATGGATCGATTCATATATACTTTCACATCATAAGATAGATTTATTAAGTTACAAGTAATCTCCATGGTATTTAAAATTCTTAGACCAACTTCACAAGGGTACATTCTCAATAACTAAGAACAAGTTACAAATTTCCATTACAATTAGAAACTTTATGGTTCATTAATGTATTTCCAATTTTACTTATGATCCCAGAAACTTTACATTATCTTCCCTTTCTAATCATGTTTACTTTCTAGTTACATGCTAGACATTTCATCTTTTATGTCACCAATGTGATATTATGCATTGCATATAAGAATATTACACAATTTCATACCCACAAAAATGTTCTCTACTAGGTTCCTAGGGAGGAAAACACAAACTCTTACATTTCCCCTTAGTCTCTAGGACTACAAATGGATTTTGGCTCCAAACATAACTCAAGGATTACCAAAGAGGGCCATCCTACTATTTTATAGAATATTGTAGAAATAGAGTTCACCCATTACAATACCCATGAGGTGGTTTTGTATATTTTGATGTTAAGAAAACACATAAGATTACGGTAACATGGATCTGTGATCTTATCTCCTCATGTGAAATTAAACTTCTACAGTTCATAATTGTTTGGATGCATTATGAGATACACATGGGTTATATGAGACCCATGTTTGAGAAGAAAAGGTCAAAAAGTCAAATACATGTTCCCATAGGGAAAAACTTGAATCTTATCATTTAAAACATGACAAAGATGAATAATTAATTGAAGGGGATGGTTTCCATGTTTTGATTTTCTCCTAAGCTCAACATTCTAGGGACACAATTCGGTAGAAAAAACTCATTGTGGGTTTAGTTTGTCAATTAATATCTTAATAGTGCACTAGGTTTACTTCTTTCCCATTTAAACTATAGGGATGAACATCTTGCTACCAGTTCGATCATCCAACCGCCTAACTTGAACATCCTCCATACCACTCAAGGTATATCGCTACTACCTACTTAAGATTAGTTAAATTTGAGAGGGGGGTTAATGGAGTCAAACATAAGGGTTTAATGTGTAGGTAAAATGGTAAGATGAATCCACTTGCATCATCTGGATCCCATTAAGAGATTAATCAATGATGAATTTAACCCTAACTATCTTCATAAGAATTTGGTTGTCCACTAGGATAACAAGATCAAACATGTACATATAACACTAACTCATCCATGAAGATGAGTAGACCTATGTTACCAAGAAGTTTTAGTCCTATATACCCCATAAACAGAAAGGTCACACAACCTATCTACACTTCAGTAATAGAAATGGTCCTTTGGAATAATTCTAGGTGTGTGAAAAGAAGAGACCCTTGTTATATCTAAGTCAAGTATTCAAAGATGTTAGGTATTTCAAATTAGTCATGACACAGATAAGAGAGAGGATATGACAGAAGGATGAAATCTTAGCTAACTTTTGATTGTTCAATTTTAATGTATTTCTGTCATACAATGTGATCGTTATGAGGGGACTATAATACTTACAATGGTCAACAATTTCTTACATGTAAACAAAACAACATGAGCTTCTGCATCTAGTACAACTGATTACAACTCAACAATTTATCCAAAACAAATATTATTATCATATTATCATGAAGGCAATAATATTTCTCTTTCTTGATAAAACAATGTTATTTTGTAAAACTACACCAAATAGTGCTACTACTACCAATTTTAACTGTATTCATCTAAGTAAAACTATCATCACAACATATTAAGCATGATATTGAATCCTCCTATCCAAGGTACCTGCAACCACAACATGGTCAACACAAATATGACATGCAATTCTCCTACGATCTAACACAATGCATGCTTACTAATTTTCCATTTACAATGAATTAATAACATTTACACATATAAGGGAGGTAAGAGATGTATTTTCAATTTCATTTATTTTTTTCAGAAAGGTAGAGAGAAGAGAGAGAAATAACACCATTTTTCCCACAATCAATGTAACAAAATGGAGTTCCAAACAATCATATGTTAGTGTATACAAATTTTTCTGCCAGTTATTTGACTTGATAAGGGTCCATGATAGTGTTTTTGCATTTTGTTACTAGTTACAGAAACATCCAAATTATCCCAAGTGACTAAAAAAATGACGTTCAAAAGCCAAGTTTTGATGGTCAATCACGTCATGAGAAAAATCCTATACACTCTCTTATGTACAGGGAATTCATTGGATTTCATGGAATCTAAAACTAGAAAAGAGGGTTCAATTGGAGACTACTTTTCCTGAGCATCCGGTTGTAATTACACTAGTTTTTTGTTGTCACCCAATGACCAGAGTCTTACAAACCCTACTTGTAAAAGTATTTTAAAAATTTATTTTATCATAACTAAGGGTTTCTAGAAACTTTCATAGATAAATACTAGAGGTATGCCAAGACCAATTTCATTTCCCCACCTAGGGCCTAAACAGAAAGTGCAAACAAAATTGAACTTTTAACTTTCAATAGTGATCTAAGGCTATAAAAAGGTCTGCATGGATCCTAGAGGGGTGATGAAGAATGCAAGAATGAACATGCCAAGTCATTCCAAAGTTTTATATAACACTCCACATGATAGGGAACATATTCAATACTTGACTTTCCCATTTCGGGGTATGTGGAGGTGTTTTGGACATAGTTAAAAATCATGTTTATTAACTTTTGGAAGGCAAACAACAAGGTAATTTTAAACTAAAAAAAAAGTTTGTCTCATCATTAGGGTGGTTTCTGTGATCTAGCATGGCTATCCAAGCTATCTAAACATCTAAGGAGGTAAATCAAAAACAAGTTTTGTGCTCAAAATGTTTCTCTAGTTACGTGGAAAGGAGGAAACTTCGTTATTTAGTACTATGATTAATTTTAATTACCCAAAAGCATATTATTAATTTTCATTTATTTTTAATATAATTTCAAGAGATAAAACTAGGAATACAAAAGTTGTGCAAGATAGGGAAGAGAAAACCATTCCTGTTAACTGCACTGACAAGACGTAGCATAAGGTTCTGCAGGTGGTTTCCATTCATAACCCGTGAAAACTCCATTTGTTGAGGCATTTCATCAAACGGTTCTCATGCCTTCAATACACTTGCACATTTATATTGAATACAACATTTAACCTCGAACCTTGCTTGTTATTTGTCCAAATATTGTTCCAAAGTTGTCATCTAGTGCCACACAGAGCATGTTGGCAAAGGATGTGAAATTTTGTTGTCTTCCATTGGACAAAGACATTTAATTTATGCCTTAATCATATTTTCAATGATCCATTATACATAGCCTACAACCGTGGCATTACATGAGACCATATTTCTTTTGGACATTTTGACAAACAATTTCTATGCCTTGTGTTTTCTTCTGCATTTTACATACACATCTACTATCGCACTAGATACTAAAACATCTAGAAAAATAATCCTCCCCAAAAAACTTGGTGCATGTCTATACCCAGCTACAAGGCTCTTATTTTCCATGGTTGCACATCTAATTGAGGCATTTTTCAAACAACACACATGCATGTGTTTCCACATTTTCTTAACTATCTACCAATACACTTGCAACTGTAAAATCCAAAAAAGCTTAGTTTCCATGTACTTTGGTGTACATTGTTGCCTTGCTTAGTTTTAATTGAAATTTGCACTCCAAAATGATATTACACCATTTCCATTCAGCTAAATGAGCCACACCAAATTTCTCCAACGCAATAAGTGCCATGCATTCTTAACACATTCATATCTCAATTTTCCAAGAAACTAGTATGCATTAATTCCCACTGAGAAAATGTACCAAACATGGCCCGTGAATCAATCAGAACAAGTGGTCCCTTAACCACACTTCCCCCATTATTCTCACAGCGAGAGCTACCCTTCACTTAAAATGCACCGATGCATGTATGAAATACCCATGTGACCCATGCAAACTCATGATGTCATGATGTGCCATGTGTCATTCGATTTCATAATTTTTTTGGGTGGTTGAAAAACATAGTGTGTTTTACCCACATGCAGGGAGGTGCAGTCGGGATCACACCTGTGACCCGATTGGTCACAGTGCATAGTCCTCACTAAACTAGCTACCGCCTGTTAGCTACTTGAACATGATTTGATTTTATTTTGTTGAAATACACAACACACCACTGATGTGACCGTGGCGCACTGGAGCCACCAAGACATGTGCATGCATGGTATCATCTATTTTGATGGGTCGCACACCTATCCATAGGTACATTTTGAGTGAAAGGTACTAACAAGTTCTTCTCACATATACTCAAACAAGGCATTTAATATTATTATTTTATAATAAAGTTGTACTATGCCTAGGAAACCGTTAAAATGTTAGGAACCAAAATGAAGGAGTGCCTCATAAGCAAGAGATGAGGGGTTCGAATGGAATCCAAGGTAAAATCATAATATCTCTGAAGAAAATGTTATATGAATCCCATGAATTTAAATAATATAGATTCATTTCTATTTCTATTTATGCATTGTGTGTGTGTGTGTGTGTGTGTGTGTGTGTGTGTGTGTGTGTGTGTGTGTGTGTGAAAAGACAATAATAATAATATTATTCTATCAGAAGTATATGAGAAGCTTGAGGATTATATTTTGAGTCCAAGCAATTAAACTTGTAAATGTAAAATGACATAAACATGCCAATCGGGTACAAGAAGACACTCTATAGTGTCTAGGTGGTTTGTCCGTGGAAGAACATTTGCAATGTTATTCTATTATTTTAATTATTTTGTTTTATGAATTAACCAGATCAAAACATGATGTGAAGAAAAATGGAACTCAACCTTACCATGGAAAATTTGATCTTCCATAAAGTTAGAGTCAACAAGGTGGAAACAAGAGGGATATTACACATGGAGATTAAGCCCCTCATTGGGTAATCTAGTGTAGTAGTTGGCCATGACAAATAAAGGGATTGGATATTAATGGTGGTTCAACTAAACCACACACACCCCTTTTTTGTTATCTAATGTGTGTTTGGGCACTAGTGTAGAAAACGAGGATTTTATCATTGCAGACCTATTCATATAAGCATTCTCAAACAACAAAAAGTACAAGAGGGCATCAAATATGAAGATGAGGTGACATAGATCATCACAAAGCGTAGAGTAACACATGCCATAAATATAAAACTAGATAGAACCATTATAATTTAGTGTTTGAACATAATGCTAGTTTCCATGAGGGTTTTAGCACTCGATTCCGTAGATAAATCAGATTGAGCTATGTCACAACCCAATTTTCCGAGATGCAAATCCAGATCAACCTGGGAAGCATTAGGGAAAACTAAGAGCATTTGTGCTCTCATATTTTTCTATATTTAGCATGCACTTAATTTTATATGTGAAATGTCAATTTAATTATTTGATTAACTATGTTCGATTGCATATGCATACATGTACGCACACACACATGTATATTCTCAAAATACAGTTGTATACATTTATTTTCTTTTGAGTTGTTTGTATTTTTTGTCCCAAAAATTTCTCCATCATAATTTAAATATATTCTCAAAATTCATTGACCTAATATTTAAATGCTCTTGAAAACTACTACAAAAACTAATCATGAAAACATATATAGAGTATAACGTGCTTTCAATTGACTTAAATAATTAAAAAATAATAATTGCATAGAAAGGAAATATGCATGTGGGTGTTGGATTTGCATGTGCTCAACAAAAAAATAATAACGTTTATTGAAATATATTCTTAATGATCCCACCAGGGATCAAGTTTTGTTGATTGCAAGGCCTCGAGATACCCGACACAGTTGAGGCTAGGATCATGCCCTGGGTGATTTTGATAGCATGAATGCACCTTACTCATAGTTTTTTAGTTGAAGATGATTACTGGTTTAGCTTCTTCGCTTACTTTGAATTTTTGAATCTATATATTCACTCGAGAAATTAGGTATAAATGTCATTAAACTATGTAATCCAATGCCCAATTATAACACCCTTATAGGTGCTCAATAAATAAATAAACATATTGGCACATCCCAGCTGGTTTTTATTTAAGAAAAGTATCAAATTGCAAGGAAGTTAGTGTAATTTGCAAGACTAAAGTTAAAAGCATGGCATAGAGTGAATAAATAAACTTAGTGCCTTTGTCAAAATAGTGGAAAAGGGATTATGGCTTTTATAAACATGTTGGTTCTTCACTCAAACATATGTAAATGTTGTACTGCCAATAATTCTAACAATTACTTTATCAAATGAAATTAATTATTCCACATTCATGTTATTTATTCTTATCAAAATTGAAATATCGTAAAATTATATTCATTTTATTTATTCCACATTTATTTTATTTATTCCAATCAGAATTGAGCTATCATAACATGAAAAGCTAAATTGAACTGATTTGATGCCCTAAGTTGAGATTTTTGGAAATATGCATGTGCCATGCATTATTACTTCCTTCCGTAGCTTTTTAGGAGAAAAAAAATTAGATTTAGTTTGCTTTAGTTAACTCTAGCTTTTTCCTATTATTAGGAAGTCAATTTAAATAATAGAAATTTGCTTTATTGCATGCACAACATGCATTGTTTTAAAGCACAATTTAGATTTAGAGTGCTCTATTTTTAGAGTTGTAGGTGGTTATTTAATAACATCAATTGTAATTGTTTTCTATGGATGGTGCATTGAAAGCAAACATCTACACGCACATCTTGAATGTAATAAGCCGAAGCTCTAAGTATGAAGATTTTATTAATAGAGAATGCACAATAGTGTTTGTTTGATGTTTAATCTGTTATTTGCATATTGTTTTATTGTGCTATTTATTTTCTTTATGTTGTTCATTATATAAGACTATAGAGATTTTCTACAAATCGGTATCAAAGCAGGTTATTCCAGCAGTTTATTAAATTGTAGCAAGCTATGGCTTCTACATCCGGTATGCAGACATCACATTTTAATGGAAAGAATAACGAGTACTAGTCATTAACTATGAAGGCGTTATTCAGATCTCAGGATGTATGGGAGATTGTTGAGGATGGGTACACAGAGCCCTTAGATGTAGCAGCGTATATTGTACTTTTACAAGAAAAGAAATATACTTTGAAGGAGTTACAAAAGAAGGATGGAAAATATCTTTTCTATATTCATCAGGCAATGCATGAAAGCATTCTTCCTAGAGTGGTAGCATCTAATCAAACAAAGACCGCATGTGACACACTTCAAGTTGTATATCAAAGTAAGGAGAAATTAAAAACCACCAAGCTACAATTACTTTATAGAGATTTTGAGAATTTAGCAATGAAAGATTAAGATTCTATAGAATCATTTTTTACTTATGTAGTTGGATTAGTCAATCAAATAAAATCCCATGGTGAGACTGTTGAAGACAGAAGGATTATTGAAAAAATTCTTAGCATTTTGCCTAAGAAATTTGATCCTTTAGTTGTTGCTATTGAAGAAACTAAGGATCTAAGTTAGTTTTCTATTGATGATTTGCATGCATCACTAATCAATCATGAAAAAAGGATGAATAGATCACATGCAAGTGTAGATAAGGATTTTGCATCTTAGACAACAGGTATTCATGGAAAAATAAGAGGTAATTTAAGCCCAAGAGGCAGAGGAAGAAGTCCTTCTAGAGGACGTGGCAGGGGTTCAAACCTAGGTGGAAGAGGACAAAATAAAGAACAAAGTTATGGTCAGAGACAAGATAAGTCTCATGTTCAGTGTCATTATTGCAAGAAGTATGGGCACTATGCTTATGATTGCAAGAAAAAACAATATGATCAGGAGAGGCAAAATCAAAATCAGGTTGGAAGTTATATTTCTAAACCTATGTTTATTGCATGCACAAGGATTGCCAAAGCAATACATTATTTATCATCTATTGAGTGCAATTTATCAAAAGATATTCCATGTGATGTATGGTATTTGGATTCAAGTTCCAGTAATCACAGGACAGATAATCTATATTTGTTTTTTAGTGTGGGTGATTTAGTTAAGAGTAATTTAACTCTTGGAAATAAAAATATTGTGTCTGTAAAAGGAAAAGGCATGGTTAGTATTATAACAAGACAAGGGAAACAAACAAGTATGCAAGATGTTTATTATGTTGCAAGTTTGAAACATAACCTTATGAGTATTGGACAACTGGTACATAAAGGATAATGAGTCTATATGAAGGATAATGAGTGCGTGATTTTAGAAAAATCTCCTAACACTCAATTGATTGAAAATGTGAAGATGAGAAGCAATAGGATGTTTCCCTTAATTTTAAAACCAAGAAAAAATAAGAAATCAGATCTGTTTGTAGCAAAAACAACAGTTTAGTTCGCAGCCACGTCCTGCAATAAGTCAAATCAGCCTTCTACTGAGTCCTACGCTAAGGTAATAGAGTCCTGCGCTGAGGTAACAGAGTCTTGCGACAATGCAAATCAGGCCTACACTACAACAAATGAGTCCTGCACTGGTTCTTGCACAAATACAATTGAGTCCTACGCTGAAGGAACACAATCAATTTTTCATCCAGTCATGAAAGATGAATCGTGGTTTTGGCATCTAAGGTAAGGACATTTGAATTTTGGAGGTTTGAATTTACTTCATAGAAATAATATGGTTAAAGTTTTTCCATTGATTCAGAAACTGGAAAGGGTATGTGAAGGTTGTATTTTGGGGAAACAACACAGAGATTCTTTCCCAGTTGGAAAAATAGCAAGAGAAAATGCACCACTTGAAATTGTGCACTCAGATTTATGTGGGCCCATGCAAACAACTTCTATTAGAGGTGGTTCATATTTTATGACATTCATTCATGACTACACAAGGAAGACATGGGTATATTTTTTGAGACATAAATCAAATGCCTTTGATACATTTCAGCAGTTCAAGGCATTAGTGGAGAAGAAAAGTGGATACTACATCAAAGTTCTCATGACAGACAAAGGAGGTGAGTATGTTTCTAATGAATTTATGAGTTTTTGCATATAGCATGGTATACGCAAAAAATTTATTACCAGGTATACACCACAGTAGAATGGTTTGTTCGAGAGGAAGAATAGAACCATTATGGAAATGGCAAGAAGTATGTTGAAGGAAAAACATCTTCCAAATGACTATTGGGTAGAAGCAGTAAAAACTTTTGTTTACATTTTAAACAGGTGTCAAACAAAATTTTTTGGGAACATGGTTCCTCAACAAGAATGGACTAACAGGAAACACAATGTTTCAAATTTTAGAGTTTTTGGTTATGTAGTGTATGGACATGTACCTGATGAGCTAAGGAAGAAGTTGACAACAAAGGAGAAGAGTGTATCTTTGTTGGGTATTCAGAGAATACAAAAGCATACAAGTTGTACAATCCAATCACTGGAAAGGTTGTGATCAGCAGGGATGTTCAATTCATTGAAAATGAAGCATGGGATGGAAGTATAGAGACAATAATAAGTATAACAGTAGCTATTCCACATGATGATATGGCTGATGAAACTTTAGAGTAGCAAGGTACTGTATCTACAAATCTTAGAAATATAACACAAGTCGTAGCACAAGCTACACCTCCATCTACAATTCGGAGGTCTCCAAGATTTTATCCATATTCAGCCATGAAAGAGACACCATAGAGAACATCAGAAGCTACTCCATCACCACAAAGCAATCCTACATCGAATAGTCTTGCGCAACAGAAAACAAGAATTCTAAGTGAGATTTATAATGTTGATATAACTAATTCATTTTCAGTTTTTGCATTGTTTTCTCAAGCTGCAGATCCAATATATTCTGAAGTGGCTATAAAAAAAAGTTTGGGAAAAAGCCATTGATGATAAGATCGATGCTATAGAGAAGAATCAAACATGGGAGCTAAAGGATCTTCCAAAAGGAAAGGACATGATAGGAGTCAAGTGGGTCTACAAGACCAAATACAATGTTGATGGAAAAGTACAGAAACACAAAGCAAGGCTGGTAACAAGAGGTTTTACGCAACAATATGGAGTTGAATACAATGAAATGTTTACACCAGTAGCACATTTGGATATGGTAAGAATGGTTTTGACAATTGCAGCTCAAAACAAATGACCTATTAATCAGATGGATGTAAAATCAACATTCTTGAATGGTTTCCTTGAAGAGGAAGTTTATGTGAATCAGCCAGAAGGTTATGAGATTGAATGTCATGAAGGAAAGGTATACAGGTTGAAGAAAGCACTCTATGGTCTCAAGAAAGCACCTAGAGCTTGGTACAATATAACATATTCTTATTTCATAGATAATGGTTTTTAGTAGGAGCAGCAGTGAGCTTACCTTATACACCAAGATAAATGAGCAAGGTAAGATTCTTATTTTTTGTTTATACATAGATGATTTGATCATTACTAGAAATCTATCTACAAAGTCATTCAAATCAGCCATGAAGAAGAATTTTGAGATGACAGATCTTGGTCTTATGCATTACTTTTTGGGAATTGAAGTCCAACAATCAAAAGGTGAAGTTTTTATCTCACAAGAAAAGTATGAAAATAATGTTTTGAAAAGGTTTAACATGTTGAATGGTAAGCTAGCGCAACACCAGTTGCAGTAGGTTTGAAGTTGAGCAAAGAGGATGAAGGATCATTTGTGGATCCAACATCATTTTAAAAAATTGGTTGGAATTCTTATGTATTTGATGGCCACAAGCCCTGACATTATGTATGGTGTGAGCCTCATATCTAGGTTCATGGAATATCCAAAAGATTCACATTGGCAAGTTGGAAAAAGAATTTTGACGTATGTGAGTGGAACAAAGAATCATGGAATTCTATATTCAAGTTTAGATGAGTTTAAATTAATTAGTTATATAGATAGTGACAGTGTTGGAAGTATAGATGATAAGAAAATCACATCCGGCTATACTTTTCACTTTGGAACAGGAGTGGTTGCATGGGCATCAAAGAAGCAACCCATTGTCACATTATCTTCAGTAGAGAAGAGTATGTAGCAGCAACAGGAGCAACATGTTAGGTTGTTTGGATGAGAAGAGTGTTGATAGATTTACAACAGAAACAAGAGGACTCTACACTGATTTTTTGTGACAACAACTCAGCCATAGCATTGTCCAAAAATCATGTTTTTCATAATAGGAGGAAGCACATTGATACGAGGTATCATTTCATCAGGGAGAAGGTAAAAAATTCAAGGAAATTCATCTAGAATTTTATAGATCTGAAGATTAGTTTGCAGACATTTCTACAAAGTCTTTGACAAAGGAAGTTTTTGAATATTTGAGTGATTGTTTGGGAGTTTTTGATCTTGCATTTGGTAGATCTGAAAATGCAAACACAGCTCCAAAATAGTAAAAGCTACATGTTTGAAATTAAGGGGGAGTGTTGGAAATATGCATGTGTCATGCATTGTTAATTTCTCCCGTAGCTTTTTAGGAGAAATAAATTTAGATTTAGTTTTCTTTAGTTAACTCCAGCTTTGTCCTATTATTAGGAAGTCAATTTAAATAAAAGAAATTTTCTTTATTGCATGCACAAAATGCATTGTTTTAAAGCACAGTTCAGATTTAGAGTGCTATGTTTGTTGAGATGTAGGTGGTTATTTAATAACATCAATTGTAATTGTTTTATATAGATGGTGCATTAAAATCACACAGCCGCACGCACAACTTGAATGTAATGAGCCGAAGCTCTGAGTATGAAGATTTTATTAATGGAGAATGCACAACAATATTGGTTTGATGTTTAATCTGTTATTTGCATATTATTTTATTGTTCTGTTTATTTTCTTTGTTGTTTGTTGTATAAGACTGCATATATTTTCTACAAAGATAATTATGATCTGATCATGATCATAGTTAATGCTAAAAATCACTTTGGATAACAGCTATGAGTATTGATATATAGTAGATATTTTCTATTTCACTGGTTAATTTTATGAAGGAAAAGAAGAGAGTGAACCTGACACTAGCCCTACAAAATCAGATCAAAAATCTTTAACAAACATATGATTGTTTCTATTCTCTTTAGAAACAGTCTTTTTTTTATCAATATCATTTATTCTATGATTGCATTCCCTCCTCTTCATGTATCTTGTGTCCGCATTCCCTCCTCTTCATGTGTCTTGTGTCCCCAAGTACATTGTTGCAATATAATTAATATTTTTGTCGTTAAAATATTTCAACTGAAAAGATGGTAATTATGTCCGAGAAAATTGTTAGATATGTGACAACAAAGTTAAATGTTAGATCTTTTTGCAGTGGTATGTAGCCCATCTCCTAGAGGGGTGGTGTGGGGGTCTTGCACCTCACAATTATCATAGGGGGTCCAGGGGGCTGATGACATGTTATGGAGTCCCTGAAGTAAAAATTAAAGATTCAATTCCTTATTTCTAGAAAGAGGAATATAACCGAATTATATTTTTATGAAAGAAAATCCTAATGACATTTTTCCACTCTATCATTAGGAGGAATTCTAAGTGTACTTCGCCAATTATGTATATTTATCTTTGCAGACAGCCAAAGTATTTAATAACGAATTTGTATGTAATTTATTCATTTGGAGTTGATAAAAGCTTGATATCTTGCACCAGTGGATGTTTCCCAAAGCACTTAACTGGGTTTTACCACATAAATCTGATGTTTGTCTCTAACATGTTTGGTATTCTATATATTTCTTTTATCTCTATCTTTATAAACAATTATTTTATTATTCAATTTTCTACTTATTCATTACTGCAAAATCTGTAATTTCATAACATTATTCACCATATCAGACCTTTAGGTGCCTAATATTTCTTTCTACCCCAATTATGTCAATAAGAGCCATGAATTTGTTTACCTCATATTCTCTCTTGCGCCTCTTAATTCAAACCACAATTACCAAATCTGTAATTAGAGATGAATTTAGGCAACGGTTAACCGGACTTTTTCATGTGGGCTACGAAAAATATGACTGTCTGGCAATGGCTATCTGAATTATTAATGTGGGTAATGAGAAAAGTTGAATTATGGAAACGGATTTGTGATTTTTTTAATGATGGTGGTGTGGCCAATACTTTTTGGAAAATGTGTATGATGATGAAATCTTTATGACATAAGCTGGGAATCGCTTTAACACGTTTAGCCTGCAACTACTATTGAGCGCGTTCTTAGAAATGGTTGGCAGCTTGAATGGTTGTATGTATTGATATGTAGGATTTGACAAATTGAGAGACAATAGTCATACTTTGAACAGTGTAAAAGGCCAAAAAGCTGCATTACGTCAGAATGTGAGCGTCCGCGATGGAAGAAAATGGGTATAGATGAATATCAATTTGATCCTTTCAAGAAATTGTGAGAAAGTACTTGTTAAGTCGATAGGACTGTTTATACTAGAGTAGTAGGATGGGGATGGTATGGTAAAAAATAGCAATTGTATGTAGTGGGCACAGTTCAGATGCCAATACGGAAACCGTCAAGTGCAAGGAAGCAAAAGCAGATTTGGAAAAGAAAGATGAATAGTGGAGACACTTTGGAAGAGCATGTGGGAGGTGCATTGGTGCAGACCGTGGAGATGTGTTGAAGTCATTGTAGGCGAACTGCTAGTCTTTTTAAAATTATTTTGACTCATGGAGCTAGACAACCATATTTGAGTACCGTGAGAATAAGAAAGATAATGCAAAGAGGAAGTGTTAAGGGCCCAGAATCTAGTGATCGTCGTGAAAGTGTCGACTTTCATTATGTGCGTCCAATATCTATAGTTATTTTTGCAATGTTAGAGCTTGAGCTTTGTGAATTGGTGGAGTCCATGTCATTTTAAAAAGGAGTTGCACGTGGTTCCTTGTTAGAATTAGTAGAAGAGGAACATGAAGGGGGTTGCTAACATCCCATGATTTCCTTCTTGTGGTACTCGACTAAGTCCTTATTTGCAAAAAAGAGATGCCATGAAGGAAAATCTTTTTTCATGTTCCAATAAAAGAGAACTAGTATGGGACATGGGAATTTTCCAATGGTGGAAATGGGCTTTAGTATTTTGAATGTTGAGAAGTAGATGACAAGATGATACTTGTGTTGAGTGGGAATATTGTTTGCAAAGTGACAAAAAATTCAAAACTCCTCCAAAGGGTCACATGAAGTGTTGAATAATATCAAATGCAAGTTAATACTCAAGCAACAAAGGACTTGAAGTTGGAGAGGAAGTGTTTTTTTGTGAGATGGCAGAATATGTTTAACTAAACTCTATGAATCTAAAAGAAACGCTGAACATATCCGATGTTCCAATAATAATGGATGTGGATGTCATGGTAGCTAAGCATTTCCTAGTCATCAAGGCCCGTGTTTCTAGTGTAGAGATAGGTAGATAGTTTCCTTTCATCTAATTCAATAGGAGCAATTTTTTTCACATTCCTCAAATAAACCATTGTTTGAACTTTGTATTGATATGAAAGGGGTGTGAGTAACATGTTGTGAGTGGTAGGAGATGATTAGAAACTATGGGTTATAAATTGTATTTGTTTTGTTGATGCCCCATTGTTAGCAATGTGCTTTGTGGATCATGAGAGACTAATCCATTTCAAGGGGCAGTTATTTGTGGCTTCCTTAGCTAATTAAAGATTATATAAAATTTTAAGGGGGTGGAAATTTCAAGCAATCCTAACATAGTATTCAAACTTGATAATGAAAAAGGAAGGTAGTTTTGGATGTTTAGCACTATAATTGCAGACAACGCAAATAATTTCACAAATCACACCATTGAATAGACTAGATTTGACCCCAAGTTGGTAATAAACATATCCCATTTCCCATAGTAAAAAAGATGTAAACACTCAAATTTGGTAATTTGCACTTTGGAAACCCTTGATTTTGTAAACACAAAATCTATGCACTTGGGTACATTTCTAGCATGTTATCATGATTCCTATGAAATAAAATTAGTAATTGACAACCCCCTTTAGCCTTTTGCTTTGGCATATACTTTTATTGGCTTTATACATCTTTCATTCTTGTTGGCATTTCACTATTTTATCTTTTTATGGCCTGGTACACTGGCACCTAGTTGGGACACTAGCGCCAGGTGCTCCCGTACTCCTAGGCGCTCATTTACCTTTTCACCTCTTTCCTATCCTTTTGGACCCCTTACGCTTATTAATTAATTTTTACTACTTTGGGTCGGTCTTTCATTTGTCAATTACGAAATTCAAACAAGGGAACATATAAATACACAGTTATGTTTTCAAAATAAAAGACTAAGCATTAAGCATTACATATTATCACCTAAGCTTGCATCCAAAGGCACAAAATCACTTCAAGGCATCCATCTAGCACACTCATTCAAAGGAAAAGGGTTGTATTCTTCTACATACAGAGCATAGGAGGGGTAGTCTATTCTATTTCATCCCACACATTCTATGCACCTACTAGATTCTAGATCTAGCCCGCTATCATAGTGCAACTTACACAAGGGCATCCTAGGGAATCATTACACACACATTCACAAATAACTAGATAGATTCTAAGATGTACTGTTGCGCTTAGTCGTATGTTTATTCTTTGGGTCACCGTGGGGTTAGTTTGATTCCCCATTCTTTATTTTCTTTTTTTAGGTTTAATGTGGTTTTTGGGTATTTGTAGGTGAACTCTTTTCTTGTAGGTTGCAGGTACATATGCAGATTAGGAAGAGAATCTAGAATGAAAAACGGAAAAGGATAGCAAACATCACCCAACCTTGAAAGAACCAGATCCACGGAATCTACTTGGACACAAGTGCCTAGATCTAGACACTAGCACTAGGCGTTCCTGTTCTCTCCCAGGAACTTCTGTCTTGTGCAGTTTCAAAGTCTAGAACCCTCATCGAGCCTTTGTGACTCTCTTTCCACTTGGATCCAGTAGTCACATAACCCAGACAACATCCATGTCCTCTGAAATCATCTACATCTCCATATCTCTAGCATCTTCTTAGGGTTTCACATTTGTATATACTTTTTTCTTGTATCATTACTATATTTTATCATTTACACATCATGTATTATAGTTGTTATTCTACAATAAGATTTAATACCATCTATATTATATCATTTAGTGAACCCGAGTCGTGATGAAACCCTTGGATCCCTATTTTTCCTATTCTATCAAATTCTCTTTCATGGCTCCTCGAGTCTCCTTGTATCAATTACTTTAAATGCACCCACCTTGTAAATATGTTCTCTAAAAATCCATAGACACTATATATCTCCCTTGCAATATGCCACCCGCACAAATAAGTTCCATATTTGATCATCTCTATGATGAATCTATTGGTCCTAACAGCACAACTAATTAATTCATTTTTTATTGAATTCAAGATTTATATTGTTTATTTCAAGATAAAATTCAAGCTATGGAACCATGATTACATCTATCACAGTTGAAATCCAACATCTCAAGGAAGCTTCTCAATCCCATGCTAATTCTTCTTCTCCACTTCATTCTAATCCTATGTCTAATACATGTGCTCATATAAATAAAGCCCAAGTCTTACCGCTACCCACATCTCTCAAGTTTGATATAAATGCTAAGAAACATGACATTCTTCCGGAGTTCCTAAATCACCAATTGATCAAATTTCCAACTACTTGTTGCTACCCTCCTTATCAGCTTGCCAAATACTTATGAATCCCATTTTGCAATTATCACAAACTTAATGGACATCATGAAAATGATTACTATGCTTAAAAATGAAGGATTAAGCACCTTGAGTGTTAGGTATTTATTTCATTTACAACACAACATCAGGCTACATTTTCAATTTCTAAATCCCATTGGGCTCCCAAATCAGATCCCTCTATGTTTAGCGATCATCATTCCATCATTGTTATTGTTCCTTCTTTGTTCAGTCAAGACCCACATATCCAACCCAATGTCACGTCACCTCAAAAAATATGTGCCCCATCACCCCCTCCTATCAAGTCCTCTACAGCGTTACTGTAGACACAAAATCACGCAATTTGAGTCATTATTTAGCCTTGATCTCATACTACTATTCATACGGTTCTCAAGTGAAAAAGAGTAATAATTAACCCACGTCTTTGGCCATTTTTTATTACTCTCTATCGTTATTTTTGATCTTACACCCATACTCATCTAGTTGTTACTGGCATACCATGTTTTACCTATTTCTGACTTGGGCACCCTGGTCCCCTCTGGGCACCATAATCCTCTTTACACTTTCCCTTCACTTTTAAGGCACTTTTTAGCCATTTAAGCTTCTTGTTTCTTTGGTGGTTGGCATTTTTGGAGTTACTTACGAAATTAAAGCAAGACAACCATATAAATATAAATTTTTGTGACTATACTGAGGGAAAAAACATTGAGCACTAGCTATCTTCACCTAAGGTTACATCCATAAAAAGCATCTATACCTACATTTACATCCATCTAGCTATTTTACAAGGCACACAAGGTTGGTTCATCTGCATCACACTTTAGAGGACGGGAGTCTATTTTTTCCATGCACACATTTACTACATTCTACATCTAGTTACTTTCTCACTACTTCACAAAGTGTGACTGACATAAGAGCACCTAGGGCACAATAGCACACACACCTAGAACTATATTGGGTATAAGATGTAGTGTAGTGCTCAATGATAAGTCCATTAATTTGGTAGTTGAGGACATTCCGACCCCTTCATATGCATCTTTATTTTTTATGGTTTTGATGCTTTGTCTGTGGTTTTGCAAGTGATTCTTCCATTGTGGGTTTACCAATGCTTCAACGATCATACAGTGACATTCATGCGACAAGGAGAAAACACATGCAAACATATGACTTTCCAGAGGAGGTTTCCAAGTCATTTCTGCAGACCACGTGTAGTCACTTTTCCTAACCCTTTAACTCTGAGGCGTGTCGACATATCACCCAACCTTGACTACGCACTCACTCGAGGTGCACGTAGGTGTTGAGCCCCTCCTTTATGTGAGCTTTGCAAGAATTATCACCATTTATGGAGGAATAGTGCACAGACGCAAATGCATACATTCTATAACAGAGATAAAGAAATTAGATCCAAGCACAGATCCACCATTATATGAATAAAAACATTACATCAAAATAGAGGAATCATTATTTGAACCATGAGTAGTATGAAGAACACTAGGGTTTGAACCCATTAACACAAATATTCAGAAAAAACCATCATATATTGATTCAAAAATGACTGCAGTAGACAAATACATCAAGAATTCCATAAATGGACCAGATACATCACATAGTCTCAGTATTTTCCCATGATGGCTCCATTACATAAGTTATAACAGTGATCACACATATCTCTCCTAGCTCCCCCTATGTTCTTCCTTTACACTTCATGCACTGCTCTACTCTATTCTCGCATGCCTCTCTTTCTCTCCATTCTTACACACACACCACCTTCTCTTTTGTTGTGTCAATCAATCCATAACAAAGGACTCGAAGGAATCTTCTCTTTACCGCCTACTCATCACTCAGAGTGAACGACCTACCAACTGTCATCATGTCTTGCCATAGTCAAGTATCTTTAGCATACAAGTGCCATCTAATCGTAACTAACTTCACATTACAGTTCCTAATCCTGTCATGATAACCATATACTAGAATATTCCTTCATTGAGTTGTAAGTCTCCATGTTCTAGCCTTATCTGAAATCAGATTTGGAAACATCTCCACGTGTCCCTTATTACAACTCCGATCATGGTCCAAAATAAGGCTAAGTCCTAAGCCTATTTTTCCTGGGCACAAACCTTCACGCTTTCCCCAATGTTACTTCCACATGAGTCTTTGCGCCTCATGTGTGAAAAAACCTTTCGCACCTTAGGTGCCTAGTCTCCTTAGGGGCTCAACACCAGGGTTCCTAGATCTTAAACCAAGGCACCCACAGGTGCCCCTATCCCTCTCCAGATGCCCCAATATAGCCAGATAGTCTAGATCTACACATTTCTAGGCTCTTGCATGAAGGTTTCCTCCTCTTGTTCATCCGATCTCCAATACGACATAGTCCAGTGAAATCATCGAATTAGCTAAAGATTTCTCAACCCTTTTTGTGCATCAGGGTTTTACATTTTATTGTTTAGCTTGCTTGGGTTTATTTCAATATTTTATTACTTCATTTATTTAGATAATTAACTACTCCTATAGTTTTAGATTACACTAGAATAAATAAATCTGTTTTAGTTAATCATTTTGGTGAGCCCGACGGATCCAACCCATCCTTTTTGAACATGTCTTCTCCTTATCACGTCATGGCTCAATAATCTTATCCTTCTTTTGCACCAACTAAAGTCTCTCGTATAGTCACTACTGCTGATTTTATGCAAGTTCACATACTCAACATCCTCCTCGCTTTGTTACCCCAAGGGTTAATCCATCCATTAAAGTAGTTTCTACTTGTCATACTCACCCTCCTACGGTTCCACCCACTACTCTTCCTCCCCCTATCACTCCCTCATCTCCTTTGGATCCTCCTAAGGCTTATGATATCATAGAACAACTTAAAAACACACCATCCAACATTTCTCTCTATGATCTCTTACGTAGTGCACTAGACTTTCATCAAACAATAGAAGTAGTCCTTCATGCCATTCATATAAAAAGTGATAATTTTCTTGTGGCCTTTACACACCTTATACATTCTTTAGGAAATTTTCCACATGTTATATCCTTCACTGATGAAGATCTATCACCTTTTGCTACAAGAAATCCATGTGTAGCATTGCTCATCACTGTTGTCATCATCAAGCACGTACTTATTGATAATGGGTCAACCATCAACCTATGTTCTCATTCTCTTTTAAAACAATTGCTTATTAGCGATAATCTAATTTCTAAGAATTCTACTCTCATCCAAGGATATGATTCTACCACTCGCACATGTTTAGGTACTATTTCATAACACATTCAAGTTGTGCCTAAGACCACTCTCACTTAATTATATTTAATAGATGCTTCATTTTAATTCAATATATTGCTAGGTAGGCCTTGGATCTAAGCCATACAAGTGGTCCCATATATTGTTCATCAATGTGTCCAATTATTATATAATGGATATGAACACACTATTTTGGTAGACCCTGAACCTTTCAAATTATGCCGCATAGACCCCATTAAAACTATGCCTATTCCTCCTAGACAACGTATCCCTTACAATAGTATCAATACATTTGATGTTGGTCAGTCTAGTGCTTCCCACTCATCCACAACTCATAATATTACAATTATTTCTACTCATACTACTGCCATCATTTCACCTACAATGCCTACCTCCTTCCACACTACTACTAAACCTGTTGAGGTTTCCCTTGCTCCTACACCTAGTGCACCTCCTAGAAATATTCTTGAAAAATCTAGACAACATGATAATGTTAACAAAAATGATTTTGAGGATTCAGATGATGTAGTTAATGTTTTCAAACTCACTGATGAAGCATTAGGCTAACTAAATTTTACACCTATTGATGTAGATGACTCTTAATTTAAAGAAAACTTTGTGGCCGATGGCTCAAGTGAATATAAATTCAAGACCCCTCCTTTTACCAATGTTATGATACTCTATCAGCAATATCTTGACACTTTGGACATTTTTCCATCTTCTCCTACACGATTTGCATCTACACCACCACCTTTCACATATACCTTATTGATCAAAAACTCTTTTTGGCATCATATCCTAATCGATCGCAATTGTCTAGATACTATTTGCACACATGGGGGATTTACTAGGCTTGGCTTGAAGCTTAATGACATACTTCCACCGATTCACTCACCACATCTTTACCATGGTTATTTTCATATTACGACCACTTATGGCCTACATGTGTTTCATTTAACATTCTTCGTTGCACGTAAACCTTCCACTTCTCCCTTTACATTGGGGCAATTTTGGCTCGACTATATTGGCGTTCCTTTAGATATAGACCACACTTCTCTCACATTCCCTATGCCATTTAGCAACATATCCATCGGTAATGCCTCATTTCCTAATTATTCTCAAAATATTTCTCTTTGGCATCCACATGACTGTCCACCAGTATCCTTCACTAATGAAGAATATGCCATGAGTGTCTACACCCTATGTTGCAATGGCTCTTTTGCAATCCACCTCATTTTATAGCTTATCAGATCTTGAATGCTTCTCCAGTGGGTTTTAATCATGAAAATGATGATCTGTTAGATAGTCTCACCTAACTATAATCACCACCACACAATTGGGGAGCGTGACATCTATGAAGTGTGATGCAGATGAACCAGACTTGTGTGCCTTATGATGGAGCTAGATGGATGTAAATCTAGTTATAGATTCCTTTGATGGATGTAACCATAGGTGGAGATAGGTAGTGCTTAGTTCTTAGTCCCTCATGGTCACACAAATTTATATTTATATGGTTCTCTTGCTTTAATTTCATAATTAACCCCGAAAAGGTTGACCGCTAAAAATACAAGAAGGTTTAATGACTAGAAAGTGCCCAAACAGTGAGAGGAAATTTTAAAGAGAATCAGGGCGCCTAGGGCACCTTAGTTTTGGCTAGAAACTCCAATCATAAATAGGGAAAACACAGTATGACAGTACAAAATGGGTGAGTATGGGTGTAAGATCGAAAATAATGACTTATTACAATTGAGATACCTTCATTGTGAGTTTCACTCAAAGACATTCTTAATGACAATGAATATCAATAAAACCACCTACACGAGCCAAAAATGTTGGATTCACGTCACGTGTAAGAACTTGAACACCTTCTAGCATATCAATCTCAGATTCTTCATGCATACAATCGTAAAATCCGCTCTCAAGAGTTTAACATTAGTGACCTTATCTTAAAAGAAAACCAAAAAAATACAAGTTCAAATGCTACTCTTAGAGGTAAATTTAATTCAAATTGGCTTGGTCCTTACATCATCACTAACAAACTAGGAGGTGGATTTTATCACCTCGCTACCCTTTTAGGAAATCTAATTACAAACCCACTCAATTTCAAGCATCTCAAAAAATACTACACCTAAAACAACACTCACTACCCGATGACGCACTCTAGTCACATAGTCCATTCTGCAATGTTAAGGGTATACATCACAAATGGACCTCATCACCCTTACACATTGATCATTAAATATTTCCTCATGTGACATAACTAGATTAAGTGATATACGCTTTAGGCTACATGGTCACTTCTTCTAGCATCATCTCGTGATGGACTATATCATCACTTTCACTTGCATCATTTACTGGTATACATTTTAGGATAACTCACCACTTCTTTCTATTCATCTTATTATGATAGATGCTTAGGGTACAACATCATGCACAATTCATATTTAGGTCACATATATTACTACAAAACCACCACAACGCGCTACACACAATAGATAGTTCGACCATTTCCCGATGATGCACTCTCGTTTATGGTTCATTCTTGACTACTAAGGGGGCATAATAAATTAACCTCACTACATATGATTCCATTCACATAGGAGACACACGGCTCCCATCATTCACTCTGCATTCCATTCCATCCATCCACATCATACTGCATTATATGGTTGCATTTACTCTTAATTACACTTTATTTTACATGTGCACTTTATTACATATGGTAGATATATATCTTATATATCATTATCATTTTCAGACACACATGTATGTTCACTTGCTTTCTAGTTATGATCGTAGACTATACAGGGATACTACACATAGCAGGGATGTTTGTCTACTAGTCCCACAATGGCTCCTGGGGACATCCACAATCGTATGCTACATGTGTTATTATTTCATTCTTGTTCATCACACACTAATTTTGTTTATACACTCTTTGACTTACATTTTATCTTTCTAACATGATAGCGGGTGTTTCATGTGCAGCATTTGATTTGTAGGGATATTTTCTTCCATACTTGTTTGATACATTATCTATTATTGCTTGCTTTTAGCTGTGGGATTTGACCTTTATCTTGTGTATAGACTTGTTTTTTTGATGCCACTACAGCCTTGAGTGTCTTGTGACACCGTGAGTAGTGTTCCATGTTTGCAACCCACCTTGTGCGGCCTACATTATCTTCTTGGGTGTTTACATTATCTTCTTATGTTTTAGCTTTCACATTATATGTTTGTCTCAAACTTTTTTTTTACATGCATGTTCATACTAACACTTGTTTTCTAGCTACCTTGTTTATTTGAGCCTTGGTTTCTACCAAGCACATCCCTTCCCCCTGCAGGGCACAATTTTAGTATCAACTGTATGTCCTCTTTTGGGGCCACATTCTCTTATCCGTAATGTTGCATGCACCCCTAAAGAGGGGGCATCATTTGGGTTTACACAAAGTACCGATACAGTTAAGTTTTCAGTTTTTATCTATGACACATTGAGTTATAAAATTAGTGGGTTTAGACCAGTACACTAACTCCATACACAACGGATTTTTCATGACATGGTATCCTTAGCACATTTGGGAGTAGTTAAAGATAGAGGATAAACCAGATCTTCCTCTCTACACTTACATAGCGTCAAATCACCCAAAAACCCTTACAAAATAGAGATCTCTTCACTCTCGGGAAGCAGTTTCAAGTTGGAGGATAAATCGGACTTTTCTCCCTACACTTCTTTGGCTAGTGGTATGAGATCACCCAAAAATATTGCATGACATTAACAGGATCCTTTCTACACCCTTTTTCTCATCACAGATCAGGTGTACATGTTCCTTTTTCATTTTTCGTGCTTTCTTTACATGCGTTTTTACACATTACACATATACATGCGTATTTAACTACTTGATCGTCTTCCCTTTTACACATCCATTCGTATGGGAAGAAAGAATCCAACAACACACACACACACACACACACAATACTAACCATGTAGGTACACTACACACATTGACATTTACACACACGCTTTCACCCTAGGTTCACTCTCATCACTTTTTACACTTTTTACATCTTTAGTCTCCACACTCCATGTTTTTACCACTCCATACTTTGTCTAGTTCTTCGACACACATTATACATCACTCTACATGGATTACCAAGTAGGCTCTATCTACTTTATGTTACCAAGATTTCCATTTTTTGGGTTTCAAAATGGTACTTTAAAAAAACCATAGTTAGGGGATAGCAAGCCCCTCCTCTTTATGGGAGAGGCTCCCTTATTAAAAGCAAGCATCGAAACTTATATACAAATGTACAACTTTCATCGTAAGACTGGACTTCTGGCATCTTGAAATGATTTTTTACCAAAATAGCTTATCAATACAAATGAATGGAAGAACTGAAGAAAGGAAAGAGTAGAATATAACAGTAATTTTATGAAATATAGATAGCAGAGTATAACCTTACATGTACTGAGAAAAGGTGATACAGAACATAATAATTCTCATTCACATCATAAAATATCATTCCATAGACACAAAGTTCTAGAAATCATACCAATAAGAACACAAAGTTTCTTATTACAGAAGATAAATGATCCACATATTTCAGGCAACCAAGAAGAGACAATATATAAGATAGAGAGAAATGGGAAATTCTTCTGTATTGATTGCTTTCGATTCTATTTACACTTCAAAAGTGTCAAAGTCCAACATTTGCAATGATCCAAGCTCTTACATTTATAGATGAAGAGAAAAGAGGAGAAGAAGAGATGGAAGAAAATATGATTTGGAAGCTCAACCACCAACCATCAATGCCCCTGTAAATCTGCCTACAATCTGTCAAATCTGGTTTTGCATGTCTTTGGCGTGCTAAAGAAGGAGGGATGGAAGATCATATCAAATTTGATCTAGTTGAAGCAGTACGATCACATATTAATGGCACAAAATATGTTTTCCATATTTCTACCCAAATCAAGATATCCAATCAGTTCTCCATGTCTGTTTGGTGTTTTGGAGAAGGAAGGACGGAAGATCAGATCAAATTTGATCTGTTTGAAGCGATCAAATCACGTATTAATGGCATGAAAGATGTTTTTCAAATTTCCAACCATCATATCCTACTGAAAACAATATTTTATGCTTTCATGGCTTAGAGGAGACCAAGATCTTTCCAACAATATAAAAAATTTCAAATTTCGAGTACTGAAGTGAAAGTTATGCTCATTTGAATATTTGAATCGAATTCGTACAAAAATGGTGAAAATGCAATTTTCGCAAAATGGACCCCCGGGCCCGAAATTGAAATTGCACCTTTAACGCAAAAGATGCAAAGTGAAAAAGTTTCCCTCAAACCCGCAGGCCCGCAACTTCACTTTTGATATAGGTCTGACACGTGGCTTTACCTGAGTGGTAACAGAATTGTGACTAACTTTTACAATTTTAACCTTTTTCAAAGAAAAGCTCAAAAACTCAAAGTTCTTTACTGACCCGCCTTCCAGCTTTGATTTTCAATGTAAGCTCAACATTTGACTTTATCCCTTGGCATGAGCAGGGCCGCGAGTCACTTTATAACTTTACTTCTTTTGGAAACAAGGGTCAAAATCTCAAATTGCTCTGACAACCTACCTCTCCGCTTTGACCTTCGATGCAGGCTCAACATTTGACTTTATCCCTTGGCATGAGCGGGGCCGCAGGTTACTTTATAACTTTAAGTACTTTATGGAAACAAAGCCAAAATTCCCAAATCGTTCCTAGGGCCTGCCTCTCCACTTTGAATTTTCAACTCATCAAAACAAAAAAAGGGCCTGCCTCTCCACTTCCGCATTGAAACATGACCATGTGTCCCTTTGTTTGAAGAAGGATTTATGTCTAACCTGGGACACGTGGAGGCTTCCCACTCATTTGGAGACTCTGTTTGGACCTAACATTCAGAGGTGTGCCGATTGGACATGTGGAGAGCTAGCGCATGTTTGGGACCTACCTTTGGATTTTCCCCCTGAAAGAGTGTCGAAGGGACACGTGGGGCTTTCTGTTGGTTCTCCTTTCCTTAGTTGATTCAACATCCAGTTCTACCCCTTTTTACTTCTGTAGGACCCTAGACATGTGGAGGGATGGCAATTGTTTGGGGAACTTCTTTTGGCTTCGACCCTAAAGGTGCACTGATGAGGCATGTTTTACCGTCTGCTAGCCTTAGACTTTTCAACGGACGCTTTAACTTTTGGAGGCTCTGACCACATGGCTCATTGGTGCTCATTTGGGGTTTGTCCCTTGGTTCTCACTTCTGAAGTTTCACTGATGAGGCACATGGAGGATTCTGTTGACCCTCTTATACTCATTCAATTAAGCGGTCGGCTCTATCCCTTTTCTGGACCTTGGACACGTGGAGGGATGACGCATGTTTGGGGTCTCTCTTTGGGCCGTGCCTTTTGAATTTGTGCTCATGAGGCACATGGTGCCTTCCGTGGGTTCGTAGCTTTGCCCCAAGTCGACTCGCCTGCAAAGTCTAAGAACTTTGAGCCCTTTCTTCAATCTTCTCCTATGCAATCTGATCTCCTTGGCGTCGTTGGCCTCCTTCACCAACTCTACCCCTTCATTAATGGATTTGGAATGTGGGCTCACATGATTGAACTGTCCCTTCTGATTTTCTTCTGTGTGGGGTCATGTTTGATCAATTTTTCCTAGGGGTAAAGTTGGGATAATAGGCACCAACTCAAAAATTTTGAAACTTGACTTGAACAAATAATGAGAGGAATTTTGAGGGTGACAACACCACTCACCAACATAAAGTGGGGGAAAATGTCGACACTAAATCATGCACTTCGAGTCATTATTTAGTCCTAATATCATACTAATATTCATATTGCGCTTAAGTAAAAAGAGTAATGATTAACCCATGTCTCTGGACAGTTTTGCATTTCTTTATGTCGTTATTTTTTATCTTACACCCGTCATTTCCTGGTCTATACCTTCATAATGTGCTTTCCCCATTTTTGATTGGGGTACTCAGCCAAGACTAGGGTGCCTCAGGTGTCCTTATCCCTCTGCGTGCCCTGATCCTCTCACTTTTTTGGCACTTTATAACCATTTGAGTTTCTTATATTTTTTGTGGTCAACATTTTATTATATTTTTCCCCTTAGGAAAAATTGATCAAACACGACCTTGCATAGGATAAATTGAAAGGTTAGTTTAGTCATGCAAGCCCACATTTCAAATCTAACAATCAGGCTATAGGAAGGCATAGAAATGGAGAAGCAAGGTCAGAAAATGAGTGACTAAGAAATGTTAATGAAGAAAGGATCAAAGTTTTTGGACTTCACATTTCCGGAGATCTCGGGGAAGTGGACAGTTGAAAAAATGAAGAAAGCTAACTCGGTAATTCAAAATCGAGCCCAGAGCGAGTCGAATCAAAGTGAAGTAACAAAGTCGTAGATGGTGCCACGTGTCATCTCAGCGCACTTTCAAAAGGTGCAAAAAAAGTGGAGACCCTAGAGGTGCACAAAGAAAGAAGAGCATGCTAGAGGAAGCCTCCACATGCCTCATAGATGCAACTTCAAAGGTAGAATCCAAAGGCAATCCCCCAACGAGTGCAGGCCCTCCACATTTCTAGTGTCTGAGAAAGTTGCGCCGACCGTTGAAAAGTCCAAGCTTGGGAAGAGCTAGTGGAAGCCTCCACGTGCCTCACCGTCGCAACATCAAAGGTAAAATCCAAAGGTATTCCCCAAATAAGTGCAGGCCCTCCACGTGGTCGGAGCCTGAAAAGGAAGAACCTACCATTGAAAAGTCAAAGCGTGGGAAGAGCCAGCGGAAACCTCCACGTGCCTCATCGGCACAACTTCAAAGGTAAAATCAAAAGGTAGGTTCCCAAATGAGTGCTGGCCCTCCACATGTCTAGGGTCCAATATAGTTTCTCCTGAATAGAAGGAACTTAGCCAAAATAAAAAGAAAGGAGAGTAGACTCATAGACGATGCCAAGTGTTGGCACGTCACATTCCCAGGACCCTCAAAAGGTAGAAAAATATTAAGAATGCATGGGGCTTCGACGTGGATCTTGTACGGACATAATCCAAACCCAAAGAAGTTTGGAAAAGATTGGTGGAAGGTCAATTCAATGAAAGATGAATCATGAAGCCCACAAAGAATTTTAAATAAAGTTCACCATTTTTTAGGCTTTCAGGCTTCTCACCTATCACCATAATGAGGTGAATTCAATGCATTTTCTTGGGTGGTTAGAGTAGTTTTCAAATTTCTTCTATCTCCCTCTCTCATTCCTCCTATATATTGTAAGGGGGGCATTTTTCTAGAGGTTGGAAATTTTTTCTTTGCATTCTCCCTTCTTCTTTGTTCTATAGGTAAATTTGTGGAGTTTCAAACCTCCCATTTAGATTACAATACAAATCTTGCATCTTGGCCATTGTAGTGTACTGTATCAACTCTGGAGCAATAATGCATGTCTGTGGATGATTTCCAACCCTCTATATGTTCATTGCACCTCTTTGATCTCTCATTACAATCTTGGTCACTTGTGCATGGTGGTTGTATGTATTTTTATGGTTTGTGTTTATTTGCAAAGCATGTGTTCAACATTCCTTTGGTGCATCACCTTTGTTAGTTTAGGTTTATTTTCTTGCATCTTTCTCAACCCTGTCTCCCTGGTAAGTTAGAGTATATTTTAGAGTAGACCCTCTGCAAATTGTATGTGTGCATCTAAACAGAGGAATAGGAACCGAGCTTCATCCGGAGAGCTCTCTCGATTTTCAGAGTCCCACACTTTGAGAGATGCTCCATGTTATGTAATCACACTAAGAGTTTTAACCCATCAAGTTGTAGACATTTAGGGGTGTTGTGATTTCACATCAACACAAAATTTTTAGGGTTAATTATGAAATTAAAGAAATAAACCATATAAATATAAATTTATGTGACCATAATGAGGGACCAAACACTAAACACTAGTTATCTCCACCTAAGGTTGCATCCATTAAATGCATTTATAGCTACATTTGCATCCATATAGCTCTGTTACAAGGCACAAAATGCTAGTTCATCTACATCACACTTCATAGGAGGGGAATCTATTGTTTCCATGCACACATTTACTACATTTTGAATCTAGTTACTTGCTCACTACTTCACAAAGTGTGACTAGCACAAGAGCACCTAAGGCACAATTACGCACACACACCTAGAACTACATTGGGTTTGAGATGTAGTGCAGTGCTCAGTGATAAATCCATTAATTTTGAAGCTGAGGATAGTCTGACCCCTTTAAATGCATCTTTATTTTTTGGGGTTTTGATGCTTTTTCTGGGATTTTGCACGTGATTCTTCCATTGCAGGTTTATTGGTGCTTCAATGATCATATAATAAAATTTGTGTGATAGGTAGAGAACACATGCAAACATTCAACGACACTCCAGAGGAGGTTCCTTTTCCATTTATATAGACCAGGGTACCCAGATCTCAAACCACAACTCCCACGAGTGACCCTATCCCTCTCCAGGAGACCCAATCTAGCCAAACAGTCCAAATCTACACTTTTCTAGGTTCTTGTGTGAAGATTTCCTCCTCTTGTTCATTCATTATCCACTGTGACACAGTCAAGGGACATCATCGAATAAGCTAAGTATTTCTTAACCCTTTTTGTACATTAGGGTTTTACATTCTATTTCTTAGCTTGCTTGGGTGTATTTCAGTATTTTATTACTTTGTTTATTTAGTTATTTTACTTCTGCTATAACATTAGATTACACTAGAATAAACAAATCTATTTTAGTTAATCATTTACATATTCTAACTAAGAAACCTCCTTTAAAAATCCATCCTCCATCCTCTCCTCCTATTAAGTCATCTATAGTGTTATCAATCTCAAATAGGCAACCAAAATCCAAAGAAAAGAAACCAGTTCACCCAAAACAAGGTACAATTAGTCACCAACTTACATTTTTTCCGTTAGCCACACAATCTAATACTGGTCATACCCTTGCTCCTACCTACGATTTTGGAAAACATATATTTTATTATGACACATTCCAAAATGCATCATAGATCTATGATCCTCACACACTTGGGGGCATTGTTCTTTCTCCTCCTTCCATCAATATCAAGTTGTCTCTAATATATACTACCACACTTCATGCACTGCGCTTTACAATTAATCTTCCTAAGCACTCCTACGTCTTTGGTACAAATATTGTACCTTCATTACCCGATGACGCACTCTAGTGCTATGGTTTACACTTGAGTTTTAAGGTCACACTTCATTTATGAACCTCACATCATACACACTTCACACTATGTGCTTCACGATACATATCTATGTAATCTACTCTCACGAGCTACACTCATATCCCAATGACACACTCTTATTATATAGTTCATTCTTTACTATTGAGGGAGAATTTATAAATGAGCCTCATCTCATGCACATACACTAGGGGTAACACCTGCTCCTACCATCTTTACACCTTTCAAATCACACCATCACACCCATAAAACATTTTCATATCTTGGTTTTATTTATTCTTGCTATGTTATACTACTTACATATTGCACTTTTCTTACTATGGTATACAGATACTGAGTATGTCATTATCTTTATCATATACACATGCACGTTCACTTGGTCTCTGGAAGTGAAAATAGATCTCTTACAACATTTGACACGATGCATGATCTTGGATACTACATCCCTTTCCATTCCCACTAAGGCTCCTGGGGACATCTACCTTGACTAATCTCACACACTAAAACTTATATTGGTGCATCCTTTACTACTTCTTCTTACTAAAACATTCTTTTCACTGATATATACATGCTTTGACATACTATTTATCTTTCTAACATGCTAACAGGTGCTTCATGTGTAGCATTTTCCTTACATGATTACATATAACAAATGTTATCTGATACATTTTACTTGCTATTATTTTTTATTGTATGATATTGTTTGTGGGCTATGCCCTATGTCTTATGTGTTCATTGTATGCTTTTGGTCATTTCAGCCTTGATTTTCTTGTGAAATTTTGAGTGATGTCCCATGTATGAAATCCACATGTCACAGTCTATCTTTTCATCCTAATTTATTGTTACAATGTATTATATTACATGTTAGCTTTACTTTCACTAGCACTTCTTACTAGTCTCTCGCGTTTTCATGCTCCTTGATTTCTACCATGCACATTCCTTACCCGCTGTAGGTATTCACTCAAATATGCATATCAGATCAGGGTCCTCTCCTTTGGACTGCATTTTCCTACAGTCGTCACATGTACCCCAAACGTGGGGGCATCTATTGGGTGAAAAACTCACCCCTAAAATAGCTCGGAGCTACAATACAAAATTAGCACAGGAATATAGTCACATAATAGTCTAGAATCAGATTTTGACTTCATACAAAGTGAACACTAATGCTCAGTATAAAAAAATAGCACCTGGTGCTTGTGTCCTCCCTTGGGCGCTAATGTCTTGGGGGAATAAACATTCAATTTCATAGTTCAGAATGATCTCCAATAGTTGCATAATAGTTCTACAGTAGAAAACACTTACCTCCAATTACAAAATTCACTTTATCAGTACATTTTAGTTACAATCGAGATTAATCAGAGCAATTAGAACTAATCTGGACATGCCATTTATAGTGGTGTTTATCAAGAAATGTTAGGCAAGGAGAGAAAATCTAGACCTTTCTCCTTGAAACGTTTCTCTTGGCATGAGATAACCCAAAAAATCGCACTTGGCATGAGATTGCCCAAAAAACTCACACTTGGCATGAGATCACCCAAAATCTCACCCTTTCTGTGAGATCACCCAAAAAACTTGCACTTGACATGATATCACCCAAAAAAACTCACACTTGACATGAGATCACACCAAAAACTCACTCTTGGCATGGGATCACCCAAATAACTCACTCTTGGCATGAGATCACCCAAAAACCTCACCATTAGCATTCAAATCCAACATCTCTAAGAAAATCAGGACAAATTTTCTATCTCTTACATTTTTATACATTAGGTGCACACTTTCGTTTTACATAATTTCACACTTTTACTTAATTATAGACATGCATTAATTTGATTAATCATATATGGAAATTTGAATACACTTTCTCTCTTCTTATACTATTTTATCCTTAATACGCAACACGAAACAACTCATATTAGCAAACACACCAGACTATTATGCACATGCTTCACTCTTATGGTCCACTTCCCTTTCCTAGTCTTCATAGTTCACATTGTGATCACTCCACACTTCACTTGTTCAGTCAACACACTATCGGCTACACAATTCTCTAGAGGATCATAAGGTACACATCTTATATCTACTTTATGTTATCGAGCACTCACTCAATAGCATAAAGTGGGGGAAAATGTAAACACAAAATCTTTGCACTTGGGTACATTTCTAGCATGTTAGCATGATTCCTAAGAAAGAAAACTAAGAATTGACAACCCCTTTTATCCTTTTAATTTTCCCTCTATACTCTTATTGGATTTATACATCTTGCACTCTTGCCGAAATTTGACGGTTTTATCTTTTTATGGCCTCATACACTAGCACCCAGTTAGGACACTAGCGTGAGGTGTTCCTATCCTCTTGGGAACTTGTATCCCTCTTTACCTCTTTCTTATCCTTTTGGACCCCTTTCACTTCTTATTTGTGTACTAATTTTAGCATGAACTTGAAAAGGTCATAACTTGTGCTCCGGGTTTCTGTTTGAGTCCATTTTTTTAAACCATCTGTTTCGACGAGACGAACGCACTAGTCAACCAACCATGCTGGTTGGAGCACATTTTAGGACATTTTTGGGCCTAAAATCTGCCATCTAGGGGCCAAAAATTAGGATTTAAGTTGCAGTTCAATTTTTTCCTATTTTAGGGCATTAATTAATTTTAGTCTCTTGAATGTATGGTATGTTAGAAATTTGGCAATTCCTTTAATTTAGGCATGTAAAATATGCATGGAAATTTTTGTGCCTATATGAATAAGCCTGCGAACTTACTAAGAATCGTATGTTCTTATAAACCGCTAAATGTAGTAAACCTTGCCATCTAGAGTAGATTTAGTCAAAGTTAGTTAGATTTTGATTGACAACTAGAATTGTGAGTTGTTTTCATATTTATGAAGAATTGTAATCCATGATTGAATAACGAAGAAGAAGATTTATTCTCTTTTAGTTCAAGATGTGTGCAAAGTAATGAGTATGTGTTAAATTTGGCTACATTATTTGGTATTAGAATGATTTCGAGTCTTGGAGAAGGAAAAAAACAATGGCAGGAAGAGGAAGAGGAAGAGGGGGTGGAATTTCCCAGATGAATAAAAATATGCTGGATCTGCAAAGGCAAGTTGTTGTGCTTGTTGCAACTATAGCCCAGAGAGATAATCAAGGTGGAGATAACATAGATGAAGATGAATTTTGTGAAGATGTGGAAGCACAAGGACCACCATTAGCTTTTGAAGAAAGGATGCTTTAAGCATTAGAAGGAAATAATGATGGGATAAGAGTTTATTTTTTAGAATATGGAGGTGGCCTAAAACCAAAGGATCTAATCAACTAGTTGAGTAGTATGGGAAAACAAATTGAGTGGAAGGATATGTCAGAGGAAAAGAAGGTAAAATTTGCATGCACAAAATTAAAAGGTTGTCCTCTGCTATGGTGGGATCATCTACAAAAGGAGCAATCAAGAAAGGGGAAAGAAATGATTAGGACCTAGAGTAATATGGAGAAGAAGCTAAAATACTAATTTCTCCCTGTGGATTATGCACAAACCTTTTTCAGGAGGTTTCAGAATCTCAGAAAAAACTTATAAACCCTGCAAGAATACACAAATGAGTTTTACAAGTAGTCCATTTGAGTAGAGCATGAAGAAACTAAGGAAAAAATGGCTGAAAGGTATGTAAATGGATTAATATTTTCTATTCAAGATGAGCTAAGCATGAACAAGATCAACAGCATGGAGGATGCCTATCAACTAGATTTAAAGGCCAAAGAAAAAAAACTGTCAAAGTTGTAGGAGATCACCTAGGATGAATAGGGGAGCCTCATTCTCCTTTCGAGATGGTTTCAACCAAGGTAGAGGAGAACAACCTTGTGGAGTGAAAAATCAAGAAGATACAAGAAAATATCTCCCAAATCAGCAAAGATGTAGAGGATTTTGTTGAGGAAGAGGATATGTTGGTGAAAGAGGATGGTAGGCTCCATAAAGACCATTTGTGTGCTACAAATGTGGTGAAGAGGGGCATAGAGAATTTGAATGCCCGCATTATTATACGCATGATAAGAGGAAAGCATACCATCTGAGAGTAAATCTTGTTGAAGCTGAAAAAGAAGAAGATGATCAAGACCTAGAAATTCCACCAGATGTGGGAGAAAATTTGATGATCAAAAGTATGATGATTGATCCAATAAAGGATATCAAGGGGGGTGCATGGATAAGTAAAAATATTTTTAGAACAAGATGCACTTCAGAAGGAAAGGTATGTAATGTTATTATTGATGGTGGTAGTTGTGAGAACATGGTTTTAAGTGAGATGGTTGAGAAACTAGGCTTCCGTTGTGAGAAAAATCCTAACCCTTACCGTATTGCATGGTTTAAGAAGGGTAATGAAGTTACCATTGATGACAGATGGTTATTAAATTTTTCTATTGGGAAAAATTATAAGGATTAGATTTGGTGTGAATTTATTCCTATGGATGCGTGCCATATGCTGTTAGGTAGACTATGGAAATTTGATAGAAAAGTGATTCATGGTGGGGGAAGAATACATATAATTTTTAGAAGGATGGCACAAAAATAGTTTTTATACCTCTTAAGGAAAAGGGAAAGGATGAAAATATGTTTTCTATAAAAGAATTTTTGAAGGAGGTCAAGGCAACTGGGTTTTGTTATGTGCTGGTCACAAATAAGGATGAACCTGTAAGTGCACAAATACCAGTAGAAGCAGTAGAATTAATAGAAGAATTTTCTGATGTTATACCCGATGAGCTACCAGATAGGTTACCACCCAAAAGATATATCCAACACCATATTTATATGATCCTAGGTATTCACTCCCAAATCAAGCAATTTATAGGATGAGCCCGACATTGCATGCAAAGTTGAATAAGCAAGTGACAGAGCTCGTGAGAAAGGGTGTAGTAAAGGAGAGCATGATTCCATGTGCAACACCAACTTTATTAACTCCAAAGAAAGATGTGACATGGATAATGTGCATATATAGTAGAGAAATCAACAAAATTACAATCAAGTATAGGTTCCCAATACCTCACCTTGATGATATGATGGATGTTCTTGCTGGATCTAAATATTTCACCAAGATTGATCTTCGAAGTGGCTACCATCAAATTTGGATCAGAGAAGGAGTTGAGTGGAAAACAACATTCAAGACAAGGGATGGATTATATGAGTGGTTGGTGATGTCATTCAAGTTATCTAATGCACCTAGCACTTTTATGAGGTTAATGAACACTGTGTTGTGGGAGTACAATGGTAAGACTGTTATGGTTTATTTTGATGATATCTTGATTTTTAGTAAAACTAAATAAGAATATTTGAGGCATCAGAAGGTGATATTTGAAGTGTTAAGGAAAGAGAAACTCTATGCAAATTTGAAGAAGTGCACGTTTATGCAAGAGAGTTTGGTATTATTGGGTTTTATTATTTCAGAATATGGGGTACATATGAAATCAGAAAATATTAAGGAAATAATTGAATGGCCTACCCTACGAAGTATAATGGAGGTATGAAGCTTTCATGGTTTAGAAACATTTTACAGAAATTTTATTAAAAAATTTAGCAGTATTGTAGTACCTATAATAGATTTCACAAAGGGAGGGGAGTTTTTGTGGACAAAGCAAGCTGAGGATAGCTTTCATTTCTTGAACAAGAATGTGATAGAAGCACCTATTTTGACACTACCAGATTTTGTTAAAGTGTTTGAGGTTGATTGTGATGCCTCACATGTGGGTATTGGTGTTTTCCTAATTCAAGAAGAAAGCCAATATCTTTCTTTAGTGATAAATTGAATGAGGTAATAAAGAACTACTCTATTTATGATGTGGAATTTTATGCAATTGTACAAGCACTGAGGCACTGGAGGAATTGCTTAGTGCCTAAGGAGTTTGTGTTATTTAACAGACCACATATCCCTAAAGTATGTGAATGCACAAAATAAGTTGAATAGTAGGCATGGAAAGTGGGTATAATTTTTGCAAGGTTATACTTTTTCTCTAAATCATAAATCAGGAAAACAAAACCAAGTTGCAGATGCATTGAGTAGGCATGTGACTCTATTTACAACTATGCAGAATGAGGTGGTTGGTTTTGAAGCAATAAAATATTTGTATTTTTCTTATTCTGATTTTAAGGATATTTTTGAAAGGTTAAGTAGACCATTTTCAGCCGATGCAGTAGATTTCTGAGACGATTACCTTTTGCAAGATGGCTATCTATTTAAGGGGTGAAAACTATGTATTCCAGTTGGGTCTATGATGGATAATATAGTGAAAGAGCTGCATAGCAGAGGATTGGCTGGGAACTTTGGTAAGGATAAGATGATAGCCTTGGTAGAAAATAAATACTATTGGCCAAAGCTGAAAAAAGATGTGGTAAGATATGTGGAGAGGTTTTGAATTTTCCAAGTCTCGAAAGGCCATGCACAAAATACAAGGTTGTATATGTCACTTCCTATTCCCAAAGGATGGTGGAAAGATTTTAGTATGGATTTTGTTTAAATATTACTAAAAACACAATGATGTAGTGACTAAATTTTTGTGGTTGTTGATAAGTTCTCCTAGATGGTTCCTTTTATTTTCTGTAATAAAACTAGTGATGCATCAGGAGTAGCAATTTTTTTTTTAGAGAAATTATTAGATTGCAAGGTGTCCCAAAAACCATCACTTTAGATAGGGACACAAGGTTCTCAATTCATTCTGGAGGAATTTATGGAATAATTTGGGAACTAAGCTACATTTCAGTTGTGCCTATCATCCTCATATTGATGGGTAAACAGAGGCGGTAAATAGGAGCTTGGGAAACTTGTTAAGGTGCATAGTTAGTGAGAAGCCAAAACAATGGGACTTAGCATTACCACAATCTGAGTTTTCTTATAATAGCTTAGTAAATAGATACATACGAAAGTATCCATTTTTATATTTTGTATGGGAGTAATCCAAACATGGTGTTAGATATGGTGAAACTACCAATTGATGACAGAGTCAGTGATTATGTAGAAGAATTTTTTGAACATATACAACAATTGCAGGAAGAAGTGCGGAAGAAGCTGTAGAATAGTAATGATAAGTATAAGGAAATAGTATATGTGCACAATGAAAAAGGAGGAAGAAGTGGATAAAATTTTAGACAAGAAAACAGTGAACACACGACATGGGAAATAAAACAAATATTTGGTACATTGGAAAGGATTGGAACAATAGGACAATACATGGGTCACAGGGTGGGAGATCAAGAAGTTGGATGCAAATAAATGGAAGAAATTTGAAGAAGAAAACTTGTAGGAGTTGTGTTTTTTTCAAGTAGGGGAGAATGATGCACTAATTTTAGCAAGAACTTGAAAATGTCATAGCTTGTGCACCGATTGTCCGTTTGAGTCCGTTATTTTTTACCATCTATTTTGATGAGATGAACACGCCGGTCAAACCACCCTACTGGTTGGAGCATGTTTTGGCACATTTCTAGATCTGAAATCCGCCATCTGGGGGCCGAAAATTAGGATTTAAGTTGTAGTTCAGTTTTTTCCTATTTTAGGGAATATTTAATTTTAGTCTCTTCAATGTATGGTATGTTAGAAAGTGTGCAATTTCTCTAATTTAGGAATGTAGGAGATGCGTGGAAATTTTTGTGCCCGTCTGAATAAGCATGTGAACTTACTAAGAATAAAAGGTTCTTGTAAACTGCTAAAAATAGTAAACTTCACCATCTAGAGTAGATTTAATCAAAGTTAGTTAGATTTTGATTGGAAACTCGAGTTGTGAGTTTTTTTCCTATTTATGAATCATTTTAATCCATGATTGAATAATGAAGAAGAAGATTTGTTCTCTTTTAGTTCGAGATATTTTTAGAGTAATGAGTATGTGTTAAAGTTAGCTACATTACTTAATTACGTTTTACTACTTTGGGTCGTCCTTTTAGTTGTCAATTAAGAAATTCAAATAAGATATCATGTAAATACACAATTATGTTTTAAAAATAAAGGACCAAGCACTAAGGATTACATAATATCACCTAAGCTTGCATCCAAAGGCAAAAAGTTAAATTTAAATTGTTAATATTTAAATTCTTTTTGCATCTAGGTCATCATGTATCTTCAAAACTCCTAGTGGTTCGAAAAGTGTTTCAATATTAGTTTTATGACATCTATGAGAGTAATTTTGACATGGTGGAGAGTACTTATATAAATAGTAGAAACATAAATTTAGCTGAAAGATGTATTTGGAAACAATGGAAAATCAATAAAATACATATTAAAGTTTTAAAAGTGGAGAAGATCACAAGTTTCTAAATGATCTTAAAAAGTATTATAAACATACTTATAATTATTAGTTTATGAAGTGCATTGATGATTATGAAGAATATATGCTTAAGGAATTGAATACATATATTATGGATTAACTTTATAATATATATTATTACATGATGAATTTTTTATTGATTCGGTTTTATAAGACTGTAGACACCTAAATTCCACTCTTGCAATCTTATTGCCAAAACACACACAAATCACACTCATTCTTATCAATTCCTTTATAATTAGTGATTTTTGCGAATTAACTAACATTTCTTACCACTTTGGTCAGTTAACAAGCACTTTTTTAATCACCAAATCCCTTTCGCATTCAGGATGCCACTTTACGATGAATCTTAAGCCAAAATCCTCTTCAAAACATACAATTAGCATTTATTAGCTCATTAAGCCTATTTTCCCCTTGTTTTGATCAATATACCCTACTATTGGCTCAAACGCATCTTCCAACCACTCAAAATCACCCCACTTTCCTCCACAACATCTCAACAAGCTTCAAAAGCTTATCCTAGCCTCCTAATTGACCCTAAGCAGTTGATTAAGGCTCCACACAACTTAATCACTTGTTAATTAACTAATTTTGATTATAAAAGCTTAATCATGATTAACAATTCTAATATGATTTGGGGCTTTTAGTCCCACCTGTACCAAAATACAAGTTTTTCCCAAAAATGAAAACTATAAAAAGAATTCACCTCATACCTTAATACTTTACACCATGCTTTGATTTGCACCTCTTAAATGAAATATGATTTATAGCCAAGTCCAATCCTTTCCTAAAACGTTCAACAAGGTTAGTAGATGGATATCTAAACTAACTTAATAAGTCATTTGGGGAGGCCATTTCACCTTGTTTAGAGTAGCAATCATACCCATTTGATTGTCATCTTACATCTATTTAGGCCCATGTGTTAGGTAATCGAACATATTAATATGCATGTTTAGTTAGATTTTGAATTAGATTCATGTTAGTTAAGATTCCTTTAAGCTTCTATCTTAATGTTACATTCCTAGACTTAGGACCTTGACTAGAGGTGGTAATGGAGTTAGCCTTCTTTAGTTAGTCATGTAATTTTCTTTGCAAATTTTAGGGTGCTTTCAAAGACCTATACATACTTATTTGTGAACTAGATAAATACAATTAAAGTATATTACATTTTTCACACACACACACACACAGAGGTTCTAACTTCTTATTTTTAATATTAAGTTTTTAATTTTCACTTTTCAAATGATTTTTCATACATTAGTAATAATGATTTTATAACTATGTTGAAATAAGAACTCAAATACAATAATATGATCTTGAATATATAAAATCTTATTTTTAATTTAAAACATATAAAATATTATATAGAAAAATTGTAATAATAGTGTTGAATCTAGAAAATATTTGCAAAAACATAACATGTTGATCAAATCTAACTAGAACGAAGAACCAATTTTCTACACTAAATAATATATTGAATTATAATTATATAATTTATATATTTATAGAAGCCTTTACAAATGTGCCATGAGGATTTTTTCAAATTATGAGTATGTAGTTTGAGATTGGAATGTTATAACTAGAAGTTTCTTGTGCTTGTAAACATTCGAATACTACTAGCATAAATCTACTTGCATTTGGAAATTGGGAAGGAAATATTTAGTAATCATTTTCCTTGTATCAAAAAATATATGAATATGAATATTGTTATCCCAATTTTACCCCCTAGGTGAAAATGGTCAAACACGAGCTTGCAGAAGAAAAATGGGAGCAGATTTAGCCATAGAATTGGCTAAGGAAAGAAGAAACCGTGGAAACCTCCATGCATCCCAACGATGCACCTCTAAGGGTCAGATCCAAAAGGGGTCCATGAACAAGCGCAGGCTTGCCACGTGGTTAGAACCACAAAGGGACAGAGTGGGACATTGAAAATTCTAAGGCCAGTGAAAGGAGCCACGCATCCCAACGACACAAATTCAAAGGCGTGACCCAAAAGGCAAGACCCAAACAAGCGCAAGCCCCCCATGTGTCTCGAGTCAGACATGTTGTTCCACCAAATAGAAGGGACTCGGGCAGAACACAAAGGAAACATCATTAGGGTCATTGGAAGCCTCCACGTGCCTCATCTGTGCATCTCCAAAGGTTGAATCAAAAGGTGGCCCCCAATTTTACGCGAGCTCACCATGTGGCCAGGTGTTCAAATGGGGGTAAAGCTGGCTGTTGAATCAAATAAGGAAAGAAGAAACCACAAAAGCCTCCATGTGTCCCAACGACACACCTACAAGGGCCAGATCCAAAAGGGTTCCATGAACAAGCGTAGGCTCGCCACGTGGTTAGAACCAAAAAGGAAAAGATTGGGTCATTGAAAATTCTAAGGCTGGTGAAAGGAGTCACATGTCCCAACGACGTAACTTTAAAGGCACAACCCAAAAGGTGGTCTCTAAATAAGCACAAAGCCTCCACATGTCCCAGGTTAGACACAGTGCCTTCGCCAATAGTAGGGGCTTAGATAGAAACAAAAGACGACAGAACTGGCCCATGGATGACGTTACATGTCTCTTAGGCATAGCTTCATGAGCCAACAGGAGGGGAAAACTCTTAAGACGTGTGGGGTCACCATGTGGATCTTGCGTGAGTAGACTCCAAGCCCGAAGCACCTTTAGGCAGCCATATCTTTCGACCAGAATCTTTAAATCGAGCGGGAGGGGATGTTTTCGAGAGCTCTCGACACCTGCTACCCGCCTACCACCATTAAAGTTTTGGCTCACCATTTTTGAGGCCATCAAGTCTCCCACCTACCACCATGATGAAGAATGGGCCTCCTTTCTTTCCCAACAAGGAACAACGACGGGGGAATGGGTGTTGTAGCAAGACTCATCATTATGTCAAGGGAATTCAATGCTCCTTTAGGGGTGGTTGGAATAAGGTTCAAATTTTCCCTCCTTTCTCTCGCATTCTTCCTATATATTTTACAGGAGGGGAAATTTCTAAGGGTTGGACATTCTTGCTTTACACCATCCCTTCTTCTCTACCTTACAGGTGAATTCGTGGAGCTTTCGAGCCCCCCATTCAAATTGTAATGCAATCTTGCCTCTTGGCCATTATAATGGACTGTATCAAATTCTTGGAGCAATAGAACAAGTCTGTGGATAATTTCAACCCTCTCTTACGTTTATTTTCTTCTTTCTGATCCCTCATTGCAATCTTGGTCATCTGTGCATGGATATTGTATCACATTTTAATGGTTTGTGTTCAAGGATAATGTAAATGTTCAACATTCCTTTAGTGCATCACCTCTGTTAGATTAGGTTTTATTTCTTTCAACTCCTCAACCCTGTCTCCTTAGAAAATTAGAGTAGTATTTATAGTAGACCCTCTGCAATCTGAACGCGTGCACCTAAAAATAGGATTAAGAACCAGCTTTCTCTAGAGGTCTATCTCGAGTAGCAATTCACACAACTTGGAGATAGTACCCATGTTATGTAATCACATTGAGAGTCTCAACCCAAAAAGTGGCAGAATTCAGGGGTGATGTGATTTTGCACTAACAATTCTGGCATGCTCGATGGGACAAGTAGTCTTCATTTCTATCACAACAAGGTTGATGTGAGTTCCTAGCTTTTAAGAATCTCTTAGATTACACATCTGGCGACTCCAAAAGAGACAGAATCCAATGGTCTCAGCATTCCAAGTTTGTCAAGTTCATGAGAAGAATAAAAAAAAGATCAAGGACTAGAAAGGAGGGGCTATTTGTCTATCTATTTTTATCCCTAGATAGGGCAAGAAGGGGAAGAAGAGCTCAAAGGTCTCCATCTCCACCAGGTAAAACCTTGTCAACACCTCCACCTGGTAGGCCCTTCATTCAATCGACCAGAGTCCTCCAACCAATCAGGATGGCATGTCCCTATGTCAACTTCACGAGTAGCATCTCGTTGGCTCTCAACGCACAAAATCCAATTCTAGCTACAGCACTAAAGAGCATTCCATATTTTACTGGAGAGAACTAGATGAATCCAATTAATCACATCCATGATATTGCAAATGTTTGTGCAATTCATGAGATTTCTCAAATGGACATAGCTATCAAGTTGTTGGCGTCCTCCCTCAAAGGTAAAGCCTTACAGTGGTTCAGAAGCCTAACAGCAGGCTCTATCTAGAATTGGGACCATTTGTGCACGGCTCTTCACAACCACTTTAGAGCGAAAGGGGATAATTTTTCTCTGTTGGAACAACTGAAAACAATCAAGAGGGCTCCTAATGAGCAAATGACTGATTTCAACTTCAAATTCCAGCGTATGTGGGATAGGGTTCTGGTGGCCGTGAGACCAACAGCTGAAGGTTATTTTCTATACTTCGTTAAATATTTTAATTATGATATTTCCATGATGATTCAATCCATGGGAGGTATAACTTTACCCGCATCCTATAACATTGCTATTAGAGCTGAAAATTGTTTAATTTAGGTTGGTAAACTTACACCTAGGCCACCTATGCCTTTATATCTATAACTAGGAGCTCGAAGCACTAGTCAAGTACCCACGTTAGCTCCCATTCCTACCCCAAGGAATCAAAGTTCAACTGAAGCTTCCACCTCATCTTCTAGCTCCTCAAATGAGCTCCAAGAAGTCATGAAGCAACTGCAAAACTTGGGTAATGAGTTGGTGACACTTAAGAGGCAACAAGCTCAAAATTTCAGATCATATCAGCCTCAAACTCAACCCAACAGACCTCCATATCAGCCTAATAGGACACCTATTCAAATTACAAATCAAAATCAAGCCAAACCTCCTGATAGTAGATTATTTTATCCCTACAATCATAATTTTGCATCCACATCTAAAGCTTTGGTACCAGTGTAAAATAACATGGCTCAAGAATACAACTAGTGTTTCTCATGCAATCAACCCTATAACCAGTCAATGTGTTTCAATGAAACTTTGAATCAAGATCTTATGGTGACAACAACTAGCGTGGAAAAAGAATCAGACCAAGAAGGAAATCAGCAACAAGAGGTGACTCAGCAGGAGGCATCTCTGAATGAGACCACACTCGTCAATTGGCAGGCTAAAGATATTTGTGGTATGAATCAAACACCTCCTCAAAATGTAGCAGCCAATACGTGGTCTAAGAAGAGGAATATTGGAGAAGGGAAGTCATCCAATTCAAACGGTCCACAACCCTCTATTAATCCACAAGGTGCTAGCAACCAAAGTGCAGCCCCCAATATGTAGAGCCAACATAAACCACCTCCTAGACCAGCTCAAGTACTGGTTGTAATAGCCCATGTGTAAGAGAAGAATGTGTAGGGTAAAGGGCTACAGAGAGATAGTTCATCTCCTTTCAACATAATTGAGTAGATGAAGAAAACAAATGTAAACATCTCGATGTGGGAGTCATTAGCTATCCCAAGATAGAGAGACCTATTGCAAGATACTATGGCTAATTGGTCAACATCGAATTAACCACAAAATCAACAAGAAAAAGTTCTCACCAATATGGCTCAGCAAGAGGGAAATCGTGGAAGCCACCAAGGTAAGAATTTTAAGCCCCTACCATTCTACATTTCATTTATCATCGGAGATAAATTGGTGCATAATTGTATGATTGATTCAGGGCCAAGTAGCTCAGTCATACCGAAGCAAATAGTTGATCAACTAGGCCTTCAATATGAGGTCGTCTCCAAAGGTGTGGTGCAATTAGATGGGACAGCGGTAACAACGGTTGGAGTAATCAGAGACTTGAGCCTCACATTGCATGCATGTCCCAATATAACCATTTTACAAGGCGTATCAGTCATAGACTTTTCACCTCTCTTTGCATTGTTCTTGTCAAGAGACTTCACTGCTAAAATTGGAGGCTATTTATCTGCTGATTGGTCACACATGCTTTTTAGAACAAGGTATGGAGCTAAGGCTACAATCAGATCTGAGCCAATTGTAAATTTCCATATTGAGCCTCATGTACCTATCCCAATCAATGCAAATTTTTCAGCTTCCGATCAAGAAGATCTCATCAAGCACTTATGAGGAAAATACCAAGGTTGGATACATTCCAAAATTGACCCTTGATGAATGGGAAAATAAGAGGCATGTTTTTGACCCTTACAAAGAAATGGAAGAATCTGAGCTAGAAGTCTATTGTTTACATGAAGAGAATCATCCTCTCCCTAGCATCACCGAGTTAGACCACAAAGATGATAATGAGGTATGGCGGTTATTCTTTGACGGATCAAAAAGTAGACAAGGCACCGAGGGAGGAGCTATGCTTGTTTCACCTCGAGGTACACAATATTACTTAGTTTTCCGCTTCTAGTTTTCTTTCTCAAACAATACAGCTAAGTATGAAGCCTTGATTCATGGATTGCATTGGGTAAGAAGGAGAGGCATTAAAAATTTACAAGTCTTTAGCAATAGTGAGCTAGTTATGAACTAAGTCAAAGGAAAAAATGCTACCAAGAATGATCTATTAAAAAACTATAAGAATCAAGTATGGGATCTCATTGAATACTTTGAAGCTTTTAGCATAAATTCCATCCCAAGGAAGAATAATGAAGTAGCAGACAGACTGGCAACAATTGGGGCAACATTTGATGTTGTAGAAAGTATAAAGAGTGATAAATCTTAGCCCCATATCAAAGTGGTTATAAGACTGGTCATTCCAGATAACAATACCAGTTGGAAAGTCTTCAAGAATGATCAGCAAATTGTCAACTTTTTACAAGAAGAAGTTGAGTTCTCTGCCAAAAACCAAGACAAGTTGGAACAATGGTATGGTGACCAAGTGGTGCAGCTGAAAACCAACAAACTACCCAAAGGTCTTGTAACTTTGGAGTCAATCTTCAAACCAAATGATCAATTCTGGAAATAGAAGGAAAACATTCAGGTGAAGGGTGAAGATTTAGAGCCCATTTCAATAGATAAAGGCAAGACATTGCAAATTGGAAAGGTAAGTACACCACAAGAAAAATTTGAATTCGTTCAAATTTTTCATGAATTCCCAGATGTCTTTGCTTGGAATTACAAGGATTTAAGAGTTTTTGACCCAAATTTGGCACAACACACTATCAAGCTAGATCTGGGATCTAAAGCTATCAGACATAAGAAAAGGGTGGTAAATCTCCACATTGATCCTCTCATGGGGAAAGAGTTGAACAAGTTGATTGAAGCTAGCATCATCTTCCCTATCAAACATTCAAGTTGGGTTGCAAAATTGGTGCTAGTCAGAAAATAAATGGAGAGATGAGATTGTGTGTATACTTCCATGATTTGAACAGAGCATCACTCAAGGATCATTATCCACTTCCATCAATGGAACAAATCTTGCAGGTTGTAGCTGGTTCCGAAAGTTTTTCATTGCTAGACAGATACTCAAGCTATAATCAGATAATGGTGAAAAAGGAATATCAGTACAATACAACCTTCATCATGAAATGGGGCACATATGCTTACAAGAAGATGCCATTTGGACTGTCCAACGCCAGAGCAACATTTCAGTGAGCTATGGATATGGCGTTCCAAGGCTTAATCAACAAGATGGTGTTGGTATATCTAGAAGATATCATGGTCTTCTCAAATAATGCAGCATACCACCTATTTCACCTCAGGAAAGTGTTTCAAAGGTGTAAAAGGTTCAGAGTTTCATTGAATCCAAACAAATGTGTATTTTTGGCACACAAAGGCAAGTTGTTGGGCCAAATTGTCTTAAAATAAGGGTTAACAATTGACCCTGAAAGATTTGAATCTATTAGAACACTTCCAAGGCCACATCACATGAAATATCTCCAAATCTTGTTGGGAAGGATAAAATTTGTCCACAGATTTGTGCCTGCTTTTTCCACTCTTGTGAAGCCTTTAACAATGACACTAAAGAAGAGTCTTGCATTCAAATCGACAATATAAGGCAAAGAGAGTTTTGAGGCTATCAAGCATGCAATATCACAGGCCCCAACTCTTATTAACCCAGACTTTTCAAAGGATTTCATGTTCTATGCTTTTGGAGGGTCAGACACAATCTTAGCTATCTTGGTTATGCCTAATAAGGAAGGTTCAGAACAGCCCATAGCATTCTTCAATCAAAGCCTAGAGGATTATGAAGTAAGGTACTCTTTTATTGAGAAACATGTTCTTGTTTTCATTAGGAGTTTGAGGAATTTCAGAAACTTGGTCTCGAACAACAAAATTCAATTGCTAGTGTCTCATGTTGGTGTCAAGGATTTTCTCCTATAAAAGGATTTGAACGAGAAGAGAGTAGGTTGGATCACTCATGTAATGGAGTATGATATTGAGATCAAATTGACCAAGCTGGTTCATGGCAAAGGTCTGTACAAGCAGCTCGCTTCCAAACAACAAACTAAGTCAAGGGATGAGGAAGAGGTTGTCCTATTACTACAAAATGATCAAGAACAACTAGCTAATGATGCTCCCATTCCATGTTGGACTCGATACTTGGTGAATTATCTCCAAACAAGTTTTTTCCCTCCAAAAATGAGCAGAGCAAAAAGAAGGTACTTTATATTACAAGACATCTTGTATGTGCTTGTTGACATTATTTTGTTCAAGAAGGACATCAATGGTGTCCTATTAAGGTGCATTGGGATAGTCCAAGTTGAGAAGGTATTACATGAGTTCCATGAAGGAGAAGCTAGGAGGCCACTTTTTTCCATGAGTGATAGATCTCAGGATTATGAAGGCTGGATATTATTGGCCTACGGTGTTTAGTGATTGCTACTCATGGATCAATAAGTGCAAGAAGTGTGCATTCTTCACAGGGAAGGAAAGGTTAACAACCCTGCCTCTTCTTCCCATTTCGGTAAATCATCCATTCATGCAATGGGGATTGGAATTCATTGGAGTGATCAATCCAAATTCAAGTCAAGGCCACAAATGGATACTCAAAAAAACCAACTATTTCACCAAGTGGACTAAAGTAGTAGCACTTAAGGAGGTAAATGAATCCAACATTTGGACTTCTATGAAGGGATAGTTATAAGGTTTGGTGCCCCTGCTACTATCATATCAGACAATGCATTAGCATTTCTTGGCGCAAAGATTACTAAATGGGCTGTAAAGAATGGTGTATACCTCAACACCTCTTCAAACTATTACCCTCAAGGTAATGGCCAAGTAGAGTCCACAAACAAGAACTTATTGAGAATCATTAGAAGGAATCTTGAGGAGAATCAAAGAACTTGGCACACAAAACTCAAATCATCTCTTTAGGAAGATAGGATCACACCCAAGAGGTCTTGCATGCAGCTCTCCATTCAAGCTTGTATACGGGAAGGAAGCATTTTTTCCTATATCACTTGAGTTGCTAGCATTAGAACTCATGAAAAAACTGGAACTAGCTGATTTTGAGCCTATGGAGATTAGGTATGCAGAGCTGATGGAATTAGAAGAGGTAAGAGAACATGCAGTGTAACATTTGGAGAAGGATCAAGTGTTGATCAAGAAGAGCTTCGAAAAGAAAGCTAAAGCCAGGACATTCCAAGAAGGGGACTTAGTACTAAAGTGGGATGCAGATCGAGCAAAACCAGGAAGGAATTCCAAGTTTGATGCCATTTGGAGTGGTCCCTATATGATCACAGGATCTAAAGGTAGAAATGCCTTCCAGGTGGCTAAGTTGGATGGTGAAGAATTACAGATTCCAGTCAATGGGATCTATCTCAAACATTGCTACTAGAAAGAGGATTCTCACCCTTGTACATATTAGTCTAGGATTTCTAATTCTTCCAAGTGTTCATGCACATTGTTGTTGTTATTAGATTAGGTTTCACTCCCCTAAGTGCTTTGGCACAAGTTTTGTTGCTCCAGTGTTGTATCATTATACAGTTTGATGTGCCTTCAGGTGAATAGATTTATAGCCATTGGCAAAGAAAAAAATAAAAAAAATACAGAGAAACTCATTTCGAGGAATTTCCATCAAGTGAAAGCCATAGGTCCAGACAATTTCTCTACTCTCAGAACCTCATTTTCAAGATTTTCTTATGAAAGTGAGAGTGCAGACATCAGGAGTGGGTTCAAGGACCACCAAGTGCAAGCGTCGAATTCAAGTTTTAAAAAATAGGATCAGTATCAGGCTACCACCAATGACTCTCTGCCCAATGGATACCTCAAGGCAACTGATTCATTCACCTAGCATGTAGGTGATCCCACGAGTCACCAAATTTGTTATCCCAATTTTACCCCCAAGCAAAATCGGTCGAACACGACCTTGCACAAGAAAAATGGAGGGGTCAGCTAATTTTTGTGCCACTCAAAGTCAACCCCTAAAAAGGATTCCAAATGAGGGCAAAGAGTCATTTAAATGGCTATGGAAAGAAGGTCCACAAAATCCCCACGTGCACACCTTGGTGAATTTTAGTAGGTCAAATCCAAGGTAGTCCCCATGAATAAGTGCTCAGCCCACCACGTGGTTAGAACCAAAGAGAGGATAGAGCTAGGCCATTGAAAATTCCAAGGCCGGTGACGGGAGCCACGTGCCTCGTAATGGTGCATAAATTTAAAGGTGTGACCCAAAAGGTAGGAATCCAAAATAAGTGCGAGTCCCCCATGTGTCCCAAGTCAGACATGTTGCTAGGATCAAAATGGGGGCAGGGACTGCGAAGCTAGAATCATAAGGAAATAATAAGCAGCCCCTAGAGGAAGCCTCGACAGTGTCCCTGTCACACTTTGTGCATGGCTCCAAAGGTTCAGAACCAAAAGGTGGTCCATGAACAAGTGCAAGCTTGCCACGTGATCACTCACCAAAAAGGCATGAGTCCAATTGGTGGTATTAGCCGATACCATCGAATCAGCTAAGGAAAGAAGAAACCGCAGAAGCGTCCACTCGTCCCAACGGCGCACCTCCAAGGGTCAGATCCAAAATGGGTCCATGAACAAGCGTAAGCTCGCCACATGGTTATAACCAAAAAGGGACAGAGTGGGCCATTGGAAATTCCAAGGCAGGTGAAAGGAGCCACGCATCCCAATGGTGTAAAACATCAAAGGCGCGACCCAAAAGGTAGTCTCCAAACAAGCGCAAAGCCTCCACGTATCTCGGGTCGAACATAGTGCCTTTGCCAACAGTAGGGGCTTAGAAAAAAATAAAAGAAGATAGAACTAGCCTATAGACGATGCCACATGTCTCTTCCGCACAGCTTCAGGAGCCAATAGGAGGGGGTTGGAATCTTAAGATTCTCAGAGTCACCACATGGATCTTATGCGAGTAGACTCCAAGCCCGAAGCACCTTTAAGCGATCATATCTTTTGACCAGAATCTTGAAATCGAGTGGGAGGGGATGTTTTGGAGAGCTCTCAGCACCTACTACCTACCTGCCACCATTAACATTTTGGCCCACCATTTTTGAGGCTTCCAAGTCTTCCACCTGCCACCATGATGAAGAATGGGCCTCCTTTCTTTCCCAACAAGGAACAACGATGGCAGGGAATGAGACTCATCATTATGATAGGGACGTCAATGCACCTTCAGGGGTGGTTGGAATAGGGTTTCAATTTTCCCTCCTTTCTCTCTCATTCTTCCTATATATTGTACATGAGGGGCAATTTCTAAGGGTTGGACATTCTTTCTTTATGCCATCCCTTCTTCTCTGCCCTGCAGGTGAATTCATGGAGCTTTCGAGTCCCCCATTCAAATTTTTATGCAATCTTACCTCTTGGCCATTGTAATGGACTGTATCAAGTTTATGGAGTAATAGAATAAGTTCGTGGATGATTTCAACCCTCTCTTATGTTTATTTTCTTCTTCATGATCCCTCATTGCAATCTTGGTCATCTGTGCATGGATATTGTGTCACATTTTAATGGTTTGTGTTTAAGGACAATGCAAATGTTCAACATTCCTTTGGTGCATCACCTCTGCTAGATTAGGTTTTATTTCTTATAAGTCCTCAACCCTGTCTCCTTGGTAAATTAGAGTAGGAGTTAGAATAGATGCTCTGCAATCTGAACGTGTTCACCTGAACAGAGGATTAATAACCATCCTTCTCTAGAGGTCTATCTCAAGTAGCAAGTCCCACAACTTGGAGATAGTACCCATGTTATGCAATCACACTGAGAGTCTCAACCCACCGAGTGGAAAACTTCAAGGGTGATGTGATTTTGCACTAACAAATACTATGTAAAATGTATGCTTGTAACACTATTGATTCTTTCTTAGGGCCTATCGAAAAGTTACATGCACAATATTCCCAACACAAATTATATCTCCATCTCCATTTTGGAAGCATTAAAAGAAAAACCAAAAATTTAATTCTATACAACATAGCCAATCAAATGTGAACAAAATAATAGATAGCATAAACATTGTTAAACAAATTTAATCAAAGATCATCATTATTTTACACCTTCTATAAATGTAAGAGAGTTACCATTGGTTTTATAAGATCTAATTAGGGGTGTGTAACTGAATATAAAAGTTCATTTTTATTTTATAACTTACATAAATATGAGAGATTAGGTATTGATTATGTTAGATCTAATTAGGGTTTTTCAAATAAATATGGAAAATCATATTGATAAAATAGGATTTCAAATAGATGTGGAAAACATTGCATAAAACTTATGATTATACATCACAAAATTGTAGAATGAAAATAGTTATAAGGAGCATGACCAATTAAATGGTGATTGATTGATAGACATCATAAAAATTGTAATAATGATCTTCCAATTAAATTTCATTGTTATTGTATAGATTTACCTCTGGGTTTGTAAAATACAATTAGGTTTTTACAACAAAATATAGAAAAATATATAGATAAACTAGGGCTTCAAGTCAATATGAAAAATATTACATAACAATAATGATTGTGCATTTTTTATATACAAAGAAAATGTTAAACTTTACAAGTGTGTAAATTGTCACATCCTTCACTATATTGGGTCTTTTCATTAAGGTTATTTCTACAAGAATTAAGGTTATTTCTACAAGAATCAAGATTATACATGTGTAGTTGGATATGGAAAACCTTGTATATCAATTATGAATCCGAAGTGTTGTCATGTAAATGTGCAACAGGAAAATTCATTATTTTCGAGCATGACAACGATACCCCTGTGTAAAAAAATTCAAGTTTTACCTTTCCAAGCCACCCCAGGTCTACCCATCCTTAGCATCAGCCTTACCCAGTCAGTCTATTAACCCCCCAATGGATTTTAACTTACTCCCCTAGTTAAACTATAAAATTCATGTCAATCCCCCTAGGTGATTTTAGGAGTTCTTGAAGAATTTTATTTTTGGGCAGTTGCAGGAACGACTACCACTAGCCTTCCTGGGACTGGTGCAACCCCCTGGAAAAAAATAGAGGAGAAAAATATAACATGGAGATGAATTGAATGTCTAGTAACATCATGGAATTTATTTTAGAACATTTGGGAAATATTTGGAGGAGTTGAGACAGTTTCATCAAAAACAGGGTTCACAGACCTAAGCAGTGCAGAGGGCCAAAAGAGCTACTAAGCTTCGGGAGGTGATTTCGAGTGCTCTGGGTGGAGTTAGGAGAAAAAAAACATCATCGAAAATGTAATTTAAAGCTATAAAATATGGTGAATTCATATTTTTCGCAAGACTTTGGTGCAATAGGTTTATATCTAGAATTTTCCAAGCTCAGCAAGTGAGCTAGATAAAAAAACCACTATTTTAGGGCTTAAATAGAGGAATCAAGATCTGAGACCCCACCATTGGATTCATAAGTCCATGTACAATCAATTTCATATAAAAATTTTCCAAAAAAAACCATCAGGAGCTCAATTTTTTGTTGTTTCAAGTTGCCCTCAAGGTAAGAGTTCAGGAGTTAGTCAAATTTTGATGAGGCCAGGTGTTAGCTCCAAGATCCTGGCGTAATTTGATGTCCCTTTTGTCCCTCAACATTAGGGACAGTAAAATGTGCCCAGCCCCAATAAGCCCTCTGGTCACACATAGAACCTTATGGATCACCTGTTTGACTCCCAGGTGCTTGCTGGAGCCTATCCCCTCACTTGCTCAGATCATGACAAGTGTCACATGGAGGCGCGATGTGAAAAATGGTGTCCCCTTTTCTAAAGGGATATGAGGGACATGAAAATGCACCAATCCTCTTGAAGCCCTTAGGTCATCAATGTGACCCTGTCCAGTGCAAATTTCCAGCCCCTAGGAGCTAGCTGAAGGCAAATGCATAGTCATCAGATGCCCGCTAAGTGTCAACTCCAGATGCGATGTACAATTTGATGTGCCCTTCATACATTAATTTTTAAGGGACATCAGAGACAGGAAAATGTGCCCATCCCCAAATATGCCTCCTGGTTCTTCATATGACCATTTTCCAGCCCCCATGTGCTTCTCTCAAGATTGTTAGCCCTAATGCTCAACTGTCAGATTTTGGACAAGTGTCACATCGAGGCGCGATGTGTAATTTGATGTCCCTTTCATTCCTTAATGCTTAAGGGACATCAGGGACATGAAAATGTGCCCCACCCTTGGTATGCATTTTTAAAAATGATTTAAATCTGGCACTTCTTTATTTCCCTCCTTTTTCTTCTTCCCAGCTTCACCCTACCATAGCTTTATCCATTCTTGTTCAAAACTTCTTTCCACCATCGCTGCACTCCAAACCAACTCTGTGAATTCCATAAAACCATGAAATCACAGTGATCTCAGAGGAAGGACTGATCGAGAAATGAAAAATGGAGAAGAAAAACAAAGAGATTCATATAAAAACCCCCATTTTCGTGAGACAAAGAATTTGACATATCTTGTAAACGAGTGCATGAATCGAAGAGCCAAGTTTTTCTGCATTCTTCATTTTCAAAGGCCACAAAAACCTTAGAAACATATCTCTCTTCCTGATCATAGATTATTCGCAACAAATAAATCTCCCTCTTGGCACAACAAAGACAAAATTTAGATTTCACGTCAAACCAACAATCAGTTTGAAGAGAAAATTCACCACTGGAACAAGAGATAACAACCAATATCACAAATATGATTTTCATAATGAAAAAATAAGAAAACTAGACCTATAATTTTCAAGCTCCGTTAATGGTTGTCATGTTTAGAGTTACCGCTAGGTAAAAAATTTGAAATTTTGAAATCTCACAAACCAGTGATCGGGTAAGCCTAAGATTTAAGAGGGGTGATATTGATCAAAAATCCATATTAGAAAGATTCATTCCATCATGATCTGACCACCGGAAGTTCACTTTCTAAAAATAGTAGGTCTTCTACATGGGAGATTGTTATTTCGGGAAATTCACCAACTGAAAAATTTGTTAAGGAGGCGGTGAACACAAAAGAGGTATCTCAAGTGAAAATCATCGAAATGGTCATCTCTGTCTAGAATTGACTCTTACTAAAAATAGTAAGTGGTCTCAGAAGAACCTATTAAAAATAGGAAACTAGTTCAAAAGGTGAGAGGAACACAGGGAGAAAGAGGAATTTGAGTTGCTATATCCAATTGGGGTTCAAAGGAGCTAATTTTTCATACTTATTAGAAATAGTAAGTCATCTCATTCGCACTTACTAAAAATAGTAATTCATTCTAGAGGGTGAATTTCACAAAAGGAACATTCTGAGTGTTGAACATTCAAATTCACAGTTACAGTTGGATTTTGGAGAATAATTTTCAAACTTACTAAAAATAGTAAGCTGCTCCATTCAAGAATAGTAAGTGTTGATGAACCGAACCATTCATAAATTCTCAAGTATGTTCATCAGTACCTAGCACCTGTACAGATAAATGTATTATTTTGTAGGACACATGCCAACATAATACGATAGTGTTTCAAAGGGGATCATCATTTGATATCATCCATGGGATTTTCTCATAGGGAATTCGAGATCCATCCCAGGGAGATTGATAGTGTCTTTCGACACTCACTTCATGATTCAGGTCACATGTATATCTTGTGTGGGGTATAAGTTACAGTCATCAACGAAACAGTTCATACAACTTGGCATGATTTTTTCCAAGGCTTTAGTCCCTTCAGAGGGGATCTTCATGAGTGATGCTCATGGTCAACAATGAAGTCATTCGACAGTGTTTTTAAACACTTAGTTCGCGGTGTTCACACATCATCCAAAGGAAGTTTCTCAGGGTGCAAAGAGTTCATGGATTCAGAGTACATCACATTGGAGCATTCCATTGATTCATCTGGAATAATCAATGGAATTTATCAAAGATAGAATCTTTCATCATCAACATCGTTCTTCCTTCTTCTTTCTGTTGAGTTTTGGAACTCAATTACTTCAAATTAGCATGCTATATTAAACTTTTAGAAAATTACAATAACAAACATCGGTTATGGAAGGACTAGCATCATTCACCTATGACTGACATCGGTCAGGCAAGGAGGAACCTGCATTAGTTAGGGCTAATCAGCATCGGTTACCTATGCGGGAGTGTTTTATTTAACTCTCGGGAATTAGATCTAATTTTAGTATTAAAACATCTATATTGATTGTAATAGCATTGTTAAGTACCCTAAGTTTGTATATGTCTATATAAGCATGAAAGATAGGGTTTAGAAGAAGAGGATTGTAAGAATTTATGATTATTATGAAAATAATTGTGTGAGAGAGAATTCTTAGAGAAGAAAGAGAAGCTTGAGAGAAAGAAATTATTGTACATCTGAGAGTTTTGGAAGATTGTAGATCTTCAATTGCATATCTTCTTAAAGCTTTGGATAATAGATTGGCTTGTTTCTTGGTGGATGTAGCCCACACTGGGTGAACCACATTAAATCTGGTGCTGATTTATATCTCTTGTTTTCTATATTTCTTCTGGTATAATATCCACTTTTATTACATGTATGCTGAGATCTAATATATTATTTGTACCACCTTGTGCTAACCCCAACAAATAGTATCAGATCTTTGTTTGAGGGTTTTATGTGTTGATATATTTACTCAAAGAAGGTTTTCTACTTGAGTGGGAGCTATAACAATGGCCAAAGAAAACAAATACAAGGTAGAGAAGTTTGACAGCTGAAATTATCAATTATGGAAGATGCATATTGAGGATTATTTGTATCAAAGAGATTTGTACTTACCATTCGATGAAAATTCTAGACCTTTGAAGTGAATTCTTCCAATATGGTAGAGTTAATGAAATCTCTTACTAATTTATTTGAAAAAACTAGTTGTTCAAATAAAATTTATTTGATGAAGAAACTATTTAGTTCTAAGATTCATGAAGGTGGATCTACATCTAATCATTTGAATGATTTCTGATGTATTGTAAATCAATTAAAATTATTTGATATTCTATTTGATGATGAAGTGAAAGCACTTTTATTCTTATGTTCTTTGTCTGATAGTTGGGATAACTTGGTAATGGTTGTTAGTAATAAAACATCTTCTGCTAATACTTTGAAGTTTGATGATGTGGTTTGTATAATCTTAAATTAAGAAATTCATAATAAAAGCAGAGGAATCATCATCCGGGAATGTTTTGATTGGAGAAAGTAGAGGAAAATATAAGGAGGGATCCAAGAGTAAGAATAATAGGAAATCAAAGACAAGGGATGAAATATCTAAATCTAGAGGTAAGGGAATTACCTATTAGAAATGTGGAAAGAAAGGACATGCAAAGAAAGATTGTTGGTCAAAGGATAAAGAAAACCAACACCCAGACAAATGTTAAGAGTCAAATAAGGAGGCAAATATTGTAGTAGAGGTAATGCAAGATGCTCTTATTCTTTTTTTGGATAATATAATAGAATCATGTGTTTTAGATTCAGGAACTTCTTTCCATGTAACCCCTAATAAGGGTTATTTCAAAAATTATGTCCAAGGAAATTTTGGGCATGTTTATTTGGGTGATGATGAACCTTACAGTATTACTAGTAAAGGGGAAGTTCATCTAAAATTACAGAATGGAAATACATGGGTATTGAAAGATGTGAGGCATGTGCCAAGCCTCAAGAGGAATCTTATTTCTACAGGGCAACTAGGTGAAGTTAGTTACATGGTTACATTCACAGCAGACTCTTGGAAATTCACCAAGGGTGACTTTGTTTTAGAAAGAGGCAAAAATTTAGGAACGTTATATTTATCTACCTGTGTTATTGATTCATTTTCTTTGTTATCTACTTCAGAATCATATGCATATGTGCGGCATAATCGGTTGGGCCATATGAGTAAAAAAGGGATGTGGATCTTAAAGGCTAAGGGTACATTATCAGATTTGAAATATTTAGATCTTTATTTTTGTGAGCATTGTACCTTTGGAAAGAAAAAGAGAGTGAGATTTATCAACGTTGGGGTAACTACGAAGGAGCAGAAATTGGAGCTTGTATCTTCTCATGGAGGAACCCAGGATTATATTACTTTCATTGATCATGCTACAAGAAAGGTATGGGTTTATTGCATTAAACATAAATATGATGTTTATGAGACTTTTAAAATATGGAAAGCCCTTGTTGAGAATGAATCAAATTCAAATTTAAAGTGTCTTAGATCTGACAATGGTGGTGAATACTGTAGCAAGGCTTTCAATGATTATTTTTAAGTGAATGGAATATGTTGAGAAAGGACGATTCCAAGAACACCACAAGAGAATTTTGTTGCAAAAAGAATTAACAAGAAAATCATGGAACGTGCTATAAGTATGAGGATACATGTTGGATTGCACTTATAGTTTTGGGCAGAAGCAGTTGATAAAACGATTTATTTGATTAACTATGGGCCTTCAAGTTCACTAGATGGAGGAATACCAGAGGAAGGTTGAACCGGAAAAGAGGTATATATTTCTTTTCTTAAATTTTTTGGTTTAGAAGATTTTGTGCATATTGATAAGAAAAATAGGAAAAAGCTAGATGTAAAATCCAAGAGATGCACTTTCATTGGTTATGGATTTGGTGATTTTGGATTCCATTTTTGGGATTTAGATAATTCTAAAATTATTAGGAGTCGTGACATTGAATAGAATGAAAAGAGATAAACAGGGATCAAATTTTGGTACCCAAAGACGAACTGGTTAAGAATTTTGTGAATAGAAAATGAACTCTCATATTCTAAAATAATACCGACATGGTTACACAGTAACCATTGTCAGCTGACCCCTGACTAGCATCGATCAATTGAATCATTATCGATTATAGAATATCCAAACCAACATCGGTTAGCAAAACCGGCATCAATTACATATGACCGGTGTCAATCACTGTCTGAATTGGAAACAAATGTCTAGGAGGTCCAAAATGAGCATTCGGTAGCCCAAATTTTTGTGAGAAGGTCACAAAGTGTAAGTAAACCTACAAAAAGATTTACACCTTCTCTATCTTATTTATTATTGACTGATAATGGTGAACCAAAAAGTTTTGAAGAAGCAATGCAGGATAAGACTCACATGCAGTGGGAGCATGGCATGGATGAGGAGATGGACTCCTTGGAACAAAACCAAACTTGGGATTTTGTTAAGTTGCCAATAGGTAAGAGGACATTGCATAATAAGTGGGTTTACAAGATTAAGGAAGAAGAGGGTGGATAGAAAATATAAAAGGCAAGGCTTTTAGTAAATGGATTTGCATAAAAAGAAGGTATTGACTTTGGTAAAATATTTTCTCCTATTATTACAATGACTTCCAATACATATTTTATTGAGTATAGTTGCAGTACATGATTTTCATATAGAGAAACTAGATGTGAAGACAACTTTCCTTCATGGTGATTTAGATGAATATATTTATATGCAGCAGTCGTTTGGGTATGAAGTCAAGGGTAAGGAGAAATTAGTGTGTAGGTTGAGAAAGAGTCTATGTGGGCTCAAGGAAGCTCCTAGGCAATGATACATAAGGTTTGACAGTTTCATGCATGAGCATGCTTACTTAAGATGTGAATCTAATCATTGTGTTTATTTAAAGAATCTTGAAAATGGGAGCTATATTATTTTGTTACTATAAGTGGATGATATGCTTATTACAGGATCTAGTATGCAGGACATTGGTGATCTTAAGGAAAGTCTAGCTCACACATTTGATATGAAGGATTTAGGAGCTACAAAAAGAATCATTGGCATGCAAATACACAGAGACAGGAAGAACACGAAATTGTATTTTTATTAGGAGGCTTATATTAATAAGGTGTTGGAAAGGTTTAACATGTGAGATTCAAAATCAGTGAGTACACCTATGGCTAGACACTTCAAATTGAGCAAAGATCAGTGTCCTTCATCACACGAGGAAGTCAAATACATGACATGAGTGCTATACGCTTCAGCAATTGGGAGTCTCATGTATGTTATGGTTTATACCAGACCATACACTGCACAGGTAGTGGGAGATGTGAGTAGATTTATCTCCAGTTTAGGTAAAGAGCATTGGAAAGTAGTCCAATGGATTCTCAGGCATTTTAGAGGGACATATATCATACAATTATGCTATGGATTCAGATATTTCTTTATGTGGCTATGTTGATTCGAATATGGCTAGAGATTTAGATGGTAGAAGGAGCACTATTGGATATATTTTCATAGTAGGTGGGACTGATAATAATGGTATAGCTCTGATACCAAATGATAATAATGGTATATCTCTGATACCAAATGATAGAATAGAATAAGATTGCAATGACCAAAGAGGGACGGAAGCCTCACAAATATTATTGATCATGAAATCATATTACATAACAATGCAAGAGCTGTAATATTTATAGATATTAGACAGCCTCATATGGATAGACATGACACCCTATCAGGCACCAACTATGAGATGATAAGACCCATCTCATATGCACATGTAATTACTACTAATACCAATATTGAATGTTATCCAACATAACAATATTGAATGCAAGTCACTAGACTAGAGTGCACATGTTACACATTATTAAATAAAAGACAATGTAATAAATATGCCTATGCTAAATTATGCTAACATTCCCCCCCTTAATTTTGCATAGTTTCTAATGAAGTGGAGAGGAACTCTCTGAACAATGTGAATTTGTCACGTGCAAGTGACTTAGTGAAAACATCTGCCTTCTGTTCAGCTGTAGGATAGAACTGGAGTTGTATGTTGTGCTTCAAGACATGCTCACGTATGAAATGAACCTATACTTCAATATGCTTGGTTCTCTCATGAAATACTGGATTGCGAACAAGCTTCAGAACTCCTTCATTATCAACATATACTGGAGTAGATTTATGTTGTGGTAGACCAATTCCTTTTAGTATTTGACGTAGCCATATTGCTTCACAAACAACTTCACCTGCAGCTCGATACTCTACTTCTGTAGAAGAGTGAGAAATAAAGTTTTGTTTCTTGCTTCCCCATGATATCGGTCCAGATCCCATAAAGAAGACGAAGCCTGATGTTGACTTCCTATCATCCATGTTTCCTACATGATCTGAATCTGAACATCCAGTCAAGAAGAAGTTGTCGTTCTTCTTGTACTCTAGACCAAGGTCAACTATACCCTTTAGATATCTCAGTATTCTCTTTGCTACTTTCCAATGACATATTTTCGGTTCTTGCATGAAGTTTGATAAATAGCTAACTGCAAAGTTGATATCTGGTCTAGTATATGTCAGGAAAATGAGACTCCTGATCAATTGCCGATAGAGAGTTGCATTCACCGGTGGTGATGGATCGGAACGAGATAACTCAAGTCTCGCTTCCATAGGTGTAGCAATAGGAGTGCATTCCATCATCCTGAATTTCTCAAGCATTGTCTTGGTGTATTTCAACTGCGACAAAAAGATATGATTCTCTTTTTTCCATACTTCCAACCCAAGACAATAGTGCATGAGCCTGAGATCTGTCATGTCGAACGATCAATTAAAATCCTTCTTTGTTGCATCGATCATCTTCACAGAACTACCTGTAATGACTAGATCGTCGACATAAACAACCACAATGACAATCTCCCCCCCCCCCCCTTTATTTTTTGAGGTAGAGATTGGGGTCATAAGGATTCCTTTCGAATCCATGACTTATGAGATGCTCATCAATTTTGATGTACCATGCCCGGGTTGCCTGTTTTAGGCCATATAGAGATTTTACGAGTCTGCATACCATCATCTCTTTTCCTGGTATTACATAACCATCTGGCTGAATCATATAGACTTCTTCTTGCAAATATCCATTAAGAAAGGCACTTTTCACATCCATTTGGTGGACTTTCCAACCAAATTGTGTGGCTAGAGCAAAGATCATCCTGATTGTCTTGATCTTGGCTGTGGGAGAAAATGTCTCCTCATAATCAATGCCTTCTTGTTGTGCATACCCCTTTGCTACAATCCTTTCTTTATACTTGTTAATAGTCCCATCTGATTTGTACTTAGTCTTGAATATCCATCTGCATCCAATGGGTTTCTTCCCTAGTGGAAGGTCGACAAGTTCCATGTGTTGTTCTTCATCACTAACTGATACTCTAAATCCATGGCATCTTTCCAAGCTTTTGATTATAGGGCTTCCTGAACTGTATATGGCTCAAATGTTTCAAAAACTCTGCTCATTAGGGCATAATTGACCTCTTCACAAGCTTGACTGCGAGTTCTAGGTCCAAGATTGGATGATGTGCTAGGTGCTTCATCCAAATTTGCATCTCTTATTAATTGAGTATACCATTTAGGTAACTTCTTAGCTGTTCCATTAGCTTGTGGTGGATCCAAGTTTTCACCATCATCCAATTCATCACTGTCATCTTCAGTGGGAACATCAAATTCTATCTTCATAAGAGGTTTATTCTGCATGTTTGTTGATTCGTTGAGTGGAGCATCTGCTTGTTTCTTCTCAAAGAACTCAACATCACTACTTGTGTATAATTTCTTTGCTTTTGGATCCCATAATTTGTACCCAAGTGCTTCTTCACTGTATCCAATGAATATCAGTTTCTCAGCTTTCATATCCAACTTGTTCATGTTCTTCTTGGGTATGTGCATGTTAGCTTTACACCCAAATAATCTTAGGTGTGCAATTGATGATTTCCGATTTGACCATGCTTCTTAAGGTGTCACTCCTTCAAGAGCTACTATGGGCACTCTGTTCAACAAATAGACTGTAGTTCTTGCAACTTCTGCCCAAAATGTCTTTTTTAAACCTTAGTCATCAATCATACATCACACCATTTCCATGATACTATGATTCCTTCTCTCAACTATACCATTTTGTTGTGGTGTGTGAGTAGGAGGCATTTGTCGACGAATCCCATGAGCTTCTAGGTAAGTCTTAAACTCATTGCTTGTGAATTCCCCCCCCTTGATCTGAACAGAGAGTTTTGATCTTGCGACCAACTTCATTCTCAACAAGTGCTTTAAAATTCTGAAATGTCTCAAAGGCTTGACTCTTATTTCTTAGACAATATATCCACATCTTTCTTAAGTAGTCATCAACACAAAGCATGAAGTATTGGCATCTAGAATGACTTGGTTATATGGGCCCGCAAAGATCGGCATGCACCAAATCAAGCTTTCCCTTAGCTCTATATGTGTTCTTCTGGAAGGGTACTCTATGTGTTGCTTTCCAGCTAGGTAATTGTGACACTTGTCAGTGTTGTGCTTGAGTGTAGGCAATCCTTTCACCATGTTGCCCTTTTGAAGTGTTTGGAGATAGCCAAAATTGATGTGACCATATCTGCGATGCCATAGTTCTGCAGATTATGTGTCTTTGACCACTAGAGATTGATCATCCTTGTGGATAAAATCAAGTTGGAACATGCGTCCCACATTAGAGGCTCTTGCTACAATCTTGGAACCTCTTGACTTATCTCTTATCAAGCACACTTTTTCTCTATTATTACTGTCAAAATCCAACTTCAAGTTGTGATCAAGGAGTTGACCAACCGATAGCAAATTCTTGGTCAACCCAGGTACATACAATACATCTGTGATTTTGTAGTCATGTTTTCCAAGAGGTAGTGAAATGTTTCCAATCCCCTTGACATTGTATGATGAGTCATCACCTAATGACACATGGTTCTTGTTAGGTGAGATATCTTGTGTGGACTTGGTTTCTTCATCAAATTGAGTAGAATACATGTAGTGTCCTTCATCTGAATCATCCTCATGTTCATAAATGTACCCTTGTTGTTTGGGTTTTGTTTGTATTTTGTGATTCTAGACCCTTTTTTCTAAAGAGGGGGGACACAAAAACTTCATTTTGATGTACTTTTAGATCATTTTGTACTAATCTTGGTGCATAAAGTGCACAAAAAAAAGTGCAAATTTTTTATTTTATGTTTGGTTCTATCACACGAGATATTTGATCTCATAGCAGCATTCGATATATACAGTGCCTCTGGGAAGTGCTTACAGGTGATGCCGTCGTGACTAATACTGCACTTAACACCTAACACAGCTACCTAAACATCGTCTGAGCATCAACCCTGTAAAATCGACATGGAGTAATAAGGACACAATACACACATTTGAGCTCTCCGTTCTGTCTACGTACCACGTACTAAATTCTTTCACGTGTGTTAACACCTCTTTCCGTACTGATTTAGTATTAAAATAGATCTATTGATTTTAATTGCATGGCTATGTTCCCTAAGTTTGTATATGCCTATATAAGCATGAAAGATAGGGTTTAGAAGAAGAGGATTGTAAGAATTGATGATTATTTTGAAAATAATTATGTGAGAGAGAATTCTTGGAGAAGAAAGAGAAGCTTGAGAGAAAAAAAGTATTGTACATCTGAGAGGTGTGGAAGATTTTAGATGTTCAATTGTATATCTCATGAAAGCTTTGGATAATATATTGGATTGTTTCTTGGTGGATGTAGCCCACACTTGGTGAACCATATTAAATCTGGTGTTGATTTATATATCTTATTTTCTATATTTCTTCTGGTAGAATATTCACTTTTATTGCATGTATGCTTAGATCTAATCTACTATTTGTACAACCTTGTGTTAACCTCAACACCTTCTTTCTTTCTCTCTCTCTTCTCTTCCCTCCCAATGTTCCCTTTCTTCAATGTTCTAATTTCACATTGGGGTTTGTACTTTTTCGTATGTCTTAATGTTTCCAATGTAATAAGTCACCTTTATGTTATAAAAAGGGACTTAATGTTTTCCTAAGAAGGCAAAAAGTCTTAAGTCATTTCAAGACATACAAAGACTCAATGGGGTTATATGAAGAATTACCATGAAGATGAAGAGGTGTTCTTCTTCTATACATCATAATAGACTCCTAATTTGAGGGTCTTCTTAGCTATTTTTTATGAATTCATGAGAGAGAGATCCTTGTGAAAAGAGTAAAGATATTGTAAATTCTTCTATTCTTCCTTATTCTCAAATGTCTTCCATTCTAATACCATGTACAATTTCTACTTGAGCATCAATACAAGGAGTTTCTAGCCTTTCTGGCTAAGGGATTTACTAATACTTTGTGTTCATTAAATTTTGATTGGTCTTCTTTCTATTTACAAATTTTTTTCTTCTTAATTTTAATGCATATGATGAAACTTCTAACTGATGTATGCAAGACTCTGATTTTCTACTTGCAACATTAGTTATCTTATCTAATGTTCTCACTCCCTTTCTCACAATCCTAACGAATTCCTCACTAGCAAGCCATTTCTAGCTTTGCCACAGGGTTAGTGGAGTGCCCTTGTTGGATCCCCGGCCGCAAGGCCAACCTGGATAAAACTCACCTTACTCACAAATGCATTTACGATAGTTGCATAATTTAAGTAGACGGACTTAAATTCCTAGAGCGTTGGCAAGAAACCCACCAATTTGTCCCCAAAAAATTTTCTCGCCAAGAATTTTGGCATCCATCGTGGGGCAGACTTGGTAGGATCTACACCCAAAATACGATCACAAGGTTTGAAAATCCAAAAAAACTCAAATATCCAAAAAACAAAAAAAATCAAAAAATTAAAAAGATCAAAAATTAGAGTTGATGGAAATCCATTGCTAAAAGATACAGTGTTGATTCTTGCAAGTGACCTATTCCACAGTTTCTTTTCATATGCCTATTGCAAAAAAAAATCAGTGCTAGAATTTAAAGAATAATTTCAAGAAGAATTTGAAGAATAATTTGCCAAAGTAGAAGTTGGAGCTAAAGTGGGAGAAACAATGGCAGATGACGAAGAAAGACCTCAACCCATTGTTTTGTGGGGAAGAAATACATGCCTGCTTGCTCTTGAATCCCCTCTTCACATTTTATCAACAAATTCCCACAAGAAATTTCCCAAGTTAAAAGGTGATGGCACGTAACTCCCTAAAGAGCACATATTAGCCTTCACCACATCATTTGGGATTCTTGGTGTCCAACATGAAGACGTCATTGTAAGATTGTTCGTGGAGTATCTCCAAGGAAAAATAACATAATGGTTCTACCTCCTTCCTTCCTGATCCATCACTTGTTAGAATGACATCAAAATGAAGTTTGAGGAAATATTCAAATTAACTGACAATTATCAAGACCTCCTTGTTCGATTGGAATAAATGAAGAAAGGAGAAAATAAAACTATGAGAGACTTCATCGCTCGTTTCGACTAGTTGCTCCATAGGATACTGGAAGAGGATTCACCATTAGAGAACAACGTCAATAAATTATTTATTAGTGCTCAATTACCAAAGGAAGGATTTTTCCTACGAATATTTCAACTGAGGGATATTGCAGAAGCGCAAATATTGGCCATTGAACTTGATGACGATCTCATCCTATCAAGAAAGATCAAGAATACCTGAAAGGGTAAAACTCAACATCCTGGAGATGAAATAACCAAACCCTTCTTACTAAAAATGGAAAATAAAATGTGTTCACTAAAGAAGGAATTTTTTGAATGAGTGTCTCCTTAGAGGAATAAAATAAATCAGATTGCAGGAGCACCCAAAAGGTTTTCCTTGGAGGCTCCTCCCATCAATACGAGTGGTATAATTCAAGAGGACAAGGAAGGAATCGAACAAGAAAGTGAAGGCAAAACTTCCCTAGATACAGAAGAAGTTGGTGATGACACTCAAAATGGAATCATTGAATATCATTCAGGGAACAAATATGATGATGGTGAATAGGCACTGAGTTTCTCATGCATTGTGTTAACTTGTTTCCATTATTAAAAGGGAGAATCTTCCTCCACAGGTGAGAAGAAAAATAAGACTAAAGATCCTCCTGTGACAACTCCAAAAAAAAAATCAGTCTAGGATCTCCACTTCTACCTTTTATGGATTCTGTATTGTTGAAACATGATCTTGTAGCAAGTATGAAGGTTCCTGAAATTCCAAATAAGTCTTCCAATACCTCTTCTAATTCTAAATCTAAATCTAAATCTACTCCTATAAAATCTATTACTTTGAAAGCTCCTAGTGTAGCTTTCAAAATTCCCTCTATTCCTCAAAACTCTACCCCTATTTCCAAACCTATCGTACGTCCAAAAGAAGTCCCTTCATCATCCTCTTCCGCATCTACTCCTTTCGATTTCATAGAATATGTGAACAAAGCCAAGTGCATATTATTGAAACCGAATATTTGTGGACTCACCCTGAACAATTTTAGAGATTTGTCTAATATATTAAGAATGGTTGTTTGACACCCAATGTTGTAACACCAAGTTCTAAAGGAGTACTACCAAACCCACCTATGCCTCCCTCATAGAACATGCTAGCCATGAGTGCATCTAAGATAGACAAGGTCTATCCTTTTTATGTCTCCCTTCTAGTCAGGAAATATGTATTGAACAATTACATAATAGATTCAGGTTCCTTCGATAATGTGATGCCTATGAAGTTTTCCAAATCTCTTAAACTCCTCATGACTCTACCTAGTGGTTCTTATTACTCCATGGAAGCCAAAGAAACCCCACTCATAGGGAAGATCAAAGATTCACAAGTGGATCTCACCTAGTTTCCAGACAAAAACGTTTTGATGATGATTTTGGTACCATACATTTTGGCTTCATTTGGAATGTTGCTAGGTAGAAGTTTTTGGCAATAGTTGGGAGGGAAAATCTAGATGAATTGGTCTTCTGCAACCATTCCAGTGAAAGGAGACATGGATAAATTGCATCGAGAGAAGAAGATGAAGTACACAGTGTGAAAGTCAGGAATCCCAGGAGCCAAAATTTTATACAAAAATAGAAAGAGGATGAATTATCTCATAACAACTGAAGAAGAGGATGAGATCCCAATCTTGATAGGATCAAACCTTCCTTCCCCAAGGAATATAGATATAGAGGAAGTATTGAGGAAATTTGAGATGCAAGAGAATATCCTTGAATTTCCAAATGATGTGAGGCATAAAGAAGAGGATCTGGTTCTTGGTGAATTTAAAAGCGAGAAATCAGTCTGTATGCTTACCCAAGAGGAGGAGATATTATCATTCCCATTTGAAGATGAATATTCTCTCAATCATGCCTTTTATGAAGAAGCAATAAAGCCAGTTCGCAACAATCCCTCAAAAATTTTGAAATAACAATATGTGCAAGATATCTTAAAAGCTGCAGAAGAAACAAAAGATCCAAAGCTCAGTCTTGAACTCATGATGCAACCTATGGAGTTGCAAGAAAAACATGAATCAAATCCTAATCCCTCAACCGATTCAAATATTGGTCATGATGGAGAAAAGGAAGGAAAAGAACCTGATTTCTCTCCTGAGCCAGTGGATGATGAAAGTGATGATGAAAGTGAGGTATTTTCTTTCCCATTTGAAAAGGGGGAATCTTTCCCTTCTGAAAAAGTTGAAGAAGAGAAATTTGAAGCCCTTGAAGTTGAAAAGAAGTAGTAGAATTCCATGATGATAAAAATAAAGAAACAAATCCTCCCAATGGTGACCTTGAAATTTAGAATGGATATTCTTTGAATGAAGGCAAGGGTGAGCTTCAAGCAGTTTCAAATAAGGATTCAACTCAAGACATTTTGAATGCAATAGAAGGTACGAGAGATCCCGAGCTAAGTCTTAACCTCTTAGCTTAAGCCATGGCCCTATAGGATGGATATGAGGTCATTTTTGATCCTCCATCTGATGTTCAAGTACCTCATATTGGTATGAGTCAAAAAGGTGAATTTGATACTTATCATAGAAAAGATGTCTAGGAATGTGAATGCAGGAATGAAAAAAGATCAGCAATGTGGATGAACACGGAAGGTAGTTGGAACTTTAAGACTGATTTCAAAGGGTGCAAAAGTAATGGAATTTCTAAGCGAAGCCCCGAGCATCAAGAATCTCATGTATGATCACTCCTACAAAGTATATAGGAAAGTGTGAAAACACTTGGCTTTCATAAGTAGCTAAGGAGAGGAGGTTTCTTTCTGGAACTTGTCAATGGCTTCATTGAACATCAACAATATGTGTTAGCTCTTCAGAGGTAACTCCTGTAAAGGAAATTTATTCAGTGAAACCGGGTTTTCCCCCGCCTTTTACCATAGGTGATTTCTAGGTGTGTTTCCATTTCTATTGTGTGTGTTTGTTCCTTTTTATGTGTTGTGTGTTATCTTTCATCATTTTTTGGTGTGTGTATGTTCTTCTTGGTTATCTCTCTCTTGTAAGTTGTACACGAATTTGGAGGTCCCAATGGATAAGGAACTAGTCAATATATGTTGATATTATGGGATTCCTCATGTCATGTCTTCACTACACTCAGTCCATACCATGTCCCCAATCTAGAGCCATTTGTTCTCATGTAAATGTGTAACATGAAAATTAATAATTTTTGAGCATGACAATGATACCCCTGTGTAAAAAATTTCAATTTTTACATTTCCAAGACATCCCAGGTCTACCCATCCTTAGCACCAGCCTTACCCAGTTACTCTAATGACCCCCAGTGGATGTTAACTTAGTCCCAAAGGTGAATTAGGAAATTCAATTCAATCCCCTTCAGTGATTTTAGGATTTCTTGAAGAATGCTATTTTTGGGAAATTGTGGGATTTCAAATCTCTACAAGATAAGTCATATTTTTCACAACACTTTGGTGCAATAGTTTTATATCTAGTTTTTTCCATGCTCTACTAGGTAGAAAGATCAAAAAATTTCTTTTTCATGGATTAAATGGATGAATAAAGAGATGATACTCCCACCATTGGATTCAGAAGGCCATTTTCAGTCAAGTTCATATAAACATTTTCCAAACAATTCCATCGGGATCTCAAATTATCATCATTTCAAGTTGCCCTCAAGGTAAGAATTCGGGAGTTAGTCAAATTTTGATGAGGACACGTTTCAGCTCCAGGAGCTTGGCGCAAATTTAATGTCCCTTTCACCCCTCAATCTAAGGGACATGAGGGACAATAAAATGTTCCCAACCCCAATAATCCCTCTGGTCACACATATAACCTTCTGGATCACTTGTTAAGCTCCCAGGTGCTTCCCAAAGCCTATCCCCTCACTCACTCAAACCGTGACAAGTGTCACATGGAAGCGCGATGTGCAGACTAATGTCCCTTTGGTCCCCTTTTCCAAAGGGACATGAGGGACATGAAAATGCACCCATCCCCTTGAAGCCCTTAGGTCATCCATGTGACACTCTTCAGTTCAAATTTCTAGCCCCCCAAGAGTTAGTTAGAGCCAAACACATAACCATCGGATGCCCTCCAAGTGTAAGCTCCAGGTGAAATGTGCAATTTTATGTCCCTATCATCCCTTAATTATTAAGGGACATAGGGGAAAGGAAAATGTGCCCAGCCCTAGGTATGCCTCATGGTTCTTCATACGACCAATTTCCAGCCCCCATGTGCTTCTCTCAAGATTTTTAGCCCTAATGCACAACTGTCAGATTTTGGAAAAGTGATGCATGGAGGCACAATGAGTAATTTTATGTCCCTTTCATCCCTTAATTATTAAGGGACATCATGGACACAAAAATGCACCCCAACCCTGGTATGCATTTTTTAAAATAATTTAAATCTGGCACTTGCTTTATTTCCCTACTTTTTCTTCTTCCCAACTTTACCCTGACAAAGCTCTGTCCATTCTTGTTCAGAACTTGATGCCACCATCGCTGTACTCCGAACCATCTTTGTCAATTCTATCACACCATGAAATTGTTAGGTTGTGAAACTAGATTGCTTCACAATTAGCATGCAATGGAAAGTGACTAGAAATACAGTAACATGCATTGGTTATAGTGGGACTGACGTCGGTCAAGAAAAGGAGGAACCGACCGCGGTTAGGTCTAACTGGTGCTAGTTACCTGTGTGAAGCACTTTATTTTTGAGTCATGGGTTTTAATATTGTTTTTGTTTTAAATCAAATATATTAGATGTAATTTCATGGATAAGTTGCCCTAAGTTTGTCTAAGCTTATATAAGCTAGAAAACTAGGGTTAAAACACAAGGAATAAGTTGAAAGAGAATGAATTGAGCATATCCTTGGTTGAAAGGATGAAGAAGAAGAAGAAAAATACTAGATTGCATGAAGACAAGAGCTTTCATAGAGAGAAGCTGAAAGAAGGAAAGTGCAGGTAAACTGTTGGTTAGAAGATGGTATTATCTTCTACTGTATTTCCTTTGTATTGTTTAGTCTTATGTAATGGCTTGCATAGTATGTAAAGTACTTAGAGTTTCTTCTTGTTAGATTCCCATACGTTTTTGTGAGATCTTGTTATTGCTTTATTCTAGATCCACATGTTGTGAGATCTTGTATTACAGATCCATGAGATCATGTTGTATTGTTGATCCATAGGAATCTAGTATTGTAGAGGAAGTTGTCTTCATATTTGCATAGTTTGATGCAATGAATGGAGAAACTTACATTTCTTGGTGCATGGTTATAGTTGCACATTGGTAGAAATTTCTAGAGGTGTGTTTACAGATTCACAATACAATGAGAGCTTGGTTACACAATGGAAAATGTAGGGTAGACTTCAGGTATGTGAGATTGGTTGTGTTTCAAAGGCACGGTTGTAGTTGCACTAAGGTAGATCTGGTTAGAGATCCTAGAGGAGACACATGTGGTGGTATGGAGGCATGGTTTAGTGTACTCAGGAAGATCCAGTTGGAGATTTGGGAGGAGGAGATACTCTTGTAGAGATACATGTACTCTTTGCTGTAGAAGAGTTGGTTTACATAATCTCTTGTTATATTATATATATATATGAGATCTCTATCTTTGGTGGACGTAGCCCACATTGGGTGAACCATAGTTCATGCTTGTTATGTGTGTGTACTTTTGTGTGATTTGGATTATTCTAGTTTATACTTCCACTGCTATAGATTTTGTGGGAATTATTTTAGATCCTGTATGCATGATTTTGTTTGTTATTAAATCATAGCACTATTCTGTTTTCACTAGACCCCCAAAAAAGTGGTATCAGAGTGATGTTAGCTTTGGTTTTTCAGAGAAAGGTTTTGCTTCATGGTTTTGTTAGTGGTAATTACTGACATGTATGAGAGCAGGGTGTTTATTTTCTTGATGTGAAAATTACAGGAAGAGATTGAATCTCAAGTGGGAGCTAGGAAGAGTAAGGTTGCTAGAAACACAGTGAACTGACGTCAGTTAAGTGGCAACTGACATTGGCAGGGTGACTGTTGTCGGTTACAAGGTGACCATGGTCGGTTACTGGGAAACCTGGTTTTAAACAGAAAATCACAGATCTAAAGAAATGGAGAGATGTATGGAATGTATCTTGGTTGCTTGAGGTATCCCTAGTTCTTGGATACAAACATGAAATTACATTACAGATAAGGGTTACAGAGGTATGGTTTTATCTTGGTTTTGAGTGCTATGGTTTTAATTGCACATGCATGGTTTTGGATTGTAGATCTAGACAAAGAAAAGAAGCAGGTATGCATTCCTTGGTGCAGTTAGATGCATGGGCTTCAGGAGAGAGGCATTATCACATAATGAAGATGGGGCTTCCATCAGAGAAGCATGTACTTCAGTTGAAGATGTGGTTGAGTATCTTGGTGCTGGTAAGGTGATGTATCTCATCTTGATGCAATTTATTGGATGGATTTGTTGTATTATTTTTGTATGAGATTTGGATGCTTCTTGAAATGACTGACTCAACTCAACTATCGGCTTCGGTCAAAGTAGGCACCTGGTGTGGTGATCTATGCCAAATTGTGTGGCATTGGGTTCATTCTAGCAGCATTGACATCGGTCTGAGAACCGAGGTTGGTCATAGAGGAACCGATATCAGTTAGCTAACCATGGTTGGTTAGGAGATGACTGTGGTTGGTCTTTGTGGCAACTTATATGTATAGGGTTTTTTGTAGCAAGGAGAGGGCAGATGGTTTTTTGCCCTGGTTTGGAGGATCAAGTTTCTTACACAAAGTGTACATGGAAGAGACGGTGTAGATCACTTCATGGTTTGGATCAGAAAGAGGATAGAGTTGGCTCAGTTAGTCCATTGAGACTTTGAGTCAGGTATCTCTATATGGTTCATGTTTTATTTCTTTCATTTGGAGCAACTGATATTATGTTTGGATAGTGTGCACAAATTTACACCATGGTTTTTGGTGTTGTTTGAATTTTATTTCCCAGTTGTTGTGTGGAATCTTGAGGACAAGGGTTTCTAGTCTAAGGATGAGATCCTCAATGAAAAGTCATGATTAGACACAGTTGCAAGTAATGAGAGATGTTGAGTACACACAGGATGAAAAGAAGGTGATTCACCTACTTCACAAGAAGTCCAAACTTTTGTGATGTAGAAGTATTCTCAGAGAAGAAAGGGAATCAATTTTATAGTTCTTTCATCTGGTTTTATTTCTCACTGACATATTAGCTTTTGAGCTTGGTGTTAGAGGTAGTGCAAAGGATTTCATGTTCAGTGGGAGAAAGCCATGGTTGTTGGCATTGTAGGATTGGATACATGATGCACATGCAGAGTGAGAGGAGATTGCTACTATTCAGAGTGGTAGAGGCACAAGTTGGTTTTGGAGGGCAGTCATGGATTTGCAGGTATTTTGAGTTTATTGCTTTGTGATGTCACTTCTAGTTTATTTTTTGGTGCCTGGATATTCCTTAGGGAAGGCAGTTGATGGTTGATTCAGCTGGTTTTAGATGATAGAGAAATTTTTCAGAGTTTGAAGGGTGAAAAAGGAGAAAATTTGCTAGTTACAGAGACTGGTGTCGGTTAGGATTAACCGTGGTCAGTCATTTGGTAACCGTGGTTAGTCAGGTAGTGACCGAGGTTTCGGTTAGGAAACCGTGGTCGGTTTGGTCACAGGTTTGACAACAGTGTTTATTTACCATTTTTAGATGGTGCCCTTGTTTTTTGCTTTCATCTTGGTTAGTTTGTGTAGTATGTTGATGACATGTTTTTGGTATTTGCACTTGGTAGTATTAGTGGCATGGTTTAGCATGGATGTTTGTTATTGACATTGATGAGCACATGATTCATATTCAGCTTTGGAGTTAGTCGGTGGCAGACTTGGAGCTTCTGGAGAGCTGGTGATATGGATGGATGTACATGGTGAGTTTGTACATGTGGATAGATTCAGTTTTATGAGTCTATGATGATGTAGATGTTTGATTTGCACATGGATGCCTTGAAGCATGAGTAGGGGATGTTTGTATTTCCTCTTGGTTACTATGTTACTCCTTGAGAGATGTTATCTACATATGATTGTCTTGGACATGCTAGTTGTTTATGCAGGGTTGGATTTACAGATTGTAGTGTTTGGATTCTTTGAGTTATGCAGGTTTGTGGATTGATCACCCATTGTTGCAGGTAGAACTCATTTGGGTTGTCTTTACCCAGGATCTTGTTTTTCTTTCGCATATTCCAGTTTGACTTGTCTTGGTCAGTTGCATTGGTGGTTGCATGGAGACATGGATAGATGGATGGAGAACATGGTTGGTTTTACAGGTATGGCTATGGATGTGATTGAGGCTCAGAACTTCAGTTTGAGTGGGAGCTCTTGCAGTGTGTTAGTCATGATGGCTTTTGCATAAGGAGCTGAGAGTTGGCTTGTTTGTATGATACCAACAATTGGTATGGTGTTACAATTTAGTGGAAGCTCTAGGCTTGGTGTCACGGATCAGTTGTAGCTTTGTGCAGGTTTGGTAAGTCATGGTTTTATCTTCTTGGTTTGAGAAGATGGTTTGATCTTCCTGGTTTTATTTTTCTTTGAGAGAATTGTTGAAGGAAAGAATAGATGGTATCCATAGGTGTGTTGAGGACAATGATGTATAGGTACATGTATAGAGGTTCAACAATTTATCTCCAAGTGGGAGATTGTTAGGTTGTGGAGCTAGATTGCTTCATAGTTAGCATGTAAATGGAAAGTGACTGAAAGGTGGGAACATTGTAACTGGCATCATTATAGTGGGAAGCCAGATATCAGTCAGGAAAAGGTAGGAACCCACATCGGTTAGGTCTAACCACGTGTCTGGTTACCTGTGCGAAGCACTTTATTTTAAGTCACGGGTTTTAATATAGCTTTTTGTTTTAAAGTAAATCTATTCTGTAATTTCATGGCTAAGTTTCCCTAAGTTTGTCTAAGCTTATATAAGCTATGTGGAGGGTTAGAGATAAGGAATTCTAGTCTAAGGAAAAGAAGAGAATAATCCTTGGTTGAAAGGATGAAGAAGAAGAAGAAGAAAAGTAGATTACATGAAGACAAGAGCTTTCATGGAGAGAAGTTGAACAGAAGGAAAGTACATGTACACTATTGGTGAGAAGATGGTATTATCTTCTACTGTATTTCCTTTGTATTGTTTAGTCTCATGTAATGGCTTGCATAGTATGCAAATCACTTAGGGTTTCTTCTTGTTAGATCCATAGGTTTCTTGTGAGATCTTAGTTATTGCTCATTCTTGTAGATCCACATGTTGTGAGATCTTGTATTGGGAGAAAGCCATGAGATCATGGCATTGTATTGTTGATCCATAGGAATCTAGCATTGTAGAGGAAGTTGTCTTCATGTTTGCAGAGGTTGTTGCAGTGATGGAGGAGAGACTTACTTCTTGGTGCATGTTAGGGTTGCACATTGGTATTTTCTAGAGGTCTTGTTTGTAGATTCACAATATAGTGAGAGCTTGGTTGCACAGTGGCAGATGCAGGGTAGCTTCAGGTATGTGAGATCTGGTTATGTTTGAGAGGCACGGTTGTAGTGCACTCAGGTAGATCCGGTTAGAGATCTGGAGGAGACACAAGTGGTGGCATGGAGGCACGGTTTAGTGTACTCAGGTAGATCCGGTTGGAGATCTGGGAGGAGGAGATACTCTTGTAGAGATACATGTACTCTTGTGTAGAAGAGTTGGTTTGTAATCTCTTGTTATATTATATATATATGAGATCTCTATCTTTGGTGGACGTAGCCCACATTGGGTGAACCATGGTACATGCTTGTTATGTGTGTGTACTTTTGTTGTGATTTGGATTATTCTAGTTTATACTTCCACTACCATAGATTTTGTGGAGAATTATTTAGATCCTATGTGCATGATTTTGTTTGTTATTAAACCATAGAACTATTCCGCGGTCTCGTATTCCCAAAAACTGGTATCAGAGTGAGAGGATTTGTGTTTTGGTAATAGAGATGGACAGGGTTTTGCTTCATGGGTTTTTAGTAGTTATTACTGACATTTATGAGAGTAGGGTGTATTTTTCCTGATGTGAAACTCACAGGAAGAGATTGAATCTCAAGTGGGAGCTAGAAGTGTAAGGTTGTTGGAGAATGTTATAGTGACCGATGATTGTCGATTAAGTGGCAACTGGTTATCGGCAGGGTGAGATTTATAGATCGTTATTGGAGGACCGTGCAGTTATAGATTGACCGTGGTTGGTTATTGTTGGAGGATAGATCTTGGTTATAAAAAGAATTGGAATCATTGAGGTATGGTTTTATAGAAATGGTAGAGATGCATTAGAATGGTATCTTTGGAGCACAGTGTATGGTTTTGGTCACAAGATGGTTTTGGATTGAATCTAGACAGAGAAAAGGAGCAGGTATGCATCCTTGGTGCAGTTAGATGCACGGGCTTCATAGAGAGGCAGTAGCACAGAATGAAGATGGGGCTTCCATCAGAGAAGCATGTACTTCAGTTGAAGATGTGGTTGAGTATCTTGGTGCTGGTAAGGTGATGTATTTCATCTTGATGCAATTTATTGCATGGATTTTGTTGTATTGTTTTTGTACAAGATTTGGATGCTTCTTGAAATGACTGGCTCAACTCAACTATCAGCTTCGGTCAAAGTAGGCACCTGGTGTGGTGTGCTATGCCAAATTGTGTGGCGTTGGGTTCATTCTAGCAGCATTGACATCGGTCTGAGAACCGAGGTCGGTCACAGAGGAATTGATACTAGTCAGCTAACCATGGTTGGTTAGGGGATGACCATGGTGGGTCTTTGTGGTAACTTATCTATATAGGGTTTTTTGTAGCAAGAGAGGGCAAATGGTTCTTTGTCTTGGTTTGGAGGATCAGAGTTTCTTGCATAGAGTGTACATGGTAGATACGACATGTAGATCACTTCAATGGTTTGGATCAGAAAGAGGACAGAGTTGGCTCAGTTAGTCCATTGAGACTTTGAGTCAGGTATCTCTATATGGTTCATGTTTTATTTCTTTCATTTGGAGCAACTGATATTATGTTTGGATTGTGTGCACAAATTTACACCATGGTTTCTTGGTGTTGTTTGAATTTTATTTCCCAGTTGTGTGGAATCTTGAGGACAAGGGTTTCTAGTCTAAGGATGAGATCCTCAATGAAAAGTCATGATTAGACACAATTGCAGGTAACGAGAGATGTTGAGTACACACAGATGAAAAGAAGGTGATTCACCTACTTCACAAGAAGTCCAAACTTTTGTGATGTAGAAGTATTCTCAGAGAAGAAAGGGAATCAATTTTATAGTTCTTTCATCTGGTTTTATTTCTCACTGACATATTAGCTTTTGAGCTTGGTGTTAGAGGTAGTGCAGGGGATTTCATGTTCAGTGGGAGCAAGCCATGGTTGTTGGCATTGTAGGATTGGATACATGATGCACATGCAGAGTGAGAGGAGATTGCTACTATTCAGAGTGGCAGAGGCACAAGTTGGTTTTGGAGGGCAGTCATGGATTTGCAGGTATTTTGATTTTATTGCTTTGTGAGTCACTTCTGGTTTATTTTTTGGTGCCTGGATATTCCTTAGGGATTACAGTTGATGGTTGATTCAGAGGTTTTAGATGATAGAGAAATTTTAAGAGTTTGAAGGGTGAAAAAGGATAAAATTCGCTAGTTACAGAGACCGGTGTCGGTTAGGATTAACCGTGGTCAGTCATTTAGTAACCGTGTGGTCAGTAGTGAGGCAGTGACTGGGGTCTCCACAGGAAACCATGTGGTCAGTTTGGTCACAGGTTTGACAACAGTGTTTATTTACCATTTTTAGATGGTGCCCTTGTTTTTGGAGAGCCTGATTTCATCTTGGTTAATTGTGCAGAGTATGTTGATGACATGTTTGCTGGTATTTGCACTTGGTATTAGTGGCATGGTTTAGCATGGATGTTTTTTATTGACATTGATGAGCACATGATTCATATTCGGCTTTGGAGTTAGTCGGTGGAAGACTTGGAGCTTTTGGAGAGCTGGTGATATGGATGGATGTACATGGTGAGTTTGTACATGTGGATAGATTCAGTTTTGTGAGTCTATGATGATGTAGATGTTTGATTTGCACATGGATGCCTTGAGCATGAGTAGGGGATGTTTGTATTTCCTCTTGATTACTATGTTACTCCTTGAGAGATGTTATCTACAGATGATTGTCTTGGACATGCTAGTTGTTTATGCAGGGTTGGATTTGTAGATTGTAGTGTTTGGATTCTTTGAGTTATGCAGGTTTGTGGATTGATCACCCACTGTTGTAGGTAGAACTCATTTGGGTTATCTTTACCCAAGATCTTGTTTTGCTTTCACATATTCTAGTTTGACTTGTCTTGGTCAGTTGCATTGGTGGTTGCATGGAGACATGGATAGATGGATGGAGAACATGGTTGGTTTTACAGGTATGGCTATGGATGCATATGAGGCTCAGTAACTTCAGTTTGAGTGGGAGCTCTTACAGGTGTGTTAGTCATGATGACTTGGTTGCATGAGAGGCTTGGTATGTTTACAATTCAGTGGGAGCTTGATGTATGGATAGCTTGGTATCATGGATCAGTTGTAGCTTCGTGCAGGTTTATGGTAAGTCATGGTTTTTATCTTCTTGGTTTGAGAAGATGGTTTAATCTTCCTAGTTTTATTTTTTGAGAGAATTGTTGAAGGAAATAATAGATGGTCTTCATGGTGTGTAGAGGATGGTGATGTATAGGTACAGGTAGATACAGAGTTCAACATTTTATCTCCAAGTGGGAGATTGTTAGGTTGTGGAGCTGAATTGCTTCACAGTTAGCATGATTTACACCTTGACTGGAAAATTATCTCAGTAACCGACAATTAAGCTGACATAATCAGTCAGCAACAACCAAATTCGGTCAGGGTAATCAAGAGCAAGTGATGCCATGGGGTAACCGGTGCCGGTTACCTGTGCATGAAAGTTTATATTCAACTCATGGGAATTAATCTAGATTTTGTTTTAAACTTGATTTAAAGGTTGTAAATGCATAGCTAAGGTGCCCTAAGTTTTTCTAAGATTATATAAGCTAGAAAACTAGGGTTAGAACATAATGATTTAAGGAAAGAACGAATAATTGAGCTATCCTTGGTTGAAAGGATGAAGAAGAAGAAGAAGAAAAAGTAGATTGCATGAAGACATGAGCTTTCATAGAGAGAAGCTGAACAGAAGGAAAGTGCAGGTACATTGTTGGTGAGAAGATGGTATTATCTTCTACTATATTTCCTTTGTATTGTTTAGTCTCATGTAATGGCTTGCATAGTATGCAAAGCACTTAGTGTTTCTTCTTGTTAGATCCACATGTTGTGAGATCTTGTTATTGCTCATTCTTGTAGATCCACATGTTGTGAGATCTTGTATTACATATCCATGAGATCATGATGTATTGTTGATCCATATGAATCCAGTTTTGTAGAGGAAGTTGTCTTCATGTTTGCAAATGTTATGCAGTGATGGAGGAGAGACTTACTTCTTGATGCACAGTTACGGTTGCACATTGGTAGACCCTTCTAGAGGTCTTGTTTGTAGATTCACAATACAGTGAGAGCTTGGCTGCAGAGTGGTAGATGTAGGGTAGCTTCAGGTATGTGAGATCTGGTTATGTTTGAGAGGCACAGTTGTAGTGCACTCAGGTAGATCCGGTTAGAGATCTAGAGGAGACACATGTGGTGGTATGGAGGCATGGTTTAGTGTACTCAGGCAGATCCGGTTGGAGATCTGGGAGGAGGAGATACTCTTGTAGAGATACATGTACTCTTGTGCAGAAGAGTTGGTTTGTAATCTCTTGTTATATATATCTATATATATATATATATATATCCTATCATCCAGATCTCTATCTTTGTTGGACGTAGCCCACATTGGGTGAACCATGGTACATGTTTGTTATGTGTGTGTAGTTTTGTGTGATTTGGATTATTCTAGTTTATACTTCCATTGTTGTAGATTTTGTGGGGAATTGTTTAGATCATGTGTTCATGATTTTGTTTGTTATTAAATCATAGCACTATTCTGGTTTATCATAGTGGTCCCAACATGACATCAAAGTCATCTCAGAGGAAGGCTCTGATCGAGAACCAAAGAATCAACAACCTCATAGAACGAAGGATGACCTCATCATCGAAGAAGACCACCCTCTTCCCGTGAGACTAAGAATTTGATCCACATCTTGCACACTAATCCTCAAATCAAATCTGCCATTTTTGCTGGCCTTATAAATCTTTAGAGGGCCTATAAAAACCACACCAACTTTGATCGTACCTCCCACCAAAAAAGATATACCTCTTCAGTAAAGAAAGGCTCCCTCGTTTATATTACCACTTGTCTCACCGACCATCGATTTGAAGAGAAAATTTACCGGTGGAATGAGATACAAAAACCCATACGGAAATATGATTGTTGCTACTCACGAATCTAGAAGAAAACCATATCCCATAATTTTCCATCTTCATCTAATTGCTAAGGTATCCATCCTAGCCACTCCAGGTGAACCCAAAATTTAAATTAAAAAATATCACGAACCAGTGATCAAGTAAGCCTAAGATTTCAGAGGGGTGATATTGGGAAAAACCACATATTAGAAAGATTCATTTGATCATGATCCAACCACCAGAAACCCACTTTCTAACCATAGAAAATATTCTACATAGGAGACTGCTATTTTAGTGAATAACTATCACCACCAATGAGGCTCAGCCTTTCATTTCCCTCATCGACGCTCTTATAGATTCTATCACCATCTCCTTTGATGATTCTAAAATCTTTGAAATTGTCATCTCAGTCCATAATTGAAACTTACTAAAAATAGTAAGTGGTCTCACGAGCACATGCTAAAAATAGCAAAACTAGTCTAGAAGGTGAGAGGAACACAGGGAGAAAGAGGAATTCAAGTTACAATATCCAGTCAGGTTTCGAAGGAGCTGATTTTTCATACTTTCTAAAAATAGTAAGTCATCTCATTAACACTTACTAAAAATAGTAAGTCCTTCCAGATGGTGAATTTCATAAAAGGAGCATTATGAGGGTTGAACATTCGAATTGCCAACTGTAGTTGGAGTCCAGAGAATATTTTTCACATTTAGTAACAATAGTAAGTTGCTTCATTCAAGAATAACAACTGTTGATGAACCATTCACAATTTCTCAAGTATGTTCATCGGTACCTAGCACCTGTACGGACAAATGTATCATTTTGTAGGACATATGCCAAAAAAATATGATAGTGTTGGAAAGGGGACCATCATTCAGGATCATCCATGGGAATTTCTCACAGGGCATTCGAGATCCATCCCGGGGAACTCGATGGTGTCTTTTGACACTCACTTCATGATTCAAGTCACATGTATATCACGTGTGGGGTAGAAGTTGTGGTCATAGGCAAAAAAATTCATTCAACTTGGTAGGATTTGTTCCAAGGCTTCAGTCCCTTTAGAGGGGATCTTCATGAGTGATGCTCATGGTCACCAATGAAGTCATTCGACATTGTTTTTTAAACACTTAGTTCGTGGTGTTCACACATCATCCAAAGGAAGTTTCTTAGGGTTTAAAGAGTTCGGGGATTCAGAGTTCATTAGATTGGAGCATTCCAATGAGTCTTCTAGAAGGATTAGTGTAATTTACCAGGGATATAATCTTTCATCATCAACATCATTCTTCCTTCTTCCTTCTCTCTCTCTCTCTCCCCCCCAGTGCTCTCTTTCTTCAATGTTCTAATTTCGTGATGAGGTTTGCACTTTTTCTTATGTCTTAATATTTCCAATGTAATAAGGTGTACCTATATGTTACAAAAAGGGCTTAATGTTTTCCTAAGAAGTTGAGGAGTCTTAAGTCATGTTGAGACATACGAAGACTCATTGTGGGGTATATGAAGAATCACCAGGAAGATGAAGATTTTTTCTTCTTCTATAAATTGTAATGCACTCCTAATTTGAAGGTCTTCTTAGCTATTTTTTTTGTGAATTCATGAGAGAGAGATCCTTGTAAAAAGAATAAAGAGATAACAATTTTTCTATTCTCCCTTATCCTCAAATGTCTTCCATTCTCATACTATGTACAATTTCTACTTAAGCATTAATACAATAAGATGGAGTTTCTAGCCTTTTTTGACTAAGGGATTTAGTGATACTTTGTGTTCATTAAATTCTAATTGGTCTTGTTGCTATTTGAATAACTGTTTCTTATTAATTTTAATACATGTGATGAAACTTCTAACTGATGTATGCAATACTATGATTTTCTACTTGCAACATTAGTTCTCTTATCTAATGTTCTTACTCCCTTCCCGCTCTCCTAGCAAATTCCTCGCTAGCAAGCCATTGCTAGCTTTTCCACAGGGTCAATGGAGTGTTGTTTTTGGATCCCCGACCACAAGGCCAACCCAAATAAAACTCACCTTACTTGTGCATGCATTTACGACAGCTACATCATTTAAGTAGAGGGACTTAGATTCCTAGAGCGTTGGCAAGAAACCCACCAATTTGTCCCTGACAAATTTTCTCGCCAACACGAAGCTAGATAATTTACAGATATGTTTAGTCACACCAATAAATATAGTGGGATTCTTAATAATTTCATTACTAGATTAATGTTGATTAATAATGTATAATTACATACGGAAACCTGTTACATATGAATTATTTTTACATGACCAAATATGTAAGATTTAAATTCGTTCAACTTCAAATTAAAGGAAATAAGAAGTTAGCACTATTTTTTATGGACTATATTGAGTGCTTAAATTACAAGTGAGAAATGTGGTGTATAAATTAGACCTACCACCATCATCCATGATTCATCTTATCATTCATCTATTTAATTTAATGAAAGTCTTTAGCAAAATAGTTCATATGTAATAAAATATGCATCTTGGGATCCTCTCTATTAGCTTCAACATCAATTTCAATAACTCAAGCTTCGATGGTTTTTGTTGGGTGCCTAGTGTTTGTGTCAGATTTCTCCTTGAACATTAGGGTTATGTTTCATAATGAAACTTATACACTTATGTGTCTTAAGGAAAACCCTTGACCATTAGGGTTAGGATTGTACTGTGTATATTATTTACATTTTGTTCTTTATTTTTAATAATATTTTGTAAGCAATTTCATAACATTATGAGTGGTTGTAATTTCTGATGCTTAGTAAAATCAATTAAAAGTATAAGAACATAAATGTAATATTATTATTCTTAATGTCCATTTTACTAAAATATGTGGTAAGTCTCATTGCTCATGTTTTTAAATTTTGATGCTTAAAACACTACATTTTAGGCTTGGGAAGTAACATTTATCAAAACAATATTTTGATTTTATTGATTATTACGAATTGTTTATACAACAATCCAATATTATATTTTTCAATAAAAATTAAATAATTCATATTGGCTTGTGGATTTAGTTTGATTTTAGTACAAACAACCAAATGTCGACCATGTAGTTGGCTAAAGACATTTTAATGACCATGTAAGGACATGATAATGCCCATATATGGTCATTCTATCATCACCCTTGTAGGGATGAGATAATGCCACAATAATATAGATAGGATAAGATTACATGAGGGATGCCCTAACTTTAAAACATTGTTAAAATGCCTCAATTTTACCCACAAAAGTTTTCACATCCCCAAGGTGACTTGTGAGAAACTTACAAATGTGTCCCTTAACAATCTAAATGTTGAAGTGTACCCTTGTGTAAATATTGTTATAGGTAGATTGTATTATTCTCAAGGATTTTTGACAGGCTCAAAGAATATGGAATCCATATCATGTTTAACTTGCCTTGATGTGTATGAGCACACACATTAAAAGTGGATATTTTTAGAAACATCTAGAAATTTTTCTGTGTACATTATCCAAGAATAGGAACTCCATGTCTCTATCATGCTAGGAATGTGAAGTGTGGAGTCATGGTAAAGTTGCACTTTCCCTCGCCTTGTTGCTCCCATATAATTCTTATCTCATTTTTAAAACTTTTTTTATTATTATTGGAGGTTAGCTTCCATACCAATATGATTCTAATCTAATTTTCAATTATATATAAATATGCAAGCACCCTAGTTCATTTAATATTTTGATATTTATCTATACACATTTATTATCTAGTATAATATTAATTATGCCGAAGGCATCCCCCCTATGGTAAAGGACCTCCGGACGTTTCTACAACGGTGTTAAATTTGACGGTTTGACGGCTGTCAATACGTTTTTTCTTTTTCTACCTATTTTTAACAATTATTTTTTGGTGAAGTTTCTGGTTAATACATACGGTGGAGAAAAGGTGGAAGAGTTGGACCCTTATTGCCTTACTGGGATTGGTGAGGAATACTAACCATCCTCTCATATTATAGCTTAAACAATTTCAATCTACTAGATGGTACTGCACAAATGACAGGATGGTCATCTGAAAGGTTTTTCAATTTCCTTGATTTAACTTTTTAACAACAATAGTTTTCTGACCTGTTTAGGAAGATTAAAATGTCTAAACTTTCAATCCCGCGACAGGAGATGAGGAAAACATTTCAAGTATACCACAAGATTGGGATATCCCAAACCATATTAAAACATTAAAATATGCAAAAGGTGTAAAAACTACAATAACATGAAGAAATTAAACCATGATTTCCATTAATACAGTTCTCATTCGGAGAATGCACTGTTGATGATGACGCAATCATCTTTATCTTTGTTTTTGATTGAAACAATATAGTTGTTGTTTACAGTAAAGAACTTATATTTTCGAAACGGAAGTCACAATTTAAATCCTACAATTATGACTATATAGAATCAATGTCTTTGGGTTCTCCGATCATGTTCTTTCTCAATATCTATGAACATTTCCTTTATCTGGGACATAAGTGGGTACTTGAAATTAGTGAGACCTTTCACCTTCCAACCTCATTCAAAGTGGTATTTGCAGTATTTATTTATAAATTTCTTTCCTCTGAATGTAATTTTCATTACTCTTAAATATTTCTTTAGATCAATTCCTAACATTAAACATATTGAGATTAAAAACAAGGAAGAAATTCATATGAGATACTAGATCAAAATGTTTAGGAGGATATGCCATGCAAAGACCAAACTAAAAGTTCCACAAAAAAGCAAGTTCCATTAGAAACTTCAATCTTTAAAGAAGATGATCCATGCAAAGACTGAGCTAAAATTTTCGTAGAAAGGCAAGTTCCATTAGACACTTCAAACTTACATTAGCAGCGAAAGAGCAGGTCAGGATTAGAAGTGTCAGGTAATTTCCAATTCTTGATTATGTATTTCCATACCCTCCTCCTTGTTAATCTTCTTATCTTATCTGATCATGAATACACCAAAAATAGGCTTGTCATCCATAGAAGAAGAATTTACTTGTTTCAGTGTTATCACTTAAGTTTTCAAACAGAGTAACTATTAATGATATGTATATGTTTGACATAATGCGTAGGGTTTAATTCTACACTGTAGGGTTTTAATCTTTTTCCTGTTATTGATTTACGCCTTAGATTGATTTCTCTTAATTAGGGCCCAGGGGTTAGCATTGCGATTTATCATTGTACAGTGAAAAAACGGATGGTAGATCATAGATGTTCACAATATATAGAGAGCACAATTATTTAGATCTTGTGCAGACATATATGATTGTTATGTTATGTGCCACTTTTATTTTGAATACTTAGAACTCTATGTTGTCCATAATTTTGTAGGGTAGGAACAAAGTATTTATGTTCTGTCAAGGGTGTAATTTTGCAGTCAAGGGTTAAGTTTCTTTGTTATGATATTTATTTATGGCTTGGATTTTATTGTTTTCTCATAGTTGCTTTTGTGGGGGCTATTTTTAATAATGCATTCAGTTGCCTTTAAATACTCGACAACTGCAAGCCATCAATTCAATTTACAGTTTCTCCAACCTTACATTAACAGTGAAAGAGCAGGTCAGGATTAGAAGTGCCAGGTAATCTCCAATTCTTGATTATGTATTTCCCTACCCTCCTCCTCGTTAATCTGCTTATCAAGTATCTAATCTTGAACACGCCAATACTAGGCTTGTCATCCATAGAAGAAGAATTTACGTATTTCAGTGTTATCACTTAAGTTTTCAAATAGAGTAAATATTAATGATCTGTATATGTTTGACGTAATGCGTAGGGTTTAATTCTGCATTGTAGGGCTTTGATTTTTTTCCTGTTATTGATTTACGCCTTATATTGATTTCTCTTAATTAGGGCCTAGGGGTTAGCATTGCAATTTATCATTGTATAGTGAAAAAACTGATGGTGGATTATAGATGTTCACAATATATAGAGAGCACAATTATTTAGATCTTGTGCAGACATATATGATTGTTATGTTATGCGCCGCTTTTATTTTGAATACTTAGAACTCTATTTTGTCCATAATTTCGTAGGGTAGGAACAGAGTATTTATGTTCTGTCAAGGGTGTAATTTTGCAGTCAAGGGTTTAGTTTCTTTGTTATGATATTTATTTACGGCTTGGAATTTTTTTTCTTATACTACCTGACATTTTTAGTTTATTTCTGTTAATACATACAGAGTAGATGTTTATGATCCGCCATTCATAATTTATTCAATTACTTGATCTAATATTCTGTGTAGGGTTCAATTTTGTAGTCTGCAGTCCCAACAGTTTAGAATTTTTGTTCTTACATCTATTTAGGGCTTAGATTCTCTTATAATTTTCATGTACTTGTTAATTTTCATGTACTTCTATCCTCCAAATTTGCAAGGAATAATGTAGTTGGGATTTTAAAGGAGTGTATCTTACCATCCAGCCTAGCCATCGAAGGAGCTGAAAGTGATTTTTTTGCCAAAACCAAATTGCAACATTATATTGCTCATTACGTACCTTCCTTGTAGCAGCTCGCCAGTCATGCTTCTCAACTTCTGATCTCCCAGCTTTACCGGCATTCAGTCGAGGTTCAGGAGAGTTCAACATTAGTTTAACTTTACACAAACGGTCATAAATGTCTCCAGGAGTAAAAAGAAAACATGTCTTTCCCTCTTGCTCAGCAGATACAATGTCTAGAATTCCACCTAAACTTGATGCTACAATAGGAACCCCAGAAGACATGGCTTCCAAAACAACAAAACCTAAGGTTTCTGATTCTGAAGGAGTAATAAAAATATCCCCAGTAACATATGCCTGGGAAAGTTCCTCCCCATACAACATACCAGTAAATACAACATGCATGTCTGCAAACATTTTTTCAAGTTCCATCCTATATGAAAAGCCCAAAGATTTACAGGCAAACAAACATAAGTTAGCACCCATCCTTACCATCAAGGAAACATTTTCAATTTACATTCAGGGCTTTAGGCTTAGTGCATGCACACTTTTACCTATATGGTCCATCTCCTATAAATGCAAGCTGCACATCAAGTAGTCTATCCACGAGCCTACAAAACATAGATTTTTTACACAATATGATCGAACCAACTAACCCCTAGTAATAATTTCAAACCACATCAACTATGAAAGTAATTAACGTATCCTTCCAAATCAAATAACTTATACCGTTCGGCATTCACATTGCAATATAAACATGCGATTGCTAGTAAAATAAAGAGAAATTAAATAATGGAGAAAAATAATCAAAACATTAAATTTCATAATAAACACACATATAAGTATGTTGTTTTTTAGTATTTAAAAAAACTTAAATATATACTTAATTCGATCGAATAACATTAATATTGATATAAAAGTAAGTTATAATAGTTGCATCTCTCACATTTACCTCGGCAATAAATTCTCACACAATACTCCAACAAAATCAACACTATGTGGCACTTCGAAAATCTCATAAATCAATTTATCTATGACATTTAATATATTTTAACATTTCATTAAATAAAAAAATATTTATTTCATTATGATAACTAACATGAGAATATTTAGGGGTGGAGAAATAAATTCTATAAAAATATTCATTGAAATTTACAATCACAATAAATAACAGTGAAATAATTGGTCAATGTTGGTCATGACCAATCAATCAAGTACCTCAGTTATAACGTGACAACTTGTTATAAAAGCAAGCAATCAACACACTGCAGCACGTTACTCAAAATAGAGGGATTCCATTTTGTAAAGAGTTGGCACGCTTCCCGTAAATTACGAGCAAATGTCGTAAGTGGTGCGCACATTCAATCAATCACACAACTTTTCTTTAAAATTCCTGTATTTTAAAATTCTTTCATTTGGAACGGATTAATTCTATTCTATTTTTTAATGAGCAGTGCATTGTTTTGGCCCTTGGGTACCATAGAGTGGATTTGTAATTAAGAGTAAGCGTGCAATTAAATTAGTGATCACTTGTAGTTTAGTAAGGGGTATCCACATGATCATTTTTAGCTTAAGCAGCTATGAGTAAGGGACATCCACACCGTCAATTGCTAGGGCTTGCACTCATCACGACTTGATCCCTGTGGACTCTTTGAAAGCCAAAGAACATCACCAATAGACGAAGGGCCTTTCGATATATTCTTTAATTCTTAGGATGATTCTACATTTATGTTCTTAACCATTATATTTATTGGTCGAGCACTAATATTGATATGAATGAAAGAGTGAAACACACTTTTTTCCTAAACACTTATTTATCATATTTAACTATCTTCTAAAACTTTCTGATATTTAATTATATTTAAAAGATATATCACTTGCATATAATAAAAGTTAATCTATAACTAAAATGTTATTTCATGATCTCTCAAAAAGTTATTCCACATTGTTTTCAATAGAAAAATTATTATATTTATTATTATTTTATAAAATAAATGTGACACATTATTTTTTTAATTTAATTTTAAAAAATCTCGCTTAGTTCAAAATAAGTTTTAAATTGTTATAGATATAATAACTACACTTTATTTATAGAAATTGTAATAGTTTTGTAATTTAAAAAGAATAAAATACATATTTTAGAATTGTGGCAATGTGATACCTTTTGAATTGTGATATTATAACAAAATTTCAGTTGTATCATTGTCACAATTTTTTATTGTAAGAGTGACAATATATTATTTTTATATTTGTGGTAATTACCACAATTTATCTACAATGCAATGCTTCCACAAAATATTTGTGTGTGGATTCCGCAAAATTAGATTCACAATTTTAACAAAAATACGCACAATGAAATTGTGAAAACATTGTGGATACACCACCCTTTATCTTGTAGTCGTTGAAGCTTATGACTACAAGAAGGGTTCGCGCTACTTCGACATTTCTGTAATTTTCGAGTCTATGCGCGCTGCATTAGGGGAAATAACGTCAAAATAATTTTGAGGCGAGAGAAAGCCTAGACAAGAGGCAAAAAAAAATGTTTACATCGCCACGGGTTGGCTACTCATACACCTAAAAGCAACCAAATAAAAGACAAAAACAACACAATATATAATTTCTAAGCGCTGTGTATATGCATTTCTAAAGTCTACAAATTACAAATACCATGCACAATTTTTTTGTAATATATTATGTCATTGATGGTGGTGTCAGAGTCAGGAAAGGATGACAAATATCAAGCAACGACCAGGATAATTTGAATAAATGACCATGAAGATCAACACCTATAGTTCATTTCCCCTGTCAATGGTGACACTAGAGTTCTCGTGCAAATGCCTTTGGTGTAAAAATAGAAACAAAACACATATAAATATAGACATGGATAAATTTATATTCCCAAAACAAAATGCACGTAAAATATATCATTATTAGTTCCTGCCTCCGGCAGGAATACTATACATTTCAATGTAGCATATTAATTTTCAAAAGTGGCCAATAAGAAGCTTTTATTTTTTCCAGCTTTGTCATATTCTAAAGTTATGAATAATTTTAAACATTTTTTAAATTAACATATTTATTTTTCTAGCCAATTGATTGGTGTTCAAGGGTGATGTGACTATTTTTGAGTCTTATTGCCAAAACAATTTTATAACATTTTAAGATGATAAAATTTTAAACTGACAAGTGTCTTATCATTTATATCAGATTTTGACACTATTTATGAGAATCATTAATTCAATTCAATACATGATGTGACTATTTTTTAGTCTTCTTGCCAAAGCAATTTTCTAACATTTTAAAATAATAAAAAATAAATAAACATTATTAATTATACATTAGAATACAATATCCACATTCAATAATACATATTAATTATAATATAATATAAAAAATATTCTATTTAAAATTAATATAAAATAATACATAAATAAAAACATAATTTTACAATTATTAGTATAATTATAGGTGATATTTTATTTAACTATTATAAATAATTATAAACACACAATACACATAACAATATTAAATTCCATATTTAAAAATATATAATAAACATATTATTTGTATAATTAATAATTACATTATATTAGTAATAATATTATATAATGTATATTAATTATACATAAATACTATTAACTGTTTTATTATATTTTTATATTTAATAACAAACACAACTTATTTAAAATAAATATAATACATATTACTTTATTAATAAAATTTATAAGTATATGTTTTATACTTTTCATTACTTAAAAGTATACTTATAAATTTTGATGGTTTTAAAAATAATTATTTATTAAAAATATTAATTATAAACATATTAATTAAATTTTTGTGTCTACTCCAAATATTATAAAAGTATACTATATATATATGTTAAATTGTTATGCCACTTATTTCGATGTTCAAGTGATTAGTATACCATATCCAAGATATATGATTATGATTGTAATTTTTAGAAAGATCATTAGAGAAGCCTACAATATTTATTTTGCAGCACTTAAAAGTTTCAAATAGGTAAATTGCCTTGAAACTTACAACAACATTTTACAACTTCTAAGGTCCATTTTTCTTATGACCTTCCAGCTCTTAAGCAATAAATCATCTAACCAATTAATCAAATTTATATCAAACTACTTACAGCATACATGACAGGAACTGGCCGCCTTGCGGCTCTTGTTTTATTTATATCTTGCAAATATTTAACGTGCGAGCAGATCTCAAAAATTGAACGTGCCAAATCAAGTGTATAATATCCTTAGATAATATTACACGGCTTTAACTTCAGACCCAAATTAGAAAGAATGAAAAATTATATATAGTCCGTCAATTATTCGAGACACAAATTTGGAAAATTTCTTATCGGAAACATTCAATTTTCGACTCGATGTTTGGATAAATTTTGCAATATTATCAGCTCATCTTTGATCACTGTAATCTATGAACTCTCTGGATTCCTTCAGAAAGTTTTTGCAGCACAAGTTTGTTGAAGGTCTATCAAAAAAACTTATTTTATTTGATGGCTATTTGTACACGAAGTATTTTCTGTTATAAAATTTCAGAATGGTGAATTTAAGGGTTTTCTGAATTTAGCTTAAAATTTTGTTTGCGTAGGATTCAATTTCTGTAAGCGTTTTGGCTACAAAATTTTGCTTAAGCGAGTGTAAGGGTTTTTAGGTTCTAAAGAATTCAGCTTTTGTTATTTTCAAAGAGGATGGTCGGGATACTGCCTAGAAGCGCCACGATTTCCTCCATAGCCATTCGACCATTCTGACGCCACGGTTAGGATTTTTTTGCTCCTGGGCTAGAATTTTGTCAGGACAGTTTCGGTGGTTTTCAGGCGCTGACTACCATATTTGGCAGAAAATAAATTTCGCTGCACGGGGATAATAGAGAATCGAGGTTTCCCGATGGCGGTTGCTATTGCCGGAATGCTCCTGGTTCCTACGAGCAAGATAACCGTTGTCCTGTAGTTCATGTATTTTTGTACTATTATTTACAAGAATTTGAAGTTGTCATTGTCGCACTGTGCACACAACAATCTTATCATACAACGAGTGTACTATACATTCCAAACAAACAACCGAGATGGTTTCAATCAATTCATGTGTTAGAGCTAGGAGGCTCGACCTATATAAATGTCATTGGCATAATTAGAAGTATAGTAGCAACTTTTGTACGGAGAGTATTAAACGGTGGACACAAAATATGGAAAAAAAATGGTCCATAGAAAAACTACGATAAATACGGAAAAAAACGATAATTTGTATATATAAAAAATATGGTAATTAATTAATATGGTACTCACTATGCACTTTCACTCTCTAATTGCCCTTAATATGGTGCGGGCTACTATAAAAATAGAAAATTCTAAACAAATGCCCTCAATTCCCTGTAATTCCTCACTTTTTGGCTTTTACGGTTTAGTTTCCTGAGTTTCTGCTTTTTCTAATTTTTAAAAATTAAATCCCGAAAATTTCGGAGTTCCATATGGTGGACAGTGCAAAACGCAAAAGTACAGTAAAAATCTAAAATACGGCCGTATTTGGTAACCATGATTAGAAGTACTTCATAAGATGTCAATTTGCACCCATTAATTTTGGCAGCTTAGTGTCTAAAGTGGAAAATGTGATAAACCACTATTCCACACTGACATCATTTAATTTATCGATAGAATTCATTCATACCATCTCATTGTAAAGTTATAGGGCCGAATTAAGACTTCTGAGCCCCTAGGCAATTCTAAGCCAAATACCCCTACCTAATTTGTAAAAATGGTATATGCTAGATTTTTAAACAACACATATTTAGGGTTAAGGATGATTCTTTATCAAAATATTAGGATTCAACATAACAAATAAAAATTAATTCTTTTGGAAACACATAGCGTAAATATTAGAGTTGAAAATGATTATTTCTCAAAAGATCGGGGTTTGAATTATTTTGGTATTTTTATATTGTCATTTTTAAAAAATATAATTGAAAGAATATTGTTGCATCTTATAAATCATACATAAAGAAGGGAATATAAGATTGACCCCCAAATATTGATATTTACAAAAGAATGTAGGCACATTAAATAATCATACCAAATGCATAGATTCTTTAAGTATTTTAAACAAAAAAACTCACCAAGAACAACCATTGCATTTTCTTTCTATCTAAGACGTGTTTATTAAACCAAAGACACTACCATATTGTTTATTTGATACAAACTAAGTTTTAATATTATATTATCATTAATGAGCACTGTCAAACATTAATATATTACAACCATAATAATTATCAGTGGGTAGTAAGAGGCGAACCTAGTAATATTATGATAAATTTGGCATTACCTAATTGTTTTCACTTTACACAATTAATTTCCCATGTCTTAATTTTGACTTTTTGGAGACACTACCATAATGCTAACCTTACATGAAATAAGTTTTGATATTATATTATCTATGATAGGTATTGTGCCCAAAATTAATATATTACATATAATAATAATTGGCAAGAAGTAAGACACTCACATAATAAAAATCCTAAAAATTTGGCGCCCCCTAATTATTGGCGCTCTAGCTAGGTAATTGCTTAGTTTACCCTATGCTTAATCTCCCTTGGAGAAACTCTTTTAATAAAAAGATAATTATTTTAGCTTTAACATGTGAAAATATTCTAGTGGCAAACACTCTCAGTTGTGAATATTAGATAAGACCCCACTCAAAATATTATATAAATAAGGGCTTTATTATACTGCCGAAGGCAAGTATATTGTCTTCACCTTAGCTATTAATTTTTTTGCAGAAACCAATAATACTATGTCATGTGTTAGATTTTTTTACTTGTCTAAAGTTTTAGATAAAATATTTACAAGAATATTTTGTTTCCCTTTATTGAAGAATATGCCATTTATTTATTTTTGGTGAAGTTCCTAGGTAGGGGTGCATAAAAGTTCAAATCAAATCAATAAAGGGAAGAATTAAAGTCATAAAAGCATTAAAGGCATGGAGTCATTATAGTACGTCCCTTGCAATTTTCAAAGATCACTCATCCCAATATAATATTAAATTCATTCTCACAAGTTTTTTAAGCATTAAATTAATTCTATACCCTTCCTTAATATATATACATTTGTAATCATAAAGATTATTTAGAGTTGATTTTGTATTAATTATTTAAATACGGTATATGAAGGTTAAGTGCTCAATATATTTTAAGAAGAGATCCACATTAAATGGAAGGTTAAACTTAAATATAATAATTAAAAATGTGTATTTTAGCATGATTGAATATTACAATTTAAGCTTCTTTCTCACACATAAAATCGTTCTCGTGAATACGAATATACTATTTCAATCATTTAATAAATGTGTATTGTCACATGGCATTATGTGAATCTGTTATTTTAATCCAAAATTGGAAGATATTTACTTAGAAGGGGCAATATCAAATTAATCAATTTCATACACCCAGTTTCATGTTCTCACTTGCGTACCCCATGCTAAAGAAATGAGCAATATATTTGAGCAAAGCATCTTTGAAAAAATTACATAAAATATAACACATACCACGGTTTTATTCACAATAGGCATTTATCTTTTCCTTCTTCAAACAATGTTTTTTTGTTTTTGTTTCTTTTCATAAACTATGGTAAAGTATCTTCTCTTTCAAATACTTCTTACACAAACAATGCTCACATAGACAAGTTACTATACATTTTACATGTAATTTTATTCAATTACACACAACGACGTAAGTGGAAACTCTTGTCTTGTTTCGTTTATGTTTTACTATATGTAAAATATTTTCTTTGCAACTCAAAACTTTAACACTATCATTTGTTTTTACATTTGTTCAAAAACTTTGCATTTACAATTGTTCTCCCTACATCCCACAAAGTATCACCTTCAGCAGTATTTGCCATATCATGGCCTTGTTGTATTTTGTATTTGTTTCATCTCATGGTTAAATTATGATTAATATGGTGGTAGGAATTATGATTAAGATAGTGGTAGTCCAACTAGTAAAAGCATCCATAGGTGCTTGTGGAAGGCCGATAGAAATTTTTGGAATGGATATTTTTATTGTGAAATCAATAAATATCATTTTGAATTATAGATTTAATTATGAATTTGTATTTATTTTATGAGGGAAAATATTAGGATTCAATAAAATAGAATTAAAACTACTTAATTTACTTCATTGTACTAATTTAGTTGGAAAAGTTTAGAATGCATGTGGGCTAATAATTGTAATGTAACTTTAACAATGGCAGGGTTTCGATAGGTTCAAATTGGAAATGAGAAGTAAAATAAATCATAAATTAAATCTAAGGATCAGATTGGCAAAGTTGAAAAGCAACTCAAAAACACCTCCCAAAATTCTAAAGTTTGTCATAGTGCATTTGATATAGATGCAAGCCATATGCAGAAAGGGGTGGTAGCTGAACACTTACAAATATATTAACCTTAGTTTATTTATATCCACCACAAATAACAAACCCCAAACCTATAAATCTTAAAAAAAGGTCGTAGACCATATACCCATGTCTAAAACATCAAAATGAAACTTCAAAATAAGTTTACAGTATTTTAAAAAGTAAATGTTTATAAAACTTCCTCTTGTACATAATATTTGGTTTTCACCCCATGAAAATACATCCCTTAAAATTATTTTTCTTGCAACAATCTTGGACATGAACTTGGTTGCATAATGGTAGTTACCACAAATTCGAAGGTTCTAAATAATTGTAATTGTTGTTCCAGGGGACATGTTAAATAGTCCAAATGCCATTGTTAATTTTTCACTATGATGCCAAAGAATATGCTCCTTCTCCTCCTTCTCCACCTCATTCAACACATATCTCGTATTAGGAACATACCCTACCAACTTCAATCTCCAAAGAAAATCTCTGCAACTCTCTATAATTTTTTTGCGTTTGGGGGTGTGATCTATTCCCTACAAGAAACGTATGTACCATTTTATTTACATCAATCCAACTGCATCCTATTATCTTCATTATATCTGTCTTACATCTTTTTCCTTTTTTTTTTTGATATCATCCCACCTTCCTCAACAGTTTGAGAGAAGAACATAAGTTGTAGCATTTTTAGGATTCAACATAAAAAACATGTTCTACCACCCTTTCTCTAAGTTCTAAATTGTTATGAGTTCTGCAAGCACCAAGAAAACAACTCCATACAATAGCATCAGGGTTTATCGGCACTTCATTGATAATTTTTTTTGCCTCATTCAGTCATCCAACACGGTCAAGAAGATCAACCATAAATCTATAATGCTCCATTGTTCGAGTAGAATGATACTTGTCAGTTATGGACCTGAAATATTGATAGCCCTCATCAACTAAACCCCCATAGCTGTACGCAACAAAACAATTACCAAGGTTACATGATTTGGGCTTATGCCACAATGCTTCGTATGTTCAAATAGTTTTAGGGCTTCCTTACCACATCCATGCATGTCATATCCTGCAATCATGGTTGTCCAGGAGACAACATTTCGTTTATACATTATAGCACATGTGCCTTCTCTATAATCCAGCATTTGGAATACGTGTCTATCAATGCATTTATCACTAACATATTAGATTGCAATCCATTTTTGTTTATTTTATCATCGATTTCCATACCCTGCTCTAGAGCTGCAAGATTGGCACACACTGAAAGAACATCAGCAAAAGTTGTTAAATTTTTCCTATTCCAGGGTTTTCTCACCATGCCCAATTTGTGCGAATCTATAAATCATTGCATTCCATGACACTATCTCTTTGAGGCATTTCCCTTTTGTGTAAATGATGCGCCCCGAATTAGCAGGAACTTGACAAGGTCATAACTTGAGCTCCGGGTGTCCGTTTGAGTCCGTTTTTTTTTTGAAACCACGTGTTTTGATGAGACGAACGCAGCGGCAATCCGCCCTACCGGTTGGGGCAAGTTTTCGACACGTTTTCGGGCCCTAAATCCGCCATCTTGAGGCCGAAAATTAGGATTTAAGTTATAGTTTGGTTTTTTCCTATTTTTGAGCATTAGTTAATTTTAGTCTATTAATTGCATTTTGAGTTAGAAGTTGGCAATTCCTCTAATTTAGGGATGTAGAAGATGCGTGGCAATTTCTGTGCCCGTAGGAATAAGCATGCGAACTTACTAAGAATAGCAGGTTCTAGTAAACTGCTAAAAATAGTAATTTCCGCCACCTAGAGTAGATTTAGTCAGAGTTAGCTAGAGTTTACTTGGAAACTCGAGTTGGGAGTTATTTTCCTATTTAGGAAACATTGTAATTCATTATTGGTTAACGAAGAAGGAGATCTATTTTCTTTTGGAGTTCATTTTATTGCAGTCTATCTGGTTGTTCTTAATTTGGCTGCATTAGTAAAATCCGGATATCATGGCATTCCATGAGACCACTAGTGGCTGCGGTATTTTCTCAAAGAGTTTGCGGGCCTCCCCAACAAGTCCATTTTGTGCATATCCGACGAGCATTGTCATATAGGAATATGCACGGACATAAAGAAAATAGTAGAGGGTTTTCTAAGACCTCAATTAGATCCAAGCACTCAACGGTTTGCCAAAGTTTTTGACAGTGCATTTGAAACCAAGTTGAATCCTCCATTTGATCTGTATACCAATTCTCTCAATTATCTACTGACAAGTTACGTAATTCCCTATGTTGGCCTCACTGCCTATGTTAGCACCAATGCTCACCTCCATTCTAAAACTATAAAGCGAGTAACTAGCTAATATTAATTCTATTAACTCACTTGATGTGTTCCTTGAAGTACATCTGATATCATATGATCTGAAATGTATGCAGCTTTCAGAGTGTCTTCTTGGAATGGAGTCAGGGAAGGACGCGGTGATACATACCTGTTATTCGAGAGGAAGTTAGAGAGGGTGGCGCCATATCCGTACACGATGGCAGAATTCCACAAAAGAATTTCAAAGATGAGAAAAAAGCTTGGGTACATGCGAGTGGTGGATGGTGGTCTGATTGTCAGAAAGGAAGAGGGAGAAAAAGGAATGGAGATGGGTAACATTCTTTGGAATAGTGTCAGAGCCTTATCAACTTTCCCTTTCCATGCAAATCCTATAATCATGACATTCCAAAGAATGACAGTCCTTTGAGGCATTTTGTCAAACAGTTTCAGTGCATCTTCCACAAACCCATTCTGTGCAAATCCCTCAATCATAGAAGTTCAAGGATTTTCATACCCCGATGTAGGGATTCTAAATTGGCACACCCCAAAACAACACTGGCAAAGGTGAATTGATTGCCTAAAAGGCTTGTTCCTTGCATTTTCTCAAACAGCTCCACTACCTCTTTAGCTATCCCACTATGTGCTTTGATTTCATCGAGTGAGGGAAGTCAGAAGGATTGGGATTCAGAAGGATTAGGTTGAGGTGGCGTAGGAGGTAGTAGTGGTTGGACATAAAAATATTGAGGCCTGAAAGGAGCTGCCGTTATGAAATCCTACCGATAGGATTTATTCCATCTAGACATTAATGTAAATAATTAGGAATAACCATTCATATGTCCTGGTAGGTGAAATTATCATCCACAACTACGATGAAGACGTCAGTTTTCAAGAAAATCCACTCTAGTAAAGCCTATCAGCCAAATATGATTTACTATATCATTTCTAAAAGGAGCAAACCACAAATCTATATGTAGGTAGTGTAACTAGATTTTAAGAGGATTTTTGTAGGAATGCGATCTCATGATCTGTAAAAATTTATGGATAGTAGAGATTGTTAAAAACAACCTTTCCCAAAATAGAATTAAAATATTAACTTAGTGTGGAGCTCACATTTGGTAAAAATTACAATCTCGCCATGTGTGCTATAAATTATCAACTCCCTCGCAAGTAGTTGTTGTATACACCTCATTTTTTTAATCCTTGCTAACTGGTTCTCTTGTAGGGGTTGATATATTTTCCCCCTGAGTGGGTGACTCAAGGGGCCTACCGGATTGGTGTGTGATCAAACTTGGTCATGTAGACTAAACCACAACATTTGAGTTGTTATATTTTCCCCTTTTTTTATTTTTCTTTCTTGGAGTCATGTGTGAAAGTGTGGCTATCATCGGAGTAAGAGCAGAGCATTCATGTGTGTTGAATTTTTTTGGGTTGTTCTTATGAGTTTATATTTGGGATATACTAATAAACACAAATTTTTGTTGCCCTAAAGCTCCTCCCTGACTTGCATGGGAATTTTTTTAGCATAACATTTTTTAGATGCTACAGGAGTTAATGACCCAACAACCTGGCACACTTCTTGGCACATTAATGTAGAGCGAGTCCTCTAAATCGGCTGTGTAAATTTAAGGGTAACCGGTCCCCTGGAACCTGGTGGATTAGAACTTGGGTGGCTAGTTGGCGAACACTTAGACCCCACCATTAGGCCACACCCTTGCGCTCAACATATCATATTTTATCTTTTGGTAGAAAGGTAATAGTGAGTTGGGTGTGTGGATGATGTAATGTGTTACCAATGCATACAATAGTGGTTCACGTGATTACTTCATATTTTCTATCATACTTATGGCATATGTTAAAATCAATGCTTTGAATAGTTATGGACATCAGTCTAAGTCTAAGGTGTAATGTTTGGCATGTGTAGATAGCCTCAATAGTTGTACATGAGCTATTTGACAAAAATGCCTTAGATTAACGTGGGCTCATAGCCTACAATGCCTTAATATTTTGTATAAATGGTTACTTTGCAAAGGCCTTGGAAACTACAAAGAAAATAAAAATGGCACGTGTAAAATTGCACTCCACAACTTATTCACTTATCTCCCATATCATTCCAAAAGAACAGAATTTGAACAAGGATTGACGTTTATTAAGTATAATTCAAAGGGTTTTTATTTTCAATCCACATAAACCTCCACACTCCAGAACTTAGGAAGTAAAGAATAAATGAACTGTGATTTATTGATTCATTGGTTGTTTTCTTTATATACTTCAACTTCCAAAAACATCATAACAGTTTAGGGAAAAGGAAATAAAAGAGGGATTACAAGTGAGATTTGATGGGATTAGTGGTATCATGTTCATTGTTTGTATATAGGATCAACACAAATATGAGAAGTAAAATGCATGATGGTATATGATAAGAGCCACATACACACTATAAATTTTGTACGCACCCGAATTGATTACTAATGTATGGGAACTACACATTTTATACCTAAAAGAAATTTGGTATCTTATATGATTACACGATATTCTCATTAGGGGTGCAGAAATGTTGCTACATAATGATTGGTAAAAATACCCCTAGGAGTGGAAAACATGCAAACCATCCATGGAGAAACATTCTGCACGACCACTTCTAGGCATGGATTTCTCCTTTCTTTTTATTTTTCATATCATAACATTTAATCATTTAAATTGTTACATTGTTAAAAGCTTATTTGTTTATGTAAATGGAATGAACGTAAAATATTTGAGCTACTTATATTTAACCATGAAATGATCTCTTAACCATGCAATTAGCTTATATAACACTTTAATCAGTTATTCGAAATATAACTTATGAATAACTTCATGAACGTTTAAAAAATTAAACTTAAGCTCCCACGTAACTTATTGGCTCTTTGATCCATGAGAGTGAAACAATGTTTTTCCTACAGAAAACAACCATTTTTAATGTTATAAATCCTCTCTAGAATCCACACATTGAAAATCATCTTCAACCCTCCCTTATAATTTTATCTTTCAAATGCATTCCCAAGTACACAGGGATATGTACACAATTCATATAATGCTCTTAGTCATGGTTTCACACATAATTGGAGTGGGTTTTGGAGATGCTTTGAAGAGCTGGCTTTAACACTAACGGTCTGAGAATTTGGGTTGTACAACATCAAACCTCTTTATTCTTGTAATAAAAATTACGTAGCATATTTGGTTTCATCATATTTACTTGAAAAGAGTTTAATATGCCTCTTTTGGATCCACCTTGCTGTACAATGCTCACACACAAATGGTAAACTATCATCAACTGGATCTAGAAAGGTCCCTCTAAAATATGCATTGTTTATCGGTTTTAAGCATCATTAGTTTATCTATACTCTCACCACAGAGGATAATAGGTTGGAAGTTATAGATTCCCTTTTTTTTGTAGTTAATGACATTTTTCTAAGTTCATTCTATAGCCCATTGTGTTAGTTTGAATGGTAGTGTGAGTTAATATTGTTCACAAAAATTTAATATTTCGAGACAACCTTAGAGGCTATGATTAAGTTTAATGTTGGTGATATATTTACTATCTGTGATTAACCAATTTGGAAACCTCTAATGAAATTATAAATGAAAATTTTGATTGTTTGATAAATGTTGAGATCCCCTCTTGAACCTTCTTTAGTAGCAATGAAAATCAGTGTTTTATGAAGAAGTTGAGAACTCCTTTCTATCTCTGAGACTGTAATATATGCAAATAGACAATGAAATTTTGTGAAGAAGATTGCTTTTTCTCTTTCCTAACATGTTCGTGGCTATGTAAATAAATTGGTTTCTTGTATGAAGAAAATGAACTTTTCTCTCTTCCTATGAAACCTAGAAAAGTATTTTTTAATTTGAAATGTTGTGGAAAAATATTGATCTTTTTCCCTCTCTAAATAGTGAAAGTGATTTTTTGATAATATTATCAGAGGAGAAGCGGAATCGATTCCATTTTTGTGCTAGCTCATTTTTGCTGTAGGTGGTACGAATATGCATTAAATATGAAAATAATTATTGTTATTCAAGATCAAATTTAAATCAGTTCCGTTTAAATTGTAAAATTCATTTGAAATAGGAAATGGGTGTATCATAGAAGAAGTTGTATTGCTGTATTTAGGTAGGTATATTTATTGTATCATATTGATGATGATTTAAATTTACAATATCATTTATGGAAAATGTAAATCATCATTTTCTTATGAAATGTATGTTGCACCAAAATAAGCCTTTAGTATTTTGGGAGCTAGTTTTCATCATGTTTATGAGGATAAAAATAAAATAGTAATAGAATTAAATGAAAGGATTAAAAATAATTGTTTCACCAAAACATATCAGTGTATTATCCTTCATTAACGAAACTGAAGCGAATTAACCCATACAAAATAACTCTCATTATCTCATGAAAGGATTTATCTTTAGATTTAAAAAGGAACTTTGATAATGTTATACCCAAAATGATTTCCTTTCACGATGCATCAAGTAAATAGTGATTAGAATACTCTATTGTATGGTAATCCTATGTAAATTGGGATGGGAGTATGCAACTCATTTAGGCACTTAGGATGAGCAAGCCTTATTCATACTCATGATTTCTTGCTAACGTTTAATAAGATGGACTCAATGTACTTTCTGCATTGTACTTACTAAACCCTTGCAAGTAATCTCATTATATGCCCTTATGGGTAAAGGTGTTATTACAAACTAACAGTCATTTAAGGATCCATCTGTAATTTGTAATTTAAAAATCTCCTTCCTTAAAATTACCGGTAAAATTAAGGTTACTAAATAAAAATATTGTGTAGATCCTAGTGGTGATTTTTTGTGGGTCTTAATTGTTGCGACGTTCGAATGCATTTAACATCAGTACCCCTTTAAGATGGTGCATATGGTTGGAAGCTCATAACTTATAACAACTAAATTGTACTTTATATTATTTTATTGATTTTTTGATTTGGAACTTGAGTTGTTCCATCTTAAACGTGTTGATAATCTATTAGGTTCCTAATAAAAAGTAAGGTGAGGTATTCCATTAAGGGAACACAAATAAGTAGAAATAGAAGTTCATAACTCGAATATAATGGGTATGTGGGTCTTCTATGCTTTAAATTTCCTAAAAAACTAATTCTTAAATAAGGAACATAATTATAATATAAGTGTAAGATAATTGCAATCTATGTAAATTTTGGATGATATACCTTCTTCTTTCTCTTAGTGGTTTAGCTATTGTGTTTTGATTCACTAGTTTGAAAAAAATTAGAAAAAAATTATTCTTACTTAGCTTTTCCATGCTTTTTCTAGCTTCTCGCTTCATTCTATGCATGTTTTGGCCTTTAGTGTTAGGACTGACGCCCTGCCTGGGCGGTAGTCCTGAGCGATTTTTCCATAATTCGTCATGCGTGTTTTTAACATGCAACGCTTCACTTAACTTCACTTTTAGGATGCGTTTGTGAACCAATTTGTCTAAAAATAGTTTTGATTGCTTCTAGTTTTAAATAGATTTAGTTAGTTGGAACTGCCTCTTCTTACCTTGTGCATGAAGGCACATCCCAACCCAAATTCTTATATATTCCATGCTTTTGTTCAAGTAAAAGGCATAGAATTTTGTGTATCTTGCATAGTATTGTTGCCACAATCCTGTTAGAAATTGCATAGCCAAGCTCAGATCTCTTGTGATATCTCTCTTCTACTTGCATTACAACTAGACTTCCTTCAAGCTACCATTGCTCAAGCGTCTTCTTCTACTTCTGTTCTTGCATTCCCAATCCCTTGGACTCATATGGACACACAAAGAAAGAAAGGAACAAACTAAGGGGACAAATACAAATACAACCAGATTTGCCAAAGCTCTTGCTTATCCAGGTTGGAATTACTTGTTTGTTTGCTTCATTTGTCCAATTGTCAATTTTGAATCATTAGTTTCAATTACATATCAAATAGAGTAGTAAAATTGTTCATTTCAATTGATTAGGCAGTTACAAATAGATCAAATCATTAGAAAGATTTCTCTTTGACACTACCAGGGAAGTTGTGGGGAACAATAACTCTTTTAGGGTTATGATTTGTTCTTCACCTCTAAGGTAGGGTTTGAAGGGTTTTTTATTAAATTAGGTTATCTGTTTTAGATTTAGATTTACATATTTGCACAAATAATTAGCTACAACCGGCTAACTATTTGTATTTAGTTTTATTTACTAGATTAGAAGTATTACTTAAAAAATAGAAAAGATAAAAAACATTTACTTTTGTTAGATTAACTTTTGCTTTTATTGTTTTTCTCTGATATATTGTGAAAACACCAAAAACATAGATTAAATTTCCTTTGATAGTTAGCTTGTTTTACCAAAATCATTTCAATTCATTCCGTATGACCATCAATGGCTCACAACAAGAAAAGACGTACGGTTGTGATCCTTTGGTCCCATAACCCAATGGGCCAGAGTTCTTGACCGATATTGACATGGGTTTACGCTTGCAATTTTTACGCACGCCTTCTAGGTTTTTATGAGAAAATAGAACAACTAAACACGCTAAACATCACAGCTAATCAAGCCTATGATTATTGGAATGCTCCTGGCAACATGGTTTGATTACGTGCATGACCATAATAGGACCACAACCTCCATAAGTTTTTGGTTGTGATCCCTAGGTCCTGTAACCCAACGAACCTGCTAACCAATTAGATATCGACACAGGTTTGTGTGCATCAATATTTAGATCATCACGACTTCCTCTTGATATCATCACTTAGCTTTGATTATCAAATATAACAGTCAATCAGGCTAAGAATTTCTGAACTAGACTAGAAAATCATCCATAGTCCCTGTGGTTTCATTATGTTTCTCGTTCTCACTTCCATGACCTTGTCTGGAAATCTATACGAGGCGCCCGGGTAAGTGCACGAAGTCGGGGGGCCAAAAAGTGGACAAAAACCTGAAAAAAGAAAAACACATACGCATTTTATTATAACGTGATCACGTTTTAAATTCTCAGGTTTGGGATTTACCAAAGCATAATGCGTACACGTTATGTCTACTATATAAAAAAAGAGGCCCGAGCCTCTATCATTTTATCTCCCTCAAACACAAGTTTCAGAGCTTAACCGTGCCCTCACATTTTTTCATTCAGTTGGATCTCAAGCTCAAAGGATCCTTTCTGGATCGCCGGGAAGATCTGAATTGACGATGCCGCTACGGAGAAGAGGTAGGCACAATTACTTTCTCAAAATTGCATTGAAATATGATAATTATAGATTAAAATTTGAATTGAATACATTTTTTTATTGTTATAGTTCAAGGTTGAGGGAATCAACCACAACCAAACCCTGTTATTCCTGTCATCCCTCCCAACCCTCCCACAATTTCTCAACATCCCTCGGGTAGTCAAGAAGATTTAGCAGCCCACATAGTTGAAAACAAAATTGAAATTGAGGATTTAATCAAAAGAATGAGGGATTCACAATCTACAAACCCCCACTGCGCCTCTCTTGCAAACACATTAGAGGCATTACTTTCTCAAGTTGATGCAACAACAGGGAAAATTAATTGTTGGACAACTTACAGAGAGGGTTGTAGGGTTTATTATTCCAAAAAATTGTCATATGTGGATGTACAGAAAAAAAAATTACAAAATACCTCATATGCGCCTTAGTCACAGATCCCCACACTAATTTTCCTGTTCCATTATCATGTAAACGGTTTTCCATCCATTGGTGCAATAATAATTTGATTAAAAATAAATTTTGGGGCCGATGGTAGATGGTGTTTGATTTTCCACCTTGTAATAACAATGAGGTGCCACTATACTTTTTGAGGAAACTCTATTGCGAGTTTATCCTCAACGAGATCCCAAATTATTTTGATTTTTGAGATTTCCAGGGCCGAGGAAAAGGATTTGCACAAGATTGACCAGTTGCACAATGTGCACCTATTCAGTAGGGTAGAGTCCCCACACAGAAGCCCCATCACCATGAGATTGTGCCTCAAGCAGTGAAGAAGATAGTAGAGATTGATACACTCCATGCACTTCAGGGGCTATCTGTGACCCTTGTTTGACATACGAGGGATATTTCTGAGACAAATGCTTGCGGAGGTATATAGAGTATTCCCTCAGGGAGTACTAGCATGACGCCAAATCTTTGCTCGTCATGTGGTAGCATATGTTTGGGGCCCGAGGTGGACGATACTTTCATGCGTACTAATTTTGGTGGAGTTGGTGCTAGGAGTACACACGATAATTTCACTATGTCAGTTACCTTTTTGAGTGAGACATTTGGATTACAGTTGATATGTAAACTCTTCAACTTTGGAATTATTCACAAAATCACCAATTAATCGCTGATGTTTACTTTCTATTAGAAAATAACAGAGATATCTAGTGAATGAATTACTATTGTGCTTAGAATCAACAATTGTAGTAAAGGAAAGAATATAAGCTCATAACACCAACAATTTACCCTGGAAAACCTCCAATGGAGGAAAAAATAGTCGGGAAGGGAAATTTCTCTTTCTTCCCACTTCTATTGGTCAATTCAAATTAACAGGTACAAAATTTACAATAAGTAAGAAAGAGAAGTAGATAATATCTCAACACTTCCTTTCAGTTACTTGTTTGTTCTGTCCAACACTCCTTTCTTCTACAAAAATACAATTTCCAGCACCAAGACTTCTTGCTCACTTGCTCCCATGCTTCAATGATCTTCTACACTTCTACAATCATGTATTTATAGCCTTTCTCATGTCCTCCCGTGCACTGGAGAATGGGAAAGGTCATGAAGGAGAAGAGAAACAAACATCCTTTCAAATTCAGAGGTTGTTTGTTTTAATTTTAGTTTTCTATCTGTAATGGCCATGACCGCCACCCTATGCAGACTGGCGGTCCTGGGACCGCCACCCTGGATGGGCGGTGGTTCTTTAACCACTGCCCTGTGCAGGGTGGCGATCATGTTACTTAAAAGATAGAACCTTTGTTTCATTTTTTTCCTTCTTTGTGCTGACTGTTTCTGATGAAGTAGAGTTATTTCAGATCCCTATGGATCACACCTCCCCTTCTTAGGAGGATTTTGGTCCCAAAAAATCTTAGTGGGGGAGTAGATGAGGGAAAAATTCCCTCACTTACTCCTTAGAGTACCACCGGGCTTGCCTTGGTGTCTTCCCTTTCAGTCCAATCTGCCAAGACTTCTGGGGACCTCTTATAGTCTCTCTGACCTTCTACTATAGCACTACATCTTCCTCTAATTCACCTCGTGAGTCCAAGATGCAATCCTCAATGGAAGGTAGAAAATGTAGTTCTTCATCTTCATCCAGCATGGATGGCTCATAGATGTGTAAGTTCTCACAATTTACTACAAAGTACATCCTCATGAATGATGGTAAGTCAAGTCGAAAAGCATTTTCCCCAACCTACTCCAATATTTTGAAGGGTCCATATCATAGTGGCTTGAGCTTCCATGCTTGACCTTGTAGTCTCTCCTTGCTCAAGTAAAGCCAAACTTTGTCTCCAACATGAAGCTTGTGTTCCCTCCTATGCTGATCGTGCCTAGCTTTGTACTTTTCTTGAGAATTTTCTAGTTGTTCTTTGACCTTGAGATGGATTTTCCAGATCCTCTCAATGAACTTGTTGGCTCTAGTCACCTCTGTGTCTCATGTATCCTCCTCATCCTTCTGTCCAACTGCTATGTCTAGCGGATTTGTAGGTAGATATCCCAAGCATGCTTCAAATGGTGACTTCATAGTGGATGTGTGTATTACCGGACCGGTTATAGGAATGTTGAATGTAGGCTAAGGACTCATCCCAAGTCCTTGGGTACTTACTGTTATACCCTCTAATCAACGGTACCAAAGTCCTATTTACACCTTTGTTTATCCATCTGTCTATGGATGGAAAGTTGTGCTCCTCTGTAACCTAGTATCCATCTTGTCCCACAAAGTAGTCCAAAACTTCCCCAAGAACCTGGAATCCCTATAAGAGACAATAGACTTTGGAAAACCAAAGTGCACCCATACATTAGCAAAGAAAATATCTGCTGCCTCATGTGCTTTTACTGTCTTTTTACATGCCATAAGAATACACATTTTACTAAATCTATCCACAACAACATAGAGATAGTCATGGCCATGTTTAGACATAGGTAATCCTCCTACAAAATCCATAGAAATGTCCTCCCATGGACGAGTAGGTACTAGTAAAGGCATATACAAACCTTCCTTCCTAGTTTTAGGCTTGCTAGTACAACAAAGTTTACATCCACGAATAAATTTTGATACTTCTTCTTACATGTTGGGCCAATATACATACCTTTACAAGTGGGCTAGGGTCTTACCAACACTGAAATGTCCCAGCTACTTTCGAGGTATGTGCTTCCCTCATCAATAGAAGTCTTTCTTCTTTAGGTACATAAAGTTTTCCCCATCGGTAGAGCAGCACATCCTTGAGATAACAGTCTTCAATCCCTATCTTTTCAGCCCCTTGGGACTGCAACTTCTGAAATTTTACCCCAAAGTCTTTGTCTTGGGCATATGCTTCTCCATAAGCTTCCTTCGTGAAGGGCTCGATCTGAGAGATAGTGGCCAAACATGAGAAATTTTCCTATGTGGGTGGCCTAGACAACATGTCTGCCACCAAATTTGTACTACCTTTCTTGTATTTGATCACTAGATGGAACTGCTAAAGAAACCCCATCCATTTGTAGTGCCTTGCCTGCTGCAATTTAGACTGTGCTTGTAAATACTGGAGAGGTTTGTGGTCAGTGTGCACAATAGTTTCTTTACCCAACAAATAATGTTTCCATTTTTTAATTGCTTGAACTAGTGCATACATTTCTTTATCATATACTGAATATCCTTTAACTACTAAAGTGAAGGTTTCAGAATGATAACATACAGGTTTACCTCCTTGAAGCAACACTGCACCCATAGCAAAATCATTGGCATTTGTCTCTACTTCAAAAGGTTGCTAAAAACTAGGAAGAGCAATGTACTGGAGAATGACTAATATTGTATTTAAATAACTCAAAGGATTTGTCTTGTTCCTTACCCCAATCAAAACCCTTACTCTTTACGTCCACTGTGTGTAGAGGTGCTGCAATTTCTGAGAAACCCGAAATGAACTTCCGCATGTACTGTACTACTCCCACAAAGCTTCTAGTCTCTGTGGCTCCTATTGGTGTTGGCCAATTTGTGATGGCTTCCACCTTCTTTGGATCCACTCGTATAGCTCTCCTCCTCCAACCATGTGCCCAAGATAGACAAGTGACTGTTTGGAAAATTCACATTTCTTCATATTACAAAGGAGTTGTTTCTCCCTGGGAACTTGCAAGACTGTCTGCAAATGCGTTAGATGTTCTTCCCATGTGGCACTAAAAATCAAGATATCATCTAGGTATACAATGACACATGAATCTATGAAATCCCACAATACATCATTCATCAATCTCATAAATGTAGCAGGTGCATTGCATAATCCAAAAGGAAGTACTAACCATTCATACAAACCATGTTTTGTTTTGAAGGCAGTCTTCCATATATCCTCCTCCTTCATCCTGACTTGGTGATAACCTGACTTGAGATCCAACTTCGTGAAAAATTTGGCATGCTGAAGCTGGTCCAAGAGATCATCTATATGTAGGGAAGTGGATATCGGTTCTTTATGGTGATCTTGTTCAAAGCACGGTAGTCAATGCACATTCTCCAAGAACCATCCTTCTTTGGCACCATCACAATAGGTGAACCACATGGTGAGGTGCTCGGACGTATTACACCCCTTGGTCTATTAGTTCCTAGAGTTGTTTCTTTACTTCAGTACTCTCCAACAAGGATTGCCTATACAACCTGATGTTCGGTAGAGGTGACTCTGGCAATAGTTGAATCTCATGCTCTACTTCCCGTTTTGGTAGTAATCCACTAGGAGCCTGAAATACTTCCTGAAAAGACTGAATAATACTATCCAAATCTTGTTTTCCTTGGTTAGAAATCTTTGAAGCTTCTACCCCATCTTGTTTATCCTTTAACAAAAGTAAACAAAACTGATTATGATTTTCCTGAATAATTGTTTTGCTTGGTTAGCACTTACCATAGTAACCCGTGTCTTACACTGGTGTGCCCAAATGTTGTAGCTGATCCCATCCTTGACCCATCTGTATCAGTTTTCCCTTCTCATAAAGATAACATCCCTAACATACAAGTAAGGACTCCCAAATACCACATCAAAAGCATCAAGTGGAATAACGTTATCTTCAAAAACATCTATATATTGGGAATTTATCCCAAACTTGACCTTACATCTTCTTGTTACCTAAATTTCAACACCCTTCTTCACCCAACCCAAAGGATATTGGTGCAGATGCTCATAAGTCTCAAGACCAAGATTCTTTACAACTGCCTTAGAAATCAAGTTAGATTGAGAACCGGTATCAACCAAAGCATTTACCTTAGTCCTCTTGATCTAGATTTTGATCTGGAATAGTCTACTCATCTCCTCTTCGCTGTCCATGTTGGTGGCCATGCATCCAAGCCTTTCGTCTACATCAGATTCATCTTCGATTTCTACCTCCCCTTCTGTTTTTACAACTGTCATGGACTTCTTTGGAGTCCTTGGTTCGGTTCTTTGGATGTAACTCCGGATGCAACTTCCAACATGTAGCGTCAGTATGACCATTGATATCACAATTCTTGCAAAAATTCTTGGGATCTTTACAAGTATTTAAATTAGTGGCAGATTTGTTTACCTTTCCCTTTCTACGTAACTCTTGTTACTTGTTTTCACATAATCCTTTTTCTGCTGATTTGTTGACTGCTTTACCCTTGGCTCTGCTTCTCCTTTCTTTTTCTCATCATCTATGTAGTATGCCTATACACATGCACTTCATTGATATCCTTGGGATTTGTGGAGATGACTTTTCTTCGAAGGTGAGTGTGAAGTCCTCCCAAGTATTTGGTCAGAATATCCTCATCCTCCAAATCCATGTTCAACAACATGGCTTGCCTCTGAAACTCCGTAGTATAGTCCTACACACTTTGACCATTGCCTTGTCTAAAATACTACCATTTAATCATTTGGTCAGTTTTATGGCCAATACGATAGAAGTTAGCTCTAAGTAATTCCTTAAATTCTTGTCAAGATTTTATAGCTAGGATGTTTCTTCTTTTCACAAGTAGTTAGATGAGTTTCCCACCAAACTAGAGCATGTCCCTCCATTTTGATACGTGCAAAGGTGATCCTTTGTGCCTTAGTGACATTATGGATGCTAAAATAGACTTCTAATTGTTTCAACCATTTATCTAGTAATTCTGCATCTACTTGTCCTTCAAAGCTTTTGATTCTGACTTTAGTCTCAACTTTAAAAGGAGTATGTTTAGATATTACCTTTTCTCTTATGTTAGAAGTCTCTTCTTCATGCTCTTCCCCATAATCTTCCTCATGGTGACTCTTTCCTATACCAAACTTTTCCGCTAATCCTTGAACCACCGAGTCCATGGAGTCTTTCTTGATGGAAGTTGTCTTCTACAAATCTGAAAGTTCCTCTTGCCTTCCAAACATCCTATCCATTATGGTCTCTATCATCTCCATTCTACGGACCAAGTTCTCTTCCTCCATTTCTCCCCAAATTCTCTGTTTCCACTTCTTTTTAGAAATCTCCAGATCACGAGGTAAAGCTTCTTCACCTTTAGATCTTGTCACTGTCATACAAATTCAAGAATGAAATTCCACATTCCTAGATACTTGTTAGCTCTGATACCAAAATGATCTGTAAACTCTTCAACTTTGGAATTATTCACAAAATCACCAATTAATCGCTGTTGTTTACTTTCTATTAGAAAATAACAAAGATAGCTAGTGAATGAATTACTATTGTGCTTAGAATCAACAATTGTAGTAAAGGAAAGAATATAAGCTCATAACACCAACAATTTTATCCTAGAAAACCTCCAATGGAGGAAAAACTAGTCGGGAAGGGAAATTGCTCTTTCTTCCCACTTCTATTGGCCAATTCAAATCAACAGGTACATAATTTACAATAAGTAAGAAAGAGAAGTAGATAATATCTCAACACTTCCTTTCAGTTACTTGCTTTCTCTATCCAACACTCCTTTCATCTACAAAAATCCAATTTCCAGCACCAAGACTTCTTTCTCACTTGCTCCCATGCTTCGATGATCTTTTGAACTTCTACAAATCATGTATTTATAGCCTTTCTCATGTCCTCCCATGCACTATAGAATGGGAAAGGTCATGAAGGAGAAGAGAAACAAACATCCTTTCAAATTCAGAGGCTGTTCATTTCGATTTTAGTTTTCTATCTGTAATGGCTAGGACCACCACCCTGTGCAGACTGACGGTCCTGGGACCACCACCCTGGCTGGGCAGTGGTTCTATAACCATCGCCCTGCGCAGGGCACCGGTCCTATTACTTAAAAGACAGAACCTCTGTTTCATTATTTTCCTTCTTTGTGCTGACTGTTTCTGATGAAGTAGAGTTATTTCGGATCCCTATGGATCAATATCCATCGGCATCACCTTCGTAGGTATTTGTTATGTTTTATTATGTGTGTAACAAAAATTTTGGAGTACTTGATTTACTTATATATATGTTAAATTTTTTAAATAATTGTATTTGTACATGTACATGCATTGATATTATAATGCATGGGAGGCGGATCTTCATCCCGACCACAGGAGGCGAGCACCATGCATACACATACATTCACATAGGTAATTTAGAATGTTAATTGTGTTAATTTTTCTCATACATGCATACAAAATTATATATATAAATATGTCTAGTATGTATGTATGTATGTATGTATGTATGTATGTATGTATGTATGTATGTATGTATGTATGTATGTATGTATGTATGTATGTATGTATGTATGTATGTATGTATGTATGTATGTCCATCTAACTCACGTGATACATATTTGATAAAGATGTTGAATTCACTAGAAACCCCACCATCTTTGCGAAAAGTAGAGAAAATTTTTGCCACTAGGATTTCATCTGTGCAACAACTCACTGAGGTATTCAAACAACATGTAAATTTTGTTAAATTTCTCGTGTAATTCATATTATGTTAAATTACATGTTAGTAATGTATTTCATTGTAGAATTATTAGATTATGTTAATAATGTCCTTCATTGTGTATATGTAGGAGTTACTTATGATAGGTAGTAACCCTATTTATTTGATTCACAGGCATGGTGGGGTAAAAACAATAGTTCTATATTGATAAAATTAGTTAAAATATTGTCATTACACATACATGTACTTAGTTCTATTTTTGCTACTTCTGATGTTAGATATTCTGATCTTATGTGTATGTAGGGAACTTCAACCCCCTCCATTTTGATTTCGAGGGCACAAACTCCTCCTTCTCATTGTCTTCATACCCCGTTCGTACTCCAGAAGATCTCGATGACTCATCTGAGCGTGAGATGTAAATTCATTGTGATTGAAAACTTGCAACAAGTTTTTGTATTTATGTAAATACTTTCATTCTAGCATGGTCTTAAATACATGTTGAAAACATATATAAATTAAGTTTTGACAAAAAACGTTGTTTGCATTTTCAGGCTCATCTACAGGTGAGTATTCAATGGAAGAGGACTCGTAGCATGGGCTCGGATGATCCAAATTCATCTCATAGATCTCCATATTCATCTAAGGGAGGGCCTTCTTCGAGCAAGGCCAAGAGAGGGATAGATTTTGATGATTAGGAAATATATATGTCTTACATGACATATTTTTTGTATGCCTATGTGCATGGCATTGTATGTACGCCTATATGGCATTTGAACTTGATGGTATATGACCTATTTGGGCATTTTTATATTTATTATGCACATGAAAATACTATTTGGAACTTGATATTTTTGTATGAGACCTTACATGTCTGAGATTATTTTTGCATGAAACTAATATGATGTGCACTTGACAATATTTAAGACATTATGGATTATTTATTTCTTTATTGGTGATGTACATGTACTAGCATTTTCAATGTATAATATGCATCAAAAGGAAATCAATATTTATATAATGTATGTATATAAAGAGTTACCTAATCTGAGTAATTATTCATTCAATTTATCAATGTGTATATGTGTATTTATCTTACTTGTGCTTCTTCTTGCTCATGGTCTATTTGTATTGGTTCCTATCTTATCATGCACTTACTACATTCTTCTATGCTTCTTACTCTTCTCCCCTGTTAAAACACCTGAGAGTCGTCACAATTTGATGCCTTTCATTTGTTGATATTTTGAGAATGTCTCTCTATATACATTACTCCAATGCTTGAGAATGTCTCTAGATGCAATGACAATCTGATTTAGACACTCAATGATTCTTGATTGTCTAATCTTGTCCAATTCATGTTATTACCTCTAAATTTGTATGTATTTCAAGTTGTTTGGAAATCATATCACACCCTTCACTATGCTTGATGACTACCCCTATCCGAAAGCCTCCTATGGGTTTATCATAGCATAAATTATTAATGAATGGAAGGTCACTAAGTCGTAGGCTAGCTGAATCCCATTCAGAACTAAACAAGAAATATTTATTAGGTAATTGATAACTCCTATGTGTTCTTAGACATTCCCCTATCAAATTCATTCTTAAGTCAATCTAGTCATTCAGGGCTCTTAAGGGCCTACACCCGGATGAGGTAGTATGAAATCACGAGGAGCGTAGGGAACCAAAAAAAATCCTTCCCTAGCATTCACCAGAACATTTGGATGTGTTGACGTAGTTGGTTCGGTGCCAAGAGCTTACATTTGCAAAGTATTGCGTCTGACAACCTTACATTGACTCATACTACAGTATTTCGCGTGTTTGCAAACAATAGGACAACGAGATAACCGAATGGATATGGATAAAACCATGATAGGATTTCGTATATGGCCTTGACATGGAGGTTTAGGATCTGAATAGATGTCTCTAGGTGCCATGGATTTCGATAAATCACCCGTAAAAGATATAACGTGTTTTGGTCTTAGGACTCTTCAGAGCCTACGCCCGAACGAGGTAGTCTGAAAGCACGGGGAGGATAGGGAACCAAAATAAATCCCTTCCTAACATTTACCTAGCCACCCCAACATGTTGGCATAGTTGGTTTCTGCAAAGAGATTTTGTTTACAAAGTATTGCGTCTGACAACCTTACACTTACTCAGACTGCAGTATTTCACATGTTTGCAAACAATAGGACAACAAGAGAACCAAATGGAGATGGATAAGACCATGATATATTTTTGTAGAGGGCCCTGACATGTAGGTTTAGGATCTGACGAGGCATCTCTAGGTGCCACGAAGTCTGAGAAATCACCTGTCGAAGATATAACATGTTTTGGTCTCAAGGCTCTTAAGAGACTACACCCGGACAAGGTAGCCAAAAAGCATGGGGAGCATAGGGATCTAGAAAAAAAGTCCCTAATAGCATTCACCAAGCCATCCAGATGTGTTGGCATAGACGGTTTAGTCCCGCGAGCTACTGTTTGTAAAATATAGCGTCTAGCAGCCTTGCACTGACTTAGACTACACTATTTCGTGCGTTTGCAAACAATAGGACAATGAGAGAACCAAATGGAGATGGATAAAACCATGATAGGATTTCGTAGAGGGCCTCGACATGGAGGTTCATGATTTGATGAGATGTCTCTAGGTGCCACGAAGTCCGAGAAATCACCCATCGAAGATATAACGTGTTTTGGTCTCAAGGCTCTTAAGGGCCTACGTCCGGACGAGGTATTCCAAAAGCATGGGGAACATAGGGAACAAAAAAAACATCCCTTAGCATTTACCTGGCCACCCCGATGTGTTGACATAGTTTGTTTGGTGCCAAGAGCTTCTGTTTGCAAAGTATTGCGTCTGGCAGCCTTATACTTACTCAGACTATAGTATTTTGCGTGTTTACAAACAAAAGGACAGCGAGAGAACCGAATGGAGATGGATAAAACTACGATAGGATTTTTTAGAGGGCCCAAACATGGAGGTTTAGGATTTGATGAAACATCTCTAGGTGCCACGAAGTCCGAGAAATCACCGGTCAAAGATATAGCATGTTTTGGTCTCAGAGCTCTTAAGAGACTACGCTCGGACAAGGTAGCTTGAAAGCACAGGGAGTGTAGGGAACCAAAAAAATACTCCACTAGCATTCACCTGGCCATCCAAACCTGTTGGCATAGACGGTTTGGTCCCACGAGCTACCATTTGTAAAATATAGCATTTGACAGCCTTGCACTAACTAAGACTACACTATTTCGCATGTTTGCAAATAATAGGACAGCGAGAGAACTGAATGGAGATGGATAAAATCGTGAAAGGTTTTTGTAGAGGGACTTGACGTGGAGGTTTTTGATCTGACGAGATGTCTCTAGGTGCCACAGAGTCTTTTTTGGACCCGAAAGATATAGCGTGTTTTGGTCTTATCTCTTAAGGGACTACATGACATGATTTCTTAGACTCCAGTGGCACCTAGAGACGTCTCGTCAGATCCAAAACATCCATGTCAGGGCCCTCTACAAAATTATATCATGGTTTTATTCATCTCCATTTGGTTCTATCGATGTCTTATTGTTTGCAAACGCACGAAATACTACAGTCTTAGTTAGTGTAAGGTTGTCCATTGCTAATTACCTGAATAATATAGGTGGCTCATACAATATAGGTGGTGAAATGAGAATTTTTTTTTGTTGTTCCTTTCTAATATTTAATTTCTCTTAGCTTCACTTGGCTTCGAGAATAATAAATTCTCTACTGACAGTGCCAACCACGTGAAGGTGGAAGCTTTTTTGGCACCACTAACTTACATAAACATGTTAGTAAGCAATTAAATAGAATTTTAAATCATACAAAATTTTAAAAAAATTCATTTAAGTAAATATTCAAATTAAATTCATGAAGAACATACCTTTGCAAATTCAATCCAATGAACCGCAAGGATCAACTCTACTCTTGACAGTAGCAAGAATTTCTTCATGATTTGATTCATGAACTTTCCACAGATTCTTGTTTAATGGCCAACCTCGATATTTGATCAATTTAATATTTGTTAAAAGGAACAAATGTGAATAGTGAAGTATCTTTCGATGCACTTCATAGTCTTCAAACAACCAAATGTTTGATTTTTGATAGGATATCGTCGAAGCCAAGTTCCAGTGACTACCACTGACCCAATGGGATACTCAAGGTCTTCACCATCAATGATTGTGGAAGTCAAATTTTCCCCCTCTACACAACGAGACAAGAAGTAGTCTATTCCCTATTCGTTAAATTTTGTCACAATAACTGTAAAAACGTGCCCTACATCACAAAGTAAAAATGTTCAGTCAAATTTAAATTACATTAAGAGTTGACCATTTAATAACTTATAAATCTAAAATATGGCATGTACATATATGCATATACCTTGTTGCACTAAATCAGAGACTTGGTCAAAGTCATGTGATGTTGTCATTTGATCTGAAGACCCTGCAAGTTGTAATGCTTGTGGAACTTGATGTTGAGTGGAATTAGAGGTCTACTAGTCCATTCATCCACCCACTACTGTGACTTACATTCATTCCACACAAAATCAATGCATGATATACAAAAACATACCATGCACCTAGTATAAATAGTCCAAGAATTTGCATCTTAACTACAGAATGAGTGCATATCACTTGATCCTACAACTATCATACAATCTTCAAAGTTTTCTAGATGTTGTTCCTCTATCAACCAAAAATATCTACGAACCATTGATCTCTCTTGAGATTCATGGCCCATATTCTTGACACACCAATCAATAATGCTTCTTGCATCTATAAATTTAGCACCATTCTTGAACTTCAATTCTTTTATTGCAAGTGCTCTCTTCACACATGCTCCTACACCATCATGCTCTCCTTTCCCAGTTCCTTGCCTCTGTAAAACTCCAGATATATTGTACACTTGTTTTCTTTGTGTATCCTACTTAGCCAATAAAACATTTGTGCATTCTTGAAATGTGATGTACAGTTGTCTGACCAAATGTAATGTTGATAGAAACTAAAATGTTTACTCTCATTCAAGTTTGCATAAAATGGACTTAGAAACACCATTGTACATATTTTGTAGAATGTGTCTAATCATCATTGATGTAGAAATGATAATCTCTTAATATTTTTTTGATCTTTCTCAGTTGCTTTCTAGAGAGTTCATGAATGCTATATGCACAAAAAACAATTGCACTGAGTTATACTATTTAGACTAAACCTTTAGTTATGGCTACAATGTGTAATTCTCTGTGAAGTAAACTACTAAAACAATAGTGCCAAATTGGAATGTTTCCTTACTTTACATTGAATTTTTCATCCAAACATCGAGCTTTATGTGTGTGCCTTGCATACTCATAAATAATTTCCTCTCTGAATTTGACCAAATATTCTGATACAGGTAACTGTTCTACAACAAGCTCACACATCTTAGATTCTTTTCCATGTTTTAATTGATATGCCACTGATTTATATTTGCTAAAACCAACCAATTATTTTCATATTGAATATGTAATCTCCTCATGGATACAAATTTTCAATTTTGCAAGCCACCACATAGTTTCATCCAAACATGCTTTGTTATAAAAAAAATTGTCTAGTTGATTTTTCACAAAATATTGTAGGAATAAATTCCCTTGAAAAACACAACGTATTTGACAAAAAAAATCATAATGCATTGAAAATTCAACATGATGCTTGCAACAACAAGTGGTACGTAAGTGATTGATTTTCACATAAAAAAGTTTGCTAATTTTAAAGAATATTTGGATAATGTGAATTTGTGGATTTTCATTCTTAAACTTAGAGAACAATTGTGTTTGAGTCATAACTAAGAAATGTTTTGTACATAATTCACGATTACGAGAACCTATTGTTATTTTTATTATATCTCTTCTATTCGGTAACATCCTTGTGTTCTCATTCCAAAAATTTACAATTAATTCTTTTAGAATATTAGACATATTCTTGTCTTTCCATGGGAGTCTACTAGGGAAATCCCAATAGTAAGTGTTATTGACTGACTCAATACTTTTGCATCTCCCTATTTCTTTCTTTAGTGTTTTTCTGATTAGCTTCAAAGATTTGTTTGTTTTTCTAAACATGCATTTATTAATTGTTTTATCACTTACTATAAAATTAGTAAGTGAATGCCATGTAGCATTACTATCTTTGGTGTGTCTGTTTGCACCTATAGTTTGGTATGCTTTATGTATATTCTCAAAAATTGACACATTTTGATGAAGTAAATTAGATGTTTTTAACCCCCTAGTCTTCATTGTAGGTCTCATCTTAATTATTTTCATCAATGTAACCAATAATTTACATATTTGTGTATCATTTAAATTATCAAAGTAATTATCCTACATTCCCCTAACTTTTCTTCTCACATTTCTATCAGAAATTTTGTTAGGATATGGTTTTATAATGTTTTCATCAATTTCAATTAAATGAATTGGTTTTCTTTGCAAAATGGAAGGAGGTGTTCTTAGAGGTGAAGCTTTATTTACAAGGTTACTTTCTTCATTCAGTGTTTTCATACAAATTTCGGGGTTAACATTTAGATTCTCAGGTAACGGTTCAACAATTGGATTCATATCAATTTCTTCATCCATACCAACATTGTCATTCAATTCAATATCATTATTCATTGCAAAATCATTATGTATTTCATCCCCATATTCTAATACATTAGCTACATTTGATATAGCAGATGTACCTTGCCTTGCACGAAGTTTTTGCATTCTCTTCGATTTATTTATTCTCATATCTTCCAATTGCTCGGGTGTCTTGTTCTTGACTTTCCTCGTCCATAGCTCGAATTTTATCGCCCATGATTAGAAAAAATCAACTAGTGGGGTAGAGGAAAAAATGAACTACTAAAACATCGTGCAAGAATCTACAAAAAATTGTAGACCAAACAAAATGTATGCATAATTCTCATGAAAGAGATGAAAGGGGCATTGGGGGGCCACAATATATAAACAAAGAATAACGCATATGTGTTATAATGCGTACACGTTATGATTTTTACCTTTTCCAACACATGCCTCAAGGCTTGGGATCCAGTTTGGATCCCCAAGCCTGAGGCATGGACTTGCACAAACATAGCAAGCCGCGTGTTTTTGCAGAAAAACACAAAAATCTAACTTCCGTCATGATAAATCAACATCAAATGATTGATTTGTTTTTAAAAAATTATACCAAGACATAAAGCAAAGTTTCTTCTTTGTATAAATCTTATTTTTCAATTTTTGTAACAAATACAAGGTTTTCATATTATTTATTTTCTTAACTATGCCTTTTTATAGCTATTTTTTGAAGTTTAAACATGTCTATATTTTTTCATGTATCTTTTTTTTGACTCATCAAAATTGAATAAAAGTTTTTTTTGGCACAAAATAGGCATAATTCTATACATATTCAAAAAAAATTCTAATTTTTGATCTTTTTTGAGGTAGTTAGGGGGGCGCACGGTCGGAGCTCCATTATTTTTCAAAACATAAAATTTCTGTACTAGAAAAATCATAAATAAAAAAATATTCACTAAAAAAATATAAAATAAATTCTAACACAAACTAGATGCTCCTAGCTATCTTTCTACAAAAGGGTTTTCAAAAATAATAAATGGTGCTAAAAAATGGTGGGGGGGGCATAAAAGTCACTCTATTATGTTTTTTAACAAAAATAGGAGCACATGTTGGTATTTTAGTTATTTGACCCACTTAAACTTATCCGTTTTCAATAAAATTTGGTAGGTTAGAAACTAAACTCAAAATTCTACAATTCATATTTATAAAACATCTTCCAATTTTGAGTGTAACTAATTCGAAAAACTGGTACAAGTTGAAGTTTTTTATTTTTTGAAAAAATACGTCCACTTAAGACCCGCTTTTGGCCCCCCAACTTGGTGCACTTACCCGCTTGCAGGTCACTTCACGCGTGTTCAAAAACCAGTGAATAGAATCTCGGTAGAGCTCGATATTGACTAGAGTCTCCGAGTAGCTATTATAGCAGACCAATCCATCATGCCACTTCAGATTAGGAGAGCATTCTTTGCTTTAGATTTGTAGATCTCAAGATCGCGCCTCAAAGATATAAGGTTGCCTCATTAGCTTATCCATCATCACCACACATACACGTGCCGATTTCTATTCTACACTAGTTGTCTTGACATGACCTTGGGAAGTCGGGTGCGAAGAAGGTCATGTGTTGATTTTATTTCAGAAAAACTAGTGAACCCAACATGAAGAGCTAGTCTCTAAGCGTTTCCACTTCCTTTGTTCATCCTTTATTCTACGGGTATTCTTATACCCCCCGAATATATCAGGATATGACAAGTATGGTTGACCCATCCAGGATTTTGAAATGTACAATTATCAAACAGGTATTCCACAACAACCACCTTCACTTTCAACTTGGGTAGATAACCACTCAACTACTAAAAATCCTCTTCTTCAGGGAACCAATGTTGGTTCCTTGTGTGTGTATTGAGAAACTTGACCAGATCACACAGACATATCCTCGCGAACAGTCAAGTTCAAACAACATGAATTTCACTGGTGAAGCAAGTTCATCTCCTCGGGTATTATTTTGACAACCCATTAACATGTAATCGGACCAGCTCCGACATCTAGATGAGGAATACTTATCATGATATGCCAGGAGTGAATAATGCTTCCAGTTAATGAACTGAAATTTTGATAGGTTGCAAGGACATGGTGATGTCCTTCTTCAAAACAATAACACTACCCCTCCAACAATGGAAAACATTGCCAATGAGGGGTGGCAACATAGTAAACAAGTCATAGTAGGATACCACTCTCCACAACAACCTCCAAAAGTTCAACAAGCACCTAAAAAAAACACCATCCCATCAATGGGTGACATCATCTCGACGTTAGTAGAAAATTTCAAAGAGTTAGAGCTTTCCCAAAATGCTCAAAGTTCATACAGAGGGCAAGCAAGAACCTCTCCCTATCCACAGAATTATGGACAAGTTCCTACTGCACAAAATCGTCCAGTTTATACAGGATCTCCAAACCCTAGAGATTTGCTGACTGGGATGGGCACCTTGGGTATGCCCCCTCACGCCACATATGGATATCTATAACAGGCACCATCAAGAAGTGCATTCTCAAACGTCATACCATATGTAAATGAAATATTCCTTGGCTTTGTGCCTTTGACTCCATATTAAAGTGGTCAACCCCCTTACGTACATATGTACTCTAAATCACCACATGGGGATATGTACACTCACCTAGGTCCGTATGGACAGCCACAGGGGATGCCATACGCCCTAACAAATTTTTATGTTGTACCATTTCAGAAACTGATGCAACCTCCACCTCCCCAACATAGATCTTCAATGTTTGGAACATACACAGTGGGGACCTATTCAGAATATCTTAAGGAGCCTCTAGACTTCTCCATCCAGACAGTCGTGCTCCCAAGACCCTTACCCGATCTTCCGAAGTTAAAAGGGGAGGGCGATCCTAATGCTCACATCAAAGCTTATGTAATGGCCATTCGAGAACTTCTCTCATGGGGCGCAGTTGTTGCGAAGATTTTCCCTAAGACGCTAGAAGGTATTGCTCTCGACTGGTACTATAGTATACTAGAGGCTTCAATACACTCCTTCAAACAACTCATATCATATTTTATTAAGGATTTTGATATGAACAAACTTTTAAGAACATGAATTAGATAATTCCTTCATATCAAACAAGAGCACAACGAGTGTGTAGCCCACTTCATTTAAAGGTGGATACAGGTTCTCTACTCCTCTACAAGTGCTCCAAACATGGATCAGATGAAGCTTTGTGATTTTTTCCTCCACTCCTTCAATAGGGAGACAAAGGAAGAAGTTCAAAAGTTCTTGCTAAGGAGCTATGAAGAGGTGATAGAGGGTGCTCTTTGAATAGACCAAGCAACCATTGGCAGTGGTCGTAAGACTTATGGAGCAAATGGAAGGTTAGTCACTCCTAACCAAAATAACTCCGGTTACTCCAACAACACAAGAAATAATCAAGGACCAAAAGTCCTTAATAAGAACTATGGGATCACAACTGATGGTGTTACTGATCAACCCAAGAAACCTAATGTTGTTAGTTCTCCCAATACAAATACTACCAATAACAACAACAATGGAAACAATAACTTCTCACCCTCAGTTAACGTTGTAGATTTTAATCATCCTCAACAACAACAACAACAACCTCATCAATCAAGACAAACGCAGACCCGAGGCCCTAACCAATACCCAAGTGGGTGTCCGAACCAATTCCAAAACCAAGGGCAAGGGTTCCCAAATTTGAACTATAACAATTAGCAGTTGAACAATAATCGTAATTTCAGACCAAAAAAACGTGCAAACCAAAGGCCTCAAGATTATGATCCCAATTTATATTGTGGTTTCCATAGGGTTCGTGGGTATGACACAAGAACATGCTGGAATTACAACAAGTTTCTAAAACATTTGTTATAGGATCAAAGACAGTTACTCGTTGATATGTTTTTGGCAAACCCAACCACGCCAACTCAAAACACCTACATGGGACTGGTATCCCCACAGAACACACCGGTTGGAGTCTTTAATGATCCTCTCCCCACATGCCCAAAATATGGTAGAATATATCCCAATGGATCAAACAAGGGTATTGTAATAGGAACCAATGATCGTGAAGCCTCAACCTCTTCAAACCCTCAAGTGGTACCTCCTTTGGATGGCCGCCAACAAAAAAAAATTGTGGGATTGGTAGAGTTAGACACTGAACCTCAAATTAACATTGCCACTAGAACCAAAGATTATTCTTTGCAACCAATCCCAATCTACCCAACTATATCAGATGAAATTCGTGATACACTAGGAAAACCAGTAGGAGCTTATGACTTGATTAGTGATCTAACCAAGACCTTCTCTCACATTTCCTTCTTGGATCTATTAAATAATTCCCCTTCTCATAGAGCCATTCTATTATAAGCATTGGGTCTTGGCCATTTGATTAACATCACCCATCCTCCAGAAGTGTAGATAAACCACATGGAATTTGATGTCTATCCTCCAGGGAAACCTAAAAGAGACATTGGATTCATATTTGACATCAACAAGATTCCCACATATGTTGATATAGCTCATAGAGGGGATCTAGCTTTGTTTTTACAAGTCTAGATTTACAATAACTATGTAAAACATGTGATGATTGATGATGGGGCAACGGTTAACATAGTCCCGTTATCTTTCCTTAAAAAATTTGGTTATGGAGAGACTAGTTGCTCCTCAATGTGAAATACACTGAGAGGCTATGAAAGCCTTAAAATGACGTCAATCAAGACTATATTGTTGCCAATCACTCTCAAAACTAAGATGGTTCTAACCGAGTTTTATATTATAGATCAGGAAACCAACTATAATATGATCCTTGGTCATCCTTGGATTCATCGCATGAAGGTGATTCCCTCCACTTTGTTTTAGGAAGTCAGGTTCCTACATTTAGGGAAGGTCTTTGTGGCACATGGTGATCTAAAACCCTTCAACATACATCTAGATAACTTAAAGAAGAGGCCAAGGTTCGACTCTGATTTTGAGCTTCCTAAAAATTAGTTAAATAAACCTACAAGCTTAGTGCTAGAAGAAAAGATGGTTCCTACAATGGAATTAGAAGTCACGGGCTTGATCGAAGGCATTCCGGAAGTCAAAGATGAAACCGTCATCATAGAGACAGTGTCATTAGGAACCACAACAAATATTTTTGAGTTATTGGAGAAGGATTTACCTATTCGCCTTCCATTCAATTATATAGGTATGGGACATACCCTAAGACTCGGTTCTCTTCTAGCAGATGAAGTTTGTATGGTTGAGGTAACATAGGTAAACAAAGAATATACAAATGATGATCCAACATCCATTTTTCCAAGTAATTGTTGGACTCTCCATTTTGATAGAGCCAAGTGTCATTTTGGTGCTGAGGCAGGTATGATCCTTACCTCTCTTGAGGGAAGGATTTTTCCTTTCTCCTTCAAGTTAAACTTTGAATGTAAAAATAACAGGGCTGAATACAAATCCCTCCTACTTGGTCTCATCGTAGCTAAAAGAATGGGTGCTCTTAATATTAGGGTACTGGGTGATTCACAACTGGTCGTAAATCAAACATCAGAGGTATATGATACTAGAGATGAGCATCTACAACTCTAAAAAACAACAGTACTAAACCTAACAAAGGGGTTTGAATTCATATCGATTGAAGTAATTCCACAAAAATAGAACCTCCTTGTAGACTCTATAACAACTATTGCTTCCTGCTTCACTCCAAGCAGTGATTTGGAGGATACAAATTTCATGGTCTTGGTTCATGCTGAATCTTTTGTTTGTAAAACACTAATAACACAAATGTTGACATACATAGAAGCCGAGAGTGATTCTGTATCTCAAGTCACGTTGACAGTGATAAAGCAACTTTGGGATATCTAAATGCTTTTGCATAATTACATCTTACTCATCACGAGGTTTATATTTCCCTAATCCAACATTCTTCTTCCTATTTTGGAAATCCCCATGATAGAATCTTCCCCCAGGAAGGAGCTTGAAATTTATGAGGTATTAGAAGAGGGGGATTTAGAGTTACCTCCAGTCCCCACTTGAGTTTGAGGAAGGAAATGACTCCTTAATCAAGGAAAAAATTGGTATAAAAATTGAGACGGAGGAGGAACCAAAAATATTGAAACTAGGATCCTCTCTAACTCCTAAGGAGGTTGAAATACACACCTGTATCCTCAAGGAGCATAAAAAATCTTTCACATTTAGCCACAAGGAAATGAAGGGAATTGTACCACACATTTCAGTTCACAACCTCATCACCAAGCCACATGTAAAGCCAATTAAGAAGAAGTCAAGGCCCATAAAGCCAAAGGTGGCTCTCATGGTGAAGGAAGAAGTGATGAAACACATGTAGGTAGGGTTCATCAAGCCAGTAGGCTACTCACAATGGGTTTCTAATATCATACATGTTCTCAAGAAGAATGGAAATATCCGCATTTGCATAGACTTTCGAGATATCAACAAGGATTGTCCCAAAGATGATTTCCCATTACCATCCATTAATGTTATTGTTATCGCAATAACTAGTTTTGAGTTGTTATCTCTCATGGATGGGTTTTTTGGGTAAAATTAAATCAGAATAGCTGAGGAGGATTAGGCCAAAACTACATTCATAACTCCTTGGGGAACCTACTGTTATGTTGTCATGTCGTTCGGGCTTAAGAATGTTGGTGCCACATACCAATGGGTGATGACTTATATATTTCATGATCTTATACATAATATTGTGGAATCCTATGTGGATGACCTTCTAGCTAAGGCCAGAAAATGTTGCGATCACCCAGAGGTGCTTCGTATCATCCTTTCTCACTTAATCGAATACGGCATCACGTTGAATCCTGAAAAATGTGTTTTCGATGTAACGAGAGGCAAGATTTTTGGATACATCATATCTTCACGAGGGATTGATGTAGACCCATCCAAAATCAGATCTATACTAGAAATGAATCCATCATCAGACACATCTGGCATTAGATATTTTCTTGGAAAACTCAACACAATCCGAAGGTTTATCCCTGATTTGACCTTTGTTATTCACCCAATCAACAATTTGTTGAAAAAGGATTGTTGCATTGATTAGATGGAAGAATGCAATGAGGCATTTGAGTCAGTTAAATGGTTCTTATTATCTCCTCCCACACTCATGCCTCCTAGGTCAGATCACCCCTTGATCCTGTATTCACAAGCTACAGATGTCTCATTAGCCTACATGTTAGCTCAAGAAGATGATGATAAATGAGAACGTGTGGTCTATTTCATTAGTCAGAAATTTCTTGATTATGAGACACATTATACATAAGCAGAGAAGGAATGCCTTGCTATAGTCTTCATGACAAAACACTTAAGACATTACATGCTAAACCAAGAAACAAGGGTTATTGTTAAATCAGATCACTTGCAAACATTTCTCACGCAAGGATCCTTATCTAATAAATTTGGATGCTTCATAACTCTGATGGGTGATTTTGAGTTAACATTTATTAATCAAAAATTCGTTAAAGGAAAAATCATTGTGGACTGGTTGGCTGACAACCCATTGGATGGAGGTGATTTAGTAAATTTAGACTTCCCTGATGAGTGTGTGTATTTTTTTGAAACTAAGCCTCCCATTTCTACGTGTCCATGGTACACTGACATAATTAACTTCATAGTGGACCATACATATCCAGAAGGGGAAACATCACAACAAAGAAGATGGTTGTTTATTATAACCACCAAGTATGTCATCTTGGAATAAGTGCTTTATCGTAGAGCCTTTGATGGAATGTTGTTAAGATATGTTGACGAAGAAGAATCTGAAAATATTCTTTATGAATCACATAGCAGAGTATGTGGAGGTCACTTAGATGGCCATGCCACTGCTCGAAAGATACATCGGATGGGCTACTTATGGCCCATTCTAGAACATGATGTAGTAGATTTTGTGGGCAAATGCCATAAATGTCAAGATTTCTCCCATGAGATCCACATACTGGTACATGCTCTACAACCAATTGCAACACCATGGCCCTTTCTCCACTTGGGGACCTAGATTTGATAGGGAAATTATCTCCTCATCAATGGATGGTCATAACTTCATAATCACAACCAAAAAATACTTTACTAAGTGGGTAGAAGCCATGCCTCTTACCACTGTGCCTCGATCTGTAATTGCGAAGTTCATTCTGAACCAAATCATTTGTAGGTACAGGGTCCCACAAGTCATTATCTTAGATAATGGCACATCTTTCAAAAATGATGAAGTATGTGAACTATGTGAAAAACTCAAAATAAGTCACCAAACGGCTTCTCTCTATTACCCACAAGCTAATGGACAAGCTAAGGCTACAAACAAGAAATTAAATTCCATTCTCCTTAAGACTGTCAAGGAGAAAAATGAGATTGGAATTTAAAGCTTTTTCCGGCCTTGTGGTCCTATCAGACATCAGTAAGAATGCCAATGGGGGAAACCCCCTTTTATTTGGTATTTGGTGCAGAAGCAGTTTTACCACTCGAAGTCGAAATACCTAGTCTCTGTATCTCATTGCAAGGAATTTTAGGAGAAGAAGGCTATCGAGAGGTGCGAATCTCTCAATTAGAAAGTCTTGATGAGGCTAGACTCAATGCTGAACAATGGCATAGCATTTACATTGACTGGATGGCTCAGAAATATAACAAGAAAGTATATGAGCATGAAATATATGAGGGAGATTTGGTTTTAAGACTTGACATTTGAATAGAAAAAAAGACTGGCGAAGGAAGGAAATTTAGACCCAGGTGGTTGGGTCCATATCGAGTAATAGAAGACTACAAAAATGGGGCATTTCACATGTGTACACTAGAGGGTGAGGAGTTTAGTGAATCTATAAAATCTCTTCATCTAAAGAGATACTAGGCATGATCCATTAGCATTTTCATATGTACATTACTGCATCTACATTACATTTTCATCTTCCAGTTCGTTCTATAATTTTTTTGAAAAAGGTACATATTCTTATAGCAATTCCTAAAAAAATATGAAAACATTGGCAAAACATGCAAATCATGCCTCTACAAATCTTCATAGTATCATCAATTACTTCTAAATCATTTCATTTATCCAAACAAGATAAGACAAAGTTTTGACAGTAACCATACCAATGCCTACATACTTAGTTCTACTTATAGTATGTTTCTACATTAGGTGTCTTTGCCTATAGTCTGTTCTAGAAGCTTCATGGTGTTCGCATCTATCCCGTACAGATCTCTTTGGAAATAAGAACATTCTAAACATTTTGCCTAGATAAATAAGTCAAATGCAAGTCCACAGAATTTTTTTTTATTTTACACATTTTTCTTCCCTACCAACCTTCAGTGTTGAGCCTGCGTCTCTTACTGGTGATGTAGGGTTGGGAAAGGAGAGAAATGCCCTTACTCGCCTATGCCTTGTCCATGGTGATAAGCCCATACTTCCTACTGGTAGCATGGGGCAAGGTGTAGGGGGTCTCTTTGAAAAACTTGAAAGTTAGAAATAGTTCATTCAAATATTGTGAAATCATAAATCAAAACAAAGTGAGTTAGATGTCCAAAATTCCAAAAGAGTTTAAAACCTCAAAACCAGATTTTTTCAACCAAGTGGCCATCTACGGATCTAAGTCTAGATAAACAGGAAAGTAATTCAAATTCTAAACTATGAAGAAATCTTGAGTAGAGTGAGGTTGTAGTGTCTCAATTTGGTTTTATCAAATCCTTGTCTTTCTCTCATCATTACCATTCACCAAATTTCCATAACTTGTGCTTGTTCTATCTCTCGATGTTGAGCCCTCACTAATTACTGGTTGTGTGGAGTTAGGAACAAGGAAATTTTATTCACTTATCATATCACTGTATCACCATGTTTTTCCAAAACAATACAGAGTACCAAAAATTGCTTAAAGAAACTAAAGTTCAACATTACAATGTGTTTACATTATCATATATCAACATTATAAAATACAAAAAATAGAAATCATTTTGTTAGCATTCATATCCACTGCATACATTCTGAAAAGCATATAAAAATGGAAGTTCTAAACATATAGAGTACACATGCAAAGTGAGCCAAGAGGAAGTCAACTCAGATACAAAGAATTACTGAACCAAAAAGAAGAGTCTATATATATCATAATAAATCAAGTTTTGTGTACAATGCCATCACACGCTAGGCATGGTCAAAATGCTCACAATGAGCCTAAAATATACAAAAAATCATATAAGCCCGATAAAATGACAACAAAGCAATAAAAAGGCCCAATGGCTTGTCAATCCCTATGGGATCCCTTCAGATGGTGCACGGTCCAATGGCTACGGTAATGAGAATGAACTGAATGTTGTGCGTACTCATGGTGGCAACCACTATGGTCTTGATGTGAGAGTGACTCCTCATCAATATCTCGGATCAAACCCAACCACCTAAGTATGAAGAGAGCTCATGGACATGTACAAACACATCAGTATGTCTATCAGCTTCTAGCGGCTGGCCTAAATCCTCAGTCATCTTGGCCCGGTCTTACATGAGGGGATCAGTAGGGTGCACACACACCATCGAATAAGCTCTCGCCACTCCTGTGTAGTTGCTGTAAGAAAGAGAATAAGAAGAAATGACGAGTTAGAAAATTACAAAAAAAAACAAAACAAAGAGAAATACCAACTAACATCTCCAACTAACAAAGTCAAGGGAAGAGTATTAATGTATTTGGATCACCAGGCATCCAAGTAGGGTCAGTGGCTACTAAGGTTGCTATTGGTGGCTGTGGGGCCTCCCCAAAGCTAGAGGTGAGACACTGTCCTATCACAAACTCATCATCTCCCTCTCCATCTCGAGGAAGTGGTCCCTCCGAGACAAAGGTCTCTCTCTCCGCAATCGCTTCCTTTTGTGTTGCTCTCAACATATCTTGAGTGGCATACTCTCAGGGTACTCTCCTCCTCCTCCATATGGGGTGCCTTGTCAATCTCACCACCTAACCCCTCATCCCTCGTGTCCTCTCCAACCAACTCCTCCTTGGTCTCATCTCTTATGTGCTCCTCAGAGTCAGAGTCTACATCAATGGGATTATCCTCCTCTCCACTTTGAACGTGAGCAGCCACAATCGAAAGTAAAGGAGCTTGAGGGGCACTAGCTTCCCATCGGGCATGGAACACATGCCTAACTACAATAGGCACACATTGAGTAACCATAGTCTAGCCAGAATCTCTTGTAGGGATCTTCCGAGCCTTTTGAATAGTCATGTATACTGGTGTCACTGGAGGAAGCATATCTACATAAGGGAGGTCAAACTACTGAGTATCCTGGTCAAATGGATGAATATCGAATCTCCCTGCCCTATAAACTAATTTCCTTGTGGTAGAGAAAGCTACCACTATGGTCGCCTCCTACCCCCACAATCCTGCCATATCCTAGTAAGGTGTGGCAACCATGTCTATCGTGGTTAAAGAAGCCACTAGCTAATGTGTGGTCCGAATTGCTGACATCACTATCCATCTCACTTTCCAGACAGCCCCCGGGTCCTAAACTGATATTCCCCTCCCATAGGGGGCAATACATTCATATACCCAGCTCATAACTAGCGTGGGATGGCTCAGTGACTGTCAATGTAACTTGACTACCATATATAGGTCATAATAGGTAGTCCCTAGGATGCTTGCTCCACAGGCATATATGCAGCCATGCCCATCAATCCGTGTAATAATGGGAGCCCAACAATAAAGGAGAGTGTCACCTCCCTTGTCTCTGATCAATCATGAGGACAAGATACCCATGATGGCTCTGCGAATGATGGGGATAGGAGCAATGGCAATAGATTGGACCTTTATCCCCTTCTTCGAGCCAAATGAAACAATGACATCCCCCATGTATGTGGCCCACTCAGTCATTGTAGATGTGGATACTAATGTCTCCAAGGTCAATCTCCTCCTGAGTATCGGAAGCCCAATAATGCGGTATACGTCCTCCAGGGTGATAGTCCACTTACCCATGGAACCTGGCAACCGGAAAGTGTTCCGGTATGCATCCCAATAAAAAAAAAGTCACACGGTATGTGACTAGTAGGAGTGACATGGGGCACCTGTGAAATCCTCTAAATACCTTCCCTCTAGAGAATATTTGTCTCATCTTGAGTCAGTTGGTCTAAAATCCCTGGGAGCCAATCACACTCCCTTTCTCGACTCCAACGAATTTATTCCTCCTTCTGCATCCACCAAAACATAGAAAAAGAGAAATTTAGTAATGTATATCAAAATATAAGCTCACCAAAAACATGACAAAACATCAAAAATCTAAAAAAAAACAAGTTAGCATGCATTTTGGTCATTCTGTTTAGAACCGCCGTCCTAGCAGAGCAATGGTCCTAGACCGATTTTCCAAACGCGTTTTAACCCTAGAAAACGTTCAAAAACACAAAAGGACCATTTTAGACAAAATAAAAGACCGCTCTATGGGTGCCCACCTAGAGACTCATTTAAGACAAGAAATTTTTAAAATGATCCCCCCCTAGGTAAACTTTTCAACAGTTTTACGGTTTAGGTTTAAAAACACAAAAGTAAAAAAAACCAACCTTAGACTGTGTAGGTCGATCTCCCGCTCATGGAGGCATGATCAAAATCTTGTAACTGTTGTTTCAGTTGTACTCTCATTGAAAATGGTCATCGTGGTTCCAGAACTCCAAAATCACAAAATTGAATAAGCACAAATGAATTGGAAAATAAGTTTCTTTTGATATATATATATATATATATATATGTTGTTTTGACCTCATTTTGAGTGTATGTTTTCAAAGGGCTGGAGCGTTGGTGCATGTATATCTCTATATCCCCACATAAATGGTAAGTCATCTTTTCATTTTTGATTTAGTGTTTATTTTTTGATATTTTATCTATCTGCACTTGATTCTTCTCTCCCTCTTGCAAGTAGTGGGAGCTTGGATGATGACATTTCAACACATGGGTGTGTTAGGTATAGCTTCTAACTCCCTGTTTCAGGAACACCATACTCAGACTCTACATTTTAGGCCTCTTCATGGCTATGATGCTTATTTGAAGGGGAAATATGTATGCACCCAAATTTTCATGTGCTACATTGTTGGAAAATGGTTACAAATGTCCCCAATGATGATTCATGTCCTTTCAGAAGATGTTCAAGCTCCTTTACCCATATGCAGTGTATATTTATATCCTAGACATCCTTATTTAGCTTTTCCATGCTTTTTCCAGCTTCTCGCTTCATTCTGTGCATGTTTTGGACTTTAGTACTAGAACCACCACCCTGCCTGGGTGGTAGTTCTGAAACCGTCACCCAGACAGGGCGGCGGTCCTGAGTGTTTTTTCTAGAATTCATCATGTGTGTTTTTAACATGCGACGCTTCACTTAACTTCACTTTTAGGATGTGTTTGTGAACCAAGTTGTCTAAAAATATTTTTGATTGCTTGGTTCTCCTTCCCTCTTCTATTTTTAAATAGATTTAGTGAGTTGGAACTACCTCTTCTTTGCTTATGCATGAAGGCACATCCCTACCCCAATTATTATATATTCCATGCTTTTATTCAAGAAAAAGGCATAGATATTTGTGTATCTTACATAATATTGCTACCAAAATCTTGCTAGGAATTTTGTAGCCAAGCTCATATCTATTGTGCTATCTCTCTTCTACTTGCATTGCAACTAGACTGCCTTCAAGCTACCATTGCTCAAGTGTCTTCTTCTATTTTTGTTCTTGCATTCACAATCCCTTGGACTCATATGGACACAAAAAGAAAGAAAGGAACCAACTGAGGGGGAAAATACATATACAACTAGATTTTCCAAAGCTTTTGCTTATCCAGGGTGGAATTACTTGTTTTTTTCCTGCATTTGTCAAAATTTCAATTTTGAATCATTAGTTTCAATTACATATCAAATAGAGTAGTAAAATTGTTCGTTTCAATTGATTAGGTAGTTACAAGTAGATCAAATCATTAGAAAGATTTCTCTTTGACATTATTAGGGAAGTTGTGGGGAACAGTAGCTCTTTTAGGGTTATGGTTTGTTCTTCACCTCTGAGGTAGGGTTTGAAGGTTTTTTCATTAAATTAGGTTATCTATTTTATATTTAGATTCACATATTCGCATGGATAATTAGATACAACCTGCTAACTATTTGTATTTAGTTTTATTTACTAGATTAGAAGTATTTCTTAAAAACCAAAAAATATCAAAAACATTTACTTTTGTTAGATTAGTTTGCTTTTATTGTTTTGCTCTGATATATTGTGAAAACACTAAAAACATAGATTAAATTTCCTTTTATAGTTAGCTTGTTTTACCAAAATCATTTCAATTCATTCCATATGACCATCAACGACCCACAACAAGAAAAGATGTATGGTTGTGATCCTTTGGTTCCACAACCCAACGGGCCAAATTTCTTGATTGATATTGACACGGGTTTACACTTGCAATTTGTATGCACACCTGCTAGGTTTTCTAAGAAAATAAAACAACTAAACACACTAAACGTCACAACTAATCAAGCCTTAAATTATTGGACTACTCCTGAAAAAAGGGTTTGATTACATGCATGACCATAATGGGACCACAACCTCCACAATTTTTTAGTTGTGATCCCCAGGTCCTGCAACCCAACGGGTCTGCTAACCAATTATATATCGACGCTGGTTTACATGCATCAATATTTAGATCATCACCACTTCTACCTAATATCATCGTACAACTTTCATTATTGAACATAACAGCTGATCAGGCTAAGACTTTCTGAACTAGACTAGAAAATCATCCATAGTCCCTGTGGTATCATTACACGTCTCGTTCTCACTTCCCCGACCTTGTCTAGAAATCTATACGAGGCACCCACATGTCACTTCCCGCGTGTTCAAAAACCAGTTAATAGAATCTCGACAGAGCTCGATATTGACTATAGTCTCCGAGTAGCTATTATATTAGACTGATCCATCACGCCACTTCAGATTAGGAGAAAATTCTTTTCCTTAGATTTTCTGATCCCGATATTATGCATCGAAGATATAAGGTTGGATCATTAGCTTATCCGTCATCATCGCACATACAAACCCATTTCTATTCAACACTGTGTTGGCAAGAAATTTTTTCTTGTGGACAAATTTGTGGATTTCAGGCCAATGCTATGGGAATCAAAGTCCCTCTACATTTGAATGGTGCAGCTCCCACATTATGCATGAAAAACAAGTGGATTCAATGGTTGGTTTTCAACCATAGATCCACAGGAAGACTCCACTATCCCTATGGCAATAATAGCAACTCCTTGCTATAGCAGAAATCGATCTGATAAAGGGGAGAGAGTGAGAATGAAGGAGGGGGGGAATCAATGTTGTGGGTAGAGTGTCAGATGCCCACACACATCAATTAGAAGTTTCATTACATGCATTAATTAATAGAAGAAAGACAAATTTGAAATTTCTGAGCACAAGACAGAATTAAATACACTGGTCACAAAGCACCAATCAATTTTTTCCATCGAGAGGACATAAAATTCCTTCCTTTTTTATTAATCTAAGAATTGAAGCTTGTACAACAAGTGGGAATAGAAGAAAAATGCAAAGGAGGAGAATAGAAGAAGACTAACAATCATTTTTGTCCTTTCTTCACAAAAATGTGCTTCTAGTTTCCAAATTTGATTGCTAGACCTAGTCACAAAGACTTCAAAAAATCATTAAATCATTCGAAATCCCAAATCTAGTTACAAACAAATTTGATCATTTCCCCTCTTCCTAGATTCCTCTTGCCGCAAAGAAAACACTTCTGATGAGCCCAAAAAAGAGTTTCTATGTGCAAAAATGTGTTTCATATTTCAATTTTCTAGTTATGGCCCATATGAATGACATTCAATCCTTTTCCCTAATTTCTTTGAAATCTAGTTGCCATCCACGTGGTAGGAGAACATTGGAGTGAAGTCATGAGGAAACATTTTTTCAAAAACATTTTTTGCAAGCAGAGATGTTTTCTCAATTTTCTCCCACAAAACTAAATAAAAATTTAAAATTATGAAGTGTTGGATCATGTGGATAGTTTCACCAGCTTTCCATTGATATTAGAAAATGTAAAAATCCGAGCTCTAGCATCGAAAGATATGGCCCCTCTGAAGATTTAGGGAAAAACTGGTTAAAAAATAGAGTCAAAATTAGGGTTGGCAGGGTCAAACTTTAAATTTTTCCCTTTTGGAAAAATTTCCTAAAAATCTTTGTAGGCCCACGTGCTCTGAGACACGTGGCATCTTCTGATTCATCTTGTGGGCATGAAGACCTGCCTTTTTTCCTTCTGATTTCTTATTGGGAACATTTTTCTAAAAAAGTCTGCGCCCCGTCGCTCCGAGACACGTGGCACTCTCTGACTACTCGCAGGTATGCAGCTCCATTTTTTCCTTTTAAGTTTTAAATTGGTAATATTTCCCAATTTACCTCTGTGCCCCACTACTCTGCCTATGAATGGACACGTTGTGCATCTACTCTTATGTCATCCGCGGGCCAAATGACCTACCTATTTTTGCCTTTGCACTTTTTTGATTTCATATGGGAAAAAAAAATATAAAGTCATATCTGGCACCTTGCCGCTCCTCCTTAAGACATGGTGGCACATCTTGATTCAGTTACGGGCCTCAAACCATTTATTTTCCTCCATTCTAAATTTTAAATTGGGAAAATTTCAGGCCAAATTTTCCTTTGAGTTTTTTGCCCCAAAAGGGCTAGGTGCCAAATTCCCCTCTGCGGGCCTGAATGTCCACCAAGTTTTCTCCAAAAGGGATAAGTGCCATGTTTTCCTCCATCACCTCTGAATGTGCTTCCTTCCCCTCCGTGGGCCTACAGGCCACTTTGTGACTTTTTCACTTTTTAGCCAAAAGGGCTAAGTGTCGAATTTCTCTCCGCGGGCCAGCCCAGGGAAAATTTCCCCTCCAAACTCCATCGAGCCATAACTTGCAAAATACAAGGAGTTAGGAGGACTTCCTTACCTTTCTGGAAAGGGGAAATAATTCTCTATATGATGAAGGTGTTTCTAAAAATCCTTGATCCCTTGGGAAGTGCTAGATTTCAAAATACTCATATTGGACCATTTTCAAAGGGTAACAACTCAAAAATTTCTAAGTCCAGACTTGGAAAAAGAAGGAAAATTTTGAGGGGACAACAGTGGCTCTAGCTTGGGGACATGACATGGATTGAATAGGGAGAAAAAATGACATAAGGATCTAGAATCTCAAGTTTTAAAACATATAACGTTGACCAATTCCTTATCCATTGGGCCTTGTAGAGTCATGTACAATACTGAAGGAAGGAAGAAGGAAGGAGGGGAAAACACAACAAGTTAGAACCACACGAAAAAAAGAAAAAAAACCAAAGCACACACAAGAAAAAAGGGGAAACAACAAAAACTATGTAATACAAGGTGAGGGACAACTCACTTTCACTGATGGTACAACTTCAAATATTACCCACTTCTAGGCAATCCTAATGGAGTTCCATCCAAGTATGATAGGAGAAAAACATTCTCACCACAAGTTCCAAGAATTTGAAAAGGTCCCAGCCACAAAGAATCAAATTTTCCATGACTGCCCTTTGGTTCTCTTCTCTTGTCCCAAAGTAGGACAAAATCTCTAACTCTGAACTCCCTTGCCTTGGTCCTTTTGTCAAAGAGCTTCTTCACTTTCAGCTGATGTTCTTTGATTCTCTCCACTACCTGGGATCTTCTCTCTTCTAGATTCTCAAGGAAAAGGATCCTCTTGTCAATTGAATCTCTGTATTGGCTATCTTCCACTATTTGAAGTAGCTTGAGAGCTGGCATTTCAATTATAATAGGAATATCTACTTCAACTCCATATAAGTAGCTGAAAAGGTGACATGCCTATTGCCTTCTTAGGAGTGATCCTATCAGCCCACAATGCATCATATAATTTTTTGTGCCAATTCTTCTAATTCAAATCAACAAGCTTGCGGATAATGGTCACAATATTTTTGTTGCTTTACTCAGCTTGACCATTCCCTTGAGGATAGTAGTCAAAATAATGAGCAAGAGAAATCTTTGAAGCCATAACATAATTCTGTCAATTCCTTCGAAAGAGAAATAAGTAGCGTTGTCTACTACAATCTTCTGAGGAACTCCAAAATGAACAATGATATTCTCTTTTATGAAATTACAGATAACTTCATATCTAGCTTGTTTGGTTGGAATGGCTTCCACCCATTTGGTGAAGTATTCCATGGTAGTGAGCACATAGCTATTCCTAACACTTGAATGGGGATTCAACAAGCCAATGAAGTCCATCCCCCATTGTTGAAATGGTTCTTCAATAATCATAGGCCTGAGAGGAAATGCAGCTAACTCTGGTTTCCAACAAATTGTTGGCATGCTTTGCATTTAGAAACCCAACTCTGAGTATCGGCAAAAAGAGAAGGCCAATAATATCTACCTCTAAGAATTTTATGGGCAGTCACCATGGCTGAAAAGTGTCCACCACAAGCTTGATCATGATACGATTTGAGGAGTTTTTCTTGTTGTTCCTTGTCAACACACTTAAGAAAACAACCATCTATCCCTTTCTTGTAGAGTGCATGATTCCAAATCACATATTTGGCTGCTTTCAGCCTAAGATTCTTCACTTCTTGTAATCTAAATGAGGGGGGTAGTCCCCATAGGTAAGAAAGAAAGTGATGTCTGCATACCATTCCTCTGTAGTGTTCACAAAGAGAACTTGTGGGAAATCTTCTGAGCAGGTTGGGCAAGTGTCATCTCTTTCTCCAAGATGAACTTTGAGAGATTCATCTTCAGCAATCAACTTGCACAAACCATTTCCTCTAACCAGATTAGAGGGCTTAATCTCTAGGTCATACTCTTGGGTCCTTGCAATCCAATTTCCTCTTTTGGCTTCGGGATCTTGTTGTGTCAAAATGGACTTGATTGCACTTCCAGGGACCATCACCATGGTGTGAGAGTTGAGTATGTAAAATTTGAAATTCTTCACAACCTTAACCACTACGTATGCATGCTTCTCTATTTGATTGTAATTTAGTTCATGATTCTTCAAAGGGAAGATTATGAAATCAATAGGTGCTTCCAATCCTTCATCATTATTCTGAACTAGGATGGCAAAAAGAGTGCACTTCGGGGCATAATAGTACATGATGAATTCTTTGCTAAAATATGGAGATACCAGTGTTGGAGCTTTTGACAATGGCCTTCTTGACTTCTTCAAATGATTGATTTTCCTTCACTACTCCATTTGAAACTTGTTTGAGGCTTCATCATGGAGGTGATTTGCTTTGTTATTTCAGCAAATTTGGGGACAAAACAGAAAATAAAATTTACCTTCCCAAAGAATGAATGCATTCATTTTTTGTCTGGTGAGAAGAGATAGTGCTTGAATAGAACATACCCTCTTAGGGTCAATATGTGCTCCATTCTTATTCATGATGTGTTCTAACAGCTTTCCTTTTGTGCCTCCAAATATACACTTCTTGGGATTTAGAGAAATGCCATGTTTTCTACATCTTGCAAGAATTTTCTCCAAGTGGAAGATATGCTCACTCCTCTTCTTTGAAAACATGGTTAAGTCATCAAGGTATATGAAAATGCAATGCTTGAGATCTTTGAAATCCATGTCCATGGCTCTTTAGAAGATGGCTCCTGCATTGATCAGGCCAAAAGGCATCTTGCTATAAGAAAAAGTGCCCCAAGGAGTTGTGAAAGTTGTGTTGCTACAATATTCTTCGACCACTTTAATTTGATTATACCCTGAGAAGCCATCAAACAAAGAGAGCATCTCAGATCCAGTAACTGCTTGTAGGATATGATCCATGATCGGAAGAGGGTAATTGTTGTTGAGAGATGCCTGATTCAGATTTCTAAAATCTACCCATATTCTGATCTCCTCATTTTTCTTTCTGACTGGTAAAATGTTGGCCACCCATGTTGAGTGGTGAATGGGGAAAATGATTCTAGCATTCAGCATCTTGTTCACTTCTTCCTTGATAACATCAAAAATCATTGGATTATAGGGTATTTGCTTCTACCTGAAGGGCTTAGCATCATGTTTCAGAGGAATGGAATGATGCATTTACTTCGGTTGAAAAGATTTGAGCTCGTTGTAAGAGTAGGCCAACACATCAGAGTACTCTTTAAGGAAATCAACAAACTTCCTTTTCTCTTCAAGTGAGCTGCATTTGCCAATGTTGATCATCCTTGGATCTTCAGAAGTCCCAATGTTTTCCTTATCAAAATCAGATGAAAGTGAGAAGATAGCTTTTATTTTTCACGAATAAATCTGTCATGCTTGTCAAACAGGTCCTCCAGAGAGACTAGACCTTTGGGGATCTTGTTACCTTTCAATCTGATCATGCCTTCATCATCCACACTTTCAATTTCATCTAATGCATCTTTAGCCAAAACTTATCTATGTGGATTAACACTTCCCTCAAAGAAGAGATTATTGAAGTTGTCTCTTTGCTCCAAGAAGGCTAAAATTTGATTTTTGTCATTGAAAACTTGCCAGTGATCTGCGTTATTAGGAACACTTGGTCTAAAAACCATCTCAATGGTTATTTTGTCCTTGCCAAAAGAAATTTGAGGAGTTTATAGGGATGTTGATACTGCAAGAGAATCAACTCTTTTATTTTTCTGTCTTGGGATGGCTTTAATAGAGAATGCATCAAAGAATTCAATGCAATCCTACACTCTATTCCTGTAATGCATGAGCCTTGGGTTCTTCACTTGGTATTGCTAGCAGATTTGGTTCACTATCACTTCTGCATCACCAAGGCATCTCATCTTTTTTATTCCCATGTCTTCCACTACACTTATGCCCAAGAGGAGAGCTTCATATTCTGCTGTATTGTTGGTGTTGTCAAACTGCAGTTTGTATGCAAAAGGATGCATCACATTGGAAGGAGAGTAAAACACAACACCAGCCCCTGAGATTGCTTTGGAATGGATTCCATCAAACTCCATAGTCTAGACCTGATCTTTCTCTGATTTCGAGGAAAGTGGAAAGTCTTCTTCTCGTTGTGAAGTAAGGAAATAGTTTCCTAATCCACAATCTTGAAAGAGGATATTAGCTCTTGGGTCGCTGGAACTTCTTACTGTAAACTTCATTTTTCTTATTGGAAGTAGCTTCTTCATCTCAACCTTCACTGGAATAGTTTCAGAGGTCCAATCCATATTTATCTCTTCACCAAGGTCTCTACAAAAACTTCTACTCAAGAGCATGCCAAAAGATGTTGGAATGTCTACCACTAAGATGGTTAAAAGTACTTTCTTATCAGGGTATTCAGCCAAAGCCACTTGTGCATCTTTTATCCTTCCTACTAGTGGTACTTACTTGGATTCCATTGAGTAACAAGCTCTGTTAATTCTGTTTAGTGTCAAGCTGAGAGCATTGGAAACTTTGAGTGGCATTACATTATCAGAAGCTCCGGAGTCAATGATGCAATTGCTGAGCTCAAAAACATTCATGAGAAGAGACAAGTAGAAGGGTTCCACCTTATCTGTTTTGAAAGCACTTAGGGCCAACATGTTTTGAGCAGGTGGTGTAGATGGTTTTGGGAGAAGACCTTTATAATTTGAACTTGAGGGTATAGAACTGCTGCTCCGAACAACATTGATTAGTCTATCAAAATGAGTAGGGTGTTTTTGCAAGTATTCAATCTTTGAGAGCTGCACTTTGGTCTTACTTGCATGTTCCACAAAATCAAATGGGACAATGTTGGATGAGGGGGAAGTTTCTGGAGTGAGGGAAGGTTTACATGGTAAGGGTCTTTGAGGATCTTTGGCTAACTTAGGATAGACCTCATTGGAGGGAGGAGTGTTTTTAATAACTTGTGAGCTAGAAGAAGGAAAATGTGACTTACTAGATATAACATCCTAATCTCCAGCAGCCATTTGACCTAGTTTCATTTTGGCTGAATCCATTAAGGGTGGTAATGGTGAGCCTCTGCTGATGATCTTCTTTTGTGTGGCTGCTGGAGTGGGATCTTCTTTAGTTTTCTTTTCCTCTTAAGACATGAAGGGTAGAGCATATTTCTTGGATTGAGCTCGAGTGAAGACAACACATGAGAAGCTTGGGGCTTCCTCTTCTTCTTCCCCATCATCCAAAAACTTGAACAAGCCATTGTGCATATCAAATTCTTCAATTTTGAGGTAGCCTTCGTAATCCTCTGCTATTTATCCTTCAAGTTCATCAATTTCAGCATCCTCTCTTGATTCTCTAGTGTCACATATAGCATTGACAGGAGGTGATTCAAGGGAAAGTTGGTGAGGAGGTGGTGCAATTCTTTGTCTATCAGGGAAGTTTGGCCTCCTTGGAGCATTTCTCTTTGTCATTTGGGATAGTTGTTTCTTCAAGGCAACCAGATCATTTGCCATTTTCTGGAACATAGGATCTATAGTTACTGAAGCCAAAATATGACCCTTCTGCTTTCCATTTGGGCCTTTTACCTTTCTAGAGAGGATTAAGTCATCATAAGTTTCAATGGAAAAGTCTTGAGCTTCCCTCAGTGTGTTTGGTTGGGCTCTTCTGAGGAAGAAACCAACTTCTGATGGCAAGGCACTGATGAAGAATCTTCTTAGGTGGTTGTCAGGAGGTAGCACATCTTTAGGGACTCTTCTTGTCAATCTGTCAAACCTTGCTACAAATTCCCTCATGGATTCAGAGCTTTCTTTCTTTATTTGGACTAATTTCACCAGCAGCTCTTGACCATCTTCAGTGCTCTTGAATCTGTTTTCAAATGCTTTTCTAATATCTTCCCAACCAGTAATAGATCTTGTAGGAATCATGTAAAACCATTTAGTAGCTTTCTCTTGGAGTGATTCCACAAAAATTCTAACCAAAACATCTTCATCTTCAACACCTAACACACCACAAGTAATGATGAAGGATGATACATGTTCTTCAGTGAGTTGGGAGCCATCTCCTTTGAATTTGGGAAAATTCTTTCTCGAACCTCTTGGCAGATCATGGAGTATTCATGGAAGAGCAAGTGGAACAGTATTTCTTCCCCATGGTACATTGGGTGTACGTGCTTCACGTTCATTATCAGCCATTCTATTTCTGTTTCTGGCTTCTTCAGCAGCTAGGGCTGCTTCTCTTTCCTCTGTTGTAACTTAGAGTCTTGAAATTTCTTAAAGTTGAGCTCTAATCTCTTCCTCTTTGTCAAACTGAGATATAACCTCTACTTCTTCTCTCTCCAACTCCTCAAAAGTAGGGTCAATCACTCCTCGCCTCAGCTAGTGAGTATACCTTCTATCAGCTAGCTTGAAATTTTATTGTCTTCTCTTTCACAACCCAGAATTTTGTAACAATGGTGAGGTGATTTACACTCTGACAAATATGCCAAGTTACCTCTTTCAGGTCTGAAATGATTTCCTTTGGATATGAAAGAACAAAGAAGGTTTTCTAGAAGGATTTGCAAGAATTATGAGTTACATCCATGCAGTTCATATGACTGCTCAATTTGTAAAACTCTTCTATTTGAATCTTTTTGTATTTTTGGATAACAAGGGATTTCAGACTTCAAGGGAAAACTTAATGATATTATAAAAACCTTGTGGTCATTTTTGGGTGCAGAAGCTACAACTCTGCCCCACAGTGGGTGCCAAAAACTGTTGGCGAGAAAATTTGTCTTGTGGACAAATTTATGGATTTCAGGCCAACGCTAGGGGAATATAAGTCCCTCTACATTTGAATGGTTCAACTCCCACATTATGCATGAAAAACAAGTAGATTCAATGGTGGTTTTTCAACTAGAGATCCACAGGAACACTCTGTTAGGAAATATAATTAGTTAGTGCTCCACATTTATATTTATAAGTTTGGGTGATTATTATATTGGGTGAGTTGTTGAAACAACTCACGTATTGTATTAGTTAAGTTGTTTGTGGAGGGAGCTATTATAGGGAGAGTTGTTAGAGCAACCTCCTTGAGTATAGGAGAAACTTATTCTTTATAATTGTAATGTGCCGTATTGAAATGTATGACCCGGAATACATTGAAATAGATTGAGAAGAATAATTGTTGTCCTGTAAAATCTGAGAGCTTCTTTTCATTTGGTATCGGAGTAATATCTGATCCTTGCAATGGAATTCTAAGGATAATAAGGGACAGCTACATTTGTTCCTGTGCATGGTGAAACTATTATAGTGATCCCTCTAAATGCTTAGTGCACAGTCCAATTTGATCTCTGGGAAAGGACACAATACATGAAGCTATGCGGCATTCTATTTCGTCTATTTCATGATGTGTGCGTAATAAATTCTGCTCAGAATTTATTCCAGCTAAGAGTATCTACGTTCAGTATATAGATGTGTGATTTGCGGTGAAGAGTAGATAACTTGATCTATATCATAGACTTGATTATGTTTTGACTTCTGCAAGATACAAATTTAATTGCATGTATATCAATTCACAAATTTTACACAAGGTCAGATGCAATCTGCTAATGCATTTTTGTAGGAATAGGTATTGTAGTCTACACGGCCAGCATATGCGTAGGAATATATAGTTGTTTGAATAATTTCCTTGATAGATCAAAGTTCATTGGATTTATCTTTTCAGTTTGTGTAATAACGCAGAAATTAGAAACAACAAACAATGATGTGAGGAAATATCCAAAGTGTCTAATATCCAGTGAGGAGCAGGTAGATATATACACTATTGAAACCGCCCATCACATGAGCATTATTCTGCTATGTTCGTGCCTTCTTCTGATCCGATCTAGATACTATAAATGCGTCTAATCCTGGCAAGAAGTGATCTCCTTCATGCATCACCCACGAAATTAATGCATTGAGGTCAAATTATAGTGCAGGGTGTATAAAAAAACCATACCTATGGGCATTCATTGTTTGTTATCCACCTATACATATCAGCTATCATCTGTATCAGGTTCTCTTTGAGCAGAATCAATTTGAATGTGGATGGGGTGGACGTGTTTGGTATGAATGGTAAAAAAAATTCTCTTGAAATCTTCAATGTGAAAGCTGCTGAAAGGAAAAGCTGCTTGCAGTCTATCTACATCCAAATGCATTCCGTCTTGATCCTCCTCATTGACAACTTACAGTTTTCCACTAATTCTTGGTACGTGGCTCAACGCATGGAAAGGGGTAGCCCAGTTCATAAAACTAGCTCATCTCCAATGAGACATCTGACATGTTTTAAACCTGTTCAATCACCTTGATATGTGTTTCCATAACGATCAACTTCTCCATGCATATATGTCATGCGTACTTCTATGTGTATCAAAGAGCATATTCGAGTCATAAAGTAAGTTGAGTTTACAATAGTTTTGATAGTCTAAAGTGTTTGTCTATGTTATTTTCTATTTGCGAGTTATTATCTAAAGTCTCGTGTTATATTGAGGAAGAGTCATTAGTTATTCAATACATTTTTCATTAAAAGAATCAAATTCATGTAAAAGATTCATTTTTAAAAAGTAATCTCATTTTATTACTTTTTAAAATTTTAGTTGTGTCCTCTTGTCGAAGTTGTAAAAGTTAAATAGGTGATTTTAGGATATTTGTTTTTTGTCTTCGTCAAAAAGTTGTGTCATTGTATTAAGTCTGAAAAATAAAAATAAAATTGTCCGCATTTCGATTTTGGACACATTTTCGCTTGTACGCGACATCCAAATTATTGAAGGTATTTTGAGCTTCGTGATCACATCCGGCTGAACTAGCAGCATGAAATCGGAGGTAGGAGGCATCAGAGGTTGGAGGTCATTCAGCGACCTCTCGTCAGTTGCCAACGATGGGGCCGCATATCAGCTTTGGTGACATGTGTGTGTGTAGTTTGATTTTAGTGCTTCCAGTGTGGTGTGCCTCAGTTTACAGTAATCTTGTTTTCAATAAGTGGAAATTTCACATTGAGGGGGGGAACATCATTCCAATGTTCCATTTCCAGTATGTCAGCTTTTTCTATGTATGAGCAACAGATGTCAGCAGAATTTCCTATGTTATTCCCTACAGTGAAATGTGATGAGGGCCGATGATAGTACTTGGCACATCATGATGTGGTTGTAGGTAAACCACTTGAAAACCTTCATTTGTGGTTTGTGGTAAACCAATAGCAAAACCACCATTCTTGGTTGCTGGTAATCCATTTGCAAAACCATCACTTTGTGGTTTGTGGTAAACCAATTGCAAAACCACCATTCTCGGTTTGTGGTCAACCGTTTGCAAAACCATCCCTGAGGTTTGTGATCATCCTGTGAAAATCACCAGATCATGAGCAGGTGCAAGTATAAGGCAGGTTTTCCTCATGTTCGCACTAAGGGGGGGAATGTTAGGAAATATAATTAGTTAGTGCTCCACATTTATATTTATAAGTTTGGGTGATTATTATATTGGGTGAGTTGTTGAAACAACTCATGTATTGTATTAGTTAATTTGTTTGTGGAGGGAGCTATTATAGGGAGAGTTGGTAGAGCAACCTCCTTGAGTATAGGAGAAACTTATTATTTATAATTGTAATGTGCCGTATTGAAATGTATGTCCCGGAATACATTGAAATAGATTGAGAAGAATAATTGTTGTCCTGTAAAATCTGAGAGCTTCTTTTCACACTCCACTATCCCTAAGGCAATAATAACAACTCCTTGCTATAGCAGAAATTGATCTGATAAAGGGGAGATAGTGAGAATGAAGGAGGGGGGAAATCAATGTTGTGGGTAGAGTGTCAGATGCCCACACACATCAACTGGAAGTTTCATTACATGCATTAATTAATAGAAGAAAGAAAAATTTGCAATTTTTGAGCACAAGACATAATAAAATACGCTGGTCACAAAGCACCAATCGATTTTTCCATCGAGGGGACATAAAATTCCTTCCTTTTTTATTGATCTCAGAGTTGAAGCTTGTACAACGAGTGGGAATAGAAGAAAAATGCATAGGAGAATAGAAGAAGACTAACAATCATTTTTGTCCTATGTTCGCAAAAATGTGCTTCTAGTTTCCAAATTCAATTTCTGGCCTTTCACAAAGACTTTGAAAAATCATTAAAATGTTCGACCCAAAGCCGTTACAAACAAATTTGATCATTTCCCCTCTTCCAGATTCCTCTGCCGCAAAGAAAACACTTCTGACAAGCCTAAAAAAGAGTTTCTGTGTGCAAAAATGTGTTTCATATTTCAATTTGCTAGTTCACATATGAACCGTTGATCCTTTTCCCTAATTGATTTGAAATCAGGCCATCCACGTGGTAGGAGAACATTGGAGCGAAGTTAGGACTATACCCTTGAATACAAAGAAGGCCTAAAAGCCAGGATAAGCAAGAGAACCAGAGTGAAAAGGATCAGAATCCAAATGTTACAATGATGCTCAAAGTAGCTAAAAAATAGCTACCAAAAAGAGACAGAACAACAAATTACTGCAAAAAAGCAGTAAAGGATCCGCAAAAAAATAACAAAAAATAAACAAGGACAGCAAAATCAACTACAGCTACTTCCTAGTAGCTTTGTCTAAGATGGTTTTGATATTCTTCCAGGATTTAAACATACCCAAAGTAGTCATATGGGCAGCGTCATTAGAATCCAGCTGCTCCAAGGTCTTCTTGCTTTCTTTATCAGTACCCCAAAGAGTTTTCGGCACTCCGCTTAGGTTGGAGACACTTCTGACGTGTTGTTCAATAAATTCCTCAATTGCCCTAAAGATGGCAATGTTGTAATCATGCCTAGTCTTGGCCTTCCCTAAGCGAGAGTCCAAGGAGTGCAATTTCTTGTAAATATCTTCAATTTGGCTGCTATCCACATCCTCCTCCTCCTCCTTCTTCCTCTTTCCTTTCTATTTTGTCAAGTTTTTAACTTCATCCTTTAACAATTTCATATCTACCTCTAAGGCTTCCAGCCTTTTTGTAGGGCTTTCCAATTGCACTTCCCGGGGGCTGGCACTGCTGATATGCAGGAGGTCATGAGCAATTTCAAATTCATGAGAACCCTTCTCCACCGCAAGGGTCTCAAGGTTAAGCTTCCTAGAAGCCCTGGTAACCGGTCTCCGTGAGGTAGAGGCCAAGTGGGGGGTGGGAGCATCAGAAGGGGGAATGGGAGAAGAAGCCTAAATGGCCGGCATGGGGGTGACAGCAGCGGTGGCAGGGACAGAGAAAGGAGAAACAAGGCTGGCAGCAGCAGAGCTCGGCAAAGGGGGAATCGAGCTAGGGGAGGATGGGAGACCAGGAAACCTGAGTAGACAACATTTTTGTAACAACAAAATGAGCCCTTGGTGCAGAGGAACCACCCGGGAATGCTTTTGAAACTCAAGAATGGAGCGTTCAAGAGAGTTCAGCAAGTAATGGGGGAAACAAACCAGACGATCCCTACGAAAATGATTAAGAAAAATAAGGTGTTTCGCAGGAACAGTGACAAACCTCCCTTCCAAGGAGATGAACCGTATCATCATGCGGGTTACTTCATCATATGGTGGAGGGATCGAGCTAACAAGCAGGCCCGCTGTTAAGTGGGTCAGTTTCTCCTCTCCCTCAACAAATCTTCTCTCTTCCACATCCCTATCAACCCTTTTGTTAAAGAATCTAAAGCCTTCCAAGCCAAGGCCAGTCGCTTTAGCTATAAGCTCTTCATTGATTAAGACCTTCTGCCCCCCATACTCCACTGTCCTCTCCTTCCAATCCTTTGTAAAGTGCACAGAGATGCTCTGGTCATGCCCCTGCACTTTTTCCATGAAGTTTGTTATGCCACCCTTGCTAAGAATGCTCCACAGCTCAATATTGTCTTTCCAGTCAGGGTCCACACTAGGCTCAATTTGACAAGGAGGACCCCCCATCTTCTCTGTTCTGAACTGTTTGCAACTAATTCCTAACTGATTGCTAAAGCCAGTCCACTTTTTGCTATAGTAATCCACACCAAAATGGAAATGAGAGCCGTTGTTATTCCCACGATCGGTTGCGTGTCTGCTGATTTGAGCTTGCTGAAAAATGTGTGTGAGAATAACCCGCTCCCTGCCATCAATCACTTTATCGCCACCTTCAGTTTCCGTGGAGGTTTGAATCCACCTTTTAACAGTCACATTACAGCCCGCATGCGCGATTTTCAAAATCGTGTATCTCCACTTGTAATTCCCCATATGATTCACACTATCTTGATTATTAGACATGATTTGCATTAACCAATTCTTTAAATCAACACGTGTGGGAGTATTTTTTATCCACACCCAAAATTCATAACTCATTTCAAGATATTGCTTACCTATGGAGTTCCACCTGAATGTTGTTTTGAATCTATTTGGGGATGCTGTTATTGTCCCAAACTGTAAGGTTGACATTAATGCCATAATTTGCCAGCACATCCGCCAATTTATTACCCTCCCTGTAGGTATGCATGATCCTGATGTTATTGAAAGTATGACTAATGCTTATGGACTCTGCAATAAAATCCTTGATGCTCCAGCTTGGAGATGAGCACTGCTTAAGAAGATTAATGATATTTAGGGAGTCTCCTTCAATGATGAGGTTCTAAATATTATTTACCTGGGAAATTCTCAGACCCCAAAGAGCAGATAAAGCTTTAGCAAAATGATTAGTTTGAATTCCCATTTTACCAGCATACGCAACTATTAGATTGTCTTTATGATCCCGTATCACTCCTCCCCCTACTGCATTCCCAGGGTTTCCCTTAGAAGCCCCATCAAAGTTCAACTTATACCAATTTAGATCTGGAGGATGCCATTTAATCAAAGATCTATCAATGTTATTCCCGGGAATGTTCCAGCTATTAATTGATCCAATCTGCCAGTTGGAAAGAATGTATTCTTCATTTTCTGGATATCTCTTGTTCTTGGGGGGTTTAGATCCAGCAATATTCTCTTTGATACCATTAGAAATTTTCCCAATACTAAGCTTGTAGTTTTTCTTTCTGTTTCTGAAGATAATATCATTTCTGTCCTTCCATATTCTCCAGATTAAATGAGGGATAACCAGCTTCCAGATCCTTTTAACAACACAATGCTTAAAGGGTGGGTTCCAATGAGTCCATAGCTGATTGAAATCCTTCGGCATCACCCAGAGAGCTTCAAATTTAGAAAGGGCAAAACTCCATAATCTAGTGGCATACTCACAATGTATGAACAAGTGGCTGATATCCTCAAAATCTTTCTTACAAAGATGGCACCTATTAGGGATTATTAATCCTCTTCTCATCAGATTTTCATTGGTAAGAATTCTACCTCTGATAGCCAGCCAAAGGAAAAAAATTATTTTGGGAGTTAAATCAGACATCCAAATCTTGTTCCAATTGAACTCAGTTTGATTACAATGAAAGAAGTTATTGTATCCAGTTTTGACAGTGTAGCTCCCATCATTGGAGTTAATCCATACCAACTCATCCTTGGAATCCATTTGACTTAATGGAATAAGCTCTAAATGATCTTGAAGGGAGGAAGTAATTTGTTTCAGATCATTTCTATCAACAGCAAGTTTTTTCCACTTCTTTCTGGTACCATTTTCCTCAATATAGTCCTTGATTTTGATGCCATACTTGTTTATAAGACTGTCCTTGGCCATCCCAAAACTCTCCATGAGATTTCCATTAAACCAATTTTCCTCACAGAAGTTTATGTCCCTACCATCCCCCACTTTCCATTTATTGCCCAGCCTGATGAAATTTCTTCTTTTAATCAAATTGTTCCAAAAAATGGAACCATAGGGGAGCTGTTCATCAAGAAGAAAGGAGTACAGAGATTGATGCTTTAGTTATTTTGCTTTAATTAAATCTATCCAAGGTTGTTTCTCAGTCAGCATTCTCCAGCCCATTTTAGCAATGAGGGCCTCATTCATTTTCTCAATGTCTTTTATACCCAGACCTCCCATAAACTTCGGGGTGCAAACCTTATCCCAGGCCACTAAATGAAATTTGAATTTCTCATCCATGCCTTGCCATAAAAACTTTTTTTGGATCCTTTCAATATTATCCCTGAAAGAGGAGGGGATCTTGTAGAGCGACATAATATAAATTGGCAGATTTTGGAGAGTACTTTTGATGAGCAGGCACTTACCAGCACTAGATAAAATGGCTCCTTTCCAACCAGCCATTTTTTTTTGGAATCTCTCCAATAAATCATCCCACACCTTGCAAGAGACTTTCCTAGTGCCGAGAGGAAGTCCCAGGTAAGTGGCTGGAAGCTCACTTATTTTACAGCCTAGAATTTTAGCTATTTTAAGCTGTCTTTTCTCAGGAGTGTTAAAGAAGAAGATGGTGCTTTTGTCATAATTGATCTCCTGCCTAGAAGTAGATTCATAGAGCCTTAACAAGGCCTTAGTAGCCTTGGCTTTAATGACAGATGCCAGAATGAGAAGGATAGTGTCATCCGCAAATTGCTAATGTGAGACAGCTCGACTGATGGAGGTGGGCTTGGAGCCACTTAAAAGCTCGTCATTCACCGCTTTACCAATTGTTCTACTGAGGCTGTCAGCCAAGAGAATGAAAAGTAAGGGGGAGATAGGGTCTCCTTGTCTAAGCCCCCTGTTGCTAGTGAAAAAACCAACTGGTTCACCATTAACAACCACAGAAAATCTGGCCGTGGATATGCAAGCCTTAACCATTCTTCTAAATTTTTCTGGAAACCCAAATTTTGTTAAGACTTTGTCGAGGAAATCCCAAGAGACCTTGTCAAAGGCTTTATTCATATCCAACTTGAGGACCATACTCACCTTTTTATTATTCTCCATTGAATGTATGGTCTCATGAACCATAATCACTCCGTCTTGTATAATCTTGCCTTTGATGAAGCCACTCTGCTACCTTGAGATAAGTTCATTCAAAATGAGCTGGAGCCTGGTAGCAATAATTTTGGTAAAAATTCTATAGATGGCATTCACCAGGCTGATAGGTCTAAAGTCCTTGAAATATTTAGCATCCATTTTTTTTGGCGTCCAGCACAATGTGAGTGTTATTGAGTTCTTTTAGAAGATTACCCATTCTATAGAACTCATTCACCGCTCTGAGGAGATCCTTTGAACATATTTCCCAAAATTTCTGGAAAAAATTTTATGGAAAATCCATTTGGTCCAGGGGCCTTATCACCCTCTAAAGCAAAAACAGCTTTCTACAGCTCTTCCAGTGTAACCGCTTTGTGCATATCTCTGAAATTCTGTTCCTCAATTTTATTTTGGGGGATGGCCTCCAACATAAAAGAAATGGCTTCAGAGTTGTTGATATTCCCCTCCTCAAGAAGTTTTTTATAGAATTCCAGCGCTTCTTTCTTGATGCTATTGGGATCTTTTATGATATTTCCGTTGTTTTTAGAAACTTCTAAGATCCTATTACAAGCTCTATGCTTTAGATTGGTCATATGAAAGAACTTTGTATTCCTGTCTCCCTCTTTAAGCCAAATAGCTCTAGATTTAAGTCTCCATGAGGATTCCTCTAGACTGCAGATCGTATGCAACTCAGAAAGAATATTCTTTTCATTGACTTCATCTTCAGCCGATCTCCCCCTAGTATCCATCTTTAACTCCAGCTCCTGAAGTTTTTTCTTTAACTTTTTTTTTTCCTCAAAAACATTACCAAAGACTCTTTTGTTCCAGATTTTGACTTGCTTTTTCACATTTTTGAGCTTTTGGACCAATCTATATTGAGCATTGCCTTCTCCATTCCATTCCCACCATTCTTTTATCTTGTCATATATATTTTCATGTTCCATCCACATCTTTTCAAATTTGAAAGAGCTTCTAGTGGGTTTAGTCCAATTGAGAAGATTTAGAGCAATTGGATTGTGATCCGATCCAACTCTGGGCAAGGAGGAGAGGTGAAATTCTTGACTGAGAATCCAGCTTGCTGAAATTAGTGCCCTATCCAATCTTTCTTGAATAAACTCTTTTCCCAACCTTCTATTATTCCAGGTGTACTTATTCCCATGAAGATCCACATCAAAGAGGTTATGTTCAGCTATAAAATCAGCAAAATCCTCCATACAAATAGAAAAGTTGGAGGAACCTCCAAACTTTTCTCTTGGGTTTAGTGGAGAATTGAAATCCCCCATAATAAGCCAGTTAGCAAAACCATGCTGATTTCTAAAAGCTTTAAGGTCAGCCCAAAGCTTCCTTCTACTACTAACCGTATTAGGGGCATATATGTTAGAAAGGATCCATTCATCATTATTCTCAACATCAACAAATTTGATTGTAAGATGATTAATACTAGCATTAAGAACCATACCAGTACAGTGTCTTTTATCCCAAAAAGTAGCCAACCCACCAGAAGCTCCCTGGGAGTCAACAGCCGCCATTTCAAAGATATCCCAGAAACTCTTTTCAATAGTTTCAAGGGTCCTAGCTTTCATTTTAGTTTCTTGCAGAATCAAAATATTAGGATTACTAGAGTCCCTTAACTCCTTGATGGTTCTCTATTTGGAGTTTCCATTTAGGCCTCGGATGTTACATGAAATAATCTTCATTTGGAATATTTGGTGGCTGGAACTATTTGATGGTTCAACTGGCGTTGAACTCCATCTGCAATGTCCCTCTCCGTTCTCTTAGTTCTTAGAGCCTTTTTAGAGGGTCTTCCTCTTTTTGTACTTCCTCCAAAGTCCACTATTTGTCTAACAGAAGATCTAGTTGTTCTGGATGTGGAGGTGTCCCAGTTATCTTTTTTTTTTTATCACTGTAAAGTGATTCTGGGATCAATTCAAAGCCTTTCATTCTTTTTTTCTTTTTTGAAATAACCTTTGTGAATCCCGAATCTAGATCCTCCTCATCCAAGTTGGGCGTGACTTCTCCCTCTACACATTCTTTCTGATTCCTGTCCGAAGTGTGTATATCAGTTGTTCTGGTGCTGAAGCAAGCAGGTGAAACCGTTGATATATTGCTGAAACAAGGAAGTATATCTTTAACAAAATTACCATCTCCCCTAGGAGAGTTTTTCTGCAATGGTTCTTTAGGAGTAGAACACTCCTTGTTTGAAGTTTCTTCAGTGATACTCATCAGATTATCTATCTCGAATTCCAAATTGCTTTGAGATTTTTCAGTAGGGACTATATTAACCTTCACAGAGCCATCTTGCTCGTTCACCATCAAGAATACCTTCATAGGATCTTCCTGATTTTCTTTGCTCGGTACTTCAGGAAAAGCTGCTGCTGAGACTTTGGGATGCCAGACCAAATGTTTCCTTATTTGAGTTTTAAAGCCTTTTTTTTTCCTTACTATTTAATTCTAACTCCTTATGACAAGGGGCTTTCTTTTCATTCCAGCTATTCTTGCTAGGAATCCTACTATCCTTATTCCAAACTGGCTCCTCCACAGGCTGTTTAGCTTCCATTGCAGGATTCTTCTTCTTGGAACAACCTTTATCAGCGTGCCCAATGATATGACAGTTGTTACACCTCAGATTTTCAAGCTCAATTTTTTGGGTCCAAATCCCATATCTAGACTTCAAGATTATGTGTTCTGGAAACTCCTGATCCATAGCGGAGAAAATACAGAAACGAGCAAAAGCAAGTCTGGATCTATTTCTCGTGGGTCCATCTAGCCCGATAGGGGCACCTAAGGACTTTGCAATATTTAGTAGAATTTCATCATCCCAAAAATGCAATGGAAGTCCAGGTAACCTACACCAGATTGGGATGGTGTTTATATTTTCAGTATTAGGGTCAAATCCAGGATACCATTTTTTTAAAAAAATCCCCATATTACCCAGCCACCAAGGTCCTCCCAGAAGCACCGATTCTAAATCCTCTTGCTGATTAAATTTTGCCAAAAAAAAGCCTTTTGGCATGATGGTAATGTTCAGGGCTCCCTTAGGTTTCCACTTTCTCAAAGCCCATTTTCTAATGAAATCAATATTAGGTCTAGAGCCAAGAAACTTACCAATGAGGGAGAGATTCATTTTGCTTAAATCTCTATCAACACAACCATCTGGGACCTTCAGGTAGTTGGCACCCTCATTGTCCTTTTCCCTCGTGAACTGTCCAGCAGTTTTCAAACCCACCTTGGCGCTAGGGCTTTGTAGTATCTTATTCCAAGCCAAAGGTGTGGATTTAGGCATTTCCACATTCTCATTTGAAGCCGTCTGATTTTCAACGGAGATCCACCCTTCCACAGCATTCTTAGCTTTAGTGCCTAGACTTTTTGTGGCCAGAACTGTAGAAACTGCACTGACAGTACTTACAATGCTTTCCCTTTTTTTGTACCCGTGCTTTCAATCAACTGATTCTGGCCACAGAACAGCCTCTCCTCAGCAATAATCAGCTTAGTTTGCAGACATTCTGCAGCCAGAACTGCAGAAACCGCTTCCCCGTAGTTTCCTCCATCGCTAGTTTCTTCCACCTCCATTGTGTGGAGAATTTCACCAGCTTTCCATTGATACCAAAAACGTGAAAAATATAAGCTCTAGATCGAAAGATATGGCCTCTTGAATATTTAGGGCAAAACTGGTAAAAAAAAGAGTCAAAATTAGGGTTGGCAGGGTCAAACTTTAAATTTTTCCCTTTTGAAAAAATTTCCTAAAAATATCTGCGGCCCACCGCTCCAAGACATGTGGTGCCTTCTGATTCATCTGTGGGCCAAAGACCTTCCTTTTTTTCCTTCTGATTTCATATTGGAAAAAATTTCCCAAAAAAGTTTGCGCCCCACCGTGCCGAGACACGTGGTGCTCTCTAATTGGTCACGGGTATGTGAATCTATTTTTTCCTTTTAAGTTTTAAATTGGGAAGATTTCCCAATTTACCTCTGTGCCCTACCACTCTGCCTATGAATGGACACATGGCATCTCTCTGTTGGATGCGGAAATGTGGTTCTATTTTTGCCTTTGCGCTTTTTTGACCAAATGCCAAAAAAAACTTTAAAGTCCTTTCTAGCACTTGCCACTCCACCTTAATACGTGGTGCATCTTGACTAGCCACAAGCCTCAAACCATTTATTTTCCTTTCTCCTTTGCGGGCTTCTGGGCCAAAATTTTCCTTTGCGGTTTTTTTGCCCAAAAGGGCTAGGTGCCGGATTTATTTCCGCAGCTTCACCAATTTTCTTAGAGAAATTTCCAACTTGCCTCTGCCAATGCACTTCCTTCCCCTCTGGGGGCCTATGGGCCACTTTTTGACTTTTTCAGTTTTTAGCCAAAAGGGCTAAGTGTTGAATTTCTCTCCGCGGGCCCACTCAGGGAAAATTTCCCCTCCAAACTCCGCCGAGCCATAACTTGAAAAATACAAGGAGTTAGGAGAACTTCCTTACGTTTCTGGAAAGGGAAAGAATTCTCTATCTAATGGAGGTGTTTCTAAAATTCATTGATCCCTTGGGAAGCTATAGATTTTAAAATACTCAGATTGGACCATTTTCAAAGGGTAACAACTCAAAAACTTCTAAGTCCAAACTTGGAAAAATAAGGAAAATTTTGAGGGGATAACACACAGATTGTCTCGACATGACCTCAGGAAGTCGGGTGTGAAGAAGGTTATGTGTTGATTTTATTTCATACAGGAAACAACCCCACAAGGAGGACCAACCCCTAGATTTAGTAAAACACCAAAACTATAAGGATAACCAACCCTACATGGAGGCACCAACTCGCTAAATGACTCATCATCAACTGAGCCACATAAATTCATTTTTCTCATATAGAATTTTACCACAACAGCTAATGATGACACTTATCTAGCTATCCTTCCTTCATTCTTCTTTAAATATGCCCTTCAGAATTCTTCACTCATGAACTTCTTCACCAAGCTAATTAGGTCATCTTGCCTTTGTTACGAATATATTGTGACATTATTAATAAACTGTAATATTATTAATAATGAGTTTATAGAACTCATATTAATAATATAGTTAATAGTTATGTGTGAGTGAAGTTGTTGAATAAACAACTCAAGTAGCTATTTTGGCATGAGAGATATCCTAGGGATAAGTCTGAGAGATTCATGAAGAGAGATTATAGGGTTTGAAGATGAGTGTTGACTCCACCTTTGTAGGAGATAAAACACTATAAATTTTATGCTCCATCTATGTAAAGATCTCCCAAATGAATTCAATTTCTAAATTATAATATTCGGTGTTTTTATTATTATGCAGTTTCTATCAGTGGTATCAAAGTAGGATAAGGTTTTGAGAGCATAGAGTTTTGATGCTTTCCTAGGTGCAGATTGATTATGCTTCTATGATGATGGAATAGAAAGATTTGGGTGAGAACAATGGAATTTTGGAAACAATTTATGTTCTGGAGACTATAGAAGATATTTTTTTGTCTCCTGTGTATATATTGTGTGCCCATGCCCCTGCCCATGTAATTCATTCTTCTTTGTATGAGTATCTTCATTCACTACCTCCACTTATACTGAGTTCACTATGAGGATATGTTAATTCTTCCATTTCCCACGTAAGGTGTAGATTCAGTCGTGCATGACCTTCATGAGAGTCTAATTGTCTTGTCTGCAATTTCACTCTTGAGAACGTGAGCCCTATTTTACATGAGACAAGTGGGATATGTAGATGGTTGTTCGTGGATTCTGATATTGAAAAGTGTGGTGAGATCTTATTCATATTTTAGTTAATGCATCCATCACGTAAGACCACTCTTCTACTAGTCATCTCTAAACTGAGATGATTATTTCTTTCCTCCACTACAGTTGCATTGTGTCAGATATTTAGATATGAACGTATTGCTTTGGGGATTAATTATGTTTTGATCCATTTTTTCATTGCACTGACTCTACTCCTAGCGGTATGCCTGGATCTGCGTGTTTGTAAAATATTCCATGCTTTCAACATTCAATAGACATAAAATAAGTCTAAGTGTGGCCTAGTAGAAGAAAGGCATGGCTATTTGTTGAGGGTTGTACCTGAGCGCAAATCGTACATGCAGTCCCATCTGTATCTAACTCAAAATAGACGACACCTGGTCAAAGTAGTCAGTTATAGTTCTGTGTATGTTTATCTCTCACTTTGTATATATGTGGTTCATGCCAAAACATGATACTTCCATGATTTGTGGAAATATTGTGAGTTTTTAAGTCATTTAGATTATTAGTAATTTCATTTTAATTGTTTAGGTTTTATGAAAACCTATAGGGTCACTTAAATTTCTGTATCATGAGTCGATTAAGTTTCACTTTAGTTTAATAGAGGTGTTGGATTCTATAATGCAAAGCAAAAGAGATGGTCATATGTTGAATATCCTCTTTGATTCAATATTGTGTTTATTGCCTTATATGTTTAATTTTTATGTCGTTTATAGGTTAATATTCTTGTGTCATTTTCTTATTAAAAAATTCATTTTTGTGTAATAGATTCATCATCATTGTTAAAGTTCATCATATATCATTGTGAAGTTAGTGTTAATTGTCAATAAAATTCAAAGTCAAAATCATTATCAGTAGTTAATTCATCAAAATTGTGTCATTGTAAAAAGTACGTAAAATTAAAAAAATAAAAATAAAAATTTGACTTACAAACGTATTTTCGGTGTTACCCAACGTCCAATGTTTTTGGAGAATGAGGTGAATAATATTTTATTTTTGATGATATTTTTGATAACTTCAAAGAAGGAAAATATTACTACCTCGGGACCCTACAAGGGGCGTTGCCCCTTGACCCCATTGGGGGCTGCCGCCCCAAGACCCCCGCTTTGGAATTTTAGAACCAAAGCAAATATTTGTGGGGAATATGCATCGACAAAAGGTGGTGTAAATTTGAGCTTCAACATCCAATTTTCTAAGTGAGCAACGCGTTTCATGGAGGATGGAGGCAACAGAGGCTGGAGGTCAATCAACGACCTCTCGTTAGTCACTAACAATGGGGCCACACGAAGATGTGGTGGCTGTGTGTGTGTGTGTGTGTGTGTGTGTGTGTGTGTGTGTGTGTGTGTGTTTTCTTTTATATCAGATTTGAAGTTTGATTTTAGAGTTCCTGTTTGAATAAGTGAAATGTTCACACTGTGGGGGGAACTCAAACATGGTCTCAATGTTCAATTTTCCTTCTATTTAGTTTGTATTCAGCAAGCAGTGGTTCCTACATATTCCCTGAAGGAAAGACATAGTGAACAAATGAAAGCACAAAGGAAAATCAACAACATGATATTTTGTTTGTTTGTTGTCCTGTAAAACCATCCTTTGTTTTAGGTTGTTGGTTTTCCTGTACAACCATCCCTTTTTAAAGGTTTTTGGTTGTCTTGTAAAACCATCCTTGTTGAGGTTTTTGGTTGTCCTACAAAACCATCTAGATCATGAGCACGCATGGGTGGAAAGTTGCAGAAGGAAGTGTGATTATTTTTTCTACCTTTTCAACATTAGGAGTGTATATTGGGAATTAATAATGTTAACAATAGGGGAGTGAATGTTACAAATATACTGTGACATTATTAGTAAATTGTAATATTATTAATAATGAGTTTATAGAACTCATATTAATAATATAGTTAATAGTTGTGTGTGAGTGAAGTTGTTGAATAAATTACTCATGTAGCTATTTACGTGTGAGAGATATCCTAGGGATAATTCTGAGAGATTCATGGAGAGAGATTATAGGGTTTGAAGATGAGTGTTGACTCCACCTTTGTAGGAGATCAAACACTATAAATTATATGCTCCATCTATGTAAAGATATCCCGAATGAATTCAATTTCTAAATTATAATACTCGATGTTTTTATTATTGTGCAGTTTTTATCAACCTTGAACACCATAGCTCGCCACATGTTATCTCTTCATACTAACATCTTTACTTTATCTTTAGGGTCACATAGACATTCTTCACCTCTACAAACTTCCCTCTTACTCAGTCTTTCTCATACACACCCACCTACAAAATAAGTCATAAGAACATGCTTATTTACATGACTCATGTTCATACATAACATCTAGGTAATCCATCATAGAGAAAAGATAACTAAAACAACATGAAAAAATCATGAATACATCATACAATATACCACATAGGTCGGAAATAACATATACAATCTCAAATCCTTCATTAGGACACAATTAAGTGTGATACACCCAAACTGCCTCTCGCCAAACTTAGTCTACTTGAGCCAACATAACCTTTACCAAACATATAAAACCACTCAGACATGTTTTCTAAGTCCACTTTATGCATCCTATAATCTTGAATCATCCTTCATCATCATCTCATGGTATGAAGCCACTCATTAGAACAACTCTCCTCACTAGGTCTGTGACCTACAAAACCAATCCTCAAACATTAATATAAAAACTCATCAAATCACCTAAAAACATGAAAGTGTGATACATTGATATAGCTATCATGATCTCAGGTTCATCACCAAGTGCATAAGACACCACAACTCAAGGCTTATGGTCCCTAGAACACCTCTGCAAGGAGGACCACCAAAACTGCCAAAAAATACCCGAAACCTAGTTATGTAAGATAGACTTCCACATAAATCCAAAGGGATCAAACATGTTATGAAACCATTATAGACATGTACCATACTTTCCATACATTCTCAAACTTTATTTTATTAAATAGGTCCAATGAAAAAACTAAGAGTAAACATAACTTCTTAAAAAACATGTAAATTGTTGTGGGGTCCATACATTGTCAAGACACCTAAATGCCACCTAGAGAAAGTTGGAGGAGTACTCTACAACCTACAATCATCTTAATTTTTCAACCAATAAATTCTATCTCACTTAAAGAATTTTCTTCTCCATTTCTATCTAACTATGGTTTAAGAAGGGTTTTAGAGCTCCTTACCTTATTAACGATTGTTCATAAATATTTTCCCCTCAAACCAAATGTTATGTTTGTGGAGCCTATTTTCATGTTAGAGTGTGGTACACCTTATATGTGTTACACTCGGGTATTTTTACGGTGGTCCTGCTCACCGGTGAGCGGGTCAGGGGGGTTCGGGGGCGAAGCCCCCGAAGCAAATTTTCATGGGTGGTTTATTAACCCATGGGTAATGGGTAACCGTTATGGGCTATTTTTGGGCCCATGGTTTTTCGGTACCCATTGTTTTGATACCCACAGTTTTTTTGCCCATGGTTTTGATACCCACAGTTTTGTATCAAACTACTTAAGCAATTGTCTATTTATATGGTATTATGCATATTATATATATATACAAGCAAATGTATTAAAGATGTGTTTTGAATTTGGGTGTGAATTCTGTAGAGTTTGTTAAGCATAGCTCCAAACGGATCTGGGTATTGTATTGAGAGAGTGGAGGCTTGTAATAAAATTTGAGCAAGTGATTCTTGGTGGACGTAGCCCAAATTGGGTGAACCACATTAAATCCTGTCTCTCTATGTTGTGTTATTTATTCTACACTTTTATTTGAGATCTTTAATATTTTCTGCATATTAGTTTGTATTGTTGCGATTCTGTAAGGGATTATTCCGCATATTTTATCTCTTATTTCCTAACACCAAAAAATATTTCCAAGAACATTTAGCTATGGCCATTACCCAAATACCATGAACAACTTATCCTCCCATGTAGAATTCACACATATCAACGAGCATCAAACAATCCTTCTCAAGTTGGGTTTCTCACTTTCTAGGAGCTCAGTAGAGGTAAAAACCACATTTCATGCTCAAAATTATAAATCAACACCTAAAAATTTTCCCACACCACTCAAAAAACCTAATACACCTTTACCAACTATCACCTTTAAATCTTCATCCTGAAAACATACTTGGTCACCTCATTAGGCCAACTAAGGCTTAAGAAAAGGTCTAGTGCAAACCTAGATAACATGAATCGTCTTCATACATGCATTCTGAAACACGTGTGATTGTTTCTACACTTCATCCTCATACACTCCATGCTCAATCAGCTGCTACAAACCTCTACTTTATCATGACACACCATCCTGCTAACTAGGCCTCCTATTTAGGCTTCTTGACCATGCTTCCATCATTCATGTTGACCACCTCATGATATTTTCACTCTTTCCTACTTATAAGATCCTTTAACAAGCTTCATGACATCACCAAAACACTCCAATACCTTTGCATCACTCCTAAAATCCACTTTACCTACTCAAGACACCATGTCATATCATTAATGGGACCAAACAACTCACCACAACACATGAAATCAATGACTAACACTACCAATCAACCTTCATGTTCCTTTCTCATTTTGACATCGACGACACCTATTAACATCAATGATAACACTAATTGTCAATAATCTCCCCTTTTTTCATTAATGACAAACCCATTGATTGCAAACACATAATGCTCAATTTTCTTAAGCCATCAACTCATTCTCCCCCTTTTGACATTATTTACAAAGTGTCACACCAACAACATCTTAGTTTTCATCTTATTTCATCATATTAGGGTTCACCATTTGGTTGGGAACATCAGCCAAATCAGAAAAGGTCAATTTAACCTCTTCATCTTTGTTTTGAATCAACACTGCTTCCCCTGGATTGAACATATTCCTTCTTTGGTATCTCATAAATATCATAACTAAATTCACTTAAAAGATACAAAAACACGATCAAACATGTACCATCTTCAAACAAGAATATTTTTACAAAAATAAATTAGAACTCCCCATGACTCAATGCATTATTTATCAAGAACACAAGACCATTCACCTAGTCTTGATACCAATAGATCAAAAAATTATTAATACCGAAGCTACTGCTCAACTCATATATGTATGATTCCAAAACAAGCTACCAATTGTTACCAATATCAACAAACAACTTACCTTTTTAGTTGCCAACAATACTTCTCAACTCTAAACAATGTCTTCAACTAGTCTACAAGACTCAACAAACCTTCATGATACTACAAACCTGTTAGGATGAATACACCTACTCTTGAAGATCCTCCTGCTTAGTTACCCTTAATTTATTTACTACTACTTAACACCAGATATTAGTCTGATAGATCACATATTTAAAATACAAACTATCCATCTCCCTCTTGCTACAAATCTTCTTAACTTTCCCTTGATGCAACATTCAACACCCCTTCTTAGCTTTGTCATCATATCTTTTTAGCACAACATACCTTCTTTCTCATGACAGAACTTCTTCAATCAGAACTAAGATCTTCTTCATCTTTTGAATAAAAAATCCACCAAGATCCCCATAAAACATACACTCCTTCAAGAAAGGCACTCCAAAACAGGTTACCAACAACACTATCACTACTAACCACTTATTCTTGACTTTATGTGTCATCTTAGAAAAAACACCTAATAAGGGAGATAATGAACACATATGTATAGTTCCCCCTAAATTATTCACACCTCAAAGACAACTAGAAACCAACTTGAGACTTGTACAAACTTCACAAACTTTCCTACTTCATGCAACTAACATAGGCCTTCTCACAACAGGGATAGGGAACTTAAAAAGTCTTCAAAGCATGTAATAATCAAATTAATAATAATACCAATAAGAAAAATCATTTTCATACCTTGAACCAGCTCATAGGGTCAAAAAACTCCCCCCTAAGACCAAGCACACATGCAAACCTTCTTGTACAAACTATCTTGCTTCTTTCTAGCTAAGATACCACAACTCATGTCTTTGACTACCATGCATAAGAACCCCTAAACTACATTATGAAACCTATATTCTTATGCTATCACATTGCATACAAAAAATCTAGAACACACTTCCCATATTTTATACCTTCATGTTATCATGCATTTTCTTAAAAACACTATGCCTAATCAAATCCATGTCAACCTCCTGATCATAGCCTAACCATCACACCTTTAGTCTTCGTAGGTCTTCATGTCAATCATTACATTATATATTTCTACAGCTCAAGGTAATATTGGTCTTACCCAGACCAATCCCCTACTCACAAACCTAAATAAGGTCACATAACACAATCTAATACCCAAACATGCACATATCACTATTAAAACTATCAAATTATACTTTTAAGACCACATATACCTTCTAGAAGCTCTCACAATGTAATATGACTGAATAGATCAAGTCATCATAAAAAATTATTTACAACATACCATTAAGTTTTTTCTTCAAATTTCTTAAAGCATATAGAACCATGAATGCACCCGAATTAGATCAAGATAGTATACAGGTGTTCACGAATCTGACACGACCTATAAGTCATCATATATCCAACCATAATTATAAAATGAACATCATGCACTTTTCAATCTATATCAGGGATAATTCTTTATGTATCCAAAGCCACCAAATATCACTATCTTGACCACATTTTATACCTTTCCTTAGTTGTAATCAGTATATCTTCCTGTCAAAATGTTCACATACCTCCTTAATGCTCAAGGAACACTTGATACTTCAAAATAATGATTCTTGACTTGATCACCGTCACTATCTTGCTTCAAGTCATCGTATAGGGCTCACTAAACCATATTTGTAAATTATTATAATCTTAAATGCATTACACACCTGACTTAGGTCTTCAAGGCACAAAACCTAAGATTATACATGTTTATCATACTTCTACCTACAAATCTATATAGGCTTTAAAAAACCATAATGTCTACTGAAATTCTAGCACCCTATTAATGCTTCATAACTTCCCGAAGCAAAACAACAAGAAATATAAACACATACATTGGATCATATCTCAATCCCTCATACCTACCATTTTCATAGAAAAACACACTCGTGTTTCTATTGACTAACAAATGTATTCATGAATCCTTAATGAAGACACATCATGCTTCTTAGGGATCTAAAATAACATAAACTTGGGAGATTCCTAGATCTCCATCACCTTCTCAGCTAAATTTCTCACATGGTACTGATTGAGTGATTTTAGTAACTTCCTGGTCTTCTTAGGTGATGAGCTAAAGTACCCTAGTACTCTAGTTCCACACATAGTCTATTTGATAACCTTGCTAAAACAAAGATATTTATTGAAAAACCCTCCATTAATACCATCAAATTCATGTTTCCATGGACCTCTTACAAAATGACGAGGCCATTGAAGAGTTTCTTGGGATTCAGGATCACATCCCCCTTTCTGATCACAGGAAGGGACTCAATATTTAACTTGATGCAATTGCCTACTTTAGAAATGAAGTAGAGTAACCTAGTCTACAAAAAAGTAAAAATTAAAACAAAATAATGAAAAATCAAATATCTTATAGTGAAAACCTTGTTGAGGTGCTACAGGATAAAATAATTATGAAAACAAAGGAAAAATAGTTAAAAGAAAAGGGATGTATCTCCTAGTGAAAACCTTTCTGAGAAACTAGTAAGAGTGGACTCTCGCTAATTATTAATTGAAGATTTACATCAACCAACGTCATCCTCTTTTAAAAGAGACACATCTGAAATATTGGTTAAAGAAATAATCAAAATTAACATTGGCACACATGAGCAACTGAATATTTTACAACTTGGTGGAAGTCTATCATATCAAGAAAGAGAAGAGTTCACAACACTTTATGTGGAATTTCAAGATATTTTCACATGGAATTACAAATATATGTCAGGATTAGATCAATCTCTCGTAGTACACCACCTTGTGGTATATCCAGATGAAAAAGCTGTCAATCAAAAGTTGAGAAAGATGCATCCCAAAGTTGCATTGCTTTTCAATTCTGAACTTCAAAAATTTTTAGAAGAAGGCTTCATTAGACCTGTAGACTATTCTGCATGGGTTTCAAACATCATACATGTGGCTAGGAAATTTTTTGGCATCAAAATCTATAAATATTTTCATGACATCAATAAGGCGTGTACCAAAGATTACTTTCCTTTATCAAACATCGATATGATCGTGGATTCAAAAAAAGGTCATGAAATAATTTCCTTAATGGATGGATTTTAGGGATATAATAAAATTTAGATTGCAAAGGAAGATCAACATAAAGAAGTGTTCACTATACTATGGGGCATATTCTACTATAAGGTCATGCCTTGGGGCCTAAAAAACGTATGTGCTACCTATCATATGGAGATGACAGTCATTTTTCATGACATGTTACATAATATTATGGAGGATTATGTAGATGAAATCCTTAAAAACTCTAAAACATGATTGGATCATCCAACAGTATTGGAGCATATATTTCAAAGATTACGAGAATACAAATTCATGCTTAATCTAAATAAATGTGTGTTCAGCGTAACATATGGAAAATTACTAGGATTTATTGTATCACAAAGAGACATGGAATTATACCCTGCAAAGGTCAAGGTAATAATATAAATTCCTTCTCAAAATATTAGGAAACTATGAGGTCTTCAAGGAAAGATTCAGTCAATCAAAAGATTAGTTTTACAACTAGTAGATAAGTGTCACCACTTTAATCAACTACTTAAGAAAGATTTCCTATTTTGGTGGAGTTCTAAGAATGCCAAGTTTATTTTTCCAAGTTAAAATAATATATATCAAGTGCATTAGTTCTCATGCTAACCATATCACATAAACCCATCCTTCTCTACACATATGCTACAAAAATGCAATAAGAGCATTTCTAGCACAACATAACGATCAAGCAAAAGAGAAATCAAGCTACTATCTTAGTAGAACACTTATTGATCATGAGCTATAGTATTCATTGGTTGAGATAATGTGTTTTGCAGTAGATTTCACATTTTACAAGATGTGACACTATTTTCTCAATCATACCACCAAAAGCATTTCAAAACTAGATCTTCACAAATATTTACTATTAAAACCCACTGTCATAGGCAGAATGTCAAGTTGGGTCGTTCTAATTAGTGATTTTTATATCAATTCTATTGTTAAAAAGGAAATCAAATGAAAATCTCTTGTATACCAGCTCGTTATAACACCTCTATCAAGATCAAAACCACTTAGTTTGAATTTCCAGATGAAGAAATTTTGTATGTTGACACAATACCTTCTTTGGATCTTGTAATGTCCATAGATCAGGAGCTGGTATTTTAATTATCAAACAAGATGGTAATGTTATTCCTAAATCCTTTCACTTGGCCATCCTCTATATAAATAATATCACAAAATATGAATCCCTCATAGGTGGATTGAAGTTGGAAATCTCATGGAATCTCAAAGAGTTAGTAGTATTTGGAAATTCCCTTCTCATCATCAAATAAGTTACAAATGAATACAAAGTAAAAGATGAAAATATCATCCCTTATAAACCCATGGTTGATAGTCTCAGAGGCTACTTTAATTTTATCACCTTTGAACAAGCTCCTTTCCCTCAAAATAAATTAGTAGATATTATGATGAGTATCATATCTATTTTCAAGTTCAACACCCATCAATCACATATCGAGTCTCTCAGTGAACATATTTTGGTTTATGCTTATGATTTTCCTGAGTCAACTATGGTCTAAGGGTGAATTTTAAGATATTACGTAACGAAATTCTAAAAATGACTTTTGAAATCTTGAAGAATGCCCCAAATTAAAAGAAAATGATGTCAGCCAGTAGCAAATATCATCTAGTAGCATTATGTTATAGGCTGATAACATTATGCTACCAACCAAAATCATTATGATACTGGCTGAAAACTTTACACTTTCAATCAGTAGCATAATTTTTTCAGATGGTAGAAATTTTCTCTTTTGTGAATACGGTAATGGCGAATTGAATATAGTTTTTTGGCTATTATTGTAAACGTTAGGCGAATCAACCCAAAAATTAACTTGTACCCAGAAAATTTAGGAGAAATAGAAAGTGACCTAATACCTCAAAATTATTCAAATCCATATTTAAAAAACCCAAATATTCTTGAATTAACAAATATTAGCCACTAAAATTTACACTGCATGGTCTGTGAGATAGTTGGTTCTGAAAATCATGGGTATCATAACATTTAGAATTTCATCCATGACCACACTTATCCTAAAAACCTGAGCTCTCAAGATAAATGATCATTATCATAATGTTCTTCGTGTTATACCATACTTGGAGATACCCTTTATAAAAAAGGCTATGATAGGACTCTCTTATGATGTCTCAACTAAGATGAAGTACTCCAAACCTTAGAAGAGGTACATGCTAGTATTTTTGGATTACATACAAGTGGCATGGTTTTGGAAAAAAAGATATTATGTGTCGGTTACTATTGGCCTACCATGGATTCTGATGCATGTAAATTCGTTAAGAAGTGTGTATCTTTCCAAACACATGGGAATCTTATCCACACACTTTCTCAAACCTTACAACCAATCACTACATCTTGTCCTTTCTCTCAATGTGGGCTCAACCTTATAGGAAAAATTAACCCCACCTCATCTGATGGACATAAGTTTAATATCATTATCATAAAGTATTTTACCAAATGGGTAAAGGAAATACCTCTCACCTATTTCACTAGTAGTAATATTTCCAATTTCACATTCAATCACCTCATTTGACGCTTCAACATCCCATCCTCCCTTGTTATAGATAAAGGTAATTCCTTCATACATAAAATCATCAAATCCTTAACCAAATGCTTCAACATCCACCTTTGCTTATCTACTAATTACTATCCTCAATGTAATCGCCAAGTTGAAGCTCTTAACAAAATGTTAAAATACATCATGTAAAAAATTGTTGACAAGTATGGCCGTAATTAGCATACCCAAGTATATCCTTCCCTCTTTTCCTATCTTACGTCCTTCCATATTCCTATAGGAATGACTCCATTTTACCTTGTTTATGGATTTTAATATGTGTTACATATAGAGGTCGAGCTACCCCTCAGTGTATCCCTTCAACATTTGATCAATGAATATGACCATCGACACACTCTCCTTATTGAGGTTGATCTCTTATATGAAAAAGGGCTCAATAATTTGGACCATCTCAAAGTGTATCAGAATTAGATTCATCACAACTAAATCAAGAAAATAAAACCACGAAAGCTCGAGATTGGTGACCTTGTTATAAAAAAATTTAATAGAATACAACATAATATAGGGACATGAAAGGAAATTTTGAATCAAATTGGTTTGGTCCTTACCTTATGACTGCAAAATTCAAATCTGGCACATACTAGCTATCCAATCAAGATGGTGAATATCTTAAATAACCCATGAATTTTGTGCATTTGAAGATATTCTATTCCCAATCCATAAATAAAAACCTCTTATGCTAGGGGCATTTTAGCACATTCACTCATATATTTCTTTCATCATTTCTATCTTATCATTTCATCCCAAACTAGTTTTTGTCACTTGCTCCTTATAGTTAGGGTGTGTGCCATCTTTCATCCCATCCATTTTTATTTACATCAATCATTTTATTTTCATAAGCCTTTATGTTCTTTTATATGCTTGGGTGAGTCCCAGATGACTTCATTACATCTCACTGGTTGTTACCATTAGATCAAAAAAATTAAAAACATTTAAAAAATCCATCAAAATCTACAAACATTCAAAAATCATAACAATTCAAAATAATCAAATAATCAAACAAATTTTTTTTTCAAATAATCACAAAATCCTAGAAATTTATAAAAATGTCAAAAAATCCACCACAATCAACACAACTCAATGAAATCAAAATTCTCACTTCTATCCTAGTGATCATTCCACCTATCCTATAAATATCAAAAAGAAAATCATGCACATATTACTATATTTTCAGTATGTTGTTATATGCATGAATCTTAAGTAATAAAAGTATTCACTAGTGACACTATCTCTTGTCCATCTACGCATTTGATTATTCTCTAATGTAACTCTCTTCCACATATATCATTTTTAATCTAATTTTGGTAAGGTCACATGGATCCCTGTGTCTGTCTTCTCACATTTTTCATCATTTATCCAAGGACACTAGGGCCCGCTCTGGACACTAGCACCCTGGTGCTAGTGTCTATTTTGGATGCTTTTATCCTGTTTTTTTTTCACATATTAACATTTTTGGTTGGTCTTTCATTTTTATTATCTTTATCCCACATTCATAGTCATCCTTATATGTCATTAGTGTGGAAATTCAAATAATAGATTCATATATATATATACAACATACACATTATTATTCCACATGGAAAATTAAAATAGGCTATCACGTCTACATACTATCACTACAATCAAAGGAACTACATTTTGGGATGCATACACTGCATAAAAAGGGGAAGTGCTGAATTTCATAACACACATTTGGATCACAGCTAGCTATAGCCCACTATCTTGACGTCATTGGCGTGAGGGAAACCTAAGGAAACTAGTTCACACATACACACACAAAACTATATGTAGTCTAAAATCTACTACAACGCTCGGTACTAAGTTCGATCATTTGGTTACTGACCTAGAGCTCAAAATTGCACCCATCCTAAATCATAAGAATATAGGGCTTTGAGGCAACATGGGACTATCTCCAAGTTGGGGGAATTGAACTAAGATATACCTTCGGAGAAGGCCAACTTCCTCAGATTATTTCTAATGCTAAACTACCCCTAGGAATTGAAATGAAACTAACTAACTCTACTCTAACTCTCCAAGGGACCAGGGTGAGAAGGAGATGCATACAACAAAAATCCTATACTAGAGAGGTGATAGCACCAAAAAAAGGGTTGAGACATTCAAATGAGTGAAAAATGGGGATAAAATGATGAAGGAGAGGGCATAAAAGAGAGCCACAGTTCCTAACAACATTCAAACCCCATTTCCCATGGATCACAACACATTTGATACCCTGAAAGGAGACAAATGATGCACAAAAACATACAGATGTAAAGGAAGGGAAGAAAAATACAATAGAACACTACTAGGGAAAAATAATAGCCACAAAACAAATGATTTTATTGATTCAAATATGCACAGTCCATTACATTATAGGATAAGAGGAAAGTATCACCATGCAATATGACAAAACATTAGGCATACAACTCATAAGTGTTATGGAACCTTTTGGACAAAGTTCCATTACAAAGAAAATCCCCCCCTCAAAAATGATAAGTTTTTACAATATATGGAAGTGATGAAAAAAGAGAGAAAGAAGAGAAACTTGGATTTCTACTCCCACCCGTCAACAACTATCATTTGATGCTCTAAAAAAGGAACGAGGGCCTCTAAAAACCGATCCCCCAATGTACTCTAACTTTTGGAAGAAGAAAATAGGACCATACTTCATTAATGCTGGTAGTTGGATGCTTGAAATTTTACTTTTTAATGCTGGAGAAATTTTCATTTTTTTGCATATCTAACCTCAATAAAATTAAGAAATACAATTTCCATGTTTTATAGGATGTTGATACCTTTCGAATGATATAAATTTCACAACAATCAGAGCATTAGGTCAAAATTTATGGCCATTTTAAGTTCGTGCGAAAAACTACAATGTTTCAATTATGCGTGGCCTTTGCAGTGTTGCACAAATTTCGTAGTTATACGCGGATTTTTTAGTTATGCGCGGATTTTTTAGTTATGCGCGGATTTTGCAGTTATGCATGGATTTTGCAATTATGTGTAGCCTTTGAAGTTATGCGTGGCTTTTGCAGTTATGTGCAGCTTTTCCCAGTGTTGCACGACTTTTGCAATTATGTGTGGTTTTTCCCAGTGTTGCACGGATTTTGCAGTTATGCATGACATTTCACACTGTTGCGTGAATTTTGTAGTTTTACATGGCTTTTGCATTTAGTTTTCATTTTTCACCAAGTATGTATTTCTTTGAGCTTGAAGAAAGTGGAGATATGCATTAAAATATTTCCAAGTGCCCAAAACATGAAATTTGCCTATAATTCCAAATTCTTCACCAAGCTTCCTGAAAGTGTTTAGGTCCAAGTTTCCCAAGTTGTTCAATTATTGCAAAGGGTGTAAAACTGGAGAACATTTACCATCGGGGTCAGTTTGACTTCACATATTCCATATTTCATATAGATTTGATGTGTTTATGAGCTTGTGCATGTAGCTAGGGTTTTTGTGGAGGATAGAGGTGTGATCGAAACCCTAACAATGAAATTGGAGTGATAAAGTAGATATTTGAGTGAAGTCCCTCAAACCTAGAAAAGAGAAGATAATAAAGATTTACATAGAAACTAGCACCCGAGAGCTCCTGTCCCCCAGCAGGCACTCCTTTCCCATATAGATAAAGTTTCAAAACTCTTAGTGAGCTATTGTAACATCATTTCAAGTCAAATCTAGTAGATACTCTGTCCTGATTACCTCTATATTGCACATGAAACATCTAAGTCATCTATCCCACTTATTTGTTTGGAGTTTACATTGTTTAAGTACTTAGCACTTGTATATTATCATTATTTACTCTACAATTAGATTAAATTTTGTAGGTTAGAGGTGTGATGAAAACCCTAAAAGTGAAATCAGAGTGAAAAATCAATTGGAGCGAAGACCCTCATACCTAGAAACAAGAAAATCCTGAAGATTTACACAAAACTTATTTCCTAGAATGGACACTGGCACCCAGGAGCTCCTATCCTCCTATGGGTTCTCCTTTCTTGTACATAACAAAGTTTTTGAACTCTCAGAGGACCACTGTAGCATCATTTATAGACAGATCCAACAGATACACTATCCCGACTACCTCTAGATTGCACAGGAAACATCTAAGTCATATATCCCACTTATTTGTTTAGATTTTACAATGTTTAACTACTTAGCACTTGTATATTTGTTGTATATTATCATTATTTACTCTACCATTAGATTTAATTAACTATATATTAAATCATTTGGTGAACCCCACTCTCATTCGAACTCCTTTCCCTATGATCCCAAATCCTCATGGATAAACAAGGTACTCATCTCCTATGCATGATATGACTTATATGCACATACAACCATTTTTTTATAATGATGATGTAGAATCTGAATTTCGTGATTGCACCTATAATCCTCAATATGATCCAAAGGTCCACTAACAACTCCTTCATTCCAAAATTCTCATCCTATTGGTTTCTAAAGCTCTAATACTTGCATAGTTTCCCCTGAACAAAAAATTATCACATGTTCTCCCTCATTTCCCACAGCTATAAATGACCATCCATCTTTCTTTGCCTCTACTAAGGAAATGATTACATTACTATAGATTATTTGCATGGTGATGTTATTTCTTGTGATAACATGGATGTAAATGACTCTACTCGTGATATTGAAAATATAAATGTGGATAACGATGTTACTATTATTAGTCAAGATGAATGTGAATCTATCTTTCTTACTATTCTTACTTCTGAAAATGCTTCCAATGATTGTTATGATTGGTCTAATGTTATAACTCCTACTTCTTTGTATGCTGATGATAATGTTGATGAAATCATTTCTTGTGAAAATATGATTGATAGTAACTTAGATTATGATAATGATACTACACATGTTAATGACGATGTTCCTTCCCTTAAAGTTGTTGAATTTGAATCTACACCTCCTCTTTCTTCTACTTTTGAAGTTATTTCTAATGATCACCATGTCAACACCAATCATAATCCTAATATGCCTCTCACCATGTCTCATGATCCTAGACCTAGTAAATTCATAAAGCTTCCACATCCATCTCCTCCTCTCAAATCTCCAACCCTCCTTCCACATACACTCCCCCTTCTCAGGTTCCCATGGTCATTCACAATAGAAATTTTCAACCCTTCAATGTGCCTCTCACTTCCTTGGCCATATCTTCACAAGATATCTTCTATCTTATGCATGTTTTTGGTACTTTGCATACCCAAGCTCATACCCTTACCCGCAAGAGTAGATCGCATTATGATTCCATTGAAAATAATTCCCCTCCTTGAAATCCCATTCCTAAGAAGATTCACAATTCCACTTTCCCCAAGGGTTCAATCATGCCTATTTTATCATGTTTTGATGACACAAGCAATCCCTATTTACATCTAAAGCATTACCAATTATCCATGTCTTATTATTCCAAAGATCAATTGTTACTATAATCATTTCATGATTTAACCTTGTTGATCATGCTCTCCAATGGTATACTCATTTACCTAATGGATCTATTAGTACTTATTATGATATGGATGATACTTTTCTTAGACGTTTTATTTATATCAATTGTCATAAAGTCACATATGAATGTTCACCTTTTTTGTATGAAGGAAAGAAAGAACCAATCTTATATTAGATTTTACGCTTTGATTCTTGCATGCATAAGTTATTATTTCAGCATACAGATCTAAAAATGTAATATATATTTTGTCATGGCTTAATTCCTCCATTAAAAGAAAATACTTTGTATGATACATGTGATTCATTTACTCTTTTGTGTTATAAGGTTATTGATTTAGAAAAGGACTTAATTGCGGATCATGTTATATCAGCCCGTTCTACTTCTTCTATTCCTCCCTTGCCTACTATGTCTTCCTCTCTTCCACCTATTGGCCTTCATCCACGGTCACCCTCTCCTCCTCCACGTAATTGTCTCCCTTCCCCTCCACCACATTGAAATTCACCTAACTCTTATCCACCTCCCACCCATGAGCCATTGCAATTTCCACATGATGTCTTGTGTACCTTACTTGATAAGTGCTTAATCTGTTTACCTTCCAACTAACATCACTCCCCTCATCAGTTCCATCACCATCATGATTGTCCTTTCTATAATTTTTACCACATATGTGGCCACCATGAAAATGATTTCTATGCTCTCCATGAATGACTACAACAATTAGAAGATAAAGTTCTAATTGCTTTTCTCTCCCGCTCTCACGAGCACTCTCTTTCTCTCCTTTTCCACATAAGCACAATTTATCCACCGTTAGATTATCTCATTCACCTCCGCCTAAGGTTATCATTTTTCCACCTCCTAAGGTTATCATCTACCCATGTCCTCTAGCTTGACCCAATTATAACCACATAATCTCACTCTGCATACATTGCTATTACTTCTCATTGGATTTCTAAGCATCCCACTTCCGCATTTCCCACAACCACACCTCCCATTATTAACATCATTTCCTCTTACATCTAATTCAACACCTATACACAGGTTGTTTTTTTTCCACATGCTCCTCCTCCACATCATATACCACTTCACCTCTTGTAGATGACATAAATTTCCATCTCTTTACTTGATGATGCACTTGTGTTCTTAAGGTTCATATATGTCTGTTGAGGGAATTGTTACTAAAATGAACCTCATTCTCACACTAGGGTGAAATCGCTCCTCTTCCCCCCTTCATCCTCATCACATGCGATTAAGAACATTATTTTACATCTTTTCATTACACAATTATCAATGCATCATTATTTTATTCCCTTAACTCATATACGTCACATTACCATTTCTATTTTATCTACCACATTCCATCACATAGATATAGTTCTATTTACTATATGTTATACTATTCACATGCAGTTACTATTTATTCCATTACTTGGCAACTCTTTCCACATCGTATAAAATTACAAAAATCAACATTATATATTGGCTCAACCATTCCAACAATGCACATAGTATCTAATAAAATAAACAATCACTACCAAGTGTAAATCATACTCATCACATCATATACAATGCACATCAATAACCAATACGACATCAATGAGTATATATATTAAAAGTTAGAAAATACAATCGTTGGGGGGAAATACCCCATACATCATTCCATCATACACAATACATCATCTATCATCCTTGTTATCACTATCTATAATTTTGGGAGCTCTATAACTTGAAGCTTCACCACTAATTCTACGTTGCTGATCTCGGCCTCTATATCTCTCAAGATGGCTCTATAACATGAAAAACTCTATTATTTTCTCTTCATATTGGCCCTATAACTCCACATATCATGTAAATATTGTTGGTTTCTCAAATGTTCACCCATGTCTTAGATCCAGAAGGATTGAGGTGTTTGAGACCACAATGGAACCGTCCCCAAGTTGTGGGACCTTGCGATCTTGGGGCGGATCTCTGGAGAAGGCCGGTTCATCTATCTATTTATACTGCTACTGCTACTCCTAGTGCTAAAAGGGGAAACTAAGATAAGAATGCCAAGGGACCAGGGAAAGAAGGATAACATGAAGTAAACTACACTAAACTATGATAACACCAGAAAAAAGGGGTGAAAACTATATGTTCTGAGCGAGAATGATAGGGAATGCGTGAAAGGAGGCTAGGCACGAGTAGCACAACGAAATACGCATTCACCAGATTTTTCTCATGGAACAAAACCAAGTATGGAACTGCAGGGGACTTGAAATAACACAACAATACATAATTCAAGAGAAGAGGCAAGAAGAAGGAATGAAAACATGTTAGGACAAAGAATAGTCACAAACAATGCTTCTATTACTTCCAAAAATACAAAAAAATGTTACAATGATAAGGAGTCTGATATCCACTTGCAAGAGCCAAACATGGAGGTTTGTAACTCAAAATAAAACAAATATGGAGTCCTTAGCAACATGCGTAAGGATCCTAAGTGTCCAACATAATAAATGAGCCTTGCTCTTACATATATAGATGAATCCATGGAGGAAAAAGGAAAATGGAGGGAAAACCCGAATTTGAAACACAACCACCAACAAGAAGCATTCAATTCCTACAATTCCACCCCAAAACTGTCATGTCTGCATCAATTACTTGTTCGCCACCTTGAAGGAGGAAGAACGACGGATCATATTGAATCTGATTTGGTTGTTGGGGAAAATAGATCTTGTATTAATTACATGAAGACGTTTCTTCATTTTCTCCCCATGTAACCTCTCCAAAATTAAAGTTTTCAGATCTCCATGGCATAGACAAGATTGATCTCTTTCCAATGGTGCAAAATTTTTCATATTTTGAGCATTGAGTCAAAAGATATGCCCTTTTGAAATTTGAATCGGGTCCGTACAAAATGGCAGGAACTAACTACCAAAACGGGCCCCCTTTTGAAACTGAATACATGGAGGGCTGGCGCATGTATGAGAGTATCCTTTGTATTTTTATTTTGAAGTTATGTCAAGTTGACATGTGGCTTCTTCCGAAGCTTGCTCAATGCTGTGACTATTCAACCCGACTCTGTACCTTTTGGACTTTGAGATACGTGGAAGGCCCGTGCTCATTTGAAAACCCACTCAAGATTTTACCCTTGAGGGAGCATGGTTAAGACACGTGGCACCTTCCACCTACATTATATACTTAGTAATTTTAGGCCCACTCTCCTTTGACCTCTATTGACCATTTTCTAGGTGGAGGGTTGGCACAAGTTTGAGTATCCGGCCTGGATCTTGCTTTTGAATGTGTGTCATTAAGACACTTGGGGCCCTCCGCTAAGTCAAAGAATTTTGAACGGCTGGTGCAACATTTTGGGGCTTTGGACACATGGAAGATTGGTACTCATTTGGGTCTACCCCTTTGGATTTAATCTTTGGAGGTGCGTCATTTAGACACTTGGAAACTTCCGTTGTCTCCTCCATACTTAGCCAATTTTGGGCTCGTTCTGAGTCATTTGCAGAGCCCAAAGAATTTGAGCCTTAGCCATTTATTTTCCTTTGAGCCTCTAGTTATTTGACACTATTTCTTCTCCCCAACCCTGCTATTCCATTTCTGAGCCCACCTGTAACTTATCTACTAGATTTAAAGCATGGATTCACTTGATAGAGATGTTTCTTCAATTTCTTCTTACATAGGGTCGTGTTTGACCAAATCTTCCGGGGGGAAATTTGGGATAGTAAATATATCATACGTTAGGCCTCCTATTCCTACAACCTCTATTTCTCACTCTAATTCTACACGAGCCTCATTGTTATCACTCAAAAAAACACGTGTCAAACCTCTCTAGCATCCCTCCTCCCACTAGCACATCCAGAGGAAAATTTTGTGTCAACATGCGCATGGATGTATTTACAATCACCTGAATCCATAAAATTTTTTAGCCACTTTGCATCTTTGTATCCATTAAATATATCAATGAATCCATAGATAAAAATAACAATGAATGCTTACTACACTCTACTTGCATCACTATTATATCATCTACCTTGGGGGAAGGTTCCTGGCCCTCAACTCCTCCAATTGTAGGATCACTTGCAGCATCCACCACCACTGGAAATAACAACACCCATCGATGTGTTTCACTCCACTGACTATATCCATGAGTGCACCCTATTTCATCAACCTATATAGGTCTTATGGACGGATTTGCCTTATCTGGCCCTGGATGCAATAGTTTTGATTTTGTCGGGCTTGACCTCGAACCTGGTCACATCTCGACCCTAGTAGATTAAATTCACATATATGACTCTAGCGGCACATCCTGGTCCATGCCAAACTATCTAGATACTCGCTCACCCTAAAATTACTCTACTACCCCTAGGAAGTGGTCCTTTGACCACATGGTGTGCCGTATGAACCACAACTCAACATTGTCCTTGACCCATCCTCCATAGTCTCTATACGATCTCCATATAATGCACTCACGGACCATCTAATCTATCATCAACCTATACGTGGTTGTGCCCATTCTCCTACTTCAAGTACCCCCACCTTGCCACAAATATATCTGGTCATGCCCAATCAACCCAAGGCCCACTAAGTGGCCTCAATATAGAAATATGATCATATGCCCATACATGTAACAAATTAGTCACTCTTATGTGATCATCGTGATCCTCCTGTGTAAACTTGTATAATATAAGTGGACTAACAAACACCATTCCCATGACTATCTAGTACCATGTCCCTCGATACTTTGACAAATATCATGCATCACGTACAAAATCCCAACTCTGCCGCCCTCCACTTCCACCGAAGAAGCTAACACCACTACAATAAACTTCCAGAATCGCGTAACCCCAGATCTCACAATCAAATCCAAACTAATATGTTTCTCATCCTGTACTCAAGACCCTGTAAAATACCATCGCGCCCCCCTCATCTGACTATAGGAATCCAATACGACCATGATTTGTACTCTCTTTCCAACAACATAAAACCACAATATCCTATATACATCCTATAGTATCACCATCATCTCACCTATCAGTAACCTAAACATATAAGTATCCCATACAATTGGGGTCATCTTATTTAATCCCCCTCAAGATACGACATAATTGACCGACATTCACAATGCATTGTTATCATAATTTTCTCTAATCTCATTCAAACATGGTTATAATTATTCTATATGGCATTCAATACTTGCTACTATTTCAAATCTAATACCCATATGACCTAATCTAAGGGCCAAGAAAAACCTCTCTGTGAGTAATTTTTTAAAAACATATTATTCAATCAACTACTATCACTCAAATCAATCAGTCAATAGAATGATCAGAGTTACTATTTCTCCCAAATTACCTAGCTTGGGAGCCGCACCACATTACCATTTCTTTGAGATGATCTAACTTAGGATCCATCTAACACTATTCAAATCAAAACACTTGTTACTATAGGAGTGATGAAATGACACGTAAGTGTCTTTCCTATACCGCTCTTATGTGGGTTATTCAATTAGGAAAACATAGGCTACAATCGGGACTAATTGGAAGTGATTGGGACTAATTTGAACTAAACAAAGAACAAATTTTGTCTCTATCCATCTGCAGTGGTAGGAAATTTTGGAGAAGTGTCATGGAAGGAGAGAATAACATATCTTACTCTAAAACACTCTTCCTTTGTTGGAAGGATGCTCAAATCCTCCCATTATCAAAAAAATCGGGTTGGGAATTGATCACTTTGTACCCCTCTCTATCTCTTTTGAAAAAAGTCAACAACATCACAACTATTTCTCCAAGTTCTCCTTGTGATAGTTTGCTACCTCCTCTTATGCCACGTGGGTCAAAATGTTGATCCATGATTCACCACACTATAAACTCCTATACTCTATGCACACTTTGTAATATGGCTTCTTCGGAGTCTATACATTTATGTTCCTTACTTCGTTTATACTACTTGAATTTCATTCAAATAACATAAAGTGGGGGAAAATGTAGACAAAAAATCACACACATATTACTATTTTACTATGTCGTCAGTATGTTGTTATATGCATGAATCTTAAGTAATAAAATTATTCACTGGTGACACTATCTATTTTCCATCTACATAGTTTATTGTTCTTTGCTATAATTATCTTCCACATCTATCATTTATGTATCCACTTTTTGTCAGGTCATAGTGATGACAGTTTTTTTTTCTTCTCACATTTATCATCATTTATCCTAGGATACTAGTGCCTAATCTAGACACTACTGTCCTGACGCTTATGTCCATTTTGTGTGCTTCTATCCTATTTATTTATTTGTCACATTTCGACATTTTTCGTCGGCTTTTTCACTTTTATTACCCTTATCTTGTGTTCATAGATAGAATTTTTTATCACTAGTGTCGAAATCCAAGAAAGATATTCATATATATATACAACATGCACACTATATTCTAGCTAGCAAATTCAAAGGGGATATCCCATCTACACACTATCAAAACTATCAAAGGGACTAGATTTTGGGATATATAAACTCATAGGAAGACTAAGTTGTGAAATTCATACCACACATTTGCATCAAAGCTAGCTATATCCCACTATTTTGGTGGAATTAGCAAGAGGGAAACCTAGGGACCCTATTTCATACACAAGGACAAAAAACTACATGGATTTTGAAATGTAATGTAGTGCTTGATACTAAGTTCACTCATCGGGTGACCGCTAGGGACAGTCTGACTTCATATTTTGCATATTGTATTCAGATTTTATGTGTTTGTGAGGCATTGTTTTGAATGTTACAGGTATGATCAAAACTATAACAGTAGAATCAGAGCGACAAAGTAGATATTACAGCGAATACCCTCAAACCTAGAAAGGAGTAGATCCTAAAAATTTACATAGTCACTAGCGCCTGGGAGCTCCTGTCCTCTTGTGGGCACTCCTATCCCACAAAAAATTGAGTTTTAGAACTTTCATCTAGGCAATGTAACATCATTTCTAGTTAAATCCAGTAGATACAAATTCCTGATTACCTCTATATTGCCCATGAAATAGCTATGCCATCTATCCCATTTATTTTTTTAGAGTTTACATTGTTTAAGTAATTAGTACTTGTATATTTGTTGTATATTATCATTACGTACTATGTAATTAGATTTAATTCAATTTATATTAAATCACCCCTTGTATATATCCTTGCTTGGGGGAAAGTAAAACCAATCATATCCTTCGTGTGTATCATCGATCAGGGAAATATTGGATCTATTTTCTCCATTGCATGCATCCTTTCTTGAGAGAAATGACTCAGTCTCTCTCATATAATTCTTCAACGTGGATCCAATAAGAGTGTCATTAGGAGTTGATTAACTCCACTCTTTAGTCTGAGCTTGTCATTTTCTATGGATCCTTATTTGGTGCAATCTAAATCTATTTAATCGTCACCATGGAACACATTACAATCATTTTTAATTATCTTTATTTACAATTGTGTTGCATTGTTTCAATTATTTCTTGAAAAATTATGCATATTTCATTATCATCTTGTTTCCTTTATAGACATTCTCTTTATCTTTTGTTTTTCTTTGGACCAATTACAAGTATTATGTTAATATATTGGTTTATTTATAGCCATGGTGCATACATCTACTGTGTATATTGGGTTTTTTTACTTTTTCTCTTTAGTTCGTTATGTGTGTGTTTGTTTACACACATAATAGGTTAAACATCATGCTTATTTCATAATCATGATACCAACTCTCTTTTTGCAACAAAAAAATAAGATTTCTATAATATTCACTATCTAAATGGAAGCTCATGCTATAAGAAAAATATCTCGCATCATTCTTCTCCCCCCCTTTGGATCATCCGCCTTCTCCTTCCTCCTATCAAGTAGGTGTCCACCGCTTTTTTGTATCACCCATCCGCTTGAGGGGGAAATCTCTTAGCATTATTCATACTCACTGAAGCATCCAAATGCTTCATTGGGGAAGATCAAATAGGCCCACTACATTTCCCTATCATCCTCTCATTGGTCTACATGTGTCTACTATATTTAAAATTCTATTAATTCATAATAAAACATTGAAGAGGGGAAAATGTAGACACCCCTAAAAATAAATACCTATACTTAGTAATCCATATTACATGCACAATATGCTATATCATTTCTAGAATGCATTTTAGATCACTATGCTCTCACATTCCATTAGAAATCACCCATATCCATTTCAAATTAATTTAATTAATTCTACCATGCTTAGAACATACACTAACATACCTTATATAATTAAATTAATTATTTAAATAAATAAATAGCTAATTAACCACCCACCCTCTACTCATCTACAATTCACCTTATAACTCACTCGAGTTGAACTAGTTGATCCACCTTCTTGAATAAAATCAAAATCCAACTAAATATTCATTTCCCCTTAACCGAATATTCAAACCATCCAACTGGACAAACCAAATAAACTTGGTAATTTAGGAAAATCCATTCATTTCCTTGCAACACATTTAAACCTTGATCAACAATCCATGGCCTACCTTCATCTATAAATATGAGGCTTAATCCTTCACAATGAATTCTAAGAACCTTTAAATATTTTTTGAAAAACTATGTCTATTTTCCATTGAAATTTGCATACCCAAAGAATTTCCATGTGATCATCTATCACTCGTAGCATTCTTCTTCCATTTAAAGAAAAGTTTGGAGAATCCATAACCAAATCATCCACAGAGATCCAACAAGTTTGATACTTCATTCCACGCTTCATATATCTCATCTGAGGTTGTAAGAGAACTCAAAGGGAGATTTGCATTTGTTTATTATTGGTGGTTTCTTCATTGCTTTCAGTTTTCCTCTTACACAAATGTAGACACCATATTTTGGTACACTTTTCCCCAATCCCGTGTTCACTCCCCTTCATCTTCATCTTTCACATATATACCTCTCTTCCCATTTCTCTCCTACATCCCATTTATTTCATCTAATTTACCACATAATCCTATCATTGTTTTATCTCTCATAATCATCCCTCATCACATTTAATCACCCCTAAACCCATCCATTATCCTAAAAAATTCCCTAAACACCCCCATTTATCATCCTTAGACTCCCATATACCCTCATTCAATGCATTTTCAGCCTCAAACCACCTTGTATTCTCCCCATGCAACCCCAACCGGCCTAAATAGCATGAAACCCTAATTCTAGCCCTTTTAAGGCCCTTTATATCGAGTTGAGCATCTTCTCCACTGCCCAAATTGACAGTCTACTGTAGTCACTAGTGACCCCTGTGGGTCACCATCGAACCTATAAGTATGCCCACACCCACTCCTTAAGAGGATGAAATTTTGCATATTTGGCCATCTTGTGAGTTATTTTTCTTCCTTTCTCTTATTAGGAGATGTTGCCCTCAACTCTTAGTGATCTTGGAGATTTTTGCATGCCACCCTTGGAGATTTTAGAGATTTATTCTTCTTGGACCCCCTCCATTATCTCATCATCATTTTCATCAGTCTTGCAGTTGTGCTCCGCATCTTGGAGATTGTAGATTTATCAGCCTATATTCATCCTTCCCCATAATCCTTTTGTCATTCATTTAGCCCCATCAAGCCCTAAATCTACCCCCAGTCTATGTAGACTCTACCCATTTTCCGTTGACCTGATTTGTATCTAACTTATTTTCTATCTTCCACCTATTGTGTCACCTATTTTCTATTCCCTACCACATCTAAGATATTCCAGTCTCTTTGTTTTTCCCACCTTACATTTCAAATCTCATATTCACTACATCAGTCGCCATCAATCCAGTTCAGTCTTTATCGACCCGATTTGTATCAACTATGTTTTCTTTCTTATTCCTCATCCACCATCTTTCCTACAACTTACTTAAAAATTCATCCTTCTCCATTTCTATGATCCACCCTTCTAGCAGCCTAGATCTCACTTTTAGGCCTTGGTCATTATCGACTTGATCCACATTTAGCATTTTCTTATCAGATCTATCTATTTTCTTGCGTCTTTTCTACTTCCTATGTTTTGCATCAGATAAGGACATCACCAACATCTCAACATCAAATATAGATCCTTCTCATAGTTTGAGAGTCTATTTTAGATTTTATTTCTACATATCCTCCAGTCTACTCTACTGTAGTCACCATTGACTATCTCGGTCAGTCTCAGGTCATTTCCGACTGCCTCCTTTTATCTTGGGTCGTCATCGACCCGATCACGTTTGGATTAATTTATCATCATTTCTTGTTATTAGATATTTATCCTAGCACTTATAGCATATCGATCACATCTCTGTTTTATTTTTTTATATGTTTCATCATATTTATCAACCATATTTACCGATCTTTTTATCAAAGTGGGTTGACATCCATACCTAGGACATTATCACTTATGAGGACTGAATTTATTAGGAAACCCACTATCTTATCTACTAATCCTTTTCTTTTTCATCTTCTCTTTATTGTACAGGTGATCGAGCTCTTCGTGGAGAAGATCTTTGCGCTTGTATCTTCATCCTCGTCATCATCATATATCAGGATGTAGCTTTAAACCTTCCCATAATTTTAACTTTCCTATTTTATTTCCACCATTCCATTAACTTGAAAGATGAGAGGAAAAATTTGATCAACATTCAAGCACACCTAGTGGGACCAACCATTCCTCTTTGGTGAGTTCTCTTTTTATTTCTATTTTCATTTTCCTATCTATTTATTTCTTCCACTAATTTTATAGGTGGATATTTCTTTGTGGGGTTCTTTGGGGATCTTTCTTTCTTGGATCAACAATGTGTGTGCTTAAATTGGGAAAAAGGAAAAAAACAAAGAGTTTATCAAGGTATTCCTCATTTTGTCCTTATTTTAACATTTTGCATTATATCTCTCCCTCCTTTGTTCGTGTAATCTCAATGAATATAGCATTTGGATTTTGGGATATAAAAATAATACCTCTCTTGTTTACTTGTTCACATATTCTTACTAGGAGGTGATATTTTACATTCACACTTCGTCCACACACAACCAAACTCACAAATAAATTAACACATCTAGAACATCTTCTACTAGGTGGAATTATTGGGAATTCATCACCCGATAAAGAAGCCACCATAGTGTTCAGGTCGTGTAAGATTTTTTTTTTTATTATTGGTATATCGGTTAACCATCTGACACCCTTATCGTTGCGGTGTGTGAAGTGAGGAGGTAGGCCCCATAATCATCAATGTGCTATAATTTTCCTCACGTACCTTCAGCTATATCGAGGACACTAGCCTAAACAACTCAAAACTATCCTTAGATTGGTCACTTCTTAGGTTCCCTTTGAGCCCCTTTTTTAATTTTTCACACCATTCTAAATAAACACGATAATTAACACTTTGATGCTTGATTTTATTTTCATATTACAAAATCAACATAATTTCTTGTTTGATGTTTCATGCCAGTTATCACCCGTTCTCAATATAAAATAATGGAACAAGCAACCTCATCTAACAACATCCCAAATTCCAACAATCTTTCCGAACAAACATCCTCCCTTTCCATTGTCTCATCCACACCCTTTATCCCTTCGTCTTTGGTCTCCCAGCCTATTTTTAATATGGTTCCTCTTCATGAGACCCATGTCATCCAAAATAACCCCCATGTTGAAACAAACCCTTTTTTCTCATCAATAAATTCCTTCTAGACCAGCTACACCCCCAACTCCCACATCCTTAGGAGCCTTTGGACCTCCCACCATCCATCATGGATGCATGGAGTTTTAGGAACCTTTTTTATTCCAATCCATTTTATATTCATGATTAAATTATCTGTAAGTCCACCCATCTCCTCATCTATGGAACTCTCATTTAATACATTTATCCTTATCTCCCACATTCGGAATCCACCAAGGTTCTTACCTCTCAACTTTTTGTTTTCTTTCCAAGGTCCATGAATGAATTAAAAATGGCTCAACATGAATATTCCCCCATGACTCTTCCACCAGGATTCCTCAAGCTCATTAACCCACTCAAATGGTGGTACTCATTCCACCTAACCTAAATCACATCAACACCATCCCCACATCTTCTATCCCCATCACTTAGTTCTCTATTGTGGTCATCAATTCCCCTACCTGCACTCTTCTAGAGTCCTGTCTACTTCTTCCACCACCCGAGCAACATGTTCAAAACTTGATGCCTTTATCTACATCTCAATTCTATGCAAATGTTGTCCCCTCACAACCCCACTCTTCGGAGTCAACCCAAACTCATAAACCCCCACTTTGGAGTGCCTTTCGTCATATGTTCCCTAATGAACTCATCCAAACATATCAACCACCCTATACATACATCCCAAATCACCCAACACGAGCCCAATATAATATCCCCATCTCTCCACAAAAATAAAAATCCTATTCATCTAATTACATCCCCATATCTCAAAAACATCATATCTCCCAACCTATCCAATTGCAAAAATTCAACTATCTTCCTCCTTATCAACCATACTTAGAAACTCCTACTTATCCTAAAAAATATCAATCTCATCCATAACCCAACCCATCCACTTATTATAATCCAAAAACTCGTCAATTAATCCCTCATCCTCACACATCTAATGACCTCATGCAAGAGTTTCTAATTAGAATGGCCAACCTTGAGGCTGTTACTTTGGGTTCTAAAAACAATTTCACTTACGCACAAATTTGCAACGAGCCTTATAACCCATCATTTTCCATCAAGCCTTATCCTTCACACTGGGAAATCCCTAAGTTTTCTAAATTGAAAAATAATGAGGAATGTCTATAATACCTTTGTCCCTTTAGGCACACTTGATATCTCATTACCCACAACGAATACATCATGCTCCAAACTTTCCCCATGTCATTAGATGGACCCGCTTTAGATTGGTACACTGATATTCCTCAACATTATGTATTATCTTTCACCCAACATGCGTAACTATTCTTTGAGCACTTATCTATCAATATCATGCATAAAATTACTATCACCGACCTCTATGCCATCAAACAGTTTGACGATGAATAAATCACATATTTTGTCTCTAGATAGCGTGACATCATCAATCAATTGTCCTTCTCTGTTCCTCAAACCAAACTCATCAAAATATTCTCTTGATCATGTGCGAAGCATATCTCATCCACTCTCAAAATCCAATATTTTTCAAATATTTAAGGAAGCCTTCACCATGGCTCACAAATTGGAACTCCACGCCCTTAAGCAAGGTCATGCCAAGATTTTCTCCAACAAGACAAAAACTTGATTCACCAAGTCATCTACCCATAATGATAAATCTAAAAATGTAACCAATTACATCGTAGATAAATCCTCTTCTGCATCCACATCCCATATTGAGCCTCCACAAAGGGATCTTAGACCAAATCCTTACTATACTCCCCTCAGAGAATCCTATAGTTCTAGCTTCGAAAAACTTATGGCTGACCACCTCATCAAACTTACCCCTATTCAACCCAAACCCACATGGTATCGCGAATACCATTACTGTAAACATCACCAAGTATATGGACACGATATTGAAATGTGTCGTAGCTTCAAAGACCTAGTAAAATGGTTCGTTGATTATGGGGACCTTCAATTGGATAATCCTAATTCTCCTCCTAACCAATCATTATATGTCATCAAACATCCCTTCCCAAATCATCCACCAAATAATCAAAATAATCCCCTTACATCTCAAGTACCCAATGCCCATACGATCAATACACTAAGTCAAGATTCAACATCATCACCCACGCCCACCATCCCTTCATCTATTGTACCCACATCTACTTTGTCTTATTTATCTACCTTTTCCTCTGCAATCAAATCTTTATCTATATCTCTATCTACAAATATTATACTCGTATCTACTATATCCACATCTACTACACCCACATCTATTACATCTACATCTACTACATCCACATCTATCTCAACGTCTATCTCTACACCCATCCTTACATCTACATCTACTCCCATACCCTTATCTACAACCATGTCCATATTTGTATCCATTCCCACATATTTTTCAACATATATCTCTACATCCATCCCAACATTTGCATCTACTTCCATACCCCTATCTATAACTATATCTACAACCATGTCCATACCTACATTGATATCTGATTCCATGTATACATCTACATCACCCCTTATAACCTCTACCAAGAAGAAATCTCCCCTTGATGCAACCATAAGTAATGTCCCAATCTCATCCTCTTCTATAACGTGTACCCCATTCCTATGTTGAAACCCATAAAAAATACACCATCTGCAACCCCTTTTCATCTTACCAAGCATGCTTCATCCTCCATCCTTACATCAATGATACCACATATATATAAATCATCCAAGGAAAATTCCCCCATTGATATTATCTTCGTTTCCAGAAAAGGTAAACCCCACAGAAAAAATGTAAAAAACCTTTACATCCCTACTCAAAAATATCTCACTCATCCGCATAAATAGTTGGAGCTTCCTCCTTCATATCCCATCAATCTAAGAAATCCAATACCTCGTCATCTATATTAGGACCTTGCCACCCATCTTGGGACCAAACCCTTCTTGCAAATATCCCATCATTTTTAAATCCGAATCAAAACCTTCTACCCCTCCTACCAAATGTACATCAGAATCCTAGACCCCCATCAAACCTCACAAGAGTAAGGTATCACTTTGTACATCATCCTCATTTCCCATTCCTAATCAATTTATAATCCACAAAAACCCCTCTTCTAAAACCCCATTGGGCCCTATATTGAAATCCTTCAATGTCTCATTTAAGCATCTACAATCACCCTTCCTCCTATCAAATCATTTAATTCACATGAGAAAAAAACCACGTGGTTCAATTATAATTTCATTTGTGCTTACCATCGTGCCCATGGACATGAAATAGAGCATTGTAGGTTCCTCCAAAACCTCATCAACAATATCATCGAGGAGGATGGATTTCTTATCGAATAAGATCACCCACTTCCATATACTAGTTTATCCACATACAAATGCAATCCTCCATTAAAATCTAAAACTCCTAAGAATTTTAAATCTCCCTCTTCATCCAAATCCTTCGTCACAATCCCTACTCCAAACAATACCTCTTTCAAATAAGGTACCCCTCTTGTCATCAATGTTGTTCACATCGCTGCCCACTCTTGCCCTTATGATACTCAACCATCAACTCAACCAAAATGAAATTTTTTCATCGCTACTCCTTCTAATGATCCCAATCCATCCCATTCTTCATATAAGGCTGAGGTATCCATCCTAGATGCCCCATTTAACCAAAATATTGTTGTCATTGAGAAAATTATTGTAAAATAGTTACATCAGGCTATCGTCAAGATGTCTCTCTATGACCTCATCCAAATATCTCATAATCATCGATAGGATTGCATTAAAGGCTTGCAGTGTATTCCAATTACCACTGATGACACTCAAAATTTCACAACCCTCCTTGAAGATATCATAGAGTTTTTAGCCATCTCTTTTGATGATTTTTAACTTCTCGACATCTTACTTGAAGATCATGACCTTCCCCTTTTCATAATTTTCTACATCAATGACACCTTTATTCGATGTTATATAATTGAAAATGGTGCTAGTATCAATATCATATCATACCATACCTTTGACCAAATAAAAATTCCCAACTCCATTGTCACTCAATCATCCAAGGTTCTTCATGCCTTCAATGATGCCATTTCCCTCGCTTTGGGTACAATTATCTTTCCCATCTATGTCGGTGAAAAAATCCTCCATGAGATTTTCTAAATTGTTGAGGGAGGCTTCCAATATAATTTCTTATTGGGACATCCATAGATTTGTGCCATGTGTTGCATCCCATCCACTCTCCATCATTACATTAAGTATGAGCATGAGGGGCGAATCCATATTCTCCACTAACCTACCTCCCTTCAAAGCATACAACATGAACTATCATCTAAATGATGTTGTCATCCCTAAACCAGATTCATCATCTAAAGAATCAAATTGCTCATATGTACTTGCATCTAGGCTACCTAATGATGAATCTCTTGATACCGTGATGCAACATATTTCACTAGGGGAGTATCGAATCCTCAACCTTAATGCTCTTCCTACATCTAATTGAATTGGTATACCTATCAAATCCCTTATGTATCAACCAAAAGTCGGGGATATAATTTCCTTTAGTCTACCTCATCTAAAAACCAACATTATCTACGATGACATCAATTGTCCTTATCACATCAATAGTCAACCCCATAGTAAGAAATATACCAATGATTTCATCTTCCTCTAAAAAATTCTTCACTTACACCTACCTCTATAACTTTGCATATTAGGGATTTTCTCTTGGATGTTATGAACAAGGCATGCATGATCTTATCATTGACCAATCCCATAAGCCTTATGAGAAGTTTGGATTAGGTTTCAAAGAACAACCCAATGAACCTCTCGTACCTAATTCTTTATCTACATCCCCCATGCACATTGATCCATCATCGAAAATTTCTCCATCCAACAATCTTATAGGCATGGATGAAACCATTTCCCTTTCTTGCAGATTTTTTTAAAGATCCACCATCACTTTAGGACTGGTAACATGGTAAAACTAGGTCCCTTCCGCTCAAATTTCCCAATATAATAGAGGAAGATTCCCCTACCATCAAAATACTTCACTGCAACGATGACGAAACCATTCTTTCAACATTACACATCTAGTTGTTATCCATATTTCACCCTCGGGAAAATATTGGATCGGCCATGACCCTACATAGAAAGAACTTGAGAAAACTCATTCATATCTTGTAAATAGGTCATAGAAGGACTCAAAAAATGGAGTCGCAGGGGCTGAGAAAGATTAAATGACCTTATGTGAAAAGAAACGACAATTTCGATCCGTTTCCATGTCTTAAATCCATTTTCAAGTCACAGGTAGACTCAACAATGGAATAACAAGGTCAGAAAATAAGGGGTAGTGTTGCAGAGGAACCAAGAGCAATGAAAGAGGAAGAAACGACAAAGAGTGCCGAAGTGTTAGAACGATGCTCAGGTTCAAGGATCAAATTCAGAGAAAGGTCTCCAAATGAGTGACTAAGTACTACCGGAGTGTAGTAGGTCAAGAAATCACGTTACCATGTTGACGAAAAGTGACTTCTCCAAAATATAGAAATTAGGCAGGCAGCGGAGGAAGCACCAAATGAGCAAGCCTAGGCTACCAGCACTAAAGTGGGCCATCGGGGGGAAAGTTTGTATTTTGCCCCTTGTTATTCAAAAGATTTAGCTAAAAAGTTGCAAAATGGGTTGCAACTCCGCCCAAAGGAAAAAGTCGGTGTTTGGGCCGGAGTCAAGGCCAAAGTGGGGTGTCAAAGGAAAAGGTGAAAAAAATTTCCTTTTATCAAAAAAGGTATAGAGACAAAAATTGAAGCACATCTCCCCAACCACTCAAAGGGCGCCATGTGTCCAAGCGAAGCTTTAGGGCTGCGGGAGGTTTTCTTAGTTTTGTGTTTTTTTGCAAAAAGGGGCAAAAAGATAAATTACGCACCCGCAAGCCCGATTTTTGCTCTAATCTGGCTGCCACATGTCCCATATAAGCAAGGGGACCCATTTTTTAAACTATTTTCCTGCCATTTGTATGGATTCAATACAACCTTCAAAGGGGCATATCTTTCGACTAAAGGCTCAAAGTATTGCAAATCAGACACCGTTAGAAGCATCTCGACATCTTCTACGCCATGAAAAGATAAAAATTCATTTTTTAAAAAGGCCCTGGTAGGTGAAAAATGGAGAAACTTCTTCAAGCATTTAATGCAGGATCTCCTTGCCTCAACAACCAGTTCAGATTCAATTTGTTCCGTCATTTCCTCTTCATTTCAAGGTGCCGAACCAAGGATCTGATGCAGTAAAGACAGATTTGGGGGGCAGATTTTGGGAAAGGCATTAACAGCAGTGGTTTGATCTTAGAGCTTTCTTATCCCAGTTCTTTGTCTCTTTCTCCTCTCTGGTATCGAATCTATAAATACAGGCTCGGTAGAATTCATTATAAAGGGTTGGACATTCTTTTGTTCTACAGGCTCTCTTTTACTTCTAGCAATGGAATTCATGGAGTTCATGGCCTTCCATTAAAATTACAATATGTTCTTGCCTCCTATCTATTTTGTAATGCATTGTATCAATTTGTAGAGAAATAAAACACATTTGTGATTGATTCTAGATCCTTTCTGTCTCTTCTGCTCGCATCTGGTCTTTCATTATAAATCTGGTTATCTGTGCTTGATTATTGTATCTATTTTGTTGGTTTGTGTCTATCAGCAAAAATAATGTTCATCATTCCTTCGGTGCATCACCTTGTAGTTTAGTCATTTCTTATTTCTTATATCCCTTTTTATCCCTGTCTCCTTGGCAAATTTTAGATTAGGTATAGAGATAGATCCTCTGCAAGTTCTCACATATGCACCTAAACAGAGGAATAGGAACCAACCTTTAATCTGGAGAGATTTTCCATTTACAAGGTCCCACACCTTGGGGAAACTTCAATGTTATGTGGATCACACCAAATGACTCTGCCTTAGAAAAGTAGATCTATAGAACTCATTTGGGGGTGCTGTGATTTTTCCCTAACAGTTTTGGCATGCCTAGTGAGACAAAGAAGTCTCCATCTTATTACAGTAAGATTGATGTGCACTTGTTATGATTCTAACTTTTAAGAAGTTTTAAAATTGTACATCTGGCAACTCCAACGGAAACAAATCCAATGGTTTCAGCAGTCCAAGCAAGTTCATGAGAAGGATTTATGAAAAAAGCCCTGTCTAGAACAAGAGAGTAAGGATAGTTTGTACTCATACACCTGTCTCTAGAAAAAGGAAAAGAAGAATAGCCCATAGGTCTCCATCTCCCCCAAGCAGAGCCTTGTCAACACCTCCTCCTAGTAGGCCGTTCTTTTAAAAAAGAAGGGTACTCAGGCCGATCAGAATGGCTTAGCCAAATCCTTATGTCAACTTCACTAGCAGCAGCCCACTCGCCCTGAATGCACAAAATCCGGTCCTGATTGCAGCATTAAAGAGCATCCCATATTTCACTGGGGAAAACCAGACTTCTCCTAGTGACCATGTCCAAGATATCACAAATGTCTGTACAATCCACGAAGATCCATGAGATGGATATTGCAGTCAAGTTGCTAGCCTCTTCACTCAAAGGTAAAGCTTCACAATGGTTCAGGAGCCTTGAAGCAGGGCTCTATTCAAAATTGGAACCAGCTTGTGCACAGCTATTCACAACCAATTTGGAGAAAAAGGTGATAACTTGTCTTTGTTGGAGCAACTGACAACAATCAAGAGAGCCCCGAATGAGCAACTGACGAGATTTCAACCTCAGATTTCAATGGACCTGGGATAGAATTCCAATAGCAGTAAAGCCCACTAATGAAGGTGCCTGCTTATACTTTCTTAGGGCTTTAAATTCTGATATTTCTTTGATGATTCAGTCAATGGGGGGCACAACCTTACCTGTAGCCTATAGCCTTTCCATAGGAGCTGAGAACCATTTGATTCAGGCGACAAACTTACCCCTAGGCCATCCATGCCCCTTTACCCCAAGTTAGGAAACCTAGGTACCAGCCAAACACCCACATTAGCTCCTATACCCACCCCCAGGAGTCAAAGTTCAGTTGAAGCCTCCACTTCATCATCTAACACCTCAAAGGAGCTTCAGGAAGTGATGAAACAACTACAAAACCTAGGAAATGAGCTAGTAACCATCAAAAGACAACAGGCTCAGAGTTCTAGGCCATATCAGCCCCAGGCTCAGTATCAGGCTAGACCCCCATATCAGCAAAATAGACCACCAGCCCAGGTTGTAAATCAGAGTCAACACCAAGGGAAACCTCAAGCTATTATACCTTTCAGGTCATATGACCCAAACACAGTTTCAACATTAAGCGGATTGGTTCGAGCACATAATAACATGGCACAAGAGTATGAATGGTGTTTCCCATGTAATCAGCCACATAATCAGTCAATGTGCTTCAATGGTGCATTAAATTAGGCTCTGATGGTGTAAACCATTGGTGTGTCACAAGAACCTAGACATGAAGAAATTCAAGTAGCAAGGAGCTCAACAAGAGGGACCCCCAAACGAAACTATGCTTGTCAATTGGCAGGTTGAAGACTTCTATGGAATGAATCAGACTCCTCAAAGTATAGCTACCAATACATGGTCTAAGAGGAGAAATATTGGAGAAGGACATTCACCAAGATCAGGTGATCCTCAACCCTCCATCGCTCAGCAAGGTATTGGAATTCAAAATACAACTCCCAATGTGCAAAGTCAATCCAAGCCACCTTCTGAGACCTACTAAGGCACCGGTTGTAACAACCCAGGTGCAAGAGAAAAATGTGTACTGGGAAGGGGCAGCAAAAGGATAGCTCATTCAACATCATTGAGAAAATGAAGAGGACAAGTGTGAACATTTCACTATGGGAGTCACTGGCCATTCCAGGGCAGAGGGATCTATTGCAGACTGCTATACAAAATTGGTCAAGCTCAAATCACACCCCCTAACCAGCAAGAGAAAGTGCTTACCAATATAGCTCAACCTGGGGAAAACCATCGAGAACAACAAGGTAAGAACTTGAGACCTCCTCCATTCTATGTTTCATTGATTATTGGAGACAAATTGGTGCACAATTGTATGATTGATTCTGGGGCAAGTAGTTCTGTAATGCCCAAGCAAATAGCTGATCAACTGGGTCTCCAATATGAAGTCATCTCTAGAGGGGTAGTGAAATTAGATGGGACAGCAGTGACAACTGTTGGAATCATCAAGGATATGAGCCTCACTCTGCATGCCTTCCCTAATGTGACTGTTTTGACAGAACGTATCAATCATAGATTTGCCACCACATTTTGCTTTGTGTTTGTCCAGGGACTTCACTGCCAAAATTGGAGGCTATCTATCTGCTAATTGGTCACATATGCTCTTTAGAACAAGGTATGGGGCAAAGGCCACAATCAGATCTGAGCCCATTGCTAATTATCATATTGAATCTTATGTGCCTAGCCCAATCAATGCCAACTGCTCAGCTTTTGATCAAGAAGACCTCCTAAGCACTTGTGAAGCAGATACCAAGGTGGGATGTATCCCAGACTTGACTCTCAATGAGTGGGCCAACAAAAGACATGCTTTTGACCCCTATAAGGAGATGGAAGAATCTGAGCTAGGTGTCTACTATCTACATGAAGAGAATCATCCTCTTCCTAACCTAATTAAGCCAGAATATAAAGATGATAATGAGGTATGGACAATTGTTCTTTGATGGCTCAAGGAGTAGACAAGGAGCTGGAGGAGGAGATATGATTGTGTCCCCAAAAGGTATGAAATATTATTCATCCTTTAGATTTCAATTTTTCTTGCTCAAATAACACTACTGAATATGAGGCTTTGGTCCATGGTCTTCATTGGGCAAGGAAGCTAGGAATCAAGAACTTGCAAGTGTTTGGTGACAGTGAACTGGTTGCCAATCAAGTCAGAGGACTTAATGCTGTCAAGAATGACCTGCTCAAGAACTACAAGAGTAGGGTATGAGATCTCATGGAGGATTTTGAGGCCTTCAACATTGTGTCCATACCCAGGAAGGAGAATGAAGCTGTTGATAGGCTTGCAATAGTTGGAGCAATGTTTGATGTGGTCGACAACATCAAAAGAGACAAAGAACAACCACATATCCATATAGTTGTGAGGCTAGCAGTGCTAGATAACAACACATGTTGGCAGGTGTTCGAGAATGATCAACAAATCATTAATTTTTTGTAAGAAGAAGCTGAATTCTCAGCTAGAAATCAAAACAGATTAGAGCAGCAATACGGGAATCAAATAGTACAGTAGCATACAAACAATATTCCCAAAGGCTTAGTGACATTGGAGTCTATCTTCAATCCTAATGATCAGTTTAGAAAAGAGAAGGCTAACATATAGATCAAAGGAGAAGATTCAGAGTCAATCCTAGTTGGAGAAGGCAAAACACTTCAAATTGGCAAAGTGGCCACTGAGCAAGAAAGGTATGAATTCATACAACTTTGCCAAGAATTTCCAGATGTATTTTCTTGGAGCTATGAAGACCTAAGAGGGTTCAATCTAAAGCTAGCACAACACACAATCGAACTAGATCTAGCTACTCATTCCATCAGGAAAAAGTAGAGACCAATCAATCCACACATTAGGCCTCTGATGAAGAAAGAGTTGAACAAGCTGATAGAGGTAAGTATCATATTTCCAATCAAACACTCAAGCTGGGTTGACAAACCTAGTCCCAGTTAGGAAGAAAAATGGAGAGATTAGGTTGTGTGTAGATTTTTGAGACTTGAACAGAGCTTCCCTCAAAGATCACTACCCACTCCCTTCAATGGAGTAGATCTTGCAAGTGGTGTCTAGATCAGAGAGATTCTCCCTCCTAGATGGCTACTTAGGGTACAACCAGATCATGGTGAAAGAAGATGATCAGTTCAAAACAACTTTCACCACAAAATGGGGAACCTACGCCTACAGAAAAATGTCATTTGGACTATCCAATGCTGGAGCCACTTTTCAAAGGGAAATGGATATGGCATTCAAATGAATGATTAACAAAATAGTAGTGATCTATCTAGATGACATTACGAGTGTTTTTACAAAAATGCAGTAGATCACCTTTTACACCTAAGGCAGGTGTTTCAAAGATGCAGGAGTTTTGGGGTATCATTGAACCCTAAAAAATGCATATTCTTAGCCCATGAGGGGAGGCTTATAGGCCATATTGTATCAAAGTAAGGATTGGAAATTGACCCGAAGAGAGTTGAAGTAATAAGAACATTTCCATTGCCAAGCCACAAGAAAGCTCTTCAAAGCTTCCTGGGAAAAATCAATTTTGTCTGCAGGTTTGTACCAAAATTTGTTGCCATTATTAAGCTAATAACATTGATGTTGAAGAAGAGCTTAGCATTTAAGTGGACAGCTGAAGGAAAGACAAGCTTTGAGGCCATCAAAGAAGCTATATCATGAGCCCCAACTCTCGTGAATCCAGATTTCTCTAAAGACTTCATACTGTATGCCTTTGGTGGTAGTGACACAATTTCTACAATCTTAGTTTAGCATAACAAAGAAGGTACAGAATAGCCAAATGCTTTCTTCAGTCAAGTTTTGGAAGACTATGAAGTGAGATACTCCTTCATCAAAAAGTAAGTCCTAGCAGTAATCAGAGGATTAAATAAGTTTAAGCATCTAGTTTCAAATAATAAAATCCAATTGTTGGTCTCCCATGCGGGAGTTAAGGAATTCCTTCTCAACAAAGATCTGAATGAAAAGCATGTAGGATGGATCACTCGTGTCATGGACTTTGACATTGAGATCAAGGTCACTAATCTGGTCCGTGGGAAGGGGTTGTGTGAACAAATAGCCTCAGGTCAACAAGACAAAGCAAACAGTGAAAAGGAGGCTATTTTTGTTCTACAAGATAATCAAGAGGAAGGAAATAATGATGTACCCCACTCCTTATTGGACTCAAGACATGGTGCACTTCCTTCAAACAGGCCTGTGTCCTCATGAGATGAGTAAAGAAAAAAGGAGACTTTTCAAACTATAGGTCATCCCATATGCTCTTATTAATGGTGTCTTGTTCAAAAGAGACATCAATGGCATTCTGCTGAGATGCATTGAGACATATCAGGTTGAGAGAGTGTTACAAGAATTCCATGTTGAAGCATTTGGAGGCCATTTTACTCCAAGGGTGACAACACTCAAGATCATGAAGGCGGGTTTTAATTGGCCTAGAGTGTTTAGTGACTACTATGTATGGATCAAAAAGTGTAAGAATTGTGCATTCTTCAAAGGTAAAGAAAAGTTAGCAGCACTTCCATTGAACCCAATTTCAGTCGACCAAACTTTCATGCAATGGGGATTGGACTTCATTGGAGTCATCAATCCAAATTCAAACCAAGGCCACAAATGGATTATGACAACAACAGACTATTTCACCAAGTGGACCGAGGCAGTGGCACTCAAGGAAGCTAATGAGTCTAGTATACTAGATTTCTATGAAGGGATAGTGACCATATTTGGAGTTCCAGCCACCATTATATCAAACAATGCATTGAAATTCATAGGTTCCAAGATCATAGGATGGGTAGTTAAGAACGGGACTTACTTGAGCACTTCATCAAACTATTACCCTCAAGGTAATGGCCAAGTTGAGTCTACAAACAAGAACCTGCTAAAGATCATCAGAAGAACTCTTGATGAAAATCAAAGAACATGGCACACAAAGCTCAAATCGGCCTTATGGGCTGATAGGGTAATACCTAAGAGATCTAAAGGTATCTCTCCATTTAAACTTGTCTATGGGAAAGAGGCAACTTTGCCTATATCACTTGAGTTGCCATCATTGGAGCTCATGAAGAAGCTAGAGATGTCTAAATTTGAACCGATGGAGGCCATGTATGTGGAGCTGATAGAATTGGAAGAAACCAGAGAGCATGCACTCCAAGTAATAGAGAAGGATCAAGACTTAATCAAGAGATGCTTTGAAAAGAAGGAAAAAACAAGGACCTTCCAGGAAGGAGACCTGGTTTTGAAATGGGATGCAGATCAGGAAAAACTAGGAAGGCATTCCAAGTTTGATGCCATTTGGAGTGGCCCCTACATGGTCACAAGATGTAAAAGTAACAATGCTTTCCAATTTTCTACGTTGGATGGTGAGGAATTATAGATTCCAATAAATGGAATCTATCTTAAACACTGCTACTAGAAGGAAGGTTATCACCTTATACATATTAGTTAATTCCTTTTCCTCTAAGTGCTTGTGCACATTGTCTTGCTATAGTTTAGGTCACTTTTCTCCTAAGTGCTTTGTATGCTCTGCATTTTCTATTTAGAGTATGTATGATTTCAAATTTTTTATATAGTTGTGGTGCTATTTTATTTCTCTTATGTAGTCCATTCATAGAGACAGATGAAGCCTCGAGTCAAAACAATTTTCTACTCTTACAAACCTTTGTTTCAATATTTCTTATGAAAATTGAGAGTGCAAATATCTGAGCTCATGAATCAGAGGTAGAATCAGTATCATACCGTTGTTTTTGACCCCATGCCCAATGATTATGACAAGGTAATTGGTCTTTTCATCTAACAGGCAGATACCCCTCTGAGTCACCAAATTGTTATCCATATTTTTCCCCCCGGTAAAATATTGGATCAGCCACGACCCCACATAGAAAGAACCTAAGAAAACTCATTCAGATCTTGTAAATATGTCGCAGAAGGACTCAATAATGGAGTGGCGGGGGCTGAGAAAGATTAAATGACCCTATGCAAAAAGAAACGACTCTGTTGAGTTGTTTCCATGTCTTAAATCCATTTTCAAGTTATAGGTAGACTCAACAATGGAATAATAGGGTTAGAAAAGAAGGGGCAGATTCGGTTGAATAGTCAATGCATGGGGAAGACTAGCGGAGAGTGCCAAGTGTCTGAACGACACTAATTCAAGGATCAAATTGAGAGAGGGTTTCCAAATGAGTGCCAGACTTCCGCATGTCCCAAGTCAAGAAATATGACCCCGCCGAGCAAAGGAATTAACCAAAATATAGAAATTAGGTAGGCAACAGAGGAAGCGCCACATGGCAAGCCTAAACTAGCAGCGCTAAAGTGGGCCATCGGGGGGAAAGTTGGTCTTTTTCCCCTTGTTATTCCAAAGGTGTAAAAGTTATAAAATGGGTCACAACTCTGCCCAAGGAAAAAGTCATCGTTTGAGCCTGAGTTAAGGTCAAAGTGGGGAGTTAGAGGAAAAGGTGAAAATTTTCCTTTTGTCAAAAGACACAAAGATAAAAATTGAAGCGCATCTCCCCAACCAACCAAAGGGTGCCACGTGTCCAAGTGGAGCGTCGAGGCCACGAGAGTTTTATGAGTTTTTTGTTTTTTTTGCGGAAAAGGGGGAAACAATAAATCACGAACCTGCGAACCTGATTTTTCCCTAATATGGCTACCACGTGCCCCGTATTAAAAAGGAGATCCATTTTTCAAACCGTTTTTCCGCCCAATTGTACAGACTTGATACAAGCTTCGAAGGGGCATATCTTTTAACCCAGGGATCAAAATATTGCAAATCTTACACTGTTGGAAGCGTCTCGATGTCCTCTACGTCATGAAAAGATAAAAAATCATTTTTCAGGTCCTGGTAGGTAAAAAATGGAGAAAAATATTTGGGCCTTTAATGCAGGATCTTCTTTCCTCAATGACTAGATTGAATTTGATCTACTCTACCGTTTATTCCTCCTTCAAGGTGTCGAATAAGGATTTGATGCAGTCAAAATAGATTTGGAACAGATCTTATGGGAGACATTAAATAGTGGTGGTTGATCTTGGATCTATTTTCTTGCTTCTTTCTTTTTCTCCCGGCTGTATCAAATCTATAAATACAGGCTTGGGAATCATTGTAAAGGGTTGGACATTCTTTTGTTTTACAAGCTGCCCTTTCTTTCTAGCAATGGAATTTGTCGAGTTCAGGCCTTCCATTAAAATTGCAGTATGTTCTTGCCTCCTGGATATTTTGTAATGCATTGTATAAATATGCAGAGAAATAAAACACGTTTGTGATCGATTCTAGATCCTTTCTGTCTCTTTTTCTCGCATTTGGTCTTTCATTATAAATTTGGTTATCTGTGCTTGATTATTGTAAGTATTTTGTTAGTTTGTGTCTATTAGCAAAACTAATGTTCATCATTCATTTGGTGCATCACCTTGTAGTTTAGTCATTTCTTATTTCTTATATCCATTTTTGTCCTTGTCTCCTTGGCAAATTTTAGATTAGGTATAGAGATAGATCCTTTGCAAGTTCTCACGTATGCACCTAAATAGAGGAATAGGAACCAACATTTAATCTGGAGAGCTTTTCCATTTGCAAGGTCCCACACCTTTGGGAAAGTTCAATGTTATGTGGATCACACCAAATGACTCTACCTTAGAAAATCATATCCATAGAACTCATTTGGGGTTGCTTTGATTTTGCACTAACACTAGCCTTTTCAACGAATCTACCATCGACATCAACATAGGGACTCTACAAGAGACCTGCATCCTCAAAGTTAGTCAATCTCTCGACCCACAAGAAATGCCTTCACCTCTTTCCTTTCTAAACACATCTAGTCCTTTGTATGGTCATATGCTAACATGCCAGGCCTCAATCCAAACATTTTCGTCCATAACATCAATACCTTCCTCAATGTGAATCCATTTAAGTAGAAGCTACACCACATGCACCCTCATGTTTCCCTCATTTTCAAAGAGGAATTTCATCTCCTTTCTGCCAAATTCATGCAACCTATCAATTTTCCATAATGGGTTTCTTACATCATACCCATTTCCAAAGCCTCTGGAAAGCATCGTATTTGTACCAAATTTTGAGACTTAAATCTCACTTTCCCTAAATATGTCTTTCATATTCCTAATATCGATTAGCTCATTGACCTCACTATTGACCAAAAAATTCTTTCTCTTATGGATGGATTTTTTTGGATACAATTAAATCCTCATCGCATTAGAAGACCAACATAAGAAGTCTTTCATAACACCTTCAGGAACCTTCTGTTACCATGTCATGCCCTTTGGTTTAAAAATCACAAGGGCCACTTATCAATTCCTAATGATATACATATAGCACATGACCTTATTAACAATATTGTAGAGGACTATGTCGATGACCTCTTTTTTAGATCCAAATGTCAACATGACCATATTTTTTTCTTTGAAATCCTCTTTGCATGCCTAATCTTCTTCTTCTTTCATCTTAGTCCTGCTAAGTGTGTATTTGGATTCCTAACTGGAAAACTCCTTGGCTTCATTGTTTCCATCAAGGATATTGAAGTTTGTCCTTCCCAAATCAAAGCCATTCTCAAAATTCCTCTTCCTTAAAATATAAATCAAATTAACTAGTCTTCACAACATAATTTCAATCAGTTATGTTGTCTTCATTCTCGTAACTTTATGACCATCGCGAACCTTTTCATCATCTCCTCTGTAAAGGACAACTCTAGGCCAATTGTGTATGCCAACTACTAGAAGGTATTTCGACGATCTTAAGCAATATCTTCTATCTCTACCTATATTCATGACTCCATATGAGGGGGATCCTTTATATCTCTACATATCTACAACTCTGATCACATTCTCTAGGTGCCATGTTGGCACACCATGATGAGAAAGGTCAGGGAACAAGCCATGTCTATTATATCAACAACACCCTTCAGGATTACAACGAGACCTACTACATTAAAGCTGAAAAGCTATGTTTTGCTCTCTTCTTCGCCTCTTCAAAGCTTCTGACATTATATTCTTAATCATAAAACCTACGTCAGCACTATCTCCAATCCTCCTTAAAACCCATGCATTTCAATACCTTATCACAATGAATCACATCACTCGACAGCTCATACTCACGACTGAGTTTGACCTTGAGTTCAATCTCTCAAAAATTTAATCAAGGGCCAGGCCATTTCGATGATCAGCTTTCTAAAGCCCCTATTCTTGGATAACCATTATCTCCCTCATGGAAATTCCCCTATGAATCCATCCACACCATCAATCATGGGTACTCTTCCCTTCAAAATGGCACTTTTATTTGATGGATCTAAGTATCGATAAGGGGGAGGTGATGACATCATCATCATTCCTCCTAGGGAAACTCATATTCCCATGTCACTTACAAAATCTTAGCCTTGAGCGCTCTAACAACATGGCTGAGTATGAGGATATTATCCTGGGCCTTCAAACTATTATCCTACTCAGTGCATTCAAATTATTGACAATATCTATGGTGACACTTAGCTTATCATTAATCAAATTAAGGGATTCTGTCAGTGTTAAAACATGAAGTCCTTCAGAAATACAAGTACTTCATTTCCTTTCTCCTCGAATCCTTTAATTAGTTCACCATTCAAACCATCCCTCAATCATCCAACTACATTTCACAAAAAATATGGTGTCCCTTACATCTCTCATCCCTTAGGCAAAAAAAGAATCCAAAATCTCCATTGTCGTCTCATTGCATATCAACCAACCATCTCCACACTAATTATAGCTCCCTCATGTCAATCTTATCGAAACCAATTAATCTAATCTCTGGTATACCTCATTTCTTTGACTAAGTTTCTTGAATCTCAAAATCCCCCTCTAAACTATCAAAAAAATGGTAGGATGTCAATTCCTCCAATGTGCTACCCACTATGTTACCCTTGGCGGACATCCTATATAAGCATTTATTTGATGGTATTCTACTTCATGTGATGCCTTAAATCCCATGAGTCTATACTGTGCTATCTAATAAGTCCATGAAGAAATATGTGGTGGATACACTTTAGCAGCTTAGGGCCATAGCTAGATCATGTTATTCTTCCTATGGGGGTATTACTGATCCTACCCTCAATCAAAGACTGTTGTAAATATGTTAAAAAGTGTGTTAAATACTAACAACATTCGAATATCATCTGTGTCCCTAGCTAGGCATTTACATCTAACTCAAAATCTTTGGCCTTTATCAAAATGGGGACTTGACCTCATTAGCCTGTCATCAATATGCACTCTATCTTCTCAGTGCCATATCATTCTATCATCACAACTACCAAATACTTCACCAAATGGGTGAAATCCATTCCACTCGCTTCTACCAAATCTAACAATATTGTTCAATTTTTTCTATTAACATATCCTCTATTTCACTTGGTATTTCCTCATGAGAGTCATCACAGACAACATGGAAAATTCATTAAAAAGCAAAGACCTCAATAAGCTTTGTGACTTCTACAATATCAAGCTTGATCTTCTCATATCCTTATTTCCTTAAGATAACAGCCAAGTTGAAGCCTCTAACAAGACTCTTTGTAATATTCTTGCCACTAAAAATATCAATAATTTGCAGGTTGTAATTGGAACCTTCATATCCACTTTTTCTCTTTGGGATTATCAGATTGACATCTGCACACCTCCATGGGTGCTACTCCCTTCTCTCTTAGTCTATGGCTCTGAAGGTCTTTCCTTCCTCTTGAAGTCCAAATCCCTATCTTTGCATGTTTCTCTTCGCAACTTTGTCTCTGATCAAGGACTATCGTCAAGAGAGTCTAACACAACTTGATATGTATAGATGAACATTGCTTAATCGACTCTTCAGTATCATCAAGTCTACCAAGATAAAATCAAACATGCTTACAACAAACATCTTAAAGAAACATGAATTTAATATCGGTGACCTTGTATTTAAAGAAAATCAGAATGTCACTACTCTTAGAAAGAATCCAACATGGATAGTTAGTATCCGAAATTAGATTGGACCATACATTATCACACATGAGTATGAGTCTAGAAACTTATCATTTAGCCTATCTCTTAATGGTAAACTGGAAATGGAGAACTTCTCAATATATTACACTTGTGGATCTTTCTACTATTAAAATATCTACCAACATGTTATCTTTGTCACACTTAATGATCCTATCTCCATCATTAGCCTTCTTACATCTTCTCATCATAATGATTTGGAATAATGTGGTCTACTGTAACTATCTTATCATATGATCCTTGAATATGGGCACCACAACTCTGGTCAAAGCATATTCCTTATGGAAAACTTCCTCCCTTCTTGGTGAGAACCCCACAATAATTACTTTCATCATCCTTCCTATCTACCTACTAGAACCATGATAAGGGTCCATCATGTGTATAATTCTACATCATTATCTCCCACTCCCCAAGTGTTCTACTTTGGCTATCCTCATATCTTTATCCTAAAAGTCAAAAATCAAATCAAAATTCTAGATGGTCATATCAAAATCAATATTATCTAAAATACAGACAAATCCCTCAAACGGAAAATTGCTCATATAATGCAACTACTATCAAAATTATAGACTGATCCCTTGAAGGAAAGCTATCGTATGCACCCTATCATCTAATTTAAGAAAGCTGAAATTCAAAAGCAAAAATTCAAAATTAGTAGACCAATTCCTCAAATGCATGGCTAATTTCTTATATTATAGAAGTAAAATGCTTCCTAGTATTGATCAACATTCTTAATATCAAAAGTAAAAATAAAAAAACAAAAAATAAATGTCATCTTGGAAAGCTTCCCTGCATCGATCATCTTTCCCATCCAAAGAGAAAACTTCCCACATTGATCATGTTTGTGTAATATTTCTTAGCGCTTGGGGTATAGAACTAGGAAAACCACATAAGGATAACCTACTTCCCCTATACAAGTTATATCCAAAATCCCTTGTCATGTCGATATTAGGTGTATAAGTAAACCTTCCATCTTTCTCCTCATGATTTTAAATGTTTCTAACTATCATTAGTTATGTGCTAACACCTACCATTAGTCCACAAGTGCATTCGCTTTGTGCTAGTGCCCCCTTTCAAACTTTACCTCTAATTTTATATACGAGAAGTATTTATCCTTATGTCCCTCCCTCACTATGCGATGTAGTGTCCCTCATATATCTCAGGTTTGCTATCACTAAATCAAGGTCTGCATCTTATCTATACCTTCCCATCTAATTGTCAACCTTCTTATATCATATACAGTCCCATTTTCATCTACAACTATATCATTCATATCCATCCTACATCATCTTAGCCATAACTTCTAATCTAAATCACATCAATTGTAATCTAACCTCATCACATTGCATCCATATCTAAATCCGTTATCATCACCATATGACATCTAATCCAACATATCTAATCTACATCTATCACATCAAAATCATATCCATCATTTATCATGATCATATCTAATATAAATCCATCACATCCATTTTATATTTCATCCATGCATCATATCAAATATCTAAATCAACATTTAATATAATTCCAATCACATCTAATCTACACCCATTATATCATCTCTATCCAACCATATCTAAATCATGCCCATCATATCATCAATATTTAAGGCATCACATCATATCCAGTATCTAAATCCACATACATAATCTAATCAAACAATCAAATCATCATAACAAATCACATGCATCTAATATACTCATCTTATACATCCATGATAGGCCTCTACTGGGAAAAAATAATGTGTGTGTGTGTGTGTCTGTGTATGTGTGTGTGTGTGTGTGTGTGTGTGATCATGAGGAATCTATACATCTGTGATAGGCCTCAACTATGTCCCTAGCTTGTAAATATATACATCAAACAATCACACGTATCAACATCTAATCATCATAAAATCATTCATTTTCTATCTACTCTAATTAATACAAGATCACCATGCTCTGAGTCCCGAGTTAGCACGTTGACCTAGCCTAGAATCGGGGCATGTCCTTCTTACCCCTGTTGACCATATGCTCTGTTCAGGTCAATGCCACAACTAAGTTACCCTGGTCATTATCTGATGACCCACCCTGTAAAGTCTCCACAAACGACCCCCTTGGTGCCCATCCAAAATTATGGAAATAGTGTAAAATAATAATTAATAAATCAACTAAAAATTTTAAAACAAAGCTAGGGTTATTAGAATCTTACACTCTTCGCGAGTCCTCTGGTGCTTCCTCCCTCCTCCGCTTGACCTCCATCTCACTGAAATGTCTCCATCTCACTGAAATATCAAACATTATATCTCTCTCAGATATATTTTGATCATCACAACTCACTTTCGTTCAAATGCTCCTTATCATCCATCCTCGGTGCTTATATAGTTGTGTTGCCCTAGTTACCATCGAATCACCCTAGTCATCGTCAACTCACCATATTCATCATCGACTTTCCCTAGCCACCATCGATCCAATCCAAGTCATCGTAGACTCACCTAGTCTCCATCAACCCAACCGTGTTTTGATTCATTTATCTCATCTCATCCAATCTCCTCATCAAATTATCCCTGTTCTGTCTACTTCAGGCTTGTGGGTCACCCATAACACACCTTGGTGTCCTTATCCCGCATAGCTCATCTTACCATATTTTGACTCATACCTCTTATCTCATCTTGCATTGCTTAATCACATCTAGCAGCCCACTCTATTCCGCCATCTTCGTGTTCCCTCTTGGGGCATTGTATCTCAACTTAAATCCCATCAGTGTGGTGACAATTTCTCATATCATGCACCCCCCAAAATACATATTTTCCTACTTATCTCCCATTATGGAAGGACATCACATACTCTTTTTTTCCATGCTTTTTTGCCAAGCTAATCTTGTCAAACCTTTGTCTTGACCATCCTCACATTTATTTGTGCATAATTTTGATGTCTAAATTTGACCCGTTGGTCCCATAGCTTACACATCCATGTAGAGTGGACTCCCATTAGATTCACAACCATTTTGTCAATGACCATTTTCCGACTCATAGGGTCCTTAGGCCATTAATATCACCTCCATCACGAAGCCGTGCTATGTCCCTACTAATGTGTTTCCAAGGTCACTGTCATAGTTTATGTTTTACTTTTATCCTTTACCTCTATCAATGGTCACACCCCCTTCGCATTTGAGTCATATTCTTGTCATCTTTTCTCATCCATTCCATTTTCTTCCTCTTTTCCTCCATCTATCTCTTTCAAAATTTTAATCGATTCCCCGTCATATCATCAATCCCTAGTTTAAGGGGGAGCACCTAAATCGTAATCTTCTATCGCTTCTAGTTTTTATCTCGTGGTTTTCTTAACACAAACTACTTAACAAAAAGGGGAAAATGTAGACACCAAATTTTGGTACGCTTTTCACAAATCTCGTTTTCACTCCCCTTTGTCATCATCTTACACATTAATACCTCTCTTCCCCTTTTCCTCCTACATCCCATTTATTTTTTCTAATTTCCCACTTAATCCCATCATTATTTTTATCTCTCCTAATCCATCCCTAATCATATTTAATCACCCCTAAACCCATAAATTATCCTAAACACTTCCTTATACACCACCATTTATCATCCCTAGACTCTCATCTACTCTCATTAATTGCATTTCCACCCTCTGACCTCCTTTTATCCTCCCATGCAACCCCAAACCACATAAATAACATGAAACCCTAATTTTACTTCATTTAAGAAAAAATGTATCAAATTGAGAACATTCTCCACAGCTAAAATTGACAGTCTTCTGCATTCGCCAGAGACCCATGCAAGTCACCATCGACTCTATAAGTATTTACATACCCCCACTCCTAAAGAGGATGAAATTTTGCATATTCATACTTCTTATCAGTTCTTCTTGTTTCTTTCTCTTCTTAGGAGGTTCTGTTGATGGTGAATCACAACACCCTTGAATGTCTGCAAATCGATGGGTTGAGACTCTTAGTGCGATTGCATAACATAGAGATTTTCCCAAGTGTGGGACCTTGCGAAATTGGAAAAGCTCTCCGGATGAAGGCCAGTTCCTATTCCTCTGTTTAGATGCATACATAAAAATGCAGAGGTTTTATTTAAAAACATAATGTAACTTATTAAGGAGACAGGGTAAGAAGATGGATAAAAATAAACCTAAACTAACAAAGGTGATGCACCGAGGAATGAAGAACACCTATCTTGCCAATAAACACAAACCATTAAAATGCAATGCAAGATCATGCACAGATAACCAAATTTACAGTGAAATATCAGGAGGATGCAAATGAACACAGAGAGGGTTGAGAATCATCCATAGACATGCATTATTTTCTCCAAAGATTGATACAATACACTACAAAATGCTAAGAGGCAAAGTTGCATTACAGTTTTAGATGGGAGGTTTGAACTGCACAAATTCACCTGATTAGAAGTCAGAAGAAGGGAGGGGAAAAACATGAATGTCCAAACTTTAGAAATAATCCCCTCCTTACAATTTATAGGAATAATGAGAGAGGGAAGAGAGAGGAATTCCAAATCTACCCCAACCACCTCCAGATTGTATTTAATTCATCTCATTATGGCGGTAGGTGAGAACCCTAGCAAACCCAAAAAATGGCGAACTATATTTTGCATTTTTTAAGAACTTTTTCTCACCCAATTAAATCGTAGTTGGGTAGAGGACCTTGTAAGCTTTCCAAAAATTCCAACCTTGTGTTAATCCGAGCTCCCTGTGAAAATTTATGGCCATTTGAATATCTGGGTCAGGGTTTGCTTTCTGTCGGGTTCGAGGTGTCAACGCTCAAAATGTTGTGCCTCCTGAAGATGTGCCTCGGCGCATCCATCCTCATTTTAACATAATTTTAAGTGCGCCATAGGTGCTAAAAATTTCATGTCAACATCTTTTTACTTGCGCCTTCCAACATGCGCCAGGGCGCATCCTTTTTCATGTCGACATCTTTTTACCCACGCCTTCCAACCTGCGCTAGGGCGCATCCTTTTTCATGTCGACATATTGAGTTTCTTTGATTTCCATATTCTTCTGTTTGTCCATATTTACCCGGGGAGGGAGATATATACAACAGGTTCTTCCCTAAACTTGGAGTGATCTTGGAGCGTTTTGCATCCTGTCCTTGGATATTTTGGAGAGTTAGAGTTTACTTAGAGCACCTTTATTTTTTTTTCATCCTCTGAATTAATCTTACAGGTCTCCTCCGCATCTTGGAGATCGCATATTTATCAGCATCTATTCATCCTTTCCCACAATCCTTTTGCCATCCATTTAGCCCCATTAAGCCCTAAATCTACCCTCGGTTGCTCTCGAATCTTCCCAATCGCCATCGAATGAATCTAAATCTGTCTTATTTTTAGTCTTCCACCTCTCGTGTTACCTGTTTCCCATTCTCTAAAGAATCTCAAATCTTCCAATCTCTTTATTTTTTCCACTTGAAATTTCAAATCTCATCTTCACTACATAAGTTACCATCAATCCAGTTCAGTCATCATCAACTCGATCTACTTTAACTTTGTTTTCTATCTTGTGCTTCATCCACCATCTATCTTACAACTTCCTTCAACATTTAACATTCTCTGTTTCTATGATCCACCCTTATGGAAGCCTAGATCTTGCTTTTAGGCCTCGTTCACTATCGACCTGATCCAAATTTATCTTTTTATTTTCATATCTATCTATTATCTTGCATCCTTTTTGTTTCATATTTTTTGCATCAGATCAAGATATCAATAGCATCTCAGCATTATATCCAGGCCCTTATCAGAGTTTGTTTCATATCTTATTTATGTTTATCTTTCAGTCTACTCTCCTCCAATCACCATCAACTATCTCTGTCAATCTCAAGTCACCGTCGACCACCTCTATTTCTCTTGGGTCACCATTGAATCGATTAGGTTTCTCTTAATTTATCATCATTTCGCTTTAGCATATCTTTATCTTAGCATATCTAGCACATCTCTTTTTTTTGTTATATGCTTCATCCTATTTATCCGTCATATTTACCAATATTTTTTTTTATCAAAGTGGGTTGACATCAATCCCTAGGAAGTTATCACTTCTCAATATTTATTTTTTGACGTAACCCACCATCTTATCTACTAATCCTTTTCTTGTTCAACTTCTCTTTGTTGTGCAGGTAATCAAGCTCACCGCAGAGATGATCTTTGCACCCATATATTCATCATCATCATCATCATATAATAGTAGGTAGCATTAAACCCTCCCATAATTTAGAGTTTCCTATTTTCTTGCCACCATTCCATTTACTTAAAACAGGATCATAAAAATTTGATCAACAAAAATGTGGAAGGCCCATTTTCTATGTTAGATGAATATTGATGTTTTTGACAAGTGTTAGAAGAAATAAATGGCACATATTGTTTTGGTAATTGATTGTTTATATAATTGAAGTTGTCCATTTGGAAAGTACTAGTTGGTGATTGCATTAGGCATAGCGGATTTTTTCCCATTTGGTAAAATTCCCAAGGTCATCACGTAGGTATTTCATTAGTTACATGTCCCAGGTGTACTTGACCACTTATTTTTCATCAACCAGGTGCACTTAGACTCACATCTACATGAGGAATCCCATGGGAAATGTGAAGGGTACAGACATTTTTCCATCATAAGGAGGGATTTTTTTGTAGATGTTTTGCATATGGATGAACATCGCATGGCTTATGACATCTACCAAATTAAGGATGGATAAGAGCCATTTCACAAGACCACCTGCCTTTAATGCAATTTGGCTATGCTTTTCTTATAGCTTATACAACATTATATTGGCCTATGGGTTGGGTCACTCGGATGAGACTCAGGTTCGGTTAAACCTGGTTTAGCTAGCCTCGACTAGTTGAAAGCTCTGCAATGTCCATGTAATAACAAGCTCCATGACTGGTAGATTAAGGAGCAAAAATTTTCAACACACCACCAACTCACATTAATTTAATTTATCATGTGACGGTATTTTTTCAATATTGTCCTTTAAACATACACTATAATAAAACATTACATTTTTTTATCTTTGTTAATTTAACTTTTCAATATATATTTATATATATTTATATAGTTTGTATATAAATCTATATACAAAATGATGGCCATATTTTAAATATCCAAGTCATACATGACAGTTGTTTCAAATATTTACAAGTATTTTACGGTTAAAATCATGAAAAACTTGTAAATGGTTGTCAAATTTAACCCCTGATCATAATGCATTTAGGGTCTACCTAGACCCCATCATGTTTGTTTTAATTTTCAATATATGTTATACAAACAAGTCAACAAATTGCTTAAGGTGGTGCCATGTGGGGATTCAAACTTGTGTTCCTTCGTCCGTCAAAATCCTACATCTAGTCTTTGTTCACCTCTCGTTTCTCTAACCACCATAGCTACCCAACCTCCTTGTCTTCCTTCTCTGTTTACATTTCCTCCTTACCTTCAAAGCTAACAAAATTATATTTTGCACAAAAACCAATTTGTTTCCTTATTGGTTTTATTCAATTTGACGCATATCAATAATTTCCCTTCAATCTTGACCGTTGGCTCTTTATCAAATCTTGCCCATTGAATTTTTCGCAAATCTCGACCGTTAGCTTTTTGTTAGGTGCAAGGGATTGAACAAATGGGCATCAACCTTTGATTCAAAGTTATTTTACATTATTGCATTTTTTTTATTATGCTGAAGCTGTAAGTATTTGCTTCCCATCTTTTCATTTCCAACTTTCCATTCATGTCTTCATTGTGTTTGTTAGCATAGTATTTGCTTGCCATCTTTTCATTTCCAACTTTCCATTCATGTCTTCATCGTGTTTAACAAATTAAAGGTTGTCCAATCGACAACCTTGATGTCATAATGCTCGATTGACATATAACATCTACTTGTCTCTCATATGACAAACTGTTGTAGGGGCTCTCAATTATTGATGATTGCTCACTCATCAACTGTTTTTTTGCAAATACTCAATCTTACAGTTGAAAAGGGGGCCTACAAAGTGCTACAAGAAGCAAGCATTGCAGCTAGGTTTCGAACATGAAAAGTATTGAAATTTCCCCATTTTTAATTTTGGACCCTTAAAGTGCGAATTGCACTCATGTGAATATTGCGAGTGAGATCATGACTATAAATTGGAGCGCATATAGTAGATATTATTTGGGCAGGAAAAAATTGAGCCATTGATATTATCAGGTGCAGGACATGCAACTATTTAATTTCCACTATTTTATTTCCAACAACTTCCATTCATGTCTTCGTCTTATCTACCAAATTAAACGCCATCCAATTGATGACCTTGACGCCGTAAAAAAACTAAAATAAAAAAATAGCAAAGTTGATTGGCAACTAAAATCTACACGTTACTCATATGACCAATCAGTGGAGGGGTTCAATTATCAATGGTTGTCTGTGCATCACTACTCAAACTTAAAATTGAAAAGGGTTTGTACAAAATGCTACGAGAATCAAGAAGTGTGGTTGGGTTCATCCATGGTCCGTCTATTCATTTGCGGTCCATCCATCGTGTTTGTCATCGCCGTCGTCTTTTTCACGACCGCTGCTTTATCTGTGTTACCTCTATGTGGTGTTTAGAATAAGTATGTCCTATCTTAAATTTAAGAAACCAAGGAATTTCTTTCAAACTTGGACATTACACGTACACTTTGATGGTTTTGCTAGTAAACATGTAATCTTTTGGTGAAACTTCATAGTAGATTGCGCCTCAATCTCCAGTCTCTGTTCACTTCTTGTTTCTCCAACCACCATAGCCAACCAGCCTCCTTCCCATCTTCCTTCTCTCTTTGCACCTTCCCTTCAAAGCTAGCAAAATTATATTTTAGAACGGAAACCAATTTGTTTCCTTATTGGTTTATTCAATTCGACGTAGTTCAACAACTTCCCTTCAATCCTGACTGTTGGCTCTTTATCAAATCTTGACCATTGAATCTTTCACAAATATTGACCATTAGCTCTTTGTAAGGCATTGGGGATTTGAATAGATGGTTTCAACTAGTGATTCAAAGTTATTTTGTGTTATTGCATTTATTTTATTACGCCGAAACCAGAGAAGTATTTACTTCACACCTTTATATTTTCAACTTTCCATTCATGTCTTCGTCTACTCTAACAAATTAAATGTTGTCCAATCAAAAACCTGGATGTCGTAAAGCTTGATCGGCATATAAAATCTGCATGTTGCTCATATCACCGACCGATGTAGGATGATTGTTCGCCGCACCAACTATTTATCAAAACTTGACAATCAAATCTTTCACAAATCTTGACCGTTAGCTCTTTGTAAGGCATTGGGGATTGAGATGGGTTTTTAACTAGCGATTTCAAAGTTATTGTGTTAATGCATTTATTTTATTATGTGAAAACCACAAGTATTTACTTCACACCTTTTTATTTCCAACTTTCCACTCATGTCTTCGTCTTATCTAACAATTAAATGTTGTCCAATCGAAAACCTTGATGTCGTAAAATTCGATTGGCATATAAAATTTGCCTATTGCTCATGAACGACCAATGTAGGGGCTCACTTATTGATGATTGTTCGTGCATCAACTATTTCCTGCAATTACTCGAGCTTACAATTGAAAAGGGGGGGCTACAAAGTGCTACAAGAAGCAATAATTGCAGCAAGGTTTCGAACCCAGAACTTATTGGAATTCCCCCATTTTTAATTTTTGAACCCTTTAATTGCGAATTACACTCACGTGAATAGTGCGAACAAGATAAAGTTTGTAAAGTGGAGCACATATAACAAATATTTTTTGGACAAGAACATTCTAAACCATGGATTAGGTGCAAGACATGCATGTATTTAATTTCGACCTTTTTATTTCCAACAACTTCCTTTCATGTCTTCGTCTTGTCTGCCAAATTAAATGCCGTCCATTCGATGACCTTTACGCCATAAAAATACTAAAATCAACAAAACAACAAAGTTTGACCGTCAGATAAAATCTGCTTGTTGCTCATATGACCAACAATTAGAGGAGCTTAATTATCTATGGTTTATCATGCATCACTTATTTCCTTACATTTGCTCGATCTTAAAACTGAAAGGGGCCCCACAAAGTGCTACAAGAAGGGAGCAATGTGGTTGGATTTCGAACCTTGAACTAATTGGATTTTCCCCCTTTTTTTATTTTGGCCCCTATAAGTGCAAATTGCACTCATGTGAATAATGCAAGCGAGATTAAGACGATAAATTGGAGCACAACTAGCAAATATTATTTGGGTGGGAATAATTGGAGGCGTGGAATAGGTGTGGGACATGCACGCATTTAATTCCCACATTTTATTTCCAACTTTCCATTCACGTCTTCGTCTTATCTAACAAATTAAATGTTGTCTAATCGATAACCTTCACGTTGATAAATAAAAGAAAAAAATTAGCAAAGCCCATTTTATGATGGTCGTTGTGTAGCCGTTGCCGTACAACCCCTGTCTCATGCTGAGAATGGTTGTCCTTCTTGCCAATCAAAGCATAGATAGTGCCCATGGATGAAAAACATGGGTATCATTTATTAAATGGTTGCGAATAAGAGACACAGTATTTTGTATTTAGGTTCATAGGAAAAGAGAGTTAGTGTGTGGAAGATGTTGGATTTCTAAAGTGTGAAATCCATTCAAGCTCAATATGACGTCATCGATTTCGGGATCATTGCGCCTAGCATTTTTCTTTCCATAACATCCACCGACTATACAATTAAATTATGGAGGAGGCTCAGGACCACCCAATACCATGTTCTCATATTCCTACATCCATTGGGGGTACAGATTCATAACATTTAGTCACAAATAAGTGTTTGCACATTTCCTTCTTTCCTCTAATTACTCATTCTTACAATTGAAAGGGGAGCTACCAAGTGTTATAAGGAGAAAAAATTCTGGATGGGTTTCCAACTAGGAAACTATTGGATTTTCCTTTTTTTTTTTGTTTGAATGCTTTAAGTGCAAACCACACTCATGTGAATAGTGCAAGCAAGATCAAAATTATAAAGTGGAGCACATGTACTAGATATTATTTGGGAAGAAACAATTTGAGGTATGGAATAGTTGTGGGACATGAAAGTAGTCAATTTTTACTGTCCAATTGAAATCCTTGACACAATAAAAATTATATAAGAAAAATAGAAACTCTCATTTTGTACTAGTGCTCCTTGATGGACGACACCATCAAGATTGTTGATGCGGGAAATCCTAATTGGTTTACCTAATATCTAGAGAGAAATCATAATCACAATTGTGCATCAAATCACTACCTTAAGATGCCCAGTCCACTCCACATATATAGAGGGGGATTAAGGCCTAGGCAGATTGGACAACTGCCTAGGGTGCTAATATTTGTGGGGGTGTCAATTTATTTTATTTTATCATGGTTTTTATGAAGAGTATATCTATTTATTAACCGTATATTCTAGTGGCGACCCTTACATACCAGTTTGATTCCATTCGTTGAAAATAAAAATAATGTTATAAAATTATATTAATATTATAACATTTAGCTAGCCTCAAAACCTAGGCAAATGCCTTTATTGTTAATTTTATTTCATACATTTGTATTTTTAATACTTTAAATTGTTTTGAAGTCTTGCAAATTATTTTCATAGGAGAGATCATTAATAATGGACAATATGTGTGGAATTTGAGAAAAAATAGTTGGGAAAGCTATTAGTAAAGGAGGATTATCATAGTTTATATGGTAGATAGTTAACCGAGAAATTTAGGAAGTGAAAGCTACAAATAAATTTATTACAAAGTTTTTGTTATATGGTAGAGGCATAACATATACAATAATCCAATATTTGTTTATGTTTCAATTAATAATTCTACTATAATTTTTTTATATAGAAGGCGTTAGCTCCACTATCGCCTAGGGCGCTCATAATCTTTAATTCGGCCTTGCACATATAATTGTCTCTAAAGTTTCCCATAAGACACGCGAGTGAATTCCCCTTACATTTACATTTGTTCTACATACCCAAAAAAACACATGACATAAATTTGCAATGAACTACTGACATTGGTAGTATTGATGGACCACTCCTTGTATTCAGAGATGTCTCCAAATTACATTGCCTCATTAGCTTGCACACCACACCACCTTTCTTCTTCAAATAATTGACAAAAAATGGCATGTGATTGTAAGAAATAATAATTTCATACTGGTTCCCCTTTGCGTTTTCCCCTGACTTGCACTTCTCCTCCCTCGAACCCATTCTTTATCATCATTTATCCTTAACCACTTTTCGGCTCCCAATTATTTATATATATGTAATTGCTTTAATTCAGTGTTGGAACTTTTTGTCTCGTGTCCCAAACATTTCTCTATCATACTTTAAATGTGTTCTCAAAATTCATTGATCTAATCACTACTGAATATAAAAAAATTTAAAACTTGAAATACTCCTGAAATCAACTACGAAAACTAATCGTGAAAGTCAATAGTGTATAAAACGACTTCAATTACTTAAATAAACATTTTGAAAATAATTCCGTAGAAAGAACATATTCTACTTGTGCTGAACCAAAAATATTCTTAAAAAAACTCTTTTTTGAAAAGTGAATTGGTCGATTGCAAGCTGCAAAACTAAAGTTAAAAGCCTGGTACAAACCGAATAATTAAACACAGTGCCATTGACTCAAATATAAAGCGGATTATGGCTTTTATAGACCTGTTGGTCGTTGATTTTTGCATGGTTGGTTAGTGTTTTTTTTTTTTTTTTTTAGGTTTCTTATGTTCTAAGATAGGTTTTGGGGTTGAATGTAATTTGTTTCGGTGAAATCACTATATATAAATCCCAACTCTATATATTTCGACCTACAATGAAATATATCCAGAATAGACCGTACTGACAAGATAGGAGGAAAATTTTGGTGTTAGTAATTTATTATTTTATTATTAGTAATATAACAGAGTATAATTATTAGAAGATATCAATAACTAATGGATAAGGTCCGGATGGTATCCAAAACAAATTTGGTTGAAATGGATATCCCTCGGTCCTAGATAGCTAAGTCTGCGAACTTTGTACACCTAACCCTTGCAAACTTTGGATTCAATAAAAATATCCCTTATTTACAAGTTATATTATAGATACCAAATATTCATACAAATCAAAGAATGACATAAGTCCACACACATCAAAAAAATATAACAATTATTATGTATATACCATACCCTTGAAGGATACACCTATATTGCATTCATTTGATTGAGCTAAACTATATATCTATAATAATATATTGAAGTGTATATTTTATATTCTCCAACAAGTTAAGTGAAAATTTCTTTTTGCAACTTTCACATTCATTTGATTGAGCTAAATTATATATCTGTGATAAATTATTGAAGCATATACTTTATATACTCCAACAAGCTGGGGGAAGTTTTCCTTTTCCAACTTTCACATTAAAATTTTTGAATAAAAAAGGTATTGAATATAGTAGGTCAAGAAATGACAATGGTAAATGATCTCACATAAACACTCTTTAGGTCTGAATTTTGTTCTTGGAAGATGATTGCTCTTGACTATTTTAGATCTTGAATTTTATCACTTTATTTTTCATGTTGTATTAACCTTGTTAACTTGCAAAACGTAGTTTATATTCTATTTGTCGATTGATAACAATATTTGAGACTAAGTTTTTTGGTCCATGTACAAAAGATTGGATTTTTAAGTACTTTATATGAATTATTTAAATAATGAGCAATATTATAAATAAATAATTACATAATTGTGAAAATAATTCAAATTGCATCTAAAGCCCAATTCTAGCACTAAAAGTGTTCCACGTTTCTCTATACTACTAATGAATGCTCAATAAAATTTACTCAATGTTATTATTATTGAATGAACATCATCTATGTATTTGTAGAAAAATTGAAATTTCAAATTGGGACTCTACTAGCACATAAATTGACATCAAATAGTATTAATTAAAGAATAAATGATAAAACAAGAGGGATGCATGCACATTAGAGAAAACTCAAAATCTAAAATTGGAAATTAAAATACCAACAACTAATCATATATCCATAATTTCCATCCATTTAGACATCCAAAGAATGAATACAACTAGGAGTGTCTTAATCAAATATTTGTGCAATTCATTTAACACTCTCATACATCTTACTCTATATAGAAAGTCATGCAATTTTTTTATTGCTTTCGTATATATTCACTTTTTATTGGGATGAGGATACTGAACCTTTATGATTCATATGGTCTATCAATATGTGAGGATGAAAGATGGTTCCTACATCACAAAATAAGAAGTACAAAGAAAGTAAAATAAATACTTTCAATTCACACACAATATTTATAACCATTTAATGTCAAAAAAATGTTGTATTAGCCCCACCTAGCATCAAGTTGTTTTTTTATTATTAGACTAGTTGTTCTATCTATTCCATTATTCTCTCCTTCTTATTTGTAACCTCTCAATCCATTTAGGGGAGTCTTGTTTATTCCCGTACCTATAAATAATGTACGTGGGTTTTTTGTTCTTCAGAATAATATGAGATAACATATCTCTATTCTTTCTCCTCTATTTATACCTCATAGTTTGGTATCAGAGCAGACTTGATCTCTACCTGTGTGTCTGAAGGGGTCTTCTATTTTTTGTGCGTAGAAAGGCTTATTATTTTTATTGCTTATGATGTGGAGAGGATCTAAGTAAAGAGCCAGGAGACTGGTGCGTGGAATAATTAGACTAGAAGTCATGCTGCTGTTGTGTGCAAGTCCTGACTGTTTCGTGGAGAGGAGAGCTGGATGTGGTGCGTGGATAGAAGCATTTGCTATCTGAGTAATACATGTGAAAGAATACATTTTTTTATGTCCTCAACATAGAAGCAATGTAAAAATATAGGTAATTGGCCTGCACGTGGTGGAGAAATAGCAAGCCATCTCACTCCATGTTTCTTATGCGGTAATCTGCAATAAAGAGGAGTCTGCATGCGTGGAGAAGGAAAAAAAATTGTGCAAGAGAAGATAACATGTTTTGTTTTAAACGTGGACATTAAAAAATTGTTGTTTATACCTATGCATGGTTTCTTGTTTTCTATGCTGAAAAGTGAATCCATCCACCTGCTGCATGGAGGAATTGAGACCTATTGGAGCAACCTGTAGTCACTGGAAGTGTGCGTGGTTACGTCTGTTGCTGCCCTAGAAACCTTGAAGTGAATGAAAAAAAAAGTGGGAATCCACTTGTTTTTTATGTATTTTGTCTTATTTTCTGCATCCAATACAAAACAAGCTAGCTTGCGTGGAAAGGTTGTTCACTTGCGTGGAGAGGAGAAAGGAGTGTATTCTTCAGTCTGTGTGGAGAAATAAAGCATGACTTGGAGAAAAAGACTGCACTAGCAATTTTAACGTGGTTGATATTGATTATTGTGGATGTGGAACAAAAATCCTGGCTAAATAAAAAAATAATATTTTTCCTGGCAAAGAAGCATATCTCTCATAGCCTTTCCACCAAGACAACGAAGGACAAGAAGCAGATCATACAACACTTTGTCGAATGTCGAGTGTAGACAATTCAATTGAGAGCATCAATAACATTGTCGCCATAGCTAAAAGTCAAAATATCAACTCACTAGTCAGAGAACACTGTGAAGAAGCTCCTAAGAGCTCTGGGTTCTACTTTACTTTGCTCAATGAGCTTTGGAACACCAGAAATCTAGCCTTCGACAAGCTAGTTTGAGAAAGACTTCCTAACTATTTTCTTTTCGATGTCAGTTGCCAAGCAAAGTGAGTACTGGAAGAATTAGAAGCTGAGTACGATGCTTACTGTGATGATGAAGAATAACACCCCACAAAGCATCACCATCTCATAGCAAGTGAATATCGTGAGCATTTACGAGTAAGTAATTATTATCAGTGAGTCAAAATTGTAATAACTCTTGAAATAAATAAATAAAATTTTTTATTACGATGTCTACTCCAAAGTTGCTTCTTTATGATGCTCAGTTGCTCAAAGGGCCCAATTTTACAGCTTGGAAGACAAAAATGAAGACATTCCTTCAGTTTGAAGGATTATGGGGCATTGTCATAGGATCTGTGCCCGCTCCCACAGCCCCTGATGAATTAATAAAGTATGAGATGGCTAGTGCTAAAGCCTTGATGCTAATAATGCTTAGTATCAATTGACGATGTGCAACTGCATATTCGGAATGCGGAGAAACCAAAGGAGGCTTAGGACAAGCTGGAAACAATTTATGAAGCCAAAAATCAGATGAAGATAATTCATCTTCAGTCAAAGTTGTACACCCTCTCTATGGGGTCAGATGAGAAAGTGGAGGAGTTCTTACGTCGCGTGGCTAAGCTGAGATCAGAGTTATTAGTGCTTGGTGAAATGGTGGATGATAAAATTCTCGTCGCAATCACCTTGAGAGCACTCCCTTCTCAATTCTGAGTGTTTGTTATGACACCGAATGTCTCAAAACAAATAGTGACATTTGAAGAGCTTGTGAATTTGGTGCAGCAGGAAGAGGCCATCACTTCATCCCATGAGGAGTCTTAGGATAAAGCCTTGTTCTCAAAGCCTTATCGTGGCCAGAAGAATTGGAAGGGTCCCCCAGAGAAGAAAAATAAAGCACAACCAAAACAAAAGCAGAAAGATCAAAATTCAAAGAGGTGGTGTCACATTTGTAAGAACCAACAATCATGACACTGATCACTACTGGCACAATAGCTTGAAACAGGGGTCTTCAAGCCATATAAGCACATCTGGGTGCAAAGATTTTCAAAAGTCCAAATGACATCCTTACTGGAGAAAGCACAAGGGACATTTCGTAGTTCAACAAAAAGATGACGAATCTGATGAGGAGACATCATAAGGAGCCCATTGTGGTAAGAACCTTTTACTCGTATCTCAAACTTCTCATCCCACAAAGAAAGTTTGGTTGATAGACTCTAGTGCATGCAAGCATATGTCAAGTGACAAAAAGTTGTTTGATTCACTACATGAAGAACCAAATGGAGATCGGGTTCAGATAGCAGATGACAAAGAGTATGTTGCAAAAGGAATAGGAAATGTCACCATTCCTCTGGGACCACGAAAATGTACACTTACAAAGGTACTATATGTTCCTGGCTTGACTAGCAATCTCTTGTCTGTTACTCAGCTCTTGAATCATCACCTTAAGGTAGAATTTCTTGTTCAAAATGGCATTAAATCATGCTTAATCTCCAAAAAAGGTACGGTTCTTTCTAAAACATTTGTAAAAGATAAGTTATTTACTTTAGATATTGTTTCATCTTTTGCAATAGCTTTATCTGCTTCAATAGTAGAATCAACTTCCCTATGGCATTTTAGATATGGACACTGGTCAGTCTAGTTCATTGCACCAGATGAATTCAAAATCAATAGTCTGTGGACTACCCAAATTGTCCAGTTCCTTGCCTATTTACCCTGGCTATCTTGTAGGAAAACAACAAAGAGATCCATTTCAAGCGAGCACCTTCCATGCTAAAAAGTGTCTGGAGGTAGTTCATACCGATCTGAATGGCCCCTTACCTACTTCATTTTCAGGATACAAGTACTTCCAACTGTTCGTGGATGACCACTCTCACAAGATGTGGGTATATTTCCTGAAGAATAAAAGTGAGGCTCTTCAACACTTCCAAAACTTTTATCATCATGTTGTGAAAGAGTCCAGACAACCACTTCTTCTACTTCCACTCAGATCGAGGGGGGGAATTCACATCAAATAAGTTCTTGGCCTTCCTGAACCAACAAGGCATTAAACGGCACCTGACTACTCCATACACACCCCAGCAAAATGGCATTATTGAGCGTCGCAATCGCAGAGTGATGGAGATGGCTCATTACATGCTATCAACAACAAAGATGGAGGAACGCTATTGGGATGAAGTAGTACAAATGGCTGTATATCTTCTCAATAAGGCAGCAACAAAGATTCTACAGAAATAAAATGCCAAAAAGAGGTATGGAGTGGTAGAAATCCGTGAATTTCTCACTTACGAGTATTTGGTTTGCATAGCATACATGCATGTCCCATCTCAGAAGAGAAAGAAGGTAGAGCCAAAAAACACTCCCATGTATCCTTCTTGGCTATAACACTACCTCGAAGGCATATCATCTAATGGATCCTGAGACAAAGAAAATATACGAGAGTCGGGACGTCATTTGTGATGAGTCATCCTTTGACTCAATAGTACTAATAGAAGAACCACTACCAACCACCTCTCACCGAATAGTCTCTAAATCAAATGATGAGCCAAAGGAGACTACTTAGAGAAAAGAAATGACTATCCAGGAGAGCTATTTGTTTACCTTGAAGAACTGGAGAATGTGACTCCACATCAATCCACATGACTATGACACAGTTCTTCTCAAAAGCAGCCAAAGTTCTTGTCCGAAGTGGGTACAAAGTACTATCAAGGACTCACATTTGCAACAAATCCTAGATACATCATCTGAAGTAAAAACAAGGAGTCAAACAAGAAATGAGGTAAAATTTGCACTCATGAGTTCATTGATTAATAGCTCCAAACCAGATAATGTTCGTGAAGCACTCAGTCAACCTCAGTGGAAGGAAGCCATGGATGTAGAATATGACTCGCTCATGAAAAATCAGACATGGGAACTTGTTGATCTGCCTACAGGAAAGAAAACCATAGGCTGTAAATGGGTTTTCAAGAAAAAATATAAGGCATATGGATCCATCAACAAACATAAAGCATGTCTTGTAGTAAAAGGATATACTCACAAATAGGGCATCGAACTATGAAGAAACTTTTCCACCCACTGCAAAGATGAAGACCATCAGAGTATTTTGTGCACTTATAGAACAAAAAGGATGGAGACTGTCAACAGATGGATGTCAAGAATGCTTTCCTAAATGGTGATTTGAAAGAAGAAGTATACATGACCCAACCTGAAGGATTTGTTGATGAAGAGCAGCCTAAGAAGGTATGTTGTCTCATCAAATCACTTTATGGACTGAAACAAGCTCCCAGGGCATGGTATATCAAGATCAATGATCACCTTTTACAGCATGGGTTCACTCATAGCCCCTCAGATTCAAATTTTTATATAAATAAGGTAGGAAAAGAAATTGTCATTCTTGGTTGTGTATGTAGATGATCTTGTGATCACTGGTAGTTCAGAAGATCAGGTTTATATTGTAAAGTATGATCTCAAAATAACCTTCAACATGACAAATTTGGGGCTACTACATTACTATCTTGGCTTAGAGATATGGCAAAAGGAGCATCACATTCTTTGTCTCCCAGAAAAAGTACGCCAAGACACTCCTGGAAAAGTATAGAATGTCTGATTCTAAACCTATATCCAATCCCATGGAAAAAGGCTTGCAACTTTCACGATTCCAGTACTCACCTCAAGTAGATGCTACTCTCTACAGGAAATTTTTTGGAGGGCTCATCTATTTGACATATACCATACTAGATCTATGCTATACTGTCAGATATATTTCCAAGTTCATGCAGAAGCTGAAGAAATGTCACTGGACTACAAAAAAGCATGTTTTGAGATATGTCTGAGGAACAACTGATTATGGTCTGGAATATAAGAAGAATAATCAATTCTTGTTACAGGGATACGTCACTCAGATCTGTTGATGGTAGGATGTCAACTACAGGATACATACATCTCAGATCTGGACCTATCTCGTGGATAAGCAAGAAGAAGAATGTTGTTTCTATCTCATCCATAGAGGTAGAATATCGCACCACATGAGGAGTTGTGTGTGAAGTGATATGAATACGTAGCATTTTAGATGACTTGGGAATTCCCAAAAAATAGCCACCTATTCTCTATTGCAACAATAAGAGTGTGTTGAAGCTCGTGCAGAATCCAGTCTTTCATGAATGAACAAAGCATAGTGAAGTTGACTACCATTTCATTCGAGAACACATCTTGAACCATCAAATTCAGCTCCATTACTGTCCTAATGAAGCACAAGTTACCGACATTCTCACTAAATCTCTTAGCAAAGTGAAATTTTAACTTTTTAGGGGTCACATTTGCAAGAATAATGTAATAAGAGGGGGAATGTTAGAATAGTCTACGTGCTTGTTTTTTATTATTAGACTAGTTGTTCTATCTATTCCATTATTCTCTCCTTCTAGTTTGTAACTTCTCCATTCATTTAGGGGAGTCTTGTTTAATCCCGTACCTATAAATAATGTACATGGGTTCTTTGTTCTAAAGAATAATATGAGATAACATATCTCTATTCTTTCTCCTCTATAGGTGATCAAGAGTGATCAAGGTTAAGCAATTGGGTGTCAATTGTGGTTTAGATGTGGTTTAGCATCTTTGAAATATTTGAATGTGAGTTCATACACTGAGAGAAGACTGTGAGAGTTACTTTACTCTTGTTGATAACCTAAAGCATTTGAGCAAGTTCTTGGTGGATGTAGCCCACATTGTAGTGAACCACGTTAAATCTTGTCTTGTCTTCTTTTTTGCATACTATTTATGATACTGATTGATTATATTTCTGCAAGTATAATTCTGGACTATATAGTTTCCTACTGCTGATGTTAGATGTTAGATCAGGGATTATTGTTGACTTAATTCAGTTATGATGCATGATGATTATTAGAGACATTTTATATGTTAATGATGATATATTATTTGACATGGTTATATAATGGATGTTGTTCGCACATGTGATATCTGGATATTGTGAGTAGACCTAGAAATCAAAATTATTGGATGATGATATAGTTGTTGATAAAACTATAAATGAGATTGTTAGATTGCTTTGAAGTTGTTGTTATTCATATATGTAAATGATTTTGGGATTTATAATTATATTATTTTGGATGTTCTGATATGGCCATGAGGCCGAAGGAGGTATTTGTGTTTTTCAGGTTAAAATATCACAACAAACATCGGGGGATTGGAGACCAAACACATTGGAATTCTAGATGAATTCAACAAGGTCACCATGGCAACTAGTATTTGTTTGTGCATGTTTGTGTGTGTTAGGGATTTCTCATGGGGTGGATCACCTTTAAATTGTGACCAAGGGGTTTTATGTATTCCTTTTACTTTGGTCCCTTTTGTTTATGTTTGCATGTGTTTATTTTGTGATGCATTTACCCCTTTCTTTAGTCATTAAATGGTATGTAATATTGGGTAATCATATTATTAATATTAATTAATTAAAATATGTCATAAGAAATTAATTAATATGGTTGTTGGCCATAATTTAAAGTGTTGTAAGAATGAGTTAATAATGTATAAGTAATATATAAGTGATGTGTGAACTTAAGTTTTTGAGTGTTAAACACTCCACCTTCTTGGAAAATCGAATTTGTCCTTGGAGGCTGATTTTTGAGGCTTGTGGGAAAAGTTAAACTTGTCCCATACCTCTTAAATTTATTTACCAACCATACCTATGGTTGGAGAGTTGGAATTTGAATTTTATAATGCTTTTTCAGAAGGTAAATTATAGGTTTTAATTGCACTTTTCTTACATGATTTAATTTCAGTCCTTTGGGGTGTGGATTGGATTTGAGTGTATAAATAAACTGTCATATTATTCACCCACCTATTTATTGTGCATTGGAGAATGAAGTTAACTTTGGAGGTTGGGGTTGAGGATGTGTGATGTGGCATCCTACATGGATCCACCTCATCCTCTTCTCTTCCCTCTTCTATAAAATTTGAACTCCTTGCCTTATTTTGGGTTGCTTCACTTTGGAGACTTCATTCTTGGGCGAATTATTTTGTTGTTTTGGAACTCTTGCTTTGAAGAAGTTTTTGGAAGATTGTTGCATGCTTGTGCTTGGATGTTTTGGATTGCTTGCCTTGGGATAAAGCTTATTGTTTTGGAACTTGGAACAACTCCATCATGGAGAGGTAGGAGCTTGGCTCTTGAAATATTTTTTTTGTTTATGAAAATTTTAATATGTGAATGTTTTGGCATGTTTGTGGGTTGTTGGGTAGATGGCCTAGAGAATGGTGTAGGAGAAGACTATGGGTTTTATTTTATGGGAGGCACAAGTGTGTTTTAGGGAGGTATAAGGGTGGAGAGAGTTGGGATTTGAGCTCCACCTTACAAAGAAATAGCTTGCATTTCTTTACTCATTATGGGGTGCTCCATAAGAGGTTGGGGAGGCATAAGGAAATTTGAGGAATAAGGGGGTACTTGGGGAGGCATAAGGAATGTCAGGGTTTTGATATATGCTATATTTTTACGGTTTGTAATTCAAGTGGTGATACCCATTTCCCCTTTTGGGAGGCATAAGCAGCATCCCCCATAGTTTCTTGCTCCTTTGGCTTGCTGGATGAAGCCTTAATATTGTTTGTCATGTTGTAATGTAGTTGCAAACTACATTCTGTTTTGGACTGTGTTTTATTGTGAAAATGTTGCTTGCGTGTTTTGTGGAAGCCTGTTGTTGCCATGAGTTGGATCACATAATTTTATTGCATTATGGTTGGGGCTCAGGGGCCAATGAAAAATAATGGATTCTCCTTTTCATTGGATGTCTTGGTTGGGTGGAGAGAGTTGCCTTTCCCCTACTCTTGTTGTGATCACAATTGGAAGAATGAGAAATCTACATGTTGTTCTAGAGCTGAGATAAAAAAAAGACAGTTTGACAGTCCCTTGTGAAATGAAATCTTATTGTAGCCCTTTCCCACTTTGAAGAGGATGATATGTATATTATATATATATATATATATATATATATATACACATATATTTATTGTAATGGAAGGATACCTTGTATTGACAATGAAAGTTGAAATTTGAAATGTAAAAGAGTTATACTCTGTTTTCTTTTTCTTTTTTGGAAAGAATGTGAAAGAATGAAACATATTTTGTATGCTGTATTTTGAAATTGAATGGAAAGGAAGTTGTAAGAGTTTCATTTGAATTAATGGATGTGGTTTTGTCTTGTGCATATGATATTATTCCATTGGAAATCTATTTTCAGCATGTGCTATGAAATCCCTGTTTGGAAAGTGGAAAAGTGAAACACGTTAGAAGAAAATGTATTATTCTTCCCTGTATATAATATATGATTTTGGAAAGAATAAAAGAAGGAAGTTTTAAAGTTGTCTTTTGGAATAAATAAAGGATTGCATAACCTTCCTCAAATTGTATCATTGTATTGAATTTAATCATCTAGTTGTGAGTTGTAATCTCTCTTTTGAAATGAAGAAATGTGTGTAAAGGAAGTGTAATACTCTGTCTTTTTTAAAAATGTGGAAATTGGAAAATCGGAGATTATCTTATTTTTTGTAATTGGATTGAATCAAATAAATGTATTAGATTAGGATTGGAAGATATTATAATACTTGGAAGAAGACTGATTGCAAAAGGGCAAATAAACCCTTTAAAAATTTGATCCCTGTCTTGTATTTTCAAACTGGAAATTATTTAATCCAAAATGCACAGATCGAACCTGCAACAATGAAATAAAAAACTAAACGATTAAATTGAAGTAGTTTTCCCTAAACGAATCCAACTAGACAAAAATACTTAAAAGAAATCTTTCAAAACCTAGCAAAACCGAGTTCAAAGTCTTTCACAATCGTTTTGCTATTAAAATTGTAAAATTTTGAATTGGAATTCAATAACATAGATCTACCTCACAAACTTAACCTAATTCATCCTAAGAACAATTCTCCATGTCCATTTGACATGTTGAGAGAGGGGCAAGAACAAATTGAACAAATTTCATAAGTTAAAATTTATCAGTTTGCATTGTAAAAGCCTACAGATCATTTTTGTGAAATTGACCCCTTAAACTCTATCAAAATTTAAAATTAATGAATCATGTGCAAAGAGGACGTCGAGAGCTTTCCAGAAAGTCCTCGTTTTCCCAAAACTGAGCTCTCTATCAAAATTTATGGCCTTCTAAAGTTTTTCTTCACTTGGCATAAAAAAAAAAAAAATTTCCTTGGGGAGGTGGGCCGAATTTTTGCCTTAGAGCTTCAGAAAAACTTTTGGGAAAATTTTCTGAATTTTCCCCACCACCCCATAGCCAGTCAGAGGCTACCATGTGGCACCATGATGTGTTGGCAGAGGGGCAGATTACTTTTTAACTTAGCACTTTAGAAAAAATTTGGGAAAATTTTTCAAATTTTCCCCGCCTACCCGCAGCCAATCAAGAGCTGCCACGTTGCGTCGCAAGGCTTCGGCAGGGGAGTGGGTTCCTTTTTTACTTTGGCATTTTAGAAAAATTTTGGGAAAATTTTCAAATTTTCCCCACCGCCCCGCCGACCCGCTGCTAATCAGGAGCTGCCACGTGGCATCACGAGGCGTCGGCGGAGGTAACGGGTGAATGTGATCCTTTTTGCCCTTCGGGTCATTTAAGCAAATTTTCTCCCCATCACCACGCTTTTCCCGCATTGGCTTAAGAGATGCCACGTGTCCCTTGCAGACTCACAGGAGTGCAGGCGCAAAGTGGGCTTCTCACCCCCGCGCGGGAAATTTTTTAAATGTTCCCACCGCCCCACTTTTCTCCACGTGGCTTAGGAGGTGGCATGTGTCCCTTGCGAACCCACAGGAGCATGGGCGCAAAGGTGGTTTTTTGCACCCCATCGCGCACGAGAAATTTTTCCAAAAGTCTCTCATGGCCCCGCAGACCCACCCTTTGGGAAAATTTTCTACCATGGGCCCACAGGCCCACTCTTGGGGGAAACTTTTTACCCCAAGGCGCGCCAGCCCATAACTTAAAAATTATGAGGAGTTAGGAGGACTTCTTTATATCATTGGAAAGGTGAGGAAATTTCCTATCCAATGGAAATTTTTTGGGAAAATTTTGAATGCATTAATTTTGAGAAAACTCAAGTTGAATATTTTAAGCCTGTTAGAGAGTGGGTATGGCGAGGAATTACCATCTGAACCTAATTGAACCTTCTAACCCTAAATTTTTGACCTTGTGACCTCTAATATATGTTAACAAAAGAAAATTACATTCTAGTGGATTAGAATTGATATAGATCTTGTTAATGATAACTGTTGTCTTGTAACTTGGTTGTAGACTCTTCTAAACAAAAAAAAATATTCCATAATTTTCCTAACTAATCCTGGGTTGTTCTTAGGTCTCAAGTGGATTTTTTTTAGTGGGCATCAAAAAAATATTATATTGATTTATTTGTATCAAATTTAAAGTGAAACATAATCCATATAATAATTTATAATTTTCAAATTAAAAACTGTTAGAAAGAAAATCAGATATCATTAAGAAAATATGAAGATTAAATTGTACAACTGAAATACAACACATTGAGAGTTATCACTCTAAAATAAAACTGGCATTAAGTTTGTTGCTCCATTGAAACACATAGGAATACATTAACTTGCGCTCATTGTACATGTCATGTCTTCAAGATCTGGTCATGATCATATCTAATTCTAAAAAAGGTTTTAGATAATTGTTGTAAGTATAGATATATGGAAGATATTTCTCATTTCATGGGATAGTTTATGAATGGAAGCCAGAGAATGGACCCCTACAGATTTAGATCAAAAGCTTTAACAATCCTTAGATTGTTCTCTTTAGAACAATTTCACTTATTATGAATAAAATTTACTCTATGGTTGTATTTCCCCCTCCTCTCCATGTGTCTTGTGGGCTCAGTACTTTGTTGCACATCTTTGAGATTTCTCATAAAAATGAACATTTTTGTTGATAGAATCTTCCCACTAAAAAGATGATATCTATTTCTGAGAAATATTCACAGTATCCGACCTTCTCTGGGTATCTAATATTTCTTTCTACACTTTTTCTTTGCCTCTTTTACACCAATCAGAGCCAAGATCTCAAGGAAATGAGTAACTAAATTTTTTCAGGTGGTCTGTGAAGTATATGAATTTATGGCAATGGATATCTGAATTTTTTAAGTGGGTAATGAGGAAATATGCATTAAGAAAACAAATATGTTATTGTTAAATGGTGTTGGTGTGGCCAATAATTTTTGGAAAATGTGCATGATCATGAAATATTTATGACATAAGTTGCGCATTATTTGAACACGTTGAGTCTTTGACTCTAATTAAACAAGAAGTAAATATTGAACAACTCTAGCCTTGTACATTCCTAGAAATCAAGAAATGAGACTGAATGGTTATTAGCTTTGAAGAGTTTCCATTTGTGAAGAAAGAGATGTTAAACTAATTGAAACAAAGAATATTATAAGAGAAACAAAGTATATGAGAAAATTGAAAGGAAACCTCAAAAAAATTGATAATTTATAATTTAGATATCTTCTCTGAATTATTTTCACATTTATAAAAAATTCCCTGTTGATCGATTTTCCAAAAGATACCCATGAAAATCAGCATAAAACACTTGTAAAAATTGAGCCTCTTTTAGTACAAATTTGACCCCAAACCTAAGTTTCAAATTCCACTAAATTTTACATTGTTGGTTTTAATGAGCCAGTTTGGAAATGAACAAAACATCTTTAAAGCATCAAGCACTCACATGTTTATAGGGCTATTCCTCATTCATTTATGTATTGATTAGATTAAGAAACCCCATGAGATTTGGAGCCTTAGCAGCCAACACTTATCATTAGTTGAGTTTATCTCAGTATTATTTCTTCACTTTACTTAACATTTAAATGTGGTTGAAGATAGTTTATCTTTGTTTAGTTGATTACAAGTAGTAAGGGAGACACGTTGTAGGATATCTAAGACACGGGTATTTGACCATCTTCAATGTTCATTATTCTTAAGAATTATAAAGCCTTGATTTAGACAACACAAGTTTTAGGGATCTAGAAACTTGTCACACACATGAAGATATGGGATTAAAAGAGCGAGGGATTTGGACACTCAGACCGTGGTTCAACAGATTCATGGGTTACCAAACAAAGATATATTTTGAGGAGCCCATGACCCCTAAGAACTAAAGAGCATGATAAAGCACCATGTGAATCCCATCACGAGACTTCAAATCCTTGTGTACAATAAAATCAAAGGGATAAAAGGTCCAAGAAATTTAGAAAGTGTGACAAATTGGAATTCAACCACACAAACCAATCATAGTTTTCAAGCGTGCCTGAAACCTAAATAATAGAATTAAAATAATTTAGTTTGGGGAACATGATTCTTATGGATTTAGACATATGGATGGTGGAAAATAAATAAACATTGAGTCAAAAATTCGTGCCAAATTACATGTTAAATTAATAACATGCACACATTTTTCATTAATACCACTTAATTTATAAATGATGTGATGTGAATGCCGAAATTTGATATCACCCATTAATTCATAGAGAAAACAAATTAAGTTCCTTTTAAAAAAAATTGAAAGAATATTGGAGGAAGAATTCATTTTCCAAAGTGTTGCATAGAGAGTTTAGGTTTTGATGAGTGAAAAATTAGGATTGTTATCTCAAATGCATAATTTTTTGAGAGGTCATTGTTTCAAAGTTTTAATGGCTTCTTCAAGCTGAATTCCCTCTCCACTCCCCCCCCCCCCCCCCCCCCCCCCCCCCCCGCCCCCCCCAAAAAAAAAAAAAAAAAAAACCCTAAATTTAAAGGCATGTTATTGTTCACTTCCATGTTGAATCCCTTCACTAATTCTAATGATTTATATTATGAAGTGAAAAATTTAGGAGACCCAACCAAAAGGAAGATTAATCATTCATATAGGGATTGTGTATCATATTTAAAGAGTATTAGGGATCTTGGGCTCCACAATTTGACTACTAAGCCAAAAAGTGTCCCATGTAAATATTTGTGTAGAGATGTTTTGTTTGGGTGTCCTCTGAAATATAGAGTTATGAGCTCCGCAAAAAACACTATATCATTATTCAGTGAGTTTTTTTTTCATGTGTTATATAATATATTATATGTTCAAAAGTACCAGAGTTGCATGGCATAAATATACAATTATTTATTTCTAATCATTTATAAGAACATTCATGACCAAGATATGACTTGAATATCCCATAAAATGAAGAAATCCATAGTAGAGTTGGGATCTTATCGGCACTATGATGGTTTAATTCCCCATGTACTACTACTAGCATGGGTGCCTAATAAGATTACAACTATTGAGGTTTTTTACAAACTAATGCAAGATTTAATGGGTTTATGCAAATAAAAACAATAGACGGATGCTCCCTATATCATTTGATTTAACTGATATTTATTTTTCCATATGACTATTTATTACAAGATTGGGAACACAAATTCCCAACATTTCATTTCCACATTGATATGATATATTCATGAATTGGGATACAAAGGAAAAAGGTGAGAGCTGACAATGAAGCTTTGAAATTAAATCTTAGTTCCAATTCCTACCCTTCCCATGTTTGAGTATAGGGGGTTGATGTTTATATGGCATCCCAATGGAGGAAGATGAATTACATGAGAGAAATAGAAGAAAATTCATGTTATATGAGGAATAATATGAAGAGGTGCATGAATTTGATGAATAAGAGGAAGAAAATGAAACTAATTGTCGATTCATTTTCTCCAAAGGACGAGTATCTCATTTTGAATAATAAGCCCATTGAGAGAGATTACAATATTTTGATGGTGGAAAAGCAACATGGTAAGAAGCCTATGGCATAAAACTTGATGTATGGTTTATCTTAGGAGATCAATAGTTCACTTTGGCTAGGCATTATTTTTAGGCCTACTAGAGTTTATAAAAAAAAATAGAGTGCATAGTATTTTAAAAGTGTGTAATATTCGTAAGTCTTAATTTAATTGGTAAAAATGGTTTTGAAACTATTTTAAATATGTTTTAGTTTTATATTTTTGTCAACTCTTTAGTATGTATGGAAAGAAATATAGGCAAGATGTTCATATCTACGTATTATAAGCAAGTTTGTTTTAAAATTTGATATGATTTTGTATAATAAATAATAAATGAGTTTCACAATGTTACTATTTTCACTTGTTTTGGGTTATGTATTATCTTTTAACATCTCACTTATATTTATGTTGATGATTTGAATAATTGAAGTGTTAAAAAATTTATTCTTATGTTAAATGATGAATATAAATTGAGTTTAGGTAATTTAATTTGGTTTAAGGAAAAAAAAATCAAATTTTGTATTAATTGTCGGTGTGCTTAGACAATCTATGAAATCGCATGAGTTGAGTGTTACCTTGTAGCTTCTGGTTAAAATCATTAAATCTTTTGAATATTGGATGATTCAAAAAAATTATTTTTAGTCATTCTTGTTGTTTTATAAATTTTGGAATGTAAACATATGTTATTTTCATGATGTAATCATATGCATATAAGAAACATATTCATGCTCCCTTATACTTATCCATAGAATTCATGAGAATTTGAGTGTTTCAAATAGTTCTTTAAATTATAGTTTCTACCATCATATGTTGATTATGCTCTCTCTCATTTTTTTTCAAGGTTGAACATAAAGTTTGAAGTGTGAAATTATGAAGATCCATAAGGTATAAAAAAGTTGTTTAATTTTCAAATTTTCACCAGTTCCTATGAAGTTAACAAGAGTAAAATAGTTCCTAATCAGGTTATATTGTCTTGACTATTTTGTACATTAAATTCTATTTCTGAAAGGAATTATAAAACAAGTTTAATTTATTATCTTTTAGTACAGTCCATGTCAAAAATTGCATCAACACCAAAAAGAAGGTAGTTTTGGATATTTTACACAAATTTTGTAGGCGGTGGATATGATTTCCGAACATCACGCCATTGAAAAGAATAGTTTCAATCCACAAGTTGGTTATAATTATTTATTGTTACTCCTAACAAAGAATAATCATTAAATAAAGGAATTATTGTTGGTGAGGTAATGTTTTTGGTGATATGATTTTTTTTTTCAGTTGAATTATATCAATTTACCCTAGAAATTGAATTTTGTGGTTGGAGATGTTATCTTTCATTTACTGGTCTCTAGGAGTTGGTCCCTATTTTTACCCTATCTAATAAAAAAGATATATACTCTAGCAATGTACTAGAGGTGAGACCAAATACGCATTTATTTGAGTTTATGCAAAAACTGTAACACCGTAAATCCTCAAAATCTTTGATATTCTTATGAATGTAGTCATGAAAGATGTGGATCATAGCACATTGGTATGTAGCACTAGTGTTCTTTAACCCAAAAGGTATGATAGTGTAACAAAATGTTACCCAATGGGTTGTGAAGGATTTTTTTCCTTAATCAGTAGGGTTGATTTTGATTGGATTACATATTCAGGAAAACCATTCATACAATACAACATGTCATATCGATCGGTTGAGTTCACAATTATGTCAAGGTGTTTAAGTGGGAAAATGTCCTTAGGAGAATCCTTTGTTAGGTCTCAAAAGTCAGTACAACAATAAATCTCACCATTAGACTTCGAAAAAGAGAAAATATTGGATACCCATTGGGGGTAATCAAATTCATCAATGAATCCAACATATAAGGGTTTCTATATTTTTTTTACCAAAAACCCCACCTTAGAGTGCATTTTACAAATCTTTTGTTTAACTAGTATGGAATTGTCATGTAATATAATGTTATCATAACAACATATAGGTTGATTCCAAGTGCATGTCAATATTAGCCCAAGAAAAGTGGTTAGGGAATTATTTAATCACTTGTTATATATCTTCATGTTTTGTGTCACTGAGGAAAATGGCTAAAAGTATTAAGCGAGGTTTGTCAATAATGACAATTTTGAAAGAAGTAGTTTCTTTGTTCAACAGGGTGGTATGATCCTAAACATATGGTTGAGTAGGAAAGTTTTCAAAAGTATTAGGTGGAGTGTCGACAGAAATTCCATCCATAAAATACACATGATGTGGTAGCATATGAGGAAACCTATTCTTATGATAGAATGAAGGGAGATCCTCATATGTATCCATGTATTCAAGAAAGGATTATTAATTAAGAAATACATCCAATTATGGGAGATTAGATGATGCACTATCACTAATAATATTTTTTTGAACAAGTTATACGTGTGAGGTTGAGTGTGTGATTACTACTTCAGGTAAAATTTGATGTGAAGTTGGAAGGAATGTTCTATCTAGTGTGGGTCTATATAGAGGGTGTGACAAATATATAAGGCCTTATTTAAATTGTTAGGAGTTTATTATTATAGGATCACAAATGCCTTGGCCATGGAAACTAATCCCATGTCTATTGAGACCATGTTGTAATAAATATTGGTATTCTTTACTATAATCTTGATAAGAAAGGGGGCAGGGATGGATACAAGGGATAAACATCTCATTAGGGTTTCTATCAACACAAAATTTTAAGGGATCAAGATTATCTTTGATGATGTAAATAGTTTTTGGATAGGAAAACTTGAGACAAATATGGAGGGTGGAAGGAACTACATGGATAACACGAATCCAAGGTGTCCTAATAACACATTGTAACTAAAATAATTGGGAATGACATGGTAATTGGTGGGGAGGGTTTGAGATCCTAAGGTAATGTGAAATGTGATTTAGAGTAGGTGATGAAGTCATATATTATCAAATCCATGTATAATAATAGTAGAGGAAGAGAACTTAGTGGTGGGAATGTCCAAATGGTAAATAAAGAGATATTACAAATGAAAATACCATACCTATTGTCGATAGGAAACATTTGATTAATTTTTTTGTAGATAATTACTCGTACATAAAGCAGGAAACCATTGTCAATGAAATATTGATAGGGTAACTTTTAGGGTGTGCAATATATGGGTTAATCTTGAAAGGAGAAAGTTACAGGTAGTGTAGCCATTACATATTTAGTGGATGTATCACGATGAAGGAGGAGTTGACAAAGGTTAGTAGGTACATATTTGTATATTGGGTGACACTTAACATATTCAGTAAGAGTGATAAGAGAGGTAGACATTATGAAAATCAATAGGAGAACTATCCATCCTAAAAGAAGCATACAAACATGAATCACAAAGGTGTTAGGGCTAGAAGCTCACCATACTAGAGAGTATTATGGTTTAGGATTCAAATGGCTTAATGCAAAAGGAAATAATAAGATGCTAGATTAGGTTAAGAGATCAATCAGAGGAAACTCACGAAAATATTTACACCATTAATTTATATTAACACTATATGTTAATCTAAATTTGATTTAGTGAGGTCTGATTTACATTAAATGGATGTAGGTTAAATAAAAATGGATATTATAATTAATTAACTTCCAAAATTAATTACATAATATCAAAATAGAATTCTAAAGTATGCAATACAATATATGAACGTGAAAACACAAGGGAATAAGAGAACTTATCTTGTTACAAAATGTTTTGGATAGTTCTATGACTATGTAATGCTAGAACGGGGAAATCTTAACCTAGAAGTTATTTAGAACTAATATTGCAACTACAAACTGTCTTGGGGTAGGATCATACCAATATGCCAGGATCATACTGTATAGTATTGACCCTTCTTTATTTTCTTGGACATACTCTACTTCAACTTCTATAAATTCATATGGTGGTTATCAAACCCTAGTTTTCTAATATACAATGAAGCTCTCTAAATATACTAAATATCATCTCAAACCCTATTAATGAATGAAGTATCTTATCAAAACAAATAATAAATATTTTTTGGGAACCTCATGCATTTTATAACATTGTAACTACTCTGAAGAGGCCTTTAACTGCATGTCATCCTCCACCTAGTATGTGCTATCTAGATAGATAAAAAAATTGGTAACTTATTTGAAAATGCTTGCTTTGACTTTGGATCTTGCTAAAACACTTGGAGGAGGGATTTTGAGTTCTAAAAAATGAGAGAGAATGTTGTATTGACATAGTAAAAATATTCAAACCAAATGTGGGTGTTTCCTAATGATTATAGATGTGCTATTACGATATTTAGGGATTTTTGAATGCTTTTTGTAAGTGTAGGAAGTGAGTGTATTAGCTAATTTCCATTGGATTTCCAAGTTAGAAAATGTGGTAGCATTTACTTGATTATATAGGGCTATATTAATGATTTATTCAGGAAAGGCTAACCCATATGAAGTATAAGACCCAAACAAATATTCCAGTTTGAAAGGACATCTAAAATAAATGTTGGTCCAATATCATATATGTATTTTTAGATAGGATATACATTCTTGACTAAATTGTATGACCCTAAATCGGGATAGAAAACACGAAAAGTAGTGTTTAGAATTTTTCAACTGATGTTTTTATATGGATTTTATGTATTATATTATTAGATTTTTTCAACATGTTAATGTGAAAAGATAAAAAAGGTTAAATCTAACACCTTGAATCTCATAATGTCATTAAGGAAAATTTGGGCTATGTTGAATTTGTTATGCATGATTTTCATAGGTTAGAATTGGAAAACTTTGGTCAAATTATCCATCATCACCATAATGGCATCATGATAATATGATGAAGTAGGAATACCAACTATAAATTCTATAGAGCTCACATCTAATTAAGCAAATGTAGGATTCATAGATTCCTAAATCTGATTGCAATATAGAAGCAAATGAATAAGTAATTAAGTGTAAAATAGACTCAAGAAAATAAACAATTAAGATTAAAACCTTAAGTGTAAAGAGGAGATAAAATGACTTAGCTATTTCACAATTAATCCTAGGTTGTGTTGAAGTAATGAATTGGAAAATCTGAAGTGCAAAATGTCGTAATAAAACCCAAAAAAATGAAGAGACGGAGGAATATGCTAGATTGGGGTGCTTGGAGTAGGTCAAGGGCACCTACAGGCACCACAAACCAATTATGGGCACCTACGACTACAAAAAATATTTATAAAACCATTTTGATTCTTCACAAGGTGTTCGTTGTCCTTCACTTCTCGTTGCATGAGGATTTTCGATGTCGTTAATAACTTGCAATAAAGATTCTCCTATAAAACCCTAAAAGTGCATCAAATCCCAAAAAAAATTGTAAATGAGGGTTCAGATTGTCCTCAGCTGTCAAACAAGTGATCTTACGACTGAGGACTGCACTAAATTTCATACCAAATGTATTTATATGTGTGTTTGTGAATAAACATGTCTTAGGAGGCTCTTGTGCGTGTCACACTTGATAGTGAGAAATAACTAGATGTAAGAGATCTAAGTAGATGTGCACATGGAATAGAATGAAATTTCCCTCCTATGAAATATATATAGAATAATGCAGTCCCTTGTCCTTGTGTGTGTTGGTACCCAATTTTTTTCTCCTTTTCAAGCCAAGCAACAACACAGATTCAATAGGGAGCTTAGAGGCAGATAGATCATAAATGTATGTTGTTTTGTAGCTGAGGAGAAATCTAGCTGTCCCTTTGTTACTTGGATTTTTGGAGAGACGGATAGCACCTCAAAAGGATATGATCTTATCCTAACTATTTTAGGTTGTGCCTTTCAACCAAGATAAGAGAACCTATTGTGTAACCTCTGTCATTTGAAAGGAGATACATGTACCTTTCTTTTGCATAAATTTTGTAGAGAAGACCCTGGGGAAAATATGATGAACACACCAAATCTGACTCTCACGAGTTGTCACTTCCAGATCATGGAGATATCTTCACAACAAGGCAAAGGTTACTAGAGACATTTGAGACCCTGATATGTTCTACATACTTTAGTAAAAGGATTTTGGTCTTGGGTGGGTATATAGATCAAAAACAGGGGTAGTATGGCTAGGATTAGTTGTTTGTTAAATGAATTTTGGTGGGAGGGGAGACAAGATGGAATTGACTCACCAGATCCTTGAGAGCTTATGCAAAATGGAAAGATTTAATCATCAAAATGCCACAAAAAGTAAAATTGTTTCCTCAACTAGAATATGTGCTTTAATGGAGGCCCAAATCAGTAGTCTTTCACACAACCTGTGGGATTTTTTCACGAAGGCTTGAGTCAGAGGACCCAATAAAGCACCAAGATTTAAACCAATTCATGCCTGAGGTACACCCAGAGGCTTGTAGATAATCTCTATCAAAAAAATGAAAGAAAAGTAATTTTAAACCGTTTATCCAATTACCAAATGAAGGCTCTTCTAAGAAATGAAATTACAGATGCCACTAAAATACCACAAGGACTGAGACCTATGTGATTGGACTATATTTTGGTACAAGATTGCAATAGAAATAAGAAAAACTACTCATATGCATTCAGAGATGAAATAAATACACTTTACTCAAGATTAACACAAAATAACTAAAAGTTTGATCAAATTTATCAGCAAGGGAAAGTTTCCAGAACAATCTCAACGATTTTCAATGGTTGTACACTTGCAAGAACCTTGACACGATCAAATTTGAAACAAAGAGAGATATATAGGATTCTCTAGACGACCTCTCAAAACGGAGGGGCTCTGTCAAGATTTTTCTGCTGGAGAAAATCAGTCCTGATCTTTCCAAAAACTCCCAACCATTTGCACGATGAATTTGTGCCCTTTATAGCATTTCCAAGAGATCCCCTTCTTCCCAAAAGATGAAAACTTTAAATTCACTAGTGCTTGTCATGATTCTTTTATGATTCGCAGAATCAGATCTACAAAAGTCTCCAGGTGCTCGAGGGAAAATCTCTTCGATTTATTCCTACATTCAACTCCTTTCCTAGGAAAAACACACCTCCATCTATTCACCAACCACTTCCTCTCCATATCAATCAAATCTGGCCCCTTGCGTGCTCAGGAAAAGAAAAACAGAAAGCCAGATTGGGCCTGAGAGTCAGACTGTTTTAATGGCAAAATATGTCTTCAGATATCTCTCACCAAACTCTAGATGCAAGATGTCTTCAAATTTTGAATGTGGGCCGTTCATGCGAAAGATGAAAAAATAGGTTCGTGGGCTTCCTTTGACCTTTTCTAACCCTTTTGAAAAAATGAAAAAATTCCCATTTTGCTTCACACCTCCGCTTCTGAAAATGTGCCTGACACGTGTCCTGAGGTGGGCCCCAAAAGAAACGCGGAGAAATTCTGCCATTTGACTCTCTTTTGGAAAAAGGAAAATTTTCCAAGTTTCCCCTGTAGCTCCACCCTTGAGAAATAATTTTGACATGTGTCCCAATGTGGGTCCCAGTGGAACTACGCTTCCCCTTTTACTTTTAACTCTTTTTTCTCAAAAGGAAAATTTTCCAATTTTCCTCCGCGGGTCCGCACCTCAGGCATTGACCGAGGCAAAACATTGACTATTTCCCATCGGACTTGCAGGACATTTTTGATATTTTAACCTTTATGAGGCAAAGAGGAAAAAAGTTTAAGTTGCCTTTGATGGTCCGCTTCCCGCCCCTTATGACTTCTCAAATTTCCACATGTCACCACGACACACCTTGAGGTGGTCCAAAAAAAATTGATACCTTGAATGAGCGTGGGCTCGCCACGTGTCCTACTCCGGAAAAATTTGTTTGAAGGCTTGAATTTTAGCGGAAGGTGCCACTTGTCAAGCTCTGAAGTAGTCTCCTTTAGCTATTGAAAAGTCTAAGTAAAATGCAAAGTGAGGGGGAGTGCCCCACATGTCCTCATGGTGTTTCTTCGAAATGGTGTCCAAGTTGAAGACCCTGAATGAGCGCGGGCTCGCCACATGTCCCTATTCTGCCAAACTGTTTCCATCTGCATAAAGAATTGTCTAAGTATGGGAAAGCAATGGAAGCCTCCACGTGTCCTCCAAGCGCTACTCCAAGGCAAATCCTAAAAGTAGATCTTCAAACGAGTGTCATTCCTCCGCGTGTCCTGGAATTCCCGAAAACCTTTTGAAATTTTTCTAAGTATGGGAAAGCCAGCGGAAGCCTCCAAGTGTCTCTTTCCTGCTAACCCTCCACATGTCCTCCCGGTGCTACTTTATGTTAGGAAATAAGAGATAAAATATGCGGAATAATCCCTTACAGAATCGCAACAGTAGAAACTAATATGCAAAAAATATTACAGATTTCAAATAAAAGTGTAGAATAAATAACACAACATAGAGAGATAAGATTTAACGTGGTTCACGTAATTTGGGCTACATCCACCAAGAATCACTTGCTCATATTTTATTACAAGCCTCCACTCTCTCAATACAATACCCAGATATGTTTGGAGCTATGCTCAACAAACTCTTCAGAATTCACACCCGAATTCAAAAAACACATCTGCAATACATTTGCTTGTCTATGTATCATATGCATAAGACCATATAAATAGACAATTGCTTAAGCAGTTTGATACAAAACCGTGGGTATCAAAACCATGGGCAAAAACTATGGGTATCAAAACCATGGGCAAAAAACCATGGGTATCAAAACAATGGGTATTGAAAAATCATGGGCCCAAAAATAGCCCATAATAGTTACCCATTACCCATGGGTTGATAAACAACCCATGAAAATTTGCTTCAGGGGCTTCGCCCATGAACCCCCCATCGATCGGGGGGGCTTCACCCCTCGAACCCCCCTGACCCAGTCACCGGCGAGCGGGACTGCCGTAAAAATACCTGAGTGTAAAACATAGAAGGTGTACCACATGTTATCACCGAATCACAACACCCTTATTTCCATGAGTGCATATACTTGAAATTACGGTGTGATTGGATAACATGGGTACTATCTCCAAGTTGTGGGACTTGCTACTTGAGATAGACCTCTAGAGAAAGCTGGTTCTTGCTCCTAAACTACCTGCCACAATCTACTCTAATGTAGGGGAAACTAACTATTCTAATCTAAACTTCCAAGGGACCAGGGAGAGAGAATACATGAAATGAAAGCCTACACTAAAGCGGTGATACACCACAAAAGGAGGGGTGTGAGAGTAGTCTCCAGATGCATGAAATACAGAAGCAAAGTGCACACTAGAAGAGGTGATGACAGTTCTCCATAATCTAGCAAAACGCATTCACAACAATATTTCAAACATACACAATGATAATGGATCCCTGCATGAACATAATAATAGACACAATATTCTTATAACTAGGATTGGAGGGGCAAGGAGAATGCAAGAAAACACAGCAGGGGAAGATACATCCACAAACTAATATTTTATTGCTTCATGATATGCACAGTTCAATCTATTACAAGATAAGGGCCTGAATCACCATGCAAGGAGTCCACTACAAGGGCCTGCAACACATTGGCTTCACAAAGTGATTTTGGCAGAGCTTTGCTACAAAAACTACCTCCTCTTACAATGAGCCCAACACTCCAATTTATAGAAAAATGAGAAGGGAAGAGAGAGGAAATCTAAATCTACCCCAACCGCTTCTAGGTTGCATTTAATTCATCTTATTATGGTGGTGGGTGAGAACCCTAGAAAAAGCGGTGAACTGTATTTGCATTAAAGCTGGTTGTTGAAACATCAGTTCTGGCCATTACCACGTGCCAGAGATGTTTCTTTATTTTCTCTCTCCAAACTGAACCAAAATGCAAGATTGACCCCGGAATTGCGTAGAGAATTTTACCAGCTTTCCATTGATATAAAGAACACGAAAATATGAGCTCTGGATCGAAAGTTATGGAGATCTGAAGATTTAGGGCAAAAAAAAGGCCAAAATGGATCGGCGGGAAAATATTTGAATTTTTTCCCGCGCACTGCCACTTGGATGACACGTGTCGGGCTCTGATTCATCTGCGGGTTCATCCTTTGAAAATTCCTTTCAGGCCCTCAAACTTGGACACGTGGCACTATTTTATTGGTTCGGGCCTGAGGAGCACATTTTACCTTGCGCCGAACACTTAGCAAATTTTCAACCTTCTGACACGTGGCACATCCTGATTCATCCGCAGGCCTCCTTGTCTCTTTTCGGCCACTTCACCTTTTCACGTCCCATGCGTACCTTTGGCCCGGCTGTCCCAAACTGCCTGGGACAAATTTCTTCGAACCGCCCGATTTAGGCTTCCTTGTCCCTGCTTGAGGTGAAGACACGTGGCGAGATTCCATTCGTTGACGGCTCCTTCGGCTTTTCGCGTCCCTCGCGTACTTTTGGCCCGGATGTCCCAAACTGAAATTCCTCTGTTTCGGTCGACTCGGCCGGTTCGCGTCCTCCGCGTACTTTTGGCCCAGATGTCCCAAAATGTCTGGGACAAATTTCTTCGAACCGTTCGAAATGGACTGACTTGCGATAAACCGGCCGATCCGCGTCCCGTGCGTACTTTTGTCCCAGCTGTCCTGGATCGCGTGAAACAAGACTTAAGAAAATTTTTCCCTCTTTCAGCCGATTCGGCTTTTTGCGCCCCACGCGTCCCAACGTCCCAACTGTCCCGCGGACCGTCTGGACTAGGACTTAGCCAATTTTCTTCAATTTTTCGGCCCCAAGCTTGGGATTTCTTCTTGGATGGGAGAGTTAGAGAGAAGCTGAGGGGGCCCCAAAAACATGATTTTGGGCCTTGAATCAATTTACTTTCTCGGGATTGAATAATTTGATGCATGTTATCAAAATTACCCTGGGGGGTGAATTTTGGATAACACCACACTCTAACATGAAAATAGGCTCCACAAACATAACACTTTAAAGCCAAAAAAAAAGTTGATTCTCAAACGAGCGTCGTTCCTTCCACATGGACACATTTAAAAAATGAGGCTTTTCATGGAATTTCTGAAGTATTAAGCCGATCCACATCCAACCAAGAGGTGCCATGTTTCCCTGTCGATTGAATGATGCAAATTTGACCGGGAGAAATGCTCGTCAAACTGTAAAACACAAAGAAACACCGATTCGAGTAAGAAAATGAAGTTTTCTTCAAGGACAGAGAACTTAGACTGTTGCAAGGCTCAAACACGATCCTTAGGGACACATCAACTCATTTCTCCTTGAGTACCTAGGGAAAAGACAACAAGAACAAAAAATTCTAATTGTGGAGAATGGAGAAAACATGAAAACGTAAGTTTTGAAGGAACAAAGCACGGGAGAATCAAAATATAGAGCTTTTCCAGAGGAACAAAGGAACCATGAGACAAGTACGGACCCACACATGATCTTCAACCCAAGAGTAGATTAAAATGGCAACAAATACTGGCCAAACACAAAATGGGGAAGGATACAATGACATAGGTCGTGAATCAATAAATCTTCAAGGGCACAAATGGGGTGAGACAATTTTGAGCACCAACAGTGTGGATTCTAGATGAATGTTTGAATACTCATGATAATGGCCTTTGGATGAAACCTTAAGTGGTGATAGCTAATGCTTAGTGTTTGGCCCTTTATTATGATCACATACCTTTATATTTATATGACTCCCTTGTTTAAATTGCATAATTGACCCTAAAAAAGAATGAAAACCAAAAAGATAAGATTCCCAAACGAATAGAAAGGACCTAAAAGATATAAGAAAAGTACAAAGAGGTCAGCGGGGCTCGGAGAGGATGATGGCATCTGGTGCTAGCGTCCTCGCTGGGTGATGAATCCTAGGATGAGAAATACCAAAGTATAAAAATTCTGACTGCGAAAGTAAGAGTGTAAGACCAAAAGTGGTAATAGAAAGCAAAAAATGATGGCCAAAGACATGGTTTAATTAGTACTTTTCTTACTTATGAATCATATGAATAGTATTATTTGATTAGGACTAGATACATACCCAAAGTGTGTGATTTTGTGTCTACATTTTCCTCCACTTTATGTTTTTGAGAGAATGCTCGATAACATAAAGTAGATAAGAGATGCATACTTGATGACCATGTAGATTAGTGAAGAAAATTGTGTCGAGAGACAACAAAGAGCATGGACTGATAAAAGTGTGAAGTGTGGAAACTAAATAATAGGAAGTGAAAATAGTGATAAAGTTGATGACCCTACTATGAGAGCATATGTGTCGATGTCATGATTGTGCATGTTGTTGATGTTGGTTGTTGTGCTGTTTTTTATTTTTATTGATGTTGTTGATGATGTGCTTGATGTTGTGACTGCCGCTTCCCATAAGGAGGAACCTATAAAAGAGAAGAACAAACAAGTAGTCAAATACGCATGAATATGATCAAAATATGTGTAAAATGTATGTGAAATGTGAAAAAGGAACATGTGAACCCGATTCATGATGAAAAAAGAAATAGAAATGATCTTGAAGAATTTGTAGAAGAGCAATGTTTTTGGCAGATCTCACGCCAGTTGTGTTGACTGCAAGTTTTTTGGATGATCTCACACCAAGAACGAAAGAAGTTTAGGGATATAAATTTGGTGTCATCCTTCAACCTTTAACTTCTTCCCTCAATGTAGAAAACCACTATAGATGGTGTGTAAATATTTTATTTGGTTCGAATAGTTATGATCTAATGCGAAATTAGGAAAATGTTGTGTAGTGCATGCATGCCGAGTGCTAAGGACTATGTGCCTTGCAGAAGCCATTGTGTGAAGTACTAAGAAATTTTTTGTAACTTCCCCCTAGTCACAGGTGTGCATGAAGGGTCAAGGGCACCCATGCACTATTTTCCTAGTCTGGGCACTGGTGTCTATGTTGTGATGATGACCCAAGTCAGATTTTGAGCCCTGTTTGAGATTGAAAATTTTGTTGTACCAATATCATGTTGTGATGAACTATGTCTATAGAATTTTGTATGGGGTGACTGATTCACCCAATAGATTCCCCTCTTGTTTAGGGTGCATGCAACGTTGCTGAGAATTATGCAGCCCAAAGGAGGACTGATCATTGTGCTAAGACTTATGCCCTGCAAGGGGGAGGGAGTGTGCTTTGTAGAAATAAAGGCACAACCAAACAAAGTGGTTGGGAAATAAGTGTTAGTGCATGTAAAGATAAACACACATGTAAAAGACAATATGTAAGCTAAGAAAATAATGGGTAAGCTAAGACATAAGAAGACAATTTCGACCATGAAAAAAGGGCTTAAAACATGGGACTTCACTCATGATGTTGCAAGAAAATTGAGGCTGAAATGGCCAAAAGAAAATAGTGTGCACACAAGAAAAAGGGAAAATTCCACAAATAATGACATACATTAGAAGACAAGAGAAAATAGTGTTAAGCAATGTAATAGAAAACCATGGAATCAAGTAGTCCTACATAACAAATGTTACGCATGAAGCACCCATTAGCATGTTAGAAATATGAAAGTATGTAAAAGCGTGTATAATTTGATAAAGTAATGTGCTAGGAAAAATAAACAATAGCACCTATAGTGTGTACGAAAGTGGATGCCTGCAGGAGTTGTTGTGGGACTAGTAATGGGTACTATACCAAACATCCATGTTGCATGTAGGGATATGCGTAAATCCTGTGATCACAACTAGAAGGAAAGTGAATGCGCATGTGTGTATGATAAAGATAAGGACATACAAGACATATTTCTAGCATGTGTAATAAAGTGTACATGTAAAATCATAATTAATCAAGAGTAAATGTGACCAAGATATGCAATATCCTATGGATGAAATGGAATGGAATAAAAATTTAATGATAGGATCCGCATGCACCTTGATTGGATTTGTATGTATGAGATGTGGTTCATTTATATATGTCCCCTCAATAGTCACGAATGAACCTTACAACAAGAGTGTGTAATCGGGAAATGGTTTGAATTGTGTACTAGAAAGATGTGATCGTGAAAGCATGGATCATAGAGAGTGTGTAAGTGGGTGAGTGAGTGAGGTGAGGTTTATTTTAGATTGAAACCCTCAGCAGTCGAGTATGAATTACAGAACTAGAGTGCTTCATAGGGAAATGAATGTAGCATGTAGCTATAAATGTAAGAAATATGTATCATTAATGTGTAGACTAAGTAGTTTGCATAGTATGTGCTAGATGTTGTGAGAAATATATGTGAAAACTTGTTATGTGTAAAATATATAATGTTTAGTGTGTAGTATGTAGTGTGTGAGTTTCACGTGTATAGTATGCCCTCAACAGTAAAGTGTGATCCAAATCATGTGAGTGCGCCATCAGGTAATGAAGACACCAAGAGTGTATCAAAGTGAGTATGATGTGTGTGAGAGATGAGATGTGAGATATAGAAGTGGTATAACAAAGGTATGAGACATTTGATAGTGCTAGAAAGGGGTGAAAGTAAGCATGGTTCCCCCCAAGTGTATGAGTATGGACAAGGTCATGTAATACCATTTAGGAGGTCATCGTTATCATGGTTGAAGTCAAATGGAGAAGCGTTAGAGACTTGATAATAAGTTGTATCAGGTTGAATAATAAGTTGTACATGCCCACTGTGTATTATTCATCAATGAAAGGGGGTAGTGGAAAAACATGTACATACCAACGTGTAAGATTTTTTTAATAGCCGAGAAAGGAATCGTTGCAAATGAAAAAATAGTTGAAAGGCATAGGAAATGACATGTCAATATGATCATGATCTAAGGTACCCCCAATATAGTCAAGACAAAATTGTTTAAGTGTAAGCAAAGAAGTACGAGGATATCATGCAAGAAATATTGTTAGATGAAAGACATGAAGCCCATAAGTAGTATAGTAATGTGGATGAATCCATTATAAATACGAGGATTATGAGTTGGAGGAAATATATTGTCTACTGAAAATTGTATCCGAGTAAAGCCATCATGCGTACATATAGTATCAAATAAATTAGGATTATGTGGAATGTGTTCCCAATAATATCCATTCATGAAGAGTGTGGATGTGAAAGGAGATCGTGCTAATGATGGTTGCTCATGAGAAGATGATGTAGATAGAGTGACATCTAATGTTTGGACAGGCCCCCGATAAAGTACCATATCATTTATATGAAGGGAAATGATGTGGATGTGATAGTGTCTAACATGCAAATAGAACCTTCAAGAGGTGGAAAGTGAGTTGGAGAATCCATGTGTTGTGGATCATTAGTAGTAATTTATGTTGGTGTAGGGAGTGTAATGGTTGAATTGTGGTTACAGTATTTGAATGGTTCACTTTCACTGAGAATTGTATATTATATACCCTCATATAAGAATTTAACACATCAATGCACTGTAGAAGGTATTTCTTGCATGACATGAAGCCATGGAATACTGTTGTTGGGGTTAATCACACAAGTTGTACAGATATATATTAGATCTAAGCATACAAGCAATAAATATAGAAATAAACCAAAAGAACAATACACAAGATATAACGTGGTTCACCCAGTGTGGGCTATGTCCACCAAGAAACAACCAATATATTATTCAAAGCTTTACAAAGGATATACAATGAAGATCTTGCAATCTTCCACATCTCTCCCAAATGTACAGTACTTTCTTCCTCACAAGCTTCACTTTTTCTCTTTCTAAGAATTCCTTCTTACAATTCTTCTAATTATCCATTTTAACCCTAGATTTATAGCTTATATAAGAATATACAAACTTAGGGAACTTTAGCTATGTAATTACAGCCATTATATCACCTTTTAATCAAAGCTTAGATCTAATTCCCATGACTTAAATAAAAACATTATCACACACAAGTAACTAATGTCAGTTACCCTAACTGATACTAGTTCCTACTTTCTTGACCGATGTCAGTCCCCAGGTGACCGAAGATGGTTACCCAACTAACGTCGGTTACTGTGTATTCAATATAAGTTAATAAAGCATGTTATTTGTGAAGCAATTGAGCTCCAAAACTCAACAATCTCCCACTTGGAGATAAATTTCTACACTCTACCGTATAACTCCATCCTTGGATCCTTTCCTTGGCCTATTTCTTCCTCTTCAAGTCTCAAACTACGAAGACCAATAGAAGTGGAGTGTAGCTCCAACTTCTCCTTTTCCAATGAATTTGTTAGCATATCCGCAGGGTTCTTATTTCGTATGAATTTTATCCAATTTCAGTTGCCCATCCTCCAACACTTGTCATATGAAGTGATATCTCAACTAAATATGTTTCATTCTTGAATGAAATGCTGAGTTATTTTCCAGATGAATCACACTTTGACTATCATTGTACAATCTTTAATCCTCTTTCTCCTTTCCCAACTCTTCCATGAACCTGATCATCTATATCATCTCTTTGCTAGCCTCTGTAGTTGCAACATATTCTACCTCTGTAGTAGACAAGGCCACAACCTTCTGCAATCTCAAAATCTAGCTAACTTCCATCCCACCTACTGTGAATACATATCCAGTGGTGTTTCTCCTACCATCCAAATAAACAACCATATCTGAATCAACATAGCCATCATAAAGAAGTTTTTGACCCTCCATAGCATAATTGCATGATAGATGTCCCTCTCAAATACCTAAGAATCCATTGGACTACTTTCCAATGCTCTTTATCGGGATTGACCATAAATTTGGTCACAACTCCCACTACCTGTGTAATGTCTGGTCTTGTACAAACCATAACATACATAAGACTTCCAATTACTGAAGCATATGAAACTTGTTCCATGTACTCGAACTCTTCATGTGATGTGGGACACTTATCTTTGCTCGATTTAAAGTGTCCAGCCATAGGTGTACTTACAGGTTTTTAATTCTGCATATTAAACCTTTCCAACACCTTATTGATATAATGTTCTTGAGACAAATACAATTTCCTGTTCTTCATGTCTCTAAGAATTTGCATGCCAAGAATTTTCTTTGCAACTCCCAAATCCTTCATTGCAAATGTATGAGCTAAATTTTCTTTAAGCTCAACAATGTCCTGCATACTAGATCTTGCAATAAGCATATCATCCACATACAGTAACAAAATAATATAGTAGCTTCCATTTTCAAGTTTCTTGAAATAAATACAATGGTCAGATTCACATCTCATATAACCATGCTCATGCATAAAACTATCAAACCTCATATATCATTGCCTTGGGGCTTTCTTGAGCCCATACAAGCTCTTTTTCAACCTGCACAAAAGTTTCTCCTTACCCTTGACTTCATAACCAAGTGGCCGTTGCATATATATATCTCTTCCTCCAAATCACCGTGAAGGAAAGTCATCTTAACATCAAGTTTCTCTAAATGCAAATATTCTACTACAACTAAACTCAATACAGTACATATGGAAGTCATTTTTACTACAGGAGAAAATATCTCACCAAAATCAATACTTGATTTCTATGTAAATCCTTTTACCACAAGCCTTTCCTTGTATCTTTTATGTCCACCCTCTTCTTCTTTGATCCTGTAAACCCATTTTTTCTGCAATGTTATTTTACTTGCTAGAAACTTAACCAAATCCCATCTCTGGTTTTGTTCCAAGGATTCCATCTCCTCATCCATGCCATGCTCCCACTACTTGTGGGTTTCATCCTGCATTCCTTCTTCAAAACTTTCTAGTTCACCACTATCAGTCAATAATAAATAAGATAAGGAAGGTGTAAATATTTCTAGAGGTCTACTTACCCTTTGTGACCTTCTAACTGAGATCTGGGGTGTCGGAGGCTCAATCTATATGTCTTGTACATTTGTATCCACCTCTGACAGTGAATGATGTCAATCACCTCTGTAGGTGACATCGGTTTGGTAACTGACGCTGATTATGATCTTCTGTATATGAATTTAGTCCCAGACAACCGATGTTAGTTTTGTTCAACCAATACCGGTTCAGGATGACTAACACCGGTACCTGTAGATGTCTTTTCTAAATATGAGAATGAGTTTTCTTCCACAAAATTTCCAACTAGTTCGTCTTTGGGTACCAAAACTTGATCCTTGTACATTCTCTTTTCATTCCATTCAATGTCACGACTCCTAACAATCTTATAATCTTCTAAATCCAAAAATGGAATCTGAAATCACTAGAGCCATAACCAATAAAAGTACATCTCTTGGATTTAGCATCCAACTTCTTTCTATTTTCTTTATCAACATGCACAAAATCTTCTCAACCAAATAATCTAAGAAAAGAAAGATCTACCTCTTTTCCAGTCCAAGCTTCTTCTGGTATTCCACCATCCAGTGCACTTGAAGGCCCATAGTTAATTAAATAAACCATCATGTCTACTGCTTCTACCCAAAAATACAAGGGTAATCCAACATGTATCCTCATGCTTCTTACATGTTCCATGATTGTCCTATTCATTCTTTCAGCAACACCATTCTCCTGTGGTGTTCTAGGAACTATTCTTTCTCTGTGTATTCCATTCACTGAACAATAATCATTGAAAGCCTTGTTGTAAGTACTCACCACCATTGTCAAATCTAAGGAATTTTAACTTTGAATTTGATTCATTTTCCACAAGGGATTTCCATATTTTAAAAGTCTCAAAAACATCAAATTTATGTTTAATACAATAAACCCATACCTTTCTTGTGGCATCATCAATGAAAGTCACATAATATTGGGATCCTCCATGAGAAGCTACCTGGGATGGTCCCCACACATCTAAGTGCACAAGATCTAATTTTTTCTCCTTCTTTGTTCACACAACTTTGATAAATCTCACTCTTTTTCTTTCTAAACATATAATGCTCACTGAAATCAAGATCTACATGTTTCAAATCTATGATAACTTACCCTTACCCTTTAAGATCTGCATTCTTTTTTCACTCATATGGCCTAGCCTATTATGCCACATGCTTGCATATGAATCTAAAGTAGATAACACAGAAAAAGGAATCAGTAATACAGGTATACAAATAAAATGTTCCTACCTTCTTTCCTCTTGCTACAACAAGATATCCCTTGGTAATCTTCCAAGAGTTGACTATGAATGTAACCATCACAACCAGATTCACCTAGTTGTCCTGTAGAAATTAGATTTCTCCTGAGGCTTGGCACATGTCTCACATATTTCAATATCCATGTATTTCCATTCTACAATTTTAGATGAACTTATCCTTTACCAATAATATTGCATGGTTCATCATCTCCTAAATAAACATGCCCAAAATTACCCTAGACATAATTTTTTAAATAACCCTTATTAGGGGTAGCATGGAAAGAAGCTCTTGAATCTAAAACCCATGATTCAATTTTATTATCTAAGGAGAGAATAAGGGCATCTTGCATTACCTCATAAGATGCAACATTTTCCTCTTTACCTTTCTCTGGTACATTCTCTTTGTTTTCCTTGAACCAACAATCCTTCTTTGCATGTCCTTTCTTTCCACAATTCCAGCATAGGTTATTCCTTTACCTTTGGATTTAGATCTTCATTCTTAGACTTTGATTTCCCATTATTCTTACACTTGGATCTCTCCTTCTACCTTCCTCTGCTTTCTACATTCAAAGCATTACCAGATGATAATTCTCCTGTACTTTTCCTATGTATTTATTCATTTAGGATTATACTAACCACATCATCAAAATTTAAAATATTAGTAGCAGATTATGTATTACTAACAACCATTACCAAGTTATCCCAACTATCTGTAAAAGAGCATAAGAATAAAAGTGCTTTCACTTCATCATCAAATGGAATATTAACTGATTTTAATTGATTTACAATAGAATGGAAATCATTCAAATGACTTGATGTAGATTCACCTTCTTGCATCTTTGAATTAAATAATTTCTTCATCAAATAAAATTTATTTGAAGCACTAGGTTTTTCATATAAATTAGCTAAATATTTCATCAAATCTACTGTGGTTGTTACTTCAGTAATATTCAAAGTCACAGATGCTTTAGGCTCAATCTTATAGATCCCAAAGCCTTTCTATCAAGAATTTTCCATTCTTCATCAATCATCTTTGTAGGTCTTGCCTTCTCATCCAACGATAAGTATAGATCTTTCCTGATGCAGATAATATTCCACCTACATCTTCCACAATTGATAATTATGGCTATCAAATTTCCCAACTCTGTATTTTCCATCTTCTGGCATTTCTTGTAGCTCCCACTCAATTAAAAATCCCTCTGTGAGTAAATTTGTCAACACACAAAACCCTCAAACAAAAAATCTGATACATGTTGTTGGGGTTAATCACACCTAGTTGTATAGATATATATCATATCATATCTAAGCATACAAACAATAAATACCCCCTGGAAATAAACCAGAAGAAATAATACACAAGATATAACGTAGTTCACCCAGTGTGGGCTACATCCACCAAGAAACAACCAATATATTATTAAAATATTTACAGAGGATATACAATGAAGATCTTTAATCTTCCACACCTCACAAGATGTAAAGTAATTTTCTTCCTCACAAGCTTCTCTTTTTCTCTTTCCAAGAATTTTCTTACAATTATTCTAATTCTAGCATTCTAACCCTATATTTCTAGCTTATATAAGCATATACATACTTAGGAACTTTAGCTATGCAATTACAACCATTAGATCACCTTTTAATCAAAGGTTAGATCTAATCTCTCGTGACTTAAATAAAAGCAATCACGCACTAGGTAACCAATGTCAGTTACCTCTAACTCGATACTAGTTCCTACTTGCTTGACCGATACTCTTCCCCAGGTGACTATTCGACGGTCACTCAACCGATGTCAGTTACTGTGTATTCCAGCAAGTTCATAAAGCATGTGATTCAATGCTTCAAGCAATTCATATGCTTTTCATCAAAAAACTATCCATCTGGTTCAAAGTGATCGGATTCATTCATCATGTGCCTACGTTCTTTTCATCATTCTGCACCCTACTCTACTTTCAAGTTGTCATCAAAGTATTCTGCATTTACACACTTACTTACTCAACTTCACTACTTCATTCACTATCTTCTCAAATATATTTAGAAAATATTCTCAACTTAGACCCTCTGTATTCTTACTTATTCAATCAGCCTTTGTGTTCTTAATGCATTAACTATCATTGACTATCAGTGCCCTACATGTTATATATATATATATATATATATATATATATATATATATATATATATATATATATATATATATATATATATATATATCATGCAAAATAGCCATATATGATCATTTCAAGGGATTTGTGATCTTAGTCCTTATGTTGTCCAAAGCTAATCAATCTATTTCAAAATCTCAAGTAAGAAGCACTGCATATACTCCTACAATTTAACTCACATTATATTTCATTCTTCAAGCTCACCTTAAGTTTTTATCTTATGTATTATATGCTCAAAGGTATAAAAACATGTATTCACATGTTTAGTTCTTTATTATCCATTATTCATTCCTCACTATAGCTAACTTTTCATCTTTGTAGGTTCTTTTACTTCATATTATCTAATTTCTTCAACTATTTGCATGTATCTCATTACACTTCTTACTGCAATCTACCTTAGACCTATGCACACCCACTTTTTTTACTTCATTTCACTTCTATATTATGATTCGTAATTGACTCTTAATATTCTTAGTGGTCCTCGTCAACCATTTCTCATTCGCTTAACATTTTTCTTTTTCACATATCATTCTTTTGTTAATACATTTTCACACTTCTTGTCTTACACAAGCTCGTCTTACCAAAAGACACAACTGTTCACTTCAACTTCCCTGAAATTTTCTAGTAAAATATGGTTTTCCCTTTCACCTTCTTATTCTAACTTCATATAATCAATACATGAGATTTAAAGTGACAAAAAACCTGTAGACTTCTCCTTGAACCTACTTTCTTTGATTTTACATCACTTGAGACCCTTCAAGTGCATTGGAAGACCAACCAACCAATGTGTCTTAAAAAAAACACCATTGTCATGAAATTTATCATTTCTAAAAAGCATTAATCTCACAAAGAATTCTTGTTCCCATTATGATCTTCTAGAAGCTTTGAATGTAATTTTTGGAGTTCACACACAGAGAATTTCACAATTTTTTAACCATATCCTTTCTGCACAAGCTTGGGAATGAACTGATGAAGTTGTTGTCAAAAAAATTATACTTTTCAACATGAAATATAGATGATATTTGAAGTATTAAGACATTTATAGGCTTATTGAGGAATTTCATAAGGTCTTATAATGAATCAAAAAAATATTTGTGATAAAATTTAAAATACTGACCCTGCACATTGTTTTCAATGGAAACCTTGTCACATTGTCATTAAATTCTCAGTTGCTACTATATGAAATCAAAAAATTATTTTTACAATAGGATTTTAACTCATCCATAGATAAATCTCAAAGAATCAAGAATTTTCACCACCTATTTTATGAAATTAATGAAATTTGACATGAAGTATCAAAACTGACCCCTCTACATGATCCATGAGTTTATTTTTCACAAATTTTATTTTAAATCTCATCCCTATCTCATTTTCATTAGTTTACATTTAAGTCCTCAAGTGCAAATTGGTGAATTTTTGAAATATACATTCAGGAAATAAACAAATCCTTGTTATTTCTCAAAAATTACCTATGAAACATTCCTAAGATTATCCCATACTTATATGATCTTTTCATGACCTATACAAACCTTTCACACCTCATTAGGCTCTTGAAATAGGCTTAAATGAGCTAGTTTCAACTGAGACCTCCACCAAATGATCTGACACTCACTGTAAGAGCTCTTGTCCATGATAACATCATCATATATTACTTGAAAAATATATAATACAAGAATACCAACCATGTCCATGATTCCACTGGATTTATGCCTCACTGCTTGCAACACATTGAAACCATCTTGAACTCTCTCTGTGAGCTTCAATAATCATTAGAAGTCATTACCAATCAACCTTCATGTCTCTTATAGAGCCTCACATCACCACTCACTAATTTTCCATCAATTCCACTTGACATCAATGAAAACACTAGTGACCAGGGTTCAACAATAGGGAGACACAAAAGTCTTGAGTCAACCAATAACACTAACTATTGGGCATTCTCTAGTAGACTCCCATGGAAAGACAAGGACGCATATGATATTCTAAAATAATTACTTGTAATGTTTTGGAATGAGAACACAAGGGTGTCACTGAATAGAAGAGATACAATAAAAATAATAATAGGTTCTCGTAATTGTGAATCATGTGCAAAACATTTCTTGGATATGACTAAAACACAATTTTTCTCTAAGTTTAAGAATGAAAATCTGAAAATTAACATTAGCCAAATATTTTTTGAAATGAAAAAACCCTTTTATGAGAAAATCAGTCACTCATGAACCACTTGTTGTTGCAGGCATCATGTTGAATTTTCAATGCATTATGATGTTTTTTGTCAAGAACATCAAGTTTTGCATACTAACATCATGTTGGAGGAGTGTTTATTAAATGTCACACAAAATTTGCAAGTGAATTTATTCCTAATATATTTTTTAAAATATCAAATGGAAAATGTTTTATAACAAAGCATGTTTGGATGGAACGTGCAACGTATGTGGTGGCTTGCCAAAATTGAAAAGTTGTATCTATGAGGAGAGTACACATTTGATAGAAAAATAATTAGTTGGTTTTTGTAAATATAAATATGTGTCATATCTATTAAAAGATGGAAAATAATCTAAGAGGTGTGAGCTTGTTATAGAACAATTACATCTATCAAAATATATGGTCAAATTTAGAGAGAAAATTGTTTATGAGTAAGAAAGGTACACACATAGATCTCAATGGTTAGATGAACAATTCAAGTTAAGAAAGGACACATTCCCACTTGGTACTATTGTTTCAATAATTAAATTCACAGAGAATTAATCATTGCAGCCACAAATGGAGGTTCAGTCACAATACTATAACTCAGTGAAAGTTACTATTTTTGTGTATATAAAATTCATGCATTCTCCGGAAATCGCTGAGAAAGATCAAAAAATATTAAGAGAGTATTATTTCTACATCAGTGATAATCAAACATAGTCCTATAGAATATGTGCAACAGTATTTCCAATTTTTTTATGCAATCTTGAATGAGAGGAACATTTTTTTCAATCAACATTACCTTTGGTCAAACAACTACAAATCACAATTAAAGAATGCACGGACATTTTATTGGCTAAGCATAATGCACATAGAAATAGGCGTACAACATATCTAGATTTTTTTTTAAGGTGGGACATGGGAAAATAAAGCATGATGGTACAGGAGCATGTGTGAAAATAGCCCTTGCAAGAGAAGAATTAAAGTTCAAAGATGGTGTTAAATTTACAAGTGCAGAAAGCATTTTTGATTGGTGTATCGAGAACATGGGCCACGAATCTCAAGAGATTTCAATGGTTCCTAGATATTTTTGGTTAATAGAAGAATAACATTTGGAAAGCTATGAAGATTGTATGGTAGTTACAGGATCAAGTTATATACACTCATTATGTAGTTCAAATACAAGTTCCTGCAATATTCATACTAGGTGTGGGGCATGTTTTTGTATATCATGCATTGATCTTGTGTGGAATGAATGTGAGTTACAACAGTGTGTGGATGAAGTTAATTGTAGACCTCTAATTCCACTTGACACATCAATTTCCACAAGTATTACAACTTACAGTGTCTTCAGATCACATGACAACATCACCTGACTTTGACCAAGTCTCTAATTTAGTGCAACAAGTACATATGTATGTCATGTTATAAATTTATAAATTATTAAATGATCAACTCTTAATGTATTTTAAATTTGACTTGAGTTTTACTTTTTGATGTAGGGCACATTTTTGTATTTATTGCAAAAGAATTTAACAAAGAGGGAATAGACTACTTCTTGTCTCGGTGTGTAGAGGGGAAAATTTTTGACTTCCACAGTCATTGATGTTGAAGACCTTGAGTATCCCATTGGGTCAGTGGTAGTCACTGAAACTTGGCTTTGACGATATCCTATCAAAAAATCAAATACTTGGTTTTTTGAAAAATATGAAATACATAGAAAGATACTTCAATAATCACATTTGGTTCTTGCAACAAATATTCAATTGATCAAATATCGAGGTAGGCCATCAAACAAAATTTTTTTGAAAGGTTTTTTAATCAGATCATGAAGTAATTTTTGCTACTGTCAAGAGTAGAGTTGATCCTTGTGGTTCATTGGATTAAATTTCCAAAAGGTATGTTCACTTAAGATTAGATATACATCTACATGAATTTAATTTTAATATTTACTTTAATGGTTTTGATTAAATTTTGTAGGTTTTAAAATTCTATTTAATTTCTTACTAACATGTTTATGTAGGTTAGTGGTGCCAAAAAATCTTCCACCTTCATATGGTTGGCACTTTCAGTAGAGAATTTATTATTCTCGAAGCCAAGTGAAACTAAGAGAAATTAAATATTAGAAAGGAACAACAAAAACAAATCCTCATTTCACCACCTATATTGTAAAAATATCTTATTAAAAATCTCATTTCACCACCTCTATTGTATGAACCACCTATATTATTCAGGAGATTGGTAATGGGCAACCTTACATTGACTCAGACTGCAGTATTTCATGTGTTTGCAAACAATAGGACAACGAGAGAACCGAATGGAGATGGAAAAAACCGTGAGAGGATTTCGTAGAGGGCCTCAACATGGAGGTCTTGGATATGACAAGACATCTCTAGGTGCCACGGAGTCCGAGCTATCACCCGTCAAAGATATATCGTGTTTTGGCCTCAGGGATCTTACGTGACTATGCCAAGACGAGGTAGCCCGAAAGCACAGGGAAAGTAGGGAGCCAAAAAAAATCCTCCACTAGCATTGGCCTAGCCACCCCGATGTTTTGGCGTAGTTGGTTCGGTCCCACAAGCTTCCATTTACAAATTATAGCGTCTGGAATCCCTACGCTGACTCATATTGCAGTATTTCACGTATTTTCAAACAATAGGACAACAAGAGAACCGAATGGAGATGGAGAAAACCAAAAGAATATTTCGTATAGGGCCCCAACATAGAGGTATTAGATTTGACGAGACGTCTCTAGGTGCCACGAAGTCTGAAAAATCACCCGTTGAAGATATAACGTGTTTTGACCTCATGGCTCTTAAGGGACTGTGCCTAGATGAGGTAGCCCGAAAGCACGGGCAGCGTAGGGAACCAAAACAAATCCTCCACTAGCATTCACCAAGCCGTACAGACGTGTTGGTCCTAATGGTTTGGTCCCATAAGCTACCATTTGTAAAATATATCATCTAATAGCCTTACACTGACTCAGACTACACTATTTCGTACGTTTGTAAAAAATAGGACAACAAGAGAACTAAATGGATATGGATAAAACCATGATAGGATTTTGGAGAGGGCCCCAACATGGAGGTCTCGGATCTGAAGAGACATCTCTAGGTGCCACAGAGTCTGAGAAATCACCTGTTGAAGATGTAGTGTGTTTTGGCCTCAGGGCTCTTAAGAGACTACGCTCAGACGAGGTACCCTAAAAGCACGGGGAGCATATGGAACTAAAAAAAAGACTCCACTAGCATTCACCTGGCCACCCCAATGTGTTGGCATAGTTGGTACACTAACTCAGACTTCCATTTGCAAACTATAGCGTCTGGCGATTGTACACTGACTCAGACTGCAGTATTTCACGTGTTTGAAAACAATAGGACAACAAGAGAACCAAATGGATATGGAGAAAACCGCAAGATTATTTCATAGAGGTCCCCAACATGAAGGTCTCGAATCTATCGTGACATCTCTAGGTGCCACATAGTCTAAGAAATCACCTGTCGAATATATATCATGTTTTGGCCTTAGGGCTCTTAAGGGACTACTCCTGGATGAGGTAGCCCGAAATCACAGGCAGCGTAGGGAACCAAAACAAAGATTCCACTAGAATTCACCATGCTATCCATACATGTTTTCCTAGATGGTTTGGTCCCACAAGCTACCCTTTGCAAAATACATCATCTAACAGCCTTACACTGACTCAGACTACACTATTTTGTGCGTTTGCAAACAATAGGACAATGAGATAACTATGATAGGATTTCATAGAGGGCCCCGACATGGATATCTCATATCTAACGAGACATCTCTAGGTGCCACAGAGTCTGAGAAATCACCTGTCAAAGATATAACATGTTTGGGCCTCAGGGCTCTTAAGGGACTACGCCCGGATGAGGTAGCCTGAAAGCACAGGGAATGTAGGGAACCAAATGAAGACTCCATTAGTGTTCACCAAGAAATTTATACATGCAAGCCCATACGGTTTGGTCCCACGAGCTACCATTTCCAAAATATAGCATCTGACAACCTTACACAAACTTAGACTGCACTATTTCACACGTTTGCAAACAATAGGAAAACGAGAGAACTAGATGGATATGGATAAAAATACATCATATTGTTTGCAAATGCGTGAAATATTACATTTTGAGTCAATTATATGGATGCCAGATGTTATATTTTGTAAACATAAGCTCATGAGACTGAACCAACTATGCCAACACATCAGGGTGGCCAGGTGAATGCTAGTGTAGGCTTTGTTTTGGTTCCCTATGATACCCGTGCTTTTGGGCTACCTCGTTTGGGTGTATTCCCTTAAGAACCTTGAGGCCAAAACACACTATATATTCAACAGACGATTTCTCATACTCCATGGCACCTAGAGACGTATTGTTAGATCTGAGACATCCATGTTGAAGCCCACTATGAAATCCTCTCCCGATTTTTTCCATCTCCATTTGGTTCTCTTGTTGTCCTATTGTTTGCAAACACGTGAAATATTGCAGTCTGAGTCAGTGTAGGGCTCCCAGATGTTGTAGTTTGAAAACGGAAGCTCATGGGACTGAATCGACTATGCCAACACATCAGGGTGGCTAGGTGACTACCAGTGGAGGATTTGTTTTGGTTTTCTATGCTACATGTGCTTTCGGGATACCTTGTCCAGGCGTAGTCCCTAAAGAGCCCTAAGACCAAAAAATGCTATATCTTCGACGGGTGAATTCTCAAACTCCGTGGCACCTAGAGATGTCTCGTATGATCCAAGACCTCCACATCAATGCCCTCTATAAAATCCTATCGTGTTTTTATCCATCTCCATTTGATTCTCTCGTTATCATATTATTTGTAAACGTGTGAAATAGTGTAGTGTGAGTCAGTGTAAGGCTGTGAGATGTTGTATTTTGCAAATGGTAGCTTGTGGGACCAAACCAACTATGCCAACACGTCAGGGTGGCTAGGTGAATGCTATTAGAGGCTTTGTTTTTCTTTCCTACACTCCTCGTGCTTTTGGGATACCTCGTTCGGGCGTAGTCTCTTAAGAGCCCTGAGACCAAAACATGTTATATCTTCGACATGTGATTTCTTGGACTCTGTGGCACTTAAAGATGTCTCATGAAATCCAAAACCTCCATGTTAAATCCCTCTAAGAAATTCTCTCCCTGTTTTCTCCATCTCCATTCAGTTCTCTCGCTGTCCTATTATTTGTAAACTCGTGAAATACTGCAGTCTGAGTCTGTGTAGGTCTCCCAGATGTTGTAGTTTGCAAATGAAAGCTCATGGGACCAAACCAACTATGCCAACACGTCCAGGTGGCCAGGTAAACGCTAGTGGAGACTTTATTTTGCTTCCCTATGCTACTCGTGTTTTCAGGCTACCTTGTCTGGGCATAGTCCCTTAAGATCCCTGAATGACTAGATTGGATTAAGAATGAATTTGATAGGGGTATGTCTAAGAACACACAGGAGTTATCAATCACCTAGTAAATATTTCTTGTTTAGTTTTGGATAGGAGTCAGCTGGCCTATGGTTTAGTGACCTTCCATTCATTGATGATTTATGCTATGATAAACCCATGGATGCTTTCAAAAGTGCCTTCAAAAGGATAGGGGTAGTCATCAAGCCTAGTGAAGGGTGTGATGCGATTTCCAAATAACTTGAAATGCCTACAGATTTAAATGTAATAACATGAATAGGACAGGATTAAACAATCAAGAATCATTGAGTGTCTGAATTAGAATGTCATTACATCCGGAAACATTCTCAAGCATTGGAGTAATGTATATGGAGAGACATTCTCAAAATATCAACATATGAAAGGCATCAAATTGTGACGACTCTCGGGTGTTTTAACAGGGGAGAAGACTAAGAAGCATAGAAGAATGTAGTAAGTGCATGATAAGATAGGAACTAGTACAAAGATACCATGAACAAGAAGAAGTGCAAGTAAGATAAATACACATGTACACATTGATAAATTTAATGAATAATTACTCAAATTAGGTGACTCTTTATATACATACATTATATAAATATTGATTTCCAAAGTTTGATGCATATTATACATTGAAAATTTTAGTACATGTACATCACCAATAAATGAAAAAATAATCCATAATGTCTTAAATATTGTCAAGTGCACATCATATTAGTTTCATGTGAAAATAATCTCAGAAATGTAAGGTCTCATACAAAACTATCAAGTTCCAAATAGTATTTTAATGTGTATAATAAATACAAAAATGCCCAAATAAGTCATATACCATCAAGTTCAAATGCCATATAGGCGTACATTCAATGCCATGCACATAGGCATACAAAAACAATGTCATGTAAGACATATATATTTCCTACTCATCAAAATATATCCCTCTCTTGGCCTTGTTTGAAAAAGGCCCTCCCTTAGAAAAAGATGGAGATCTATGAGATGAATTTGGATCGTCTAAGCCCATGCTTTGAGTCCTCTTCCGCTGAACACTCGCTTGTAGATGAGCCTGTAAATGCAAACAATGTTTTTTGTCAAAACTTAATTTATATATGTTTTCAACATTTATTTAAGACCATGCTAGAATGAAAGTATTTACATAAATACACAAGCTTACTGCAAGTGGTTGATCACACCGAATTTTCATCTCACACTTAGATGAGTCATCGGGAGCTCTTGCAGTACGAACGGGGGTACAAAGACGATGAGATGGAGAAGTCATTTCCCTCGAAGTCAAAATGAAGGGGGTTTAAGTTCCCTACATACACATAAGATCAGAAAATCTAACATCAGAATTAATGAAAATAGAACTATGTACATGTATGTACATAATGAAAATATTTTAACTAATTTTATTAATATAGAACTATTGTTTTTACCCCACCGCGCCTGTGAATCAAATGAATAGGGATGCTACCTATTGCAGGTAACTCCTACATATACACAATGAAGGAAACTACTAACATAATTTAATAATTCTAAAATGAAAGAAATTACTAACATGTAATTTAACATAATATGAATTACACGAGAAATTTAACAAAATTTACGTGTTGTTTGAATACCTCAGTGAGTTGTTGCGCAGATGAAATTGCGATGGCAACACCTTTATCTACTTGTCGCAGAGATGGTGGGGTGTCTAGTGAAGTCAACATCTTTATCAAACATGTATATCATGTGAGTTAGATGGACATAAAAGAACATACATATATTTGACTTCAAAACTTATATATATATATATATATATATATATATATACGCATGTATGTGAAACTTCTACATAATTAACATTCTAAATTACCTCTGTGAATGTATGTGTACGCAAGGTGCTTGCCACATGTGGTCGGGATGAAGATGCACCTCCCATGCACTATAATATCAATGCATATACATGTACAAATACAATTATTTCAAAAATTTAACATATATAAGTAAATCAAGTACTCCAAAATTTTTGTAACACACATAACAAAACATAACAAATTTACCTACAAAGGTGACACTGATGAATGTAATCTAAATGTATCACTCAAATGGACATCTGACATAGTGACATTATCGTGTGCACCCCTAGCACCAAGTGCACCAAAATCAGTACGCATGAAATTATCATCCTCCTCGGGCCCCAAAAATATGCTACCAAATGACGAGGAAAAGATGTGGCCTCATGCTAGAAATCCCTAAGGGAATACTCTATGTACCTCGGTTGAGCATCTGGCTCAGAAATCTCCCTCGTATGTCGAACAAGGGTCACATATAGCCCCCTAAAGCGCGTGGAGTGTATCAATCTCTAATGTCTACTTAACTACTTGAGGGACAATCTCAGGGTGAGGGGGGCTTCTATGCGGGGGAATCTACCCTGCTGAATAGGTGCACATTGTGCACCTAGTCAATCCTGTGTAGGATCCTTTTCCTCGGCCATGGAAATCTTGGAAATCAAAATAATTTGGGATCTCGTTGAGGATAAACTCACAATAGAGTTTCCTCATAAAGTATAGTGGCACCTCGTTGTTATTACAAGGTGGGAAATCAAACACCATCCACCCTTTAGTCCCAAAAAATTATTTTTAATGAAATTATTATTGCACTAATTGGATGGGAAATTGTTTACATGACAACGGAACAGGAAAATTAGTGCGTGGGTCTGTGAATAAGGCGCATATGAGATATTTTGAATTTCTTTTTTATTTACATCCACATATGACAATTTGTTGGAATAATAAACCCTACAACCCTCTCTATAAGCTGTCCAACAATCAATTTTTCCCGTTGCCACGTCAACTTGAACAAGTAATTCCTCCGAATGTGTTTGCAAGAGAGGTGCGATGGGGGTTTGTAGATTGTGAATCCCTCATTGTTTTGATTAAATCCTAAATTTCAATTTTTGTTTTTAACTATGTGGGATGGTAATTATTCTTGACTACCAGGGGGATGTTGAGCAATTGTGGGAGTGTCAGGAGGGGATGACAGGAATAGAAGGGTTTGGTTGTGGTTGATTCCCTCGACCTCTAACTGTAATAATAAAAAATATGTATTCAAATCAAATTTTAATCTATAATTATCATATTTCAATGCAATTTTGAGAAAAGAATTGTGCTTACCTCTTCTCCATGGTGCCATTGTTGATTCAGATCTTCCCAGTGATCCAGAAACAATCCTTTGATCTTGACATCCAGTTGAATGAAAAAACACAAGGGTCACGATTAAGATCTGAAACTCACATTTGAGGGAGATAAAATGATAGAGGTTCGGGCCTCATTTTTTTCTTTATAGTAGGCATACCGCATACACGTTATGTAACGCATACACATTATGTAACATGTACATGTTATAACACATACATTTTATGCCTTGGTAAATCCCAAACTTGACAATTTAAAATGTGATCGCGTTATAATAGAACGCATACGTGTTTTGATTTTTTTTGGGTTTTTGTCTGCTTTTTGGCCCCCCAACTTCATACACTTACCCAAAAATAAATTATGAATAGAAATATCCATGATGAGAGGATCCTAGAAGAATGAGAAAAATAGAAGTTTGAGAACCCTAGGAATGTTTGAGCGACAGGTTCACCAAATGATTAAGAAAATATAGGATTTATAGATGCCTAAATATTATTACAATGTAACAATAAATGAATAAGAAATTAAGTGCAGAATAGACTCAAGAAAATAAGTAATTAAGATTAAAGCCCTAAGTGCCAAGAGGAGATAAAATGACGTAGTTGTTTTACAATTAATCCTAGGTTGTACTGAAGTGGCGAACAAAAAATCAAAACTGCAGAATATCGTGATAAAACCTAGAAAAATGCAAATACGGGGGAATATGTTGGACTGGGAAGCCTAGAGTATGTCAAGGGCACCTGTGGGCGTTGAAAACCAGTTTTGAGTGTATGTGACTACTAAGAAATATGAGAAATCTATCTTTGACTAGTAGTAAGTTGTCCATTATCCTTTGCTTCTTATCATTAGTATGTCGCATGATGATCACTGATGTCATTGATAACCTCCAATAAATAATTCACCTTTAAAACTGTCAAAAGTGGATCAAAACTCAAAAAGAAAATAATTCAAATGAGGGTTCAAATTGTCCTCAGTTGTCAGAAAAGTGATCTTACGACTAAGCATTGCACTACATTTCAGACCCAATTTAGTTCTGTGAGTGTGTGAAGAATCATGCCCTAGGAGACTCTTGTGTGTGTCACACTTCATAGCGAGCAATAGCTAGATGTAAGAGATGTAAGTAGATGTGTGCATGGAATAGAATGAACTTTCCCTCCTATGAAGTGTATGCAGAATAATGCAGTCCCTTACCCTTGTGTGGGTGCTAGATGGATGTTTGAATACTCTTGATAATGACCTTTAGATGCAACCTTAGGTGGTGATAACTAATGCTTAGTGTTTGGTCCTTCATTATGATCACATAACTTTATATTTATATGACTCCCTTGCTTGAATTTTGTAATTAACCTCGAAAAGGCCATCTACCAAAAAGATAAGATTCTTAAATGGCTAGAAAGGACCCAAAATATGTAAGAAAAGTGCAAAGAGGTGAGGGGTGCCTAGAGGGGACGAGGGCACCTGACGTTGGCATCCTGGTTGGGCGTTGAAGCCCAGGATGAGAAATGTTAGAGTATAAAAAGCTAGACTAGGCAAGTAAGAGTGTAAGACCAAAAGTGATAATATAAAGCAAAGAAAGGTGGCCAAAGACATGGGTTAGTTAGTATTTTTCTTACTTAGGAATAATATGAATAGTAGTATTTGATCAGGACTAGATACATACCCAAAAAAAAATTCTCAACTTTTCCATCATCACCATGATGGCATCATGATAATATAATGAATTAGGAAGACCAAATATGAATTCCATATAGCTCACATCCCACTTCTACTTTGCAATATTGTCTTGATAGAGAAGACTTGTTGGGTGAGATTGTTTGACCTTCACCCTCTAGCCCTCAATATAATGGGATTAAATGTACATAATATTACGGTGTAACCCATGACCAATAATACAACTATCTAATATTTGCATACATTTTTCTTCACCACTAGATGAGTTGTTTAAGAGGCTTGATGGTCCTCAAAAAGTAAAAAAAACTGCGCAAATCCCGTGGCTCAGGAACATAAATGAACCTCTAATATCATAGAAAACCATATTCATATAAATTTCAACCAATGTATTTTTTCTCCAAAGTATTTTTTCTCCAAAGGCCTTTGTCATTAAACCTCTCATCTAACAACCTCATAAAATATATCATCAAGAATATGTTGAAGGATCTTGTCCAGAAGGTTTGATTGAAGAGTCCAAGGTAGCTAGATTGTGTCATTACCCTTTCAAAGCATCGTCAAAGCCATTACATTTTCCTTGATATAGTGAATATAACATGTTCTACTCACAAAGTAACTCCATCCAATGCCATTGATGACCTTGATATTTTGTCATTAGATGATGTGTTACAAACTCAAGTGGTCAATCCTCAATACAAAGGGTCTACCATACAAAAAATTCCTCTAGGAGACTAAGGTGTGCACTATTATTGCAAGTTCAAGATCATGGGTAGGATAATTAAGCTCATAATCCTTGAGCTTGTGTGACTCATATCTAATGACACATTATTGCTTCATAATAAGTTCCCCAAGTACCTCCAAGGAAGCATCAACACAAAAATAAAAAATATCATAAAGGATCTAGAACTGCAAGAATAGGTACAAAATTAAAACTCTTCTTGAGAAACTCAAAGGCCTTCTTGCACTTCTTTGAATAAATAAATTTCTTTCCTTTATGTTGAACTAGTGTGATCGGATGTGCAATCCTAGAGAAGTCCTAAAAATACCTATGATAATACCCTGTTAAACCCATGACACTCCTAACCTCTATAACTATAGTGGGGAATGGACAATTGAGGATATAAAGGATCTTTGAGGGATCTAGAGAGATACCCTCACTAGAAATGATATGACCCAAATACTAAAAATGTGACTAAAATAAGGAACATTTTTATGAATTCTCTATATGCATGGACACCCTTAACACCTATAAAACATATCTCAAATTATCCTTGTGTTCCTCCACCGAGCATGATTATATTAAGATATCATCGAGAACACCAAGATAAACTAATCCAGAAATTTCATAAGGACACCATTTATGAGACTCATGAATACTACAGGTGTATTGGTCAAACCTAAAGGAACTACAATGAATTCATAGTGTCCATAATAAGCACAAAATTTTATATTATTGATATTTTCCTCTGTAATCCATATTTGATGCTACCTTAACTTAAAATCAATTTTAACAAACACTCTACTCCACGCATTTGGTCAAATAAATAATAAATCATAGCAATAGGATATCAATTATTCATTATCACCTTCTTCAACTATATAAAATCAATGCACAAATTAGGGGATCCATTCTTCTTAACGAAAAATCATAGGTGTGCCCCCGGAGGACAGACTAGGGTGGATGATGCCCTTATGTAATAACTCTTATAATTAAATATTGAGCTCATGAATCTCGTGATTCATCACCCTTTAGGGTTCTCGTGAAATAATAACATCACCTAGAAGTAAGTCAATTGTGAAGTCCAACTCTCTATATGGTGGAAAAAAAAAGAATATCACTGGGAAACACATGTACAAACTCTCTCAAAATGGGATTCTTATCAAGTGGTGAACTAATTGTTGTTCTCTTTGACCTAGCAATGATTATGATAGTGAATATCTAATAACTCTTACGCATACTCTACTTGATTTACATCACAAATATTATATGTATGGTTATGGACCTCTAAACCCTAGAAAGAACCACCTAAGAAACAAAGACATCCAGGAACTTAATGAAATAATTTTGACAATCTAGTTTCACCCAATTAGAATCAAGCCAATCCATACCCAAAACTACCTCATATGATCCCAAAGCTATAGTATAAAGGTCTAAAGTTATGGAAAATACACCAATGTCAAGTATGCAACTCTCCACATATGTATCTACGGAAATTTCAGACCTAATAGAAAAATATATCTCCATCTGTATAACTTCCTAACAGCCACCAACCCACCCTAGTCCACTCTTAAAAGGGGTATAAATAAATGAGATGCATCAGAATCAAATAATATAGAAACAAATATACCCCTAATAATACTTGTAATCTCAATGACTATGGGCTAGTGTTTGTCTTAATGGCTCTCCACTGCAATTTAGATGTGATTGGTGCATCATACCTCACCTACTATCTTCTATAAACACTTTGGTGCCTCTCTTTATGTGGGAGTCCCACATGTACTATGGCATACATGTCATATGGTACCCACCTTGGTGAACTTTTGATTACATTTTAGGTGTTTCTATTGACTGCATGGCCTCTTATCTCATCCAAAACCATGACCTCCTTAACCCCTACCCATCTGTGCATCATGTGGAAGTCGAGACTGTTGTCTTTGATGAGATTGATGGTTTGGATGTGGTAGGGGCTTTAAAGATGACTGTGTCATTCTAAATCCTTGTATCATGAATGGATTCATGCTCCGCTTCCTGAAATCCTATTGATTATGAGTCTAATCCTGATTTTTTTCTTGTTCTTATCACGGGAATCATGGGCCTTTTCGTTAATATCTTGATCTAGATAATCCTTACAAACTACCTTCTCTAAGGTTGGAGAAGCTAAGATCTTAATTACCCTAGCCAAATATGTGTTCACGACCCTGATGAACCTATTAAATTGTAATTTTTCATCATGTAGATATTCAACATAATGAAGCAGGTCCAGAAAGTAACTCTCATACTATGCTATGAAACCCAAACCTTGACATGGGTCATGAAAATCATTTTTCCTAAGTTATTATAAGTTATTTGACATGTATTGTTCTCAAAATTACACCTCATATAACTCTCAGGTAACTATTTCTTGATTCAAATAGAGCTTTTGTTTCTCATTTATCCACCAAATAACTATTTCGTCGTGAAGAATGTGTATATCTAGTCAATCCTTAATGTTGCTCTCATATGGGTGTAACCCATAGCAACTGTCAAGACTAAGGAGCCATCAATTGTCTCTAAATCCATCTTTCATACCTTCATAGGTAGGTGGTTGTAGGTGAAGAAGATCCTTGATAACATTGCTCATTCCCTAGTTAAGTGAGAGAGAGTCTACTACTTTGTCTCCATGTGGTGAAGGTGGCCTATATGGAAGTGGCGTTCCCATAATACTCAGTGAACATATATGGAGATGAAAAGTAACAATATCAAATAGCATGAATGGGATATAAGATCTCACATGCCTCTTCTTTTCATGTTGATGAGTGGTAGAGTGTGAACACTCATCTAGCTGAAAAATACCTCTAGCTAAATAACCTCTACAATTGGCTCTTACTACACCGAAGATGATCATGAAGAATTCAAATCATACGATATAATGTTTCTAGTATTTTCGGACCAAGATCAAATCACTATGGCTCTGAAGCAATTCTTCCACGACATTGGGTCCTACTTGATTAGTGTTAGGCTCCACGTCTCAACAGCCTGCATGCATGGGAAAGAAGCACTTTCAAGTTTAGCATAAACATTATTTAATGGGTATTTAATTATTATAATTTAATCCCAAAACACCCATTTTTGAACCCGATATATGATATTAGATGTCATACCTATGATTTTACAACCCAAAATAACCATCAATTCCGTAAAATTTGAAATTATTTTTAAAAAGGAATTCAACATTGGTTAAGTGTCATTTGATTAATTACTTAATTATGAGTTAATTTTTTCCCACGTCATAAATATAATCAAGGGGTTATCAATTCTACACTATGGAGATGTTGATTAAGGTTCATTCAACAAACACTTGTTAATTAATTAATTGCTTAACCTAGTCGATAATAAAAATTAGGAGTGTAGAAAATAAATCTGAGAAGATAATTATTTTATTTCAAGCCCTAAATCTTGACAAGGGGTAAGACTTAATCCCACCCATTATTCACGTGAGAACATTAATTAGATTATTTTAGATTCTCCCACAAAGGGGTTATTCCTAATTTAATTTATGTTGTCATGTAAATGTGTGGATGAAAATTTCAAACTTTCAAACATGACAACCAGACCCAAATGTTAAACATTTTCTCTTGAGTCTTCCTGAACCCTTCTCTAGATCAATGTGCCTTTTGTATCATGCTCATATTGACCTTTTAATTTTTTCCCATGTGTTGAACAATATTTTTCTATTGTTTGCAATGTTTTGACAAGGTCATTCATCTCATACCATGAATATTTTACAAATACTAGTTCTCAAATAGGCTTGGGAAGGAAAATTTCAGCTATTTCATGACAGGTGTGCATCCAATTGGAAAATTTTAAAGGCTCAAAATCATCCAGATGTGGTATTGAATAGCTATGGCCATGTTAGAACTTATTTAGGAAATTTTAGGGAGGATTTGGAGGTTTGGGGACAAACTGAACAACATCAGGTTTTTTAAGGGTAAGGAACATGATGTCTAAATTGGTACCTGGACTTCGCCATATTTTTTCAGGAGCTCTATATGGGGTTATTAGGAAATAAAATGTTCATTGGAAATATATAATAATTCTATACGTGATTTAAGTTTTGAAAATTTCATAATACTCAATTATCTCTCAAGGTAGCTCAATCTGTGTAGGCACCACCGACTGTCCCGAAGAAAAGGAACCATTTCAGGGATTTTTAGGAAGAATTGAAGGTTTTAAACCATCCCATTTATTTTATAATTATATTGAGAGTCACAATCATATAATACTTCATCAAAAAAGACCTCCTAGAGCTCTGAAAAGCACTTCGACATGTTGTCTCTCTTGTGTAAGGTAAGTGTTTCCTACTCGGTCCTTTTTTGCTTGAGGACACTTTTCACCTCTAGGTTGAGGTACAATTTTTTGTTCCCCCATTCCAAAGGGGAAGGAGGGGACACAAAAATTTACCCCTCTCAAGCTCTCTTTCTTGGACCTCCATGTGACCAAAAACTAGCCCCTGAAGTGCTAAACTAGCTAAACCCTGCCTCCGAGGATTACATTATTCTTGACACTTGGAACAATATCCTTGATGAAAAATTTTGCGTATGTATTTTCTCCATTACCAATGAGAAAGAGGGTAAATAAATTCTCCCCACTCTATCCCTTTATCATGGTTTCTTATGCGCCCAAGTTGCAACTCTCAGGTGTTAGTCAAGTATTTTCCTCTTCTCTCCATCCTCTCATCTCAACCAACCACTTTTCAACACCGGAATGAGGAATATTTTCTTACACCTATTTTACCCATTCCTAAGAGTATAAGGGTACATAAAAATTCTCCCCATTCTAAACCAAGAAAACTGTAATCTTTATCTTCTTTTGCTACTACATCCGATACTCAAAATACACTGCCAGGAAACTAGTAAAATTAAAACAACTGTTGCCAACCTCATTTATTCCTATATTTTGAAAACGAATCCATATTTGAAGCTGAAAAAACTCAAAATACCTGAAAAAATAGAAACCATACTATCAAAATTGTTCCACGATGTCCATAACTGCATCAAAGGAGCTTTTCTGATTGCCAGTAAACCACAGAACTCATCGTACCAAGGGTTTGAAATAATTTGTCTCTCTTCAAGCAGACCTGAGATCACTGTAATTTAGAGACTATATTAATGGATGCCATAATAGATTCAAACATATAACCCTCTCCATAGAAAGTTACTTTTTTTATTTTAAAGAGTTCCAGTAGACGAAACACAATGAAAATTGGAGCATGAGATCACAATGAGAAGATGAACTCAAAAATGATGTTTTCAACGAAACATAAGGCCATAATAACCACTTACTTAAAATATAATATTCCATTCCCATTCATATGCCAAAAATATTAAGTCCTTCACATCTCAAGCTCTGATCACTCAGCTCATCTGGAAACAACACAAAACAACATGCAACACAAAATAGGCAGTTTTCTTGAAAAAAGAAAAAAGTAAAAAGCAATTGCTAAAAAATAGAAACTTTCCAAAAGTGGTAAATAATAATCAATTAAGTGTTATAGAGACTTCAAAACATAAAATTTGATAAAATAAAATAAAAAATTCCCAAAATGGCAGGTCCTTGTTTGACTTGCATAAAATAGAAAGTCTCATTTTTTTATACAAGAAGTTGTAGTTGCCTCCATTTTCACTCATTTCACTACTTTTTGACATCCTCATAGTGTTGTAAGGTGTTTTAATATATCAAAAAAAATAAATTCACTATTCAAACAGATCATGAAGCATCATTCTAGTCACAATTGTGTCCAGGATCAAGACATAACATAGCGGAGCATCACAGGTAAAAGACAGAGACTTTGTACAGTTGGAAAATATTCGTAAAGAGTCAAGATCTCCATTGAATTTCAAGATAAAGTGGGGTCATCTGTAATGTCCCCTTTCCTATGCCAAAATTCCCAAGGGCCAAGTTGAGTCCAAACCATGGTCATACCCAAGGGGTTGTGGATGTTGGGAGCTATTGGGAAGGGGGCCCTGTGGTTATAATATCGACTCAAAAAGGAAAAATTAACTTTAGTTACTTTTATTTTAGTGCCCCCTCCATGGAATGAAATGTGTTTAGGGTTATTGGGGCTCTTTTGTTGCGGAGAAGTATATAAGGAGTTGGGAGAGAAAGGAAAGGGAATTTTTTGCATACATTTTATTTACCTTCATGTGCAACTGCTATTTGTGCTTCTATAGCTTGTGGAGTGAAATCTCACATTGACCCTAGCTTTGGTGGTGAGAAACCCGTCCCTAGCTAGTAGGGCATTCTTCGGTAGTGAGAGATCTACCCTAATTTTTCATTTTGGAGCTGCTTTCAGGGATTTGTTACAGAGATATTATCAGAGGTTTCTGAGGAAATATTTTGAGGGTTTTGGGGGAATTTGGGAAAGATAATAAGAGGATTTTCAAATCAGAGTTACGGCAGCTGTTTGGGTAGGGCTCAACATCACTTTAGAGGCATCTTCATCAATTTCCAACCCCTTTCCAAGCTAGGTGACTTGCAGCCTTTATTTGGAGGGTTTCCAGTTGGCCCCTTTTAGATCTAAAGGTTGAAATGTCATTTCCTATATTTGTTAAGGTTATTTCCAAATACTCTTAATTTTTGCTCTTGTATTTGGTGAGTTAAAAATTTTAGAAGTTTTCTAGCTGTCTAGCGCACGCTATAATTTTTCTGGCAGCAATATATTATTCCAAAAATTCCAAAAAATGTTTTTTTAGTGTTTATTAATATTATTTCAAGATTCCCTCAAAATTTCATGCACTTTTGGAAAATATTTTTGTGAGATACCAATTAAATACCATTCGCTGCCCTAGCTGGTCATTTTCTGTAAAAAATCAGAAATTTTACTTTGCTGCAATTTTTATATAATTTGTGCATTTTCAAGTGATATCCCACAAGGGATATTTCAGTGGTATCAGAGTAGTTGTTTCTCCATCCTGTTGGGATTGAAAGATGGGGGACATAGATAGTGAGGATATAGGTGTAGATCTAATGAAACAATTGTTCACTAACATGGTAAAGCAGCAGGAGACTACCAATCTCTATTTGAGCCAACTCACTAAGAGATTAGCACATGACAGGTTTGATACTCATGCGGAAAGAGGAGAAAATAGAAATAGGGGACAACATGGTCAAAGAGGTGAGGGTGGACATTCAAGGAAGTGGTCCCCCCATTCTTCTACCAAGCCTTTGGGGTTTCATGAACCTTCTTTCTTGAAGGATCTGGAGGTTTCACAGGTACGGCAGCCAGGGGATATTGTAGATGAGGAGTCTTGTTGGGAAAGGTACCAGACCTTAAGTGATGGCTTTCATGAAAACATGCCATTCCAAGAATATTGCAAAATGAAGATTGGTAGCAAGCCTAGAAGAGATTACTAGGTACAGGTACCAGAGATGCAAAGGAGGTTGGGACAGATTTTTGTTCCACACTTCGACGGTTCTAAGAAGTGTACTGCATAGTCCATGGGTGTAAAAGTTGAAGACATACTTTGACTTAAATCCTATGAGTGAGGAATATGTAATTAAGTTTGCAATCTTACATCTAGAGGGAGACGCTCATGATTGGTGGCATCATGGGTTGATTACACAGGGACACATATACATCACGACTTATGCATAGTTCACAAAGAGCCTAGTGATAAGATTTGATAAGAGCAACCCCGACAGGTATTTTAGAGAGTTGACTCATTTGAGGAAGATCGGTTCCATGGATTAGTATATCACATATTTTCAGAGACTATCGGTCATGGTACCTGATGTTACAGAGATGAGGTTGATTTCCCTATTCATAACAGGTTTGACAGATGCTCTCGTTGGATTTGCGAGGGCATTTGAGCCTTCTTCGTTGCATGAGGCTATTAGGAGAGATTGTGACTTGGAGTTATCCACTCCTAATTCATGGTTTCCACCTTGAGTGTAGCCTAAGGGTTTCCTTCTAGAACTGAGGGTTCGCAGCTAAAGGTACCACCACTTAGGAAAGATATAACCTGGAGACCATTAGGATCTAGAGAGGACAGGGAGGAATTGAGGTGAAAGAAACTATGTTTCAATTTCCACACACCTTGAGTTCTAGGACACAATTGCAAGGGTAGAAGGACGGCCCAATTCATAGAGGTCTTTGAGGAGAATGATGGTGATGAGGAGTTGGACACACAGGTATTAGAGGATGATGATGATGAGGCATTAGATAGTGCGAGTGTTACGTAGGATAGTGAGAATTTTCCCCAGGAGACTATCGCCACCTTGTCTAGTACCTTGAGGTACAAGGCATTTAGAGTTAGGGGAGTTTTGCAGGGATAATGAGTGGTGGTATTCATTGATAGTGGGGAAACCCAGAACTTTATTGAGGCCTCATTGGTTGAGAGGTGAGGGTTACGGATAGAGGAATTTGAGGGCTTCAATGTGGTTATAGCCAATGGAGATTCTATGAGATGCACACGATGGGTTCCCCAATTGAGCATCACAATGGGTAACTATACAGTTACCAATTATTTCTATATTTTTGGTATTGGAGAGACCAACATAGTGCTTGGGGTACAGTGGCTCCATTCCCTTGGTGAGTTTCGGACTAACTTCCAGATGATGGAGCTGAAGTTTAAGTCTGAAGGGAGGAATGTGATCTTGAGGGGCTTATCTTAAGGGGCACCTCGAGTTGTTACGGACAAGAGGATTCAGAGGATCTATAGGCATGATGGGGTGGTTTGGGTAGTACATTGTTTGGTTTCGACCAAGAAATCAGAGGATGGACAACAAGAATACCATGTGGATATACAAGGCTTATTGGATAGACATAGTGAAGTGTTTGGTGATATACCTCCAGGCATACCTATAGATAGGGGATTTGAGCATGTGATTGAGCTTGAGGATGCCAGACCGGTGGTTACTTCTCCTTACTGTCACCCCAAATGGTTTAAGGATGAGATCGAGAAGACTATACAAGAGCACATTGATATGGGGCATATTAGACCGAGTTCCAGCCCTTTCAATTCTTCGATTGTATTGGTGAAGAAGAAGGATGGGACCCTACAGATGTATATGGAATACCATGCCTTGAATAAGAAGACAACAAAGAACAAGTATCCTATACCACGCATTAATGATTTGTTGGACGAGTTACATGGTGTGATCTATTTTTTGAAAATAGATTTGCATTCTAGATATCATCAAATCAAAGTCAGGGAGTAGGATTTGCATAAGATAACTTTCAGATGCCATTATGGTCACTTAGAGTTCTTGGTGATGCCTTTAGGATTATCTAATTCTCTAGCTACATTCCATTCTTGCATGAATCATGTGTTTAACCACCACTTGTGGAAGTTTGTATTGGTTTTCTTTGATGATATTTTAGTCTACAACAGGACTTGGGAGGACCATATCAGGCACTTGGGTGAGATATTGGGGATATTAGAAGCTAATTCGTTATATGTGAAATCCTCTAAGTGTGATTTTGACATGACCAAACTTCTATACTTGGGATATGTAATTGGTGGGGGTAAAGTGAAGGTGGATAGAGAGAAGATATAAGTAATCCTGGATTGGCCGCCACATAGGACATTGACACAATTGAGAGGATTCGTGGGGTTATGCACATACTACCAGAGGTTCGTGAATAATTTCTCTTAGTTGAGTGCTCCATTGACTGATTTGACCAAGAAGGGAGATTTTTCTCGGTCAGACGCAACACAATAGGTTTTTTATCACCTCAAGGAGGTGATGAGTTCATGTCCCATCCTCACATTACCAGAGTTCTCTTTCCCATTCATTCTAGAGTTTGATGCATTAGGTGAGGGTGTTGGGGCAATTCTCATGCATGATAGGCATCCCATCACCTATGAGAGTTAGAAATTGAAACCCGTGGAGAGAGGGTATTCAATTTATGACAAGGAGATGTTGGTCATAATGCATGCTTTGGCCGAATTCAGACAGTACCTTATGGGCAGCAAATTCATGGTTTATATGGATCACAATAGTTTGAGGATCTTCTTGGGACAAAAGGAGCTCAACGATCACCAGCAAAGATGGGGTGAACAAGTTACAAACATATGACTTTGAAATAGAGTACACTAGAGGTAAGAATAATATTGTTGCTGACACTTTATCTAGGAGGCCTTACCTCACTGCTATGCTTAGTTCTATGTCTGATATTTCAGCGGATTGGAAGGATCATATACTTTTTGAGTATTCCAAAAATTAGTTTGCATGTGAGATCATGGATGGTATTATACAAGACGATCGATACAGAGTAGTGGATGATCTCATTTTCTACAAGGATAGGATCTTCCTTGTACCAGGATCCAAAATGAAGGAGAATATCCTTCGAGAAGTGCATGATACACCACTAGCTAGACATCCTGGGTATTTCAAAACATACAGGTTCATCAAGGAGAGATTTGAATGGAAGTGGATGAAGGACGATGTCCTTAATCATGTCAGAGAGTGTATGGTTTTCCAGCAAACAAAATCCGAGCATTCTTTCCCAACATGATTACTTTAGCCTCTCCCCATTACTGAACAGAAATGGGAAAACATATATATTGAATTTATCACAGGGCTTCCCTTGGTGCATGGGCATAGCTGCATTTATGTTGTAATTGATCAGTTAACTAAGTATGCTCATTTCTTTTCCCTACCTAAGGGGCACGAGGTAGTGGATGTGGCCTAGATCTTCTATATCGGTATTTTTAGGCCACATGGGTTGCCTACAAATATTTTTAGTGAACAGGGACATGATCTTCATGAGCACCTTTTGACAGGATATATTCATACTAGCATGTATGGAGTTGACTCGTAGCACTAGATACCACCCACAAACAGATGGGCAGACGAAGATAGTCAATAAGTGGATAGAGGGCTACTTGTGGGGTTATGTGATAGGACACCAGTGGGCATGGATTAAATGGTTACACATGGGTGAGTATTGCTACAATACCACTTACCAGATGAGCTTAGGTATGATTACTTTCCAAGACTTGTATGGGTACGATGCCAAGACATTTGTAGATTTGGTATTACGAGATAGCCGAGCTCCCAAAGCTTGATATTGGTTATAGGAGAACCAGGATATTCTGAAGGCTCTTAGAGAGAATCTTTATAATGCAAAAAATCAACAGAAGGTATATGCAGATTGGCACAAGAAAAAGAGGTATTTTGAGGTTGGGGATCTAGTATTCCTACGTTTACATCCATATAGGCAGTCCTCACTGAAGCAGAAGGGTGCAAAGAAATTGAAACCATGATTTCATGGTCCCTACCAGGTAGTTTTTTGAGTTGGGGAAGTTGCATATGAGCTAGAGCTACCGGAGCACAATAAGATACATAATATTTTCCATGTTTCATGCCTTAAGAAGGCACTTGGACAACATATTGTACCATATACAGAGTTACCACCACTAGATGAGGAGGGGAAGTTGGTGTTGTAACCAAAATCCATTATTGAAGAGAGACAGAGGGGGCTCAGGAACAGAGTAATAACTGAGTATTTGGTGCGATGGAAGGGACTACCACTTTAGGATGGTACTTGGGAGGGAGTAGAGTTTGTAGCATCCTAATTTGCATTTGCTTGAGGAAAAGAAAAATTTGGGAAGGGAGGACTGTAATGTCCCCTTTCCTATGCCAAAAGGCCCAAGGGCCAAGTCGAGTCCAAACCATGGTCATACCCAAGGGGCTGTGGATGTTGGGAGCTATTGGGAAGGGGGCCCTGTGGTTATAATATCCAAGTTTCATGTTTGGGGGTCACTTTTGGACCATGGCGACTCAAAAAGGAAAAAGTAACTTTAGTTACTTTTATTTTATTGGCCCCTCCATGGAATGAAATACATCTAGGGTTATTGGGGCTCTTTTGTTGTGGAGAAGTATGTAAGGAGCTGGGAGAGAAAGGAAAGGGAATTTTTGCATACATTTTATTTACCTTCACGTGCAACTGTTGTTTGCGCTTCTACAACTTGTGGACTGAAATCCCATAGGGACCCTAGCTTCAGTGGTGAGAGACCTGTCCCTAGCTAGCAGGGCATTCTTCGGTAGTGAGAGATCTACCCTAGTTTGTCATTTTGGAGCCGCTTTTAGGGCTGTGTTACATAGATATTATCATAGGTTTCAGAGGAAATATTTTGAGGTTTTTGGGGGAATTTGGGAAAGATAATCAGAGGGTTTTTAGATCAGAGTTATGGCAGCCGTTTGGGTAGGGCTCAACATCACTTTGTCGGCATCTTCATCAATTTCCAACCCCTTTTTAAGCTAGGTGACTTGCAGCCTTTATTTGGAGGGTTTGTAGTTGGCCCCTTTCAAATCTAAAGGTTGAAATTTCATTTGCTTTATTTTTTAAGGTTATTTCCAAAGACTCTTAATTTTTTCCCTTGTATTTGGTGAGTTACGAATTTTAGAAGATTTCTAGCTGTCTAGAGCACGTTGTAATTTTCTGGCAGCAATATATTATTCTAAAAATTCCAAAAAATGTTTTTCTAGTGTTTATTATTATTATTATTGTAAGCTTCCCTCAAAATCTCAAGCACTTTGGGAAAAGATTTTGTGAGATACCAATTAAATACCATTTGCTGCCCTAGTTGGTCATTTTCTGTAAAAATCAGAAATTTTACTTTGCTGCAATTTTCATATAATTTCTGCATTTTCAAGTGATATCCCACAAGGGATATTTCATCATCATAACTTATCATTCAATTTAGAATCATCATCATCTCTCCAGAGTGAGAAGGTGGAAGTGAGATAGTTGAGGCAATTTTTGTGGAAGTGAGCTGGTTGAAGTGATCTGAGGTGAGTTGGTTGAAGTGAGCCAAGGTGAGATGATTGAAATGAGAAAATCGATTTGGGTGAGATAAATGAGCTAAGTGAGTTGAGGCAAGTCAAGTGAGCTATCTAAATTAAGTGAGATAGTCAATTCATGGAAGTGATCCATTGCAACATCCTCCTCTTTAGAAGCATCTAGGTATGTCTTCCCCAATGGTGTAGCCTTCCCACGATGAATAAGAAGTAGTCTTGCGTCAAGCTCCCAAAATTACTCTTGAAAGAAACATCATGTTAACTCCTAAAGATCCAATCCCATGGATGTAATAAATTCCTAAAAGTGAGCCAATAACACAACAAGCTACCATACTTGACCTCAAAGAAATATCAAGAACCTTGAAATCTAAGTTAAGGAAGAAGGCCCACAAAACTTCCCACTTCTTTAGCGGTAACTCAAGGAACAAGTATGTAGAATTTAATAGGCCTAAGAATGTAAAGCCTATTGAGGAGAATACTCTATCAGATTACAAGATGATCCACATGTCATTGGGTCAAGCTTCGCAAGAGGGTGATTCTTATGTTTTTTCAATGAATCCTCTTCCTTCCACCTTGCTCAAAATGAAGAGTACAAGAAGACAATTGAGCAATTTAAGGGACAGGTAAAAACTCTTAGTTCTCATATTCAATCTTTCTTGGAGCCCGATTTAGCACCTTCACTCCCTATGGAATACATTCCTCCGATCATATATTTGATTATGATGTGATCAAGAGAGAACAAGGTTATATCAGAGGAAGGCTAATGAGAGGTGGATTTAGAAGATAATCAAGAAAGGAAAGACATTGTTTCCAGAGATCATCTCTCTAATCAAGTACATTCTTGCCTCTTTCTTAGAAGTAAAGAAAGTGAGGGGGGAGATTGACAAAGAGAAGATCCAACAGGTTGAGGTGTTCCCACTTGTGTCTGAGATAAACTCCTTCGAATCTCACACCCTTGTGAATAATAATCTGTTTGCAGATCAGCTTCTGAGAACTTGCCTCCAGTTTGGGTCCACGTCATAGATGAAAGATACCGTATGATAGGATATTCCATCTCCAAACTTGACTCTTGTGGACAACATGCTTTTGAGATCTTGAATGAGGTCTACAAATGTGTTTAGATACTTGAGTTCTCTCCACTAATTCATCATCAAAAGAATTCATTATTTCCTTCCAAGAGTTGGTCAAGACAGAGATAGGTGTCTCTCTTTCCTTCAAAGAAGATAATTTAGAGTCCCTGGCTAATATAAGAAGTTCCATGTCTGCAATTGCAAAGGATAATAAAATATGGCTCAGTTAATGCATGAAGATCAATGACGTGCTAAAGGAATGCATCAAAGTGTTGATTTTTTTTACATTCCTAAAGAAGATAAGTTGACAACTTCAATAGCTCAGTTCAACAAAGAATTCAAAGGATTGGATCCTGTTCCAAAAACTCTTCCTCAAGGATCATGAATCAGGAAGTTCTTCATCATAGGGAGATCCTTCATCAGATTAGTCAAATTCTTCCCTCTTATCTCTTTCTCCCTATTTCTTCTACCCCCTTTCTAATTCTTCATTGTATGTAATCATGATAATTTGTCTCATTCTCTTAAGTGACTTTCTAAAGTGTCATTTTAAAAGTCCATTTGATTTATAAAAAGATAACTTATTTTCTTCACTTCGTAGGAAGATGTAAAGTCACGAGTTGAATGAGAACATGAAGGGTCATGTGGGGGGTAGATGAAGAGGCAATCTGTAATGTTATAAATTAGGATGGTTACTCCTTTTTAAAGGACACTAGATTTTGAAATTTTTCTTTTCTGTAGTAATTGTCGATTGTGATTTGGATATTGGGCTTTGTATCAAAAACACAAGAAATAAAAGTTACATTTCTTCCATTTCCCTTTCTCATTTTTTCCTATACTCTCTTTCTTATCTGTACTTTGCAAGCATAATAATCAGAAGGAACTTTATATCCTTGATTGAGGAATCTAAAGAATTTTGTGTCTCTAGTTGTTTATTCTCACTAATGGTTTACATTGTCGCTTTCCTCTAATTAAATGTTGAACTACTCCGGTTATTATGTGTGAACTGTACTAGTGCCTACTCACAACAATAACTTTCCCTTTCCAAATTTCTCTCCTTTACTCCTCATCGCTAATAATTCCTCCCTTGTACCCCACACAAGCACTTTGCCGCAAGTTTAGTGAAGTGTTCATGTGTGATCCTTGGCCTATTTGGCCACCCCACATAATTAGGTTAGTTTACATTCAATAATGGGAGCCTCCCCATGCACAAGAAGGAGGGCCATAGCCCCGTGAACGTTGGTGGAAACACATCATTTGCAACATGGAAAACTATTGCACCAACAATTTAATAAGATAATAATGAAATTTAATAAGGGTCTAAGAGTATTTAATTGTGGCATGAATCCCATCTGGCCACATCTAAATGAACCCATGCCCTCTTGCACCAAAATATAATTTAACTCAATTTTAATTTATTAAATCCATCCAAAATCAAAATGAAGAAGGGAAAAATAAGCTCCACTTACAACTTAAAAAATTCAACTTAAGAGACAACTTGACTAGTGGCACATCCTTGGTTTAATGAGAGCCCTTAGTTCAAAGGGATCTCCACCATTGATCTTAGGTTAACCTAGAGAAGTCCTAATTTATTTTAGGCTTTTCATTTATCTTTGATTCTCTTATTTTCTCTTGGTTTTGTTTTGCAACTTTACAAGTAGCTTCTATGGGGGATAAAGGAGATTATTTTATTTTTTCCAACCATTTATTTTACTATGCCTACCTATATTATGATTAGATAGTAGCAATGATGTATATATTCAGATATATATATATATATATATATATGAAATGTATAATTTTGTAAATTTATTTATATATAATCTCTCGCACACGCACATGTATGTGTGTGCGTGTATGTGCGCACGCGTGTGCGTGCGTGTGTGTGGCGTTTAAGGCCTATAGAAGGATGACTATGACCTTTAAATACACACGAGAGAGAGAGAGAGAGAGAGAGAGAGAGAGAGAGATGATGATTCCCGACCAATGCTTGCCCCAAAGATACATGCCTCCAACATGAATTTGAGCCTAGAATGTTCCACAAAACATGTATAAGAAACCATTGGAGAGGTCAAGCATCACTCATTCAATCCCACTTGTAGAGTATTTCCTCCTAATATACTCATGCAGTAAAATAAATACAAATACAAAAACTTTGACAAATTGTCATCATTGACCGTGTTAATGACATATTAAAGAGCACTTACAGAATTTCGCAATACAAGCCACTTACAAATTACAATTGAATATGACAAATATAACAAACTAAACTTGACATGAACGTGTAACTTACACAACTACGTCCTCAACCTTTCTCGAAATGGTCAAATTGATATCGACTTATACCCGTTTTCTTCCATGGCTGACGCTCACATTCTGTCCTCAACAAAATAAGTTGGTCGAACTTTTCCATTGTAGTAATTCGCATCTTTTAATTTAATTTGAGTTCCTATGCTTTCACATCACTCAACGCATAAATGGCTATTGTTTCTCAATTTGTCAAGCCACTATAACCCTTTGAACAGTATTTCAAAACATGGTTTGGAATAATAGCAATGTTTCCTTCTCAAACACGGCTGTGGAGTATTGTAACAAAAACTGGAAAAGTGAAAGCTGATCTTAACCATTAAGTCTCATTTTTATATTTCTAGGAACGTGCAAGGCCGGCCAGATTTCTTCAATAGTTTTGTTTTTTATTATTGCAACAGATTAAACATGTCAAATCAACGACCATATTATGTCATATGGATTGCATCATCATGCACATTTTCCAAAAACTTTTGGCCATTCCACCACCATTAAAAAATCACATTACCCATTCCATTGAATTCAACTCTTCTCATTACCCACTTCAAAAAAACAGATACCCACTGCCATAAATTTATATTTTTCTCTTTCATTTTACCAAAGCCCATTTGAAAAAAAACAGATGCCCAATCCCTAAAATTCATCTCTCATTACCCATTTGGTAATGGTGGTCTGGTTGAAGAGGCACTGATATGGATAATTCTGAGGCTAGAGAAAAAGAACTTGAGGTACAAGAATTCATGGCACTACTTGACAGGATTGAGGCAGAGAAAAAGTATAGGAAAGAATTCTTAAACAGCAACAAAAGATCTGATACTGTGAAAAATTCTCAGACATGGTTGACATCTTTTCAGTGGGAAGATTTTAACAACAAAAATATTCATTATACTCAAAAATCTAAAGTGGAAGAAGTGCAACAATTTTCTGAGCCTACAAGACCCAAGAAGAGGAGTAGGGAATGCAGCCCTGGAGTAAATGTTATTGATAAGAAAAGGAGTTTTTCTAAAGAGAATAACAACAATCAGAGGACTATTGAAGCTTTTGATCTGAATGTGGAGGTGGAGCCTGAGGTTTCATTATCTCTCTGTCTTCCTTTAGATTTACCAAATAAATGACAAACATCTGCTATATCTATACATATAGCTATTATCTATGTTACTTTTTAGCATTAGATTTTCAGATCAAAATGTAAATGGTCTTTATGAATCAATAAAAAGTTGTTTTTTGGCATCATATGTTATACATCTACTTATAGCTATTATCAGATCTTGAAAACCTGGTTTGTAGTTTTATTAAGCCCGAGTTAGGGCATCATAAAAAATAATTTTATCTATTCATGTGATTGGATGCCTATAGTGCAATTGCTTAGATGATTATTATTTAAATTTTCAAATAGGATGAATCAACATATTTTCATTGACTTTGCATGTTACTATTGTTCTTTCAAATAAAACTGTGGCAAAAACATTTAATGAATCAAGCCTAATATTTTTAACTCAGTTTTAACAGATTTTTCTAATTTATGGTAAATTAATGGAATGAGTTGTGAAAGTGTATAATCTCTTATCTTTCAAATAAATGTAATATTTAACATTTTTTTAATTTTTTGAAATTTCTACTTTGTAAATAGACATTCTAATTTATATCAAAAACAAGCTGTGTTCTTAAAAACTGAGATCCAATCTTTGAGATCAGAGTTCCTGAACCCATCCTCAGATATACAAGGATTTGAATAATGTATTGGAATGTATTCTCTCCCAGATTCATTAACAATGTTATATATTATGAGAGAATGTTTTTAATGTTTTTCATTCTCGATTGAATATTTCAGGTATACATTTTTAATCTTTATATGTTCATAACGATTTATGATTTTCCTTCTTAGATTTGTTACTTACAGGACATGTTGGGTGCTTAGTTTGAACTTGATATTACTAATAGATTATGTTTATATTTAATTTTGATCAAATAAATTATTGTAAAATATTCATAAATATTTAGATGTTTTATGTTGTAATAATATTTTACTTGGAGTGTCAAATCTTGTTATGTGAAGTTGAAGGAAAACCTGTCAGACTTATGGAAGATATAAAATATATAAGAATAAATTATTATGATTATGTAATCAACTTAATCATATATATAACATATATACATACATACATGTGTATCTACTATTTATATTTAATTTTAATTTGGGGGGGGGGGGGGGGGAGGGGGGGGGGGGGGTTTAGTTGTAAACTATTTTAAACTGATTTGTGATTATTATCCTCAGGTCAAATATTTATAACAAATGTTATTATTCTATTGTTCGATATTGAAAGTTAAATAGTATTAAGTTAAGTGTCAAATTGCATTCCATTTGTGTGAAATTTGTAGCGGGCATTTTTATTTGTTTTGGCTTAGATTGTCACGTATTAACATTGAATCAGTCAACGACCAACTTGTTTACCAAAACAATAATCCCACTTATACATTTAAAAAAACCTCGCCATTTATTTGGGTCAATGGAAACGTGCGGCACTGTATGTAATTATTCGCTTTCTACTTTACCCTTGCAACTTGCACTATTATTGCTTTATCATTTAGAATATAGTTTAAAAAAGAAAAAACACTAAGAGTACGGTTTGTTTTTCAATTTGTATGTGAAGATGAGTATAATTTCATTCTCTTAGAATTATTTATTAGCAATCGCACGTGCATAACGTAATGTCAAAGCGGAACGGTATATGTTATTTGATTTAGAAGGATAGTTATTATTTTTGTAGTTAATGTTGATAAGGGGTGTGATTGATTTTGTAAGTGTAGGAATAAAGATAATACATTATATTTACATGTTGTATTCTCTACATTTCAAATTCGTACATATACATTTGAAAATCTTATATCATGAGTGATATCCTTTCACAGACTATTTTATTTGAATTAAACATGAATACATGAAGACTTCCGTACATTTACTTATTTTATATCATGAGTGGTAGCCTTTTGTGGCCATTTTTTTTTTGCACTAAAGATGAATACATTTGATACATTTGATATCACTTTAGCTATAAGAAGTGTTGAGCAAAGTAGTAGTGGAGATGCTATCAAAATAGAAGGTAGTATTTATGACAGGTTGTTTTGGTTGAGTGATAGTAGTCTTGACTCCTCCTTTCTTCTTACTCCAAGTGTTGGTACATGCGTCATTTTTTAGTACCTTTCGAATAAAAAAGGAGGGTAAATGTGTAGATTTGAAAGTGAAGGAACTCTGGAGAAAGATGTGAATGTCAGACCTTGCCTTTCAGTAGTTCCAATGTCGATAGTTGCTCTATCCAAAGTATGTTTTTGGGACTTGTGGATAGTAAATCCCTACCTGCAATAGATTGGGCAATTGGAACGTTCAATGCTTTCAACATCTGAAGGTTGTGGAAGTTCGTGAGATCGTTTTTTACAAACAAATGTGGTGTGTCCTTAAAAATGTTGAGCTCGTGCTGAATTAGCTGTGATTCGGTGGGAGGCATTAGGAGTTCCCAGTCCTCAATAGGAGGAGTTGAATCTTGAATGTGGAACATTAAATTCCGGAATGAAACTACAAATAGAGAACAAAGATTTCATCATAATTAAATACTTTAGATTTGGTTAAGAAGGTGTTTCCATAGCTAAGGGTAAACCTATTAAAATAACAACATAATTTTGTTCCATGTCTTTGCCTTAATATAAATAAATATAAATTAGGATTATGTTTTGGGACATGCCAAGCCAAAGGAAACACTGGCAAAAGATGAAGGCATACAATGCAAATAAAATCACTAATTTTATGAAAAACCTTACATGCCTAGTACACAAAAATTGTACGTGGGCTTGCGAAAAAGAAGAAAACACACATGCTTTTCTAGATTGTCCCCTAAACAAATGCTACTGAATAGAGAGAAGCGTAAGAACAATTTCCAAAGTATGACATACTAGTCACAACGACAATAATGCCCTTGCAACAAAACTTGATGGGAATGACATGTAATCTAGCTACTTCTAAAACCCTATAAACAAATCGCAGTAAGTCAACAAACGATGAATTACAATCCATAATGAAACAATATTCTTATGGATGGTCATAAACTAAGATATCATAAGACGAACTAAAATCCATAAGTTGATCCAAGAAGATTTGTTCTTTAATTTTATGCTTGTGACAATTAAATTTGATAGATTCATGGGAAAAAATAGCACATTGAGTAGACGATAAAGTCAAAAGAAGAAAGGAGAGGACCTACATGACAAAGATGTGTTGTTAGTAGAAGGCAGACAAATTATTTCACAATAATGCTAAAAAATAGATCCTACATAGATTATATGTAAACTGTTTGACGGAATATTCTATTGGGAAAAAGATTCAAATACAACAGGGTAAGTGCACCAAGATGGTGGACAATTAAGCAGACATAAAAACCTGAAATTTAGGTACTGTGAGTCGCAGGTTTATAAACCGCACTCGCACAACTATTTTTATAGGCTCGGTTATTCCAAACCTAAAACCGCGATCGTGATTTTCAAATCGCGATCGTGGTTTGAAACAACTATCATGGTCCTTTGAGATTAAAAAAACATACCTGTGACTCCTCATTTTCCCTCATTTTTCCTTTCCAACCGTGATTTTCTCCTAGACCTTTAGCACTCGCGCTTTGAATAGCCCCTAAAAATTACTTCTTCAGATTTGTGGATCATGAAATTTTTCAACCATTGCCACTAAGAACAAAGAAGTAAGCCCTCAATTTTGATCAATTTGTTTGCATTTTAGGTTATTTTTTGTGATTTTCATGGGTTTTTCAATTTTTTGTTTATGTAAACCAATTTTTTTGTTTTGTTAGTTGCTCAGCAAGCTTGTAATCCTGCATAAACCTATCCAAATATTCCTCTAAAACCTCCAAACAATCCTCAAAAACCCTCCAAACATTATGCAAAATCCTCCTCCAAACATAGATATGCCTCCTAGTGGCTCCTTTTGTCCCCACGGAACCAACAGGAACACAAGCTAATATCGTTGGAAAAATCTGACAAAATAAAATTGCCATTGAGAACCTTATTCAAAATATAAGGACAAAATCATGCCACAAATTTTTCTTGCATGACTTTAGCCAACACATTGCAAATATTGATTGGCCGAAATTGACTCCGCAACCTAACCAAATAAATAGATGGAATACCTTTAGAGGTGATTGTAGGCAGTCGGTATGCAAATTAATTATCCCATGTGGCCGTAAAAGACAAAAAAGTTTGGAAAAGAGCCGCATTTATGCATTATTTACTAACCCAAGAACCAATTGCCCCCCGCAGTTACTTGCAAACGGTTCCCAATCCATTGGTGCCACGATGACTGAATCAAGATTAATTTTTGGGATTGATGGTGGATGGGTTTTTTGATTATCCACTATGCAAAAACAATGAGGTTCCCCTCTATTTTTTAAAGAATATTATATTGCGAGTTTGTGCTTAATGAGGTCCCAAATTATTTTGACTTTTCTGATTTTTTATGGGTGAGGTGGTGGCTCTACATAGAGTAGACTTGGTGCATGCATAGGTCAACCAAAGGATCCCTCATGCCCCAAAACCCCCCACTACCTTCAATTATCCCTCATATTGTGAAAGGAGGTTGTGGAGATTGACACACTACATGCATTGAGGGAGTTCACTTACACTCTGACCCAACATAGTGAGTAGATTACATCTGTTTATTTTGGTGGAGGTGTTAGTTCTAGCGCACCACACTATTGTGGATCATGTGGTGCCGTATGTATTGTGGGCAAGACATCATTTACTGGATCACATGATTTCTTTTCTCTAGATGAGATGATGGTGGATGTTTTTGGAACTGGTGTAAAGGATCTTGGTCTTTCATAGGTAAATGTCAAATAAATATTTAATATATATATATATATACAATAGTTTAATTCATGTTTGAGATTTTAATATATATGTATTTTCATTGTACGTTATGTACATACATGTAAAAACTAATTTTTTTATTTTATTTTAAATAGCAAGAGACGATGAAGGAAACATCTAGCCGTTGACATGTTAAGCTACTATAGCTGGGCATGCTACAAATGTAAAGTTTCAAGTTGTAATTAAATTTCAAATTTTATTTTATTTTGTACTGTTATTATTATAATGTTTCACCTGTACATGTACATATTAATATATGTTTTTCTTTTATACGTGTAGGAGCATGTCGGGTCATCATCTACTATAGGAACTGAGGCTATTGGCATACCTCATGTAAATTTTATGCAGGTTAGTTTCTCCTTACACTTTGTTTCTAATTGTGGAAGTTCATGTGGATTAAGCTTTGGCTCTGTTATGTGGAAGTCATGCAGATTAATATTGATTTGTACATGTCTTTTTGTATAGCTTATGAGTGTCCAGAGAGACTCCTCTATATATGCAAACTGTGGAGGCTGCTATAAGCTACTGCCATAGCATCTGTAGATCCAGTAACCGAGGTATAATTTTTCAAATTTGTTAAATTTATTTAGGAATTAATTCTTATTACTTAAATCTAAAATATCAAATTTTGAACACATGAAATATTTAATTTGAAATTTAATTATTTGTATGTAGCTTACCTCTCATGAGTCTACTATTATCCTTGTCATGTGTCAACGAATAAATTCATAGGGATTATGAAAAATGTTGTAATATTTCACATGCATTTTAAGTAAAATTCTAAGTTTCTAAATTTTGAATGTATTTTAAAAATATGGGTGTTAAAAAATTGTTGTTTATAAATGTGTCTAGATTAGGTTGCAGAATCTACCTAGAGATGCCTAGGACCACATAGATGATATTTGTAGTGGCATCTCCCTACACTACATCCTCAAGTTGTGGACATGCTACTTCTAGTAGGGTGAAGAGAGGGAAGATGTTTCATGATTAGATTCATAGGACGTGGATGTACAAAAATATATATATGGGCCATCTGGTCCTAGTTCATGATTCTTCATAGGATATTATATATATAGCCTTATGCGACCGCATGTGGTCCTATATGTATGAAACACTTGGTGCGAGATGTACACATGTTATGAACTTATATTTTCAGAGTTGTGCGTTCAACACAATTAGTTTGATACATTATATATCCCATGTGTTGGTTTTCATAATGATATTACTTCTATGTTTGATTCGAATTCATTGCACATGATATCCTTCTATGTATGTATATTCTATGTATATTAATTCTATATGTATTTTTGATTTGAAATTAAAAAACTATTGTGCAACATATATAAATATAACATTACTATGGTGCAACATTACATGGTAAAATTGTTAAGAAATTAAGTGAAGCATGTGTATTCCTCCATCAACATGGGAAACCTTGTCATTTTCCTCTTAAGTGATGAAAAAATATTTCATACCTTGAATCTTGAAATAAGATGTCTTCCCTTGGCTCATTTGGTTTTTGAACTGTGTATTTAATTTTATTTTATCAGAAGGATATTATTCATTTTACAATTGATGAGTATGGTGGTGTATGACCAATCCATCTTTATATCCCCACCAATATCATGATAGAAACTTCGGCTCAACAATATACCATACATAGTTAGCATGTCTTCCACAAGTATTTCCATCTTGATTTTCTTGTCAAGGAAGTCTACAAATTCTGGCTTGAGAATCTTTAACCTGGCCAAAAAGAGGTAATTATTTTGTTTTCATGTAGTAACCAATGGCCAATAGCAAGGCTGAGAGTAATACCAATAGAGTTAGCAAATTTTATAAGCATGACATTATCAGATGCGCCCGGAGTTAATAATGCAATTATTCAATTTATAGGTCCATTAACCAACAAAGAAAGATAGAAAGGTTCTTATTTCCTAGAAGCCCTGAGGATTTTAAGGAATGAAGGTTCTAGGAATGAGTGGTTCTAGGAGTGGGAAGTGATTCTTTAGTGTTGGTAGGATTCTTGGAACATGTATATTTACTACTTCTTTTGATAAACTAGACGAGGATTAAAGTATTTTTCTTAGGAAGTAGACGAAGAGGCTTATTTATTTTTTTATGAGTGCATGAACACTAAACAAGAGTAACTATTCATATCATCTATCCAAATTATTCAGGATCTATGTCAGGTGAGTATTCACAATAACCAATAATTACATAATCATCTTCTTCTTCTCTTTTAATTTCTGATTCATCAATTTCTTGAAAAAGTTGTAATTGTTGAAAAAGTTAAAAAAGTTGTAATTGTTGAAAAAGTTGTAATTGTTGAAAAAGTTATTAACAGTTGGTTGTGGAACCAAACCGACTATGTGGACACGTCTGGGTGGCCAGGTGAATGCTATAGGAGGCGTCATTTTTGTAAGTGACAACATTGTTGCTTCCGAGATACCTCATTCGAGCGTAGTCCCTTAAGAGCCATAAGACCAAAAAATCTTTAAAACTTCGATGGGTGACTATGCGCACTCCGTGGCACCTAAGGATGTCTCGTTTGATCCTACAGCTTGGCGTAGGGACCCTCTACAATATGTATCAGTTTTTTCCTTCTCTAATTTGTGCTCTCGTTGCCATATTGTTTGCAAATGCGTCGAATAGTGTAGTTGGAGACAATGTAAGACTGTCAAACGATATATTTTACAAACGGTGGGCTCGTGGCACCGAACCGACTATGCGGACAAGTCCAAGTGGCCAAGTGAATGCTAGAAGAGGTGGTGTTTTGGTGCTCAATAATGTTGTTACTTCCGGGCTACCTCATTCGGGACGTAGTCCCTTAAGAACCCTAAGACCAAAAAATCGTTCAACTTCGACGGGTGGCTATGTGCACTTCGTGGCACCTAAGGACGTCTTATTCGATCATACACCTCAGTGTAGGGAACATGTAAAATAGAATATCTCGGTTTTTTCCTTCTCCAATCGGTACTCTTGTTGCCCTATTGTTTGCAAATGCGTTGAATAGTGTAGTTTGAGATAGTGTAAGGCTGTCAAACGGTATATTTTGTAAACGGTGGGTTGTGGCACCAAAATAACTGTGCAGACACATCCAAGTGGATAGGTGAACACTAAAGAAGACATCATTTTGGTGCACAACAATGTCATTGCTTTCAGGATACCTCATTCAGATGTAGTCCCTTAAGATCCCTGAGACCAAAAAATTCATTCAACTTTGAAGGGTGGCTACGCAGACTCCGTGGCACCTAGAGACGTCTCATCTAAACCTAAACATTGGCGTAGGGACCCTCTACAGTAGCCTGTCTTGGTTTTTTCCTTCTCTAATCGAGTTTCTCTTGTTGCCTTATTGTTTGTAAACGCACCAAATAGTGTAGTTTGAGAAAGTGTAAGGCTGTCAAAACGGTATATTTTGCAAACGGTGGGTCATGGCACTGAACCGACTGTGCAAACATATTCTGGTGACCAGGTGAATGCTAGAGGAGGTTTTGTTTCAGTGCGTAACATCGTCGTTGCTTCCGGGCTACCTCTTGTTTGGGCGTAGTCCTTTAAGAGCCCCTTAGACCAAAAATTGTTCAACTTCGACGGGTGGCTACACAGATTTTGTGGCACCTAGAGATGTCTCATCTAAACCTAAACCTTGGCGTAGGGACCCTCTACGATAGCCTGTCTTGGTGTTTTCCTTCTCCAACCGGTGCTCTCGCTGCCTATTGTTTGTAAACGCGCCGAATAGTGTAGTTTGAGCCAGTGTAAGGTTATCAAATGATATATTTTGCAAACGGTGGGTCATGGCACCAAACTGACTACGCTGAAATATCTAGGTGGCTAGGTGAATTATAGAGGAGGTATCTTTTTGGTGTGCAACAACATCGTTTCTTCCGGGCTACCTCGTTCAGGCGTAGTCCCTTAAGAGCCCTGAGACCAAAAAATCGTTTAACTTCGACGGGTGGCTACGCAAACTCCGTGGCACCTAGAGACGTCTCATCTAATCCTACACCTCAGTATAAGGACCCTCAAAAACATCATGTCTCATTTTTCTCCTTCTCCAATCGGTGCTCTCACTGCCCTATTGTTTGTAAACGCCCCAAATAGTGTAGTTTGAGATAGTGTAAGACTGTCAAACGATATATTTTACAAACGGTGGGTTGTGGCACCAAAACAACTATGCCGAAGCATCTAGATGGCTATGTGAATGATTGAGGAGGTATTGTTTTGGTGCGTGAAAATGTCATTACATCCGCGCTACCTCGTTCGGGCGTAGTCCCTTAAGAGCCCCGAGACCAAAAAATCGTTCATACTTCGATGGGTGGCTATGAAGACTCTGTGGCACCTAGAGACATCTAGTCTAATCCAACAATTTTACATAGGAACCCTCTACAATAGCCTATCTCAGTGTTTTCCTTCTCCTATCGGTGTTCTTTGCTGCCCTATTGTTTGCAGACGTGCCAAATAATGTAGTTTGAGACAGTGTAAGGTTGTCAAAACTGTATATTTTGTAAATGATGGGTCATGGCACCAAACTGAATGTGTAGACACATCCTAGTGGCTAGGTGATACGCTAAATGAGGCGTCATTTTGGTGCACAACAATATCATTGCTTCTGGGCTAACCTCATTCGGGCGTAGTCCTTTAAGAGCCCTGAGACAAAAAAATTGTTCAACTTCGACGGGTGGCTACGCAGACTCCGTGGAACCTAGAGATGTTCTCATCCTAATCCTACATCTCAGCGTAGGGAATCTATACAATATCTTGTCTTAGATTTTTTTCCTTCTCTAATTGGTGCTCATCACTGGCCTATTGTTTGCAAACGCACCCGACTAGTGTAGTTTGAGACAGTGTAAGGCTGTCAAATGATATATTTTACAAACAGTGGGTCGTGGCACCGAACCAACTGCACTGAAACATCCAGGTGGCTAGGTGAATGCCAGAGGAGGTGTCATTTTGGAGCACGACAATGTCATTTGCTTCTGGGCTACCTCGTTCGGGAGCGTAGTCCTTTAATTTCCCTGAGACCAAAAAATCGTTCAACTTCGACGGGTGGCTACGCATACTCTATGGAACTTAAAGACATCTCATCTAATCCTACACCTTAGCGTAGGGATTGTCTACAATAGCTGTCTCAATTTTTTCCTTCTCCAATCGGTGCTCTCGTTGCCCTATTGTTTGCAAACGCGCCGAATAGTGTAGTTTGAGACAATGTAGGCTGTCAAACGGTATATTTCGTAATGGTGGGGTCGTGGAACTGAACTAATTACGCCAACACATCTGGGTGGCCGAGTGAATGCTAGAGGAGGTGTCATTTTGGTGTGCGAAAACGTCTTTTCTTCTGGGATACCTTGTTTAGGCGTAGTCCCTTAAGAGCTATGAGACCAAAAATTTGTTCAACTTGGACGCGTGGCTACGCAGACTCCATCGAACCTAGAGATGTCTCATCTAATTCTACACCTTAGCAAAGGGACCCTCTACAATATCCTATCTTGGTTTTTTCCTTCTCCAATCGGTGCTCTCGTTGCCTTATTGTTTACAAACACGTCGAATAGTGTAGTTTGAAACATTGTAAGGCTGTCAAACAGTATATTTTTCAAACTGTGGGTCATGGCATTGAACTAACTACGCTGACATGTCTATAGGTGGCTAGGTGAAATGCTAGAGGAGGTGTCATTTTTGTGCACGAAAACTTCATTTCTTCCGGGCTACCTCGTTTGAGCGTAGTCCCTTAAGAGCCGTGAGACCAAATAATCGTTCAACTTCAACGGGTGGCTACTCAGACTCCATGACACCTAGATATGTCTTGTCTGATCCTACATATCGGTGTAGGGACCCTCTACATTAGCCTGTCTTAGTTTTTTCCCTCTCCAATCGGTGCTCTCACTTCTTTCCTATTGTTTGCAAACGTGCCTAAATAGTGTAGTTTGAGATAGTGTAAGGCTATCGAATGGTATATTTTGTAAACATTGGATCGTAGGCATCGAACCAAATATGCACATGCATGTAGGGATGGTCTTATAAAACACTTGGGGAGGTATCATTTTAGGTTCTCTAAGATCTAGGTCTTTCCGGGATACCTCCTTCGGAGCCAAAAACCCCCTCCATAGGTACATAAATCATTGTTAATTGCTTCTCTTTTCTTGTAAAACAATGAAAGCTTCTCTTGGCTTTGAGAATTTATAATTCTCTACTAACAGTGCCAACCATGTGAAGGTGGAAGCTTTTCTGGCACCACTAACCTGCATATAAAAGTGTTAGTCAAAGAAATTTAAGTTTCAAATCAAAACCATACTAGATATATACAAAATACACAAATTTAATAAAATATATGAACTTAAATTTATCTAACTAACAAATTTATATATACCAAATAAATTATATCAAAGAAATTATATATACCGAGACATGAGCATTGTAAATTCATTCCAATGAACCATCAGGATTGGATCTACTCTGAATAGCAGACAAGATTACTTCATGATCTGACTCTCAAACCTTCCAAAGAATCTTGTTATCATGGCCATCTTCGATATCTATACAGCTCAATATTTGTCGCTAGAACTAGATGCGAATATAAGAGTATTTTCCTGTGTGTCTCAAAGTCTTGAAACAACCAAACAGACGAGTTTTTTAATGGATACCATTGAAGCTAAGTTCCAGTAACTTCCATTGACCCTGTAGGGTACTCAATATCTTCACCATCTATAACAGGAGAAGTCAACTTCTTTCTTTCCTCGATGCAATGACATAAGAAATAGTCTGTTCCTTCTTCATTGTCTTCTGTCACAATAACTGCAAACACATGTCCTACAAAAAAATAAAGGTTTCAACTCAAATTTAAATTGTACATATTAAAATTTCAATGGACATAACTCAATACAAAAATTGTAAATAACCATAAATACCTTGTCGCACCGAAAATCAAAATTTTGTCAAAGTCCTTGGATGTTGCAACTTCATCTACAGAAACAAGTCGTAATGCTTGTGGAGGTTGATAACTAGGAAGTGGAGTTAGAGGCCTACAAATCCATCCATCCACCCATTCTTGTGAATCACACTCAACAGTGACAAATTCGATACAAGATGCACAAAAACATGTCAAATTTCTTATCCATGTGGCCCACGAAGTACCGTTTGAGCTACAAAATGAGTGCATATCACTGGACCCAGTGAGTGTCATACAATCCTCATAGTTAGTAATTTGTTGTTCCTCTATCAACCAAAAATATCTACGAACCGTAGAAATTTCTTGAGAACCTCAAGCCATGTTGTCAATACACCATTCTACTATGCTCTTTGCATCTTTCAATTTAGCACCATCTTTGTACTTCAACTCTTCTCTTGCAAGAACTCTTTTCACACATGCCCCTACACCGTCATGCTCTCCTTTTCCATGTCCAACCTCAGTGAAACTCCAAATATGTTGCACACCCATCTTGATGTGCATCCTGCTTATCCAATAAATTTTTTTGTGCATTCTTAAATTGAGACGTGCAATTATCTGACCATATATAATGTTGTTTGAAGTGGATGTCCCTATCCGACAAGTTTCCATAAAATAACTAGAAACACCCTTGCACAAATTCAGTAGAATGAGTACGATCATCACTGATATAAAAGTGGTACTCTCTTAAAAAATTTGATCATTCTCTGTACTATCATGAGAATGTATAAATGCTATATGCACAAAAATGACAACTTGTATTGAGTTGTAATATTGTGATTGAACCTCCATTTGTGGTTGCAATGTGTAATTCTCTACAAAATCGACCATTGAAACAATAGTACCAATAGGAAATGTGTCTTTGCATATCTTGAACTGTTCATCCAACCATCGAGCTCTTGTGTGTATGCGTACCATACTTATAAATAATTTCATCCTTAAATTTTCTCATAAATTCAAAAACAGGCATTTGTTATGTAACTAGCTCACACCGTTTAGACTCTTTTCCATCTTTCAACTGGTATGCAATCTGATTTTTATTTATCAAACTCAACTAAATTATTTCCTATTGCACCTTCAATTTTCTCATGGATGCAACTTTCCAATTTAGGTGATCCGCTACAATGTACCACAAGGTTCCATCTAAACAATCCTGACTATAAAAGAGGAATTGTCCAACTTCTTTTTCAACAAACTATCACTAGGATCCCTAGAAGATATTGGTGGAAACTTGAACACCACATTCCGATAACATAGTTTCAGAATGTAAAATAGAACGAATACATAAAAATTTAGCATAATTCATAGTTCAAATTCAACATGTTGCCTACAACAAGTGGTGCGAGCATGGTTGATTTTCACATAGAATGGTTTTAACATTTCAAATAAAACGTTGGACTAATTTCAATTTCTAGATGCTCTTGTTAAAACTTACATGAAAAATTGAAGTTTGAGTCATATCTAAGAAATTCTTTGGATGTGGTTACAGCGATTAATAGAACCAACTCTCCATTTTACAACATCTCTTGTATCAGGTGAAACTCTAGTGTTCTCATGCCAAAAATTGAATAACAACTTCTCTTATAGCATCAGTATTATATTTGTCCTTACACTGGTGCTCTAGCTAGAAAATGCCCAAAAATCGGTGTTATTGAGTGATTGAAGGATATTATGTCTTTGAACAATTTCTTTCATTAGAGTTTTTCACATTAACTTGCAACATTCGACTTGTCTTGCTTAATCAAATGTTATTTTTTTATTGATTCACTTACAAACAGTAGTAGCAAGTACATGACTGCACAATATTACTATCCCTAGCCTCCATCTTTGAACACCAATAGTGTGATATGCATCTTTGAAGGCTCATATTAACAATTCTCTTGGGTAGTCGGTTTCAACTGATAATGCACCCCCTCACTATGGACGTCGCGTACAAGCGAAAGTGCGTCCAGACAAAAGTGACACAATTTTTTTTAAAAAAATACATACTATACATATATATACTGACAATTTTTGGGAATCATTTTCCAAAAATGAAAAATTGGTCTAGCAGCAAAAAGCAGTGGCTAATCAATGCAAATTTTTCGTTCAGAAATTTTGTCATACATTGGTTTCAAAATGTTTTCATCACCTTCAATCTGAGTTATTATGTGAAAGATGGATAACACTTTTAAGAGGTGTCTAAGTCCAACTTCTTACCGGACCTACAGTTTCCAAACCTGGCAAATTCTTTATTCACATGTTCATTTTCTCCTTCAGTATGTCCAAAATTTGACAAAAAAATGAAAATGCCCAAAACAGTGATAAAGCCGATCACAGTTACCAAAATGGCGACGCAATACGCAGGTCGGTCGATACAATACGCATGCAACAAGACGATGAAATACACACAAGCAACTATGCACGCAAAATGATTCAAATCGCAAACATAATGCTTCAATACGCAGGATCAGAATGTCAAACCACTTCGAACCCACTTCCAGCAGAATAGATACACTGGATCAGGCCGCATACACACTTCTCTCATCCTCTTTTATCTATGTAGGATGACACATCCAGGTCTGTAATAAACTACCTATAAACTATTACTGCAAAAACTAATAAAATGAATCTCTCATAATACGGCTGACCATAAACAAGAAACAATCAGCCCCTCACAAACTCAGGGAGCCATCGCTCTGATACCAGATGTTGAATCTGGGTAAGATTTACACAGGAATAAAACCAAATACACTGAATATAAGATATATATTTTTCAATAGAAATCATTAGGGATTGTATTTCAATAAGACAAGGTTACATATATAGAGGGGAGTTCTCCTATAAAAGAGGAGTCAACTCTAATGGCTTCACAAAGAAATTTTGGCAGAGCTTTGCTACCCAAAAACTCTCCCCCTTTTACAATGAGCCCAACACTCCAATTTATAGAAAAAATGAGAAGGAGAAGAGAAGGGAAAATGGAAATCCCGAAATCTATCCTTCAACCACCTATAAGAGACATTAAATTGAGTAAAATGATTGTATATTACTTGAAAAATTCTCCCCATACTGTCCCATGTGCTGCAGCAGAGAAAGAATGATTAGCATGCCTCTTAATTGCACTCCCAACTACCAAATAAAACACTGTTATGAACCCTGCCACGTTTTCATAAAACTCTCAATCAATTTCTGATCAAATCTGGAAGTTATTGATTTTTTTGCATCAGGCTCGGAACCATGATTCCAACAATACCAATTTTGTGTGATTTCGTTGAGAAATGCAAAAGTTATGGCCTTCTGAGTGCGGGCAGCTATTTTGGGTCTGGCAGGCATTTTCTGTCATTTGACAGGAATGAGCATTAACTGACTGGAGCCGAATATATTTCTCTTATTTAAATATATCTACCCTCATAAAAAATAAGAACGTTGTGCTCGTTCCAGAAAGTCCAATTTTGTAAAAAATCGGAGCTCGGAGTCAAAAGTTATGGCCATTTGAAGTTTCTCAGGTCAAACGTTGACTTTTCTCCTTTTCTCTTCGGCCGCTTCGGCTTTTCGCATCCCTCGCGTCCTTTTGTCCCATTTTGTCCCAGATGCTGTGTGGGGACAAAGTCCTTTTCCGAACCACCCGAAATGGGCTTCCATGTCCCTTTTCTGCCGGTTACACGTGGCGTGATCTGATTGGCTTTCGGCTCCTTCGCCTATCCGCGTCCTGCGCGTCCCTTTGTCCCATTTGTCCCAGTGCTGAAGTTCCCTGTTTTGGCCGAACCAGCCAGTTCGCGTACTTTCGTCCCAACTGTCCTGGACTGTTTGGGACAAATTTTCCCAATTCACCCGGTTCGGCCGGTTCGCGCCCTTTTGTCCCATCTGTCCCAGACTTTAAGTTCTCATTTCGGCCGATCCGGCTGGTTCACGTACTTCGCGTACCTTCGGCCCAACTGTTCCAGGCTGACTTAAGTCTTTTCAGCCGACTTGCATCCTCCGCGTACTAACTACCCAGATGTCCCAGACTGCCTGTTTCAATAGTTAGTCAATTTTTTCCATTTTTCAGCTAGTTCGGATTTCCGCGTCCCGCGTGTCCCTTTGCTACATCACAAGTGTCCCAAATGTCTTCTTCAACATGCTGGGCTAACCGCCCTTTAGCATGAGCCTTTCAGCCGGTTTGTGCAACATTGATGTAGAAAGCATCTCATGTTCCTCATTGCTTACTATTGCAAGGGTTACAAGGACTTAGCCTCTTCTTGATTCATGATTTTTCCTGGCCTTCGAACTCAGTTTTTTGCAATTTTTTCACATCTTTAAAATTTGCTGGTGTTTTCCTCTTGGACATAAGAGTTAGAAAGAACTTCGAGGGGACCCCAGAAACATGATTTTTTCCTTGAATCAATATAATTGCTTGGGACTAAGGAATTTGATGCTAAAGTTAATCAAAATTACCTTGAGGGGTGAATTTTGGATAACAATATGATGCCAAATTTGCAACATGACAATCAATCAATTCCATTGCTTCTATTTAGGTAAACTTCCAATGTGGTTCTTAGTAATGGAAAATGACAATGTAGTAACGGTGATCCGGGTCCCATTGCTAAACATCAAATCCAACCACTCATAGTTCTTTTAAAGACTATTAAATACTATAAGAAAAGACAAAGCTATTGGCACTTCTTTTTTTCTGTCGCCAATCTTTTCACTTATCACCCATTTTCTAAACTTGAACCATACCAAACTATTTTTGAAAACATTTCACTAAGTCGTCGTTGGAGAGATTATTCTAGCTTCGTACCCATATTTGATGCCTAAAGTGCACATAGATCTATGTATAACCAGTATCATTACATATATAATATTTTTTCTAAGATGTTCAAAAGGTCTTTGGAAGATATGCCATAGAGATCTTCACTCTAAATAGTAGGTCAGGAGAGGTTTGCTTCGAACTTATCTGAATGTGATAAAACTTATACCATCCATATGGCATTCCTACACTTAGATATATATATAGTGCTTTCATCCATCAAAACTCTTAATTAGGAATTTGATGAAGAAGATACACCATAAGTCACTCCGTTGTCTATTTCTTTCCACTTTCACAGAAAAAATCGAACACAAAATCTTGCTGGTAAAAATACAAGAGAAAATCTATTAAGATAGACAACACATCTAACTTCTTGACCAAAGGAAAAACAAGGCACCCCTTTGGTCATCCAAATTCTCCTTAATCCACTGATCATCTGTGGAGATTTATCCAAATACAAAAACTTAAGGCATATCAAATATGGAGATATTTTTATATAGCTATCCCTATGTCCATTCTGAACACATGGAAAAATAGTAGCACAAGAATACTACATTCTTAAAGTGGAGTTATAAGAGGTCACCATTTGTATAATTTTTTCTAATTCTTAGGGTCTTAAAATTTCAATGCAGTCCCTAAAGTTGAGATTTTGTTGCCTTTTTACAATTCTGACGTCCACTTATGAACGTTTCCTAAATGAGTCTTACATAATGTGCATATAAACACACTTAAAAACAAAAGTACTGAAAAATTCATGTAACTTACCAAATCCACGCTTCCCTTGTCAAACTCGACTACATAATCTCCCCTTAGACGAACACTTTGGATGATCGAAATGTGATTGGTGAAGATCAATATTTTTCTATGTTGATTCTGACCACATCGTCTTCTCTTGGAAGAACACTCCAACTCACCGAAACAACAACAATCCAGATCAATATCTTACTACTCTTGAATTTGGTGAACCTCATTGTTGTTCCCTCTTCATAGAGTATGTCACTACCCTCCATGCCACTGAAGTTATAAGAAAAAACATGTATGATTACTCTACCTCCCCACTCTCTCAAACATAAAGGGGGTATTGAATACTATTTCTATGTGGTCTCCATGAAACAATCAGTGCGTAGCCCAATTTAGAAACGTGATGATCATTGTTATGATGCATCTTCGGCTCTAGAGAAATGACCACCATACTAGATCCTTTGAGTTTTCTACGTTTTTTGCATAAGTGCTAAAGATAACTTATTGCCTAAAATATCTCTGATACTAAACATGATCAAAAAATGGGGTTATCAAAACTGATTTATTTTTTCCCATTTTCCTATGAACCTTAATTTATATTAATTACATGATTAATGGTTAAATTAACTGAAAAACACACCATAGAAAGTACAACCATAAAATCACAACAATAATAAACACCTTGACGATAACCGAGATCATTCCAAAATGGAGTACATCAGTGGGCTCACTACAAAGAATGAACCAATATATAACCAATCCAGAAAATACAAATTTCTTAAATCACTTAACTATTGATAGTCAATAGATTCAATCAAACTGGTTCACACTTGTAGTGCCCATCACATTTAATAAAATAAATTTTAAAAAAAAGGTGTGTGTGAAAGTCACGGTGGAAGGGAATTAAGAAGGTAGTTGGAGAAGTTGGTTGCAATTGCAAGTGGTTGGGAGGTGGCGTGGAGTGTGGGGCATCACATTTGGTATGAGAGTGAGGTTCGTGCTCTCGAAACCTCTTGGATGGATTGAAGTTGTGATGATTCTACATGGAGGTGATTAAGATGGAAAGAGTGATGTCATACATGTTTTTTATGTGACCAATGTTGTAATTTGTGATATTATGAATGCACATGTTGTGCATGTTAGTTAGTGCGTAATTGTTATCTTGTTGATTTTCTTGTGATGAGAGTATTCTCTCTCCTTTATGTGGATTCAATGAGGAGTTCACGTGTGATGTGGCACCCTTTTTTGTGTGAAAATAATGTTATTGTGGATTGAATATTTTTGGAGCGTCTTGCCATTTTGTGATATGTAGGTGTGCTGATGTGTTGTATGGAGAAATTGGTGTATAGTGAATTGGATTGTAGTGTGATGTCACCACCATGTTGTGATGAATCATGTGTATCACCCTATTGTATTGTAATTAGTTGTATGCTATAATGTTATTCACTGTTGTATGCAATGGAAAGTTGCAAAAGCTATGGAATGAGCCTAAAGAACCTCAAAGCTTGGCTAACTCATCTATGCACCATGAGATTAGGGCTAAACAAGAGAAACTAACATGCAAAGAATTATAAATTTTATCAAAAACATCAAAAACTAACATGTTATACTACTCTCATACTCTATGAAAGGTTAATGAAAGTGAACCTAGCTAGATTTCTAAGCAATCAAATTGTGTGTTGTTTACTCCCAAACAAAGTGAAGAGATCTCTCGAAGTTGACTACATGGCCAAGATTTAGATATTCCCTTACTAACTATATTTGGAATGGATGGAAGATGGAGGAGCTTCAAGAAAGGAGGATAGCCAAGATTAAATGCCTATTATCTTGGCTAATGTAAATGAGGTCTAATGCCAATATCTCCAAATGTGAGAGAGATTTTGTTATGTAAACAAGTGTAAGGTTGACAGGGAGAGGTGACCCTTCTATTTATATGTTTTCACTTGGGAGTGTTTGGAATTCGGGTGCATGTGGGACTAAAGCTCAAAAATCACTTTTAGATTAGATTAGGATAAACATGCTTTAGGTTTAGATAAGCTTCGTTTAGGCTAGTCAACTAGGATTTAGGATAGTTAAACTTGATTAGCAAGTGATTAGAGACTCATTGAGAGTTGGGAGGGGTCTGGATAACCAATTGTGACTAATAGATAGCCTACAAAGCCAATAGAAGTGGTCTAGAGAGAACTAGGGAGGTTCTGAATGGTCGAAAGGAGGAATTTTTAGCTAATAAGAGAGATATTAGCCAAACAAGTTGATTATAGCAGGAATACAACTGAAAGAGTGTTGTGAATGGGCATCCGAGAATGGAGGGAAGAATAGGGAATTAACAAAGTGTCGTCAATTGATTGAATTGGAGGAAATGCTAAGTGTAAGCATATTTCAGGTGCCTACAGTTGTTATTTGTTATTGTCACATCCTTAAGAATCCAGTTCAAATCTCAGGTCCCTGCAAGAAAGAAGAAGCTTCTGATCAAGTCTTTTAAGTCTAATAAATGGTATGAAGTCGTGCAACACTTGCCTCTTGAAACTCAAAAAAAAAGAAAACCATGAATCACATCTTTTATGCAAAACTAAAAGTGTGCAACTACATCTAATCAAAATCTAAATTACCCCTTACAGATTTTGCTTAATGATTAGCATTCATAAAGAAGATTTCTAAAATTTCCCCAAAAAATCATGATATAATTTCATGGTGGTTAGTGATAATTGCAACGGTCAAAATTATCCATTAAAAACAATTCACCTATAAAGCCCACGTAAATATCACAAAAATACGAGAGTTTCCATTACTCATTGCAGTAAGCCAAACAACATTGACAACGATGATATTGCTCACATGCACCCAGAACCCTAATGTTACTATATACAAATTGATAAATTGATTGATCTTGCTTTGTATCTGTATCTGGAGTGGGTTCAATGGTCTTTGAGAGGAAACTACTGTCTGTTGTTGTTTTCTTTGATTCCCTTAAAAATTCAGCACCGTCAAAACAAACCAGTGAAAAACCTAAGTGCTCCAAAACAAAGCTTACGTTGAAGAAGGTTCAGAGGAAGATGTGCGCGATCTGTTTGACAAAATATCCGTCTGAGATGTGACCTTGCGAACACATGAAATTTATGTTGATTCACTAAAAACGACAAAATAACTAAAAACAACAAAACTTTTAAACGTCCGTTAACCTGTCAAATTTAACTCCGCCGCTTGAATGTCCACAAAGGCCTTTCCCATAAGGGGGAATTCCTTTGGCATAATAAAGGTTTATTAATGTAATTAAAAGCATGGGTTTTTTTCATTAATTTTCATAGTTAATTTATAGAGCATTTAATGCACACAATATTTTACAAGATATTTTATTTTAAAAGTCTGTATTTTAGTACTAATATATTAAAATATAATGTTGGTTATTTAATAACTTGTGAAATCGATTAGCATTCTAAAATGATTGAATGGAGTCATTTAAAAAAAAAAAAAAACTCAAAACATATGAAAGTTTGAAATGATTACATCTAATTAATAAAGATATTTTCAACCATTTTATTTTAAAAGTAAAGACTAACAATAATATTCCAAAACAATATTAACATCAAGGTATTAGATATTAGCACATCCAACACAACAATGAGCAGACATATAAGGAGTAGAAAATACAATCAAGGTTGTCACCCCAACAATTACTCTTAAGTGGATATGTTGTGTCAGGGATAAACTACCAACCATTATTATCATAAATTTTGAGAATATATTTAAATGTGATAAAAAAATTTGGAGCAAAAGTATCCTTAACTCTTACATCTATATTAATACTAGCCACAACAATGATAAAGAAAATAAATGTATACACTGAACACCAATATATACAAGAAATAATTGAAATTTTATATTTGATATATCATTTAGAAATCACATTTAATTAATTATGAAAGCCAAAGTAAAGCATTGATATATCAACTAAGAAATAAAAATTAATTAATTATGAAAATGAAAGTAAAATAAATTGAAGAAAGAAATTTTCTCAATTGAATAAATTATATATTTGATGTCTTTTAGAAATCAGACTTAATTAACTATGAAAACCGAAGTAAAACATTGATATCTCATTTAAGAAACCAAATTTAATTATTTATGAATACAAAAGTAAAATGAATTGGAGAAAGAACATTTCTCAAATGAAGAAATTATATATTTGATATATCATTTAGAAATCAGATTTAATTAACTATGAAAACCAAAGTAAAGCATTGATATATCAATTACAAAATAAGACTTAATTAATTATGAAAATGAAAGTAAAATAAATTGGAGAAAGAACTTTTCTCAATTGAAGAAATGATATATTTGATAAATCACTTAGAAATCAAAATTAATTAACTATGAAAACCAAAGTAAAATATTGATATATTTACTAAGATATCAGACTTAATTAATTATGAATTCAAAAATAAAATAAATTGTAAAAAGAGCATTTTTCAATTGAATAAATTATATATTTAATATATCATTTAAAAATCAGGCTTAATTAACTATTAAAACCAAAGTAAAATAAATTGGAGGATGAACTTTTCTCAATTGAAATTAAGGAGACTTAATAAAATTTGAAGGTAGAAATTAAGGGTTTTCACCACTAAAGTAGAAAAACAAAGTATTACATATCAAGAGAAGGTCTGATATTGTGAAAATGTCTCAAACATGGTTCACCTCAATTCAATGGAAATATTTTAATACGAATGATGTTCATAATAATATAGATTATTCTAATAAATGTCATGCAAATAGAAGTGCAACAATGTATTGACTAGAATAATTTTAATCATAGATTTGTTATTGAGTGATAATTAGCAATGTCATGTAATGTGTAATGTGTTGTATAATGGGTGAAATAAAATGTGGGTATTAATCCCCACTTCAAGGTAAACTAATTACATGCTTACCTCTATCAAAAACTACACCAAAAATAACACTGACATTATGAGTGCAGGTGACATTAGAATAACTCATATTTAACTTGCACACAACCAAATGTCACTAATTAAAAACACAAATATGTGGCGAGATTTTCAAAATTTATAGGTGGTTCCTTGTCATTCAATCACATTCTATACAACTCAACATTGTAATAATAGTTTATTATTTTTTTAACTATCATAACTAATGTTATCCCATTGCATGGGAATTTTAAATCACAACACAATTTACATTAATGGTTAACAAAACCAAATTTTTGTGATAATAATTTCCACAATACATTTTAAGAAAAATCACATAAGTTTCCATGATGCGGGGTGCACCGTACTATAAAATGTGGACATCCCCCTATGGGAAAGGCCCTTCCGGATGTTTCTCCGATTATGTTAAAGTTGATGTTTGTTTTGACAGTTTAGCTGTTTTTAGCAGTTCCACAAATTAGCGGCCACAAATCATTCGCAGTTGCATGCAGAAGCGTGAATCCTCTAGGTTGTTTCAAAGTTGGGGTGGTAATAGGTCGTCAATATTGCCAGTTGTTCACTCCGCCCGTGTAACGACAGTTGTTGACTCCGCCCATGCAACGATTGTTTCAGAAAGGTTTGAAGAAGAGTTAGGAGAACGACTTAGGGTTCTTGTGGTCGGAGGCTTGAGTCATGCTACGGACAGACAAATCATGGATCAGCCGTGATGGAGGACTCTCAGATTGAAGCCAATTTGATCCCAAGGCTTTTTTTTTGAGATTTATCGGGTTCTCATGTCCCTCAGATGTTTGTAGTCTGTGTGCGTACTGTGGATCCCTGTTATGTAAAAAGGGGTATCATTTTTTAATTGGCTTTCGTTGTCTTTTCCCCCTATTTTTGAAATAAATGTTCTCATTTTTCCTGAATTTGAACCCTATCACTTCTTCTCCACTTGGAATGTCAGGGGGGTGGTTGTTTGACTTTGCTTTGGGATTTTAAGCATTACACTTCGAGATATGTAACTCTATTGTTTTTAGTTCTGTAAAACATTGTTGTTTTACGTTTTTGTTCTCTTTCAACTTTATATCACTGTATTGGAGAAGCCAACAAAGAAGATAAGGATCTAAGACTCCAATGTGCAGGGTATTACTTAAAACTTAAACTTGCTACAATAGTTTGGAAAGGGAAACAATAACTTTATGTGCTTTTTTTCATTATAGAATTTATCCTTTTAGGGCATTGCCATTTTCATTTCTATTGGGGTTTATTCCAACCTGAACTTGTCTGTTGCGATGTAAGTTTTCTAGGATTTTTTTGTTGTGGTGGATTTTTTTTGAATGCATGTTCCTTTTCTTTTGCATCCCCGACCACTAGCAGATATAATCCTAATTATAATAGATTTGGGGAATTTCAAAGTTTCAGATTTGAAGATGCCCCAAGCAGAAATAACTTGACACCCACCCAAAATATTCATACCAAGCAGATATGATCCGCCAAGCAAACCATCAATATTTTCGCCAATGGTAGGCATCGCCTCTTTTTTCAGTGGATTCAAGAAAGACAATCAACAAATTGAAAGTGACAGGAAAGATAAAAATCTAGAGTGCTATTGACCATACTTGAAATTATTGCTCTTGTCCATTGCAAAATTAACTCCAAAGAAGATGTGAGATCTCTGTGTAAACCAGCCTGTAGAGCCTTTTACATATTCATGTCTTTTGCAGAGTTGTATTGAGAAAAAGGCATTGTCAAAGGGAAAATTATTCCACACCCACATGAGTATGAGAGGATTCATGTCAGAAATATTTTTATTTAATACACTTACCAGCGTGTACGCTAAGTATGAAAGTATGTTGAATGCTCGCAAAGTGTTTGACAAAATGAGTGAGTGAAATGTGATTTCATAGACTGCCATGATTTCGGCTTATGTTAAGTATTAGTGGATTCCAGTGTGATATCTTGGTGGAAAATGCCCTTGTGGAAAATGCGGAAAGATAGAGAAGGCACATGATCTGTTTGACAAAATGCCTAAGTGAATTGGTATATCATGGACACGACAATGTATGATGCGAACCAAGACAAGTGGAAGGTTCTGCCTTGTATGAATCGATGCCAGGATTATGCTTTGCGGGTGCTTTTTTAGACAATAAATTCTTTGTTATTGGGTACAAAAGTTCAAAAAAATTCAATCTAAGAAAGTGAAAATGAACGATCTTGGAAACTCACTGGAACGGTGGAGGTGTGAAAACTGTAACTGTTTCAACAAGTTTTAGTCTATAGTGTCTCTTTTTCCAATAGGGTTTGATAGCTTCTGTTTTTTGTCAAATTCTTAGACCAAATTCCAACAACTGCATCCTCTGTTCTGCCAAGATGTCCATTATATGAAGACATTGATGACTTTTGATTTCCTCGAACCGGCCAAATGTTTCAAGTTTAACAGGCCTGGTATAGATCCCACTAGAAACAGTAAATAACCCAGGGGCGTGAAAAAATTCTAATATGAAATCCATACCATGTATTGGAATATGTGGAAGTTCCCTGTCTATTCTGTAAATAGATGCATGACCAAGCAAGAACATACTATTTGGATTCTTCCATTGTCTTAGCATAACAAACTTGGTGCAACTTTCATTCATTGGAGAAAATGTTTTAGTGATATTCTCTTATATTTATTTGTCTTAATATGAAGCCTGAAAATAAAGATTTTTGTAATGGTGAGGATTGCAAGGTGTTTTATTTTAGTTGGCAGATTTGATATCCTCAAATCTAATGCTGCAATAATATGCTCTTATATTGATTTTGCTATATTAATTATGCAAAAGGCGTCCCCCCTATGGGAAAGGCCCTTCCAGGAATTTCCACGACTATGTTAAATTTGACAACCCGTTTGACGTGTTTTTCAGGGCGTTTAACTTTGATGTTCGTTTCTACGTTTTCACTTTTTTTTGGCTATTTTTAACAGTTGATTTTTCGATTAGGAGTGATTTGTGTAATTGATCAGTGTCGTGGAGCTCCAGCAGGCTCTAGAGAAGCTCGACCTTCCGACTTTGATGGCTTTTCGGTGCTGCACAGATCTGCAAGCTCAAGGCCGTCTCCATCACAGGTAGTCAACACCTGTGGGCCACCGATGTTAGATCATCGAGAAAGGAAAGGTAGGTTTTCCTGGACTAAAAAGATCTTTTCATTTTCTAGGAAGATAAAATTTCACGGTTCGAAGCCCGTGCCATGGTCGGATGAATCATGTTGCCTTATTTATGAGGGCCATGCTGAGGTTAGATTCCTTGTCCAATTTTTCAGCAGATGATGTTTGGAAGGAGGGTTTAAAAGAGAATCAAATAGGCGACAAGCCCTTCTCTTCACCTTATCAATTTGTGCACATCCATGATCAACACCCCTAAATCAAAGAATGTGTAGCATTAGGTTTTTACTTGGGGATTCCAGCTAAGTTTGCGGTCCCAATAATTCTGATGGAACTTCAAAACCATAAATTTACTTAGAGATGCTTCAAAAAAGAAGTCTATCAGGCTGCCCAATACATCAATTGATATAGTTTAATGTATTGCACAAGAAACGACTCCAGATGTAATATGAAAGCATTAAAAGTCGGCCATAATTATATTTTCAAGGTGGTCAATCATTAGAACTGGTGTGGAAGGGAGATGAGTAATCTGCATGGTCAGGGAATCTTATCAGAAATCAGGTTTTAATTTTTATTGGCATTTTGGAGATGGGTGTATCATTCTTTCATTGCAACTAGTGGCACCATTTTGTCAAATGATGCTATAGCTTGGTGATGTCTGATTGATTTAAGTGTTTTGCTTTACTTTAAATTATTTTAAAATTCTCCTAAAGGAAATTCAACATTGGTGTTGTTCTAACCATTGCTTGTTTTGTTTGTCATTTATTAGATATAATCATGAGGTAGATAATTATTTGCCATGCGTAAGACTCAAGGCCAGGATAAGTAATTCTTAACTGACATAATCTGCAATGACTACTAACTAGAATATAAATTGGGCTTGTTTTTGGATTACAACCTACCATAGACATAATTTTAAAAAGTTGGATATCGTAATCAGATCAGAGAAATTATTACTCAATGAGGCATTTGCATCTTTTTTAGTTGATCACAATGTAATTCCTATATGAAAGTTTCATACTTCTCGCGAGGAAATTAAGCTTGTATAAAGGTAAACAGGCCAATGCCCAATTTCTTTTTCCTTGGTTGGGTCTGCATCATTTACATAGAGCAACCATACAACCAATTTCAAGTAACTCTTGTGCCAGCCTCCCACTAGGCTCGCTCACGATGATCAAGATCCACATCATCCTCAGCCATTTACATGGGCATGCAGTAGGAAAGACTTAGATGGCCCACCTACAGGTGCATTTGACCTACTAGTTGTAGCTGTAGGAGCCTCGTGTTGCTAGTTTTAGTTATCTAGAATAAATAGACTAAACCATCTGAGATCACTTTCCCTTGATCTGTAAGTGTTAACCACACAGCCTCATAACATGCATACAAAAATTTTCATCTTGTTAGCATCTCTCAACATATTTCGTCACATTTTTTAATTTATAGCATCTCGGTTTCTGTAACTTACTTGGAACACCCTCTGAACTAGGTCTTCATCCAACCTTGCATCACAAAATTATTAATCATAGGAAGTGCAGTGAAAAATTTTACAGTCATGAAGAACCCTAATTTCCTCATAAAACATGGTTCCCCTAGGAAGATATGATCCTTTTTTTGTTTAGAAGAGAATACTACATCATGAGTATCTCTATAGAACTAGTGGGTTTTTCACAAAAAATTTAGAGGCTTCAACAATTATCCATGGCACACTGTTGAAGGGGAAAAATTGCTCTTGTATTTGTCTTCTTGGCCTTCATTGTGTAGGTAAGGCTCTCAGGGACTTGGATTGTACATTGTTATTTTGGTAACGAATTGGAGTTTTATGTATTGGATCTAAAAGTTAGGGTTTTTGGAATTTAGCATTGGCAAGAGGGTAACTGTTATTGTTTGTGATTTTATTGGGGTTATGTTCTTATAACCATTGCCATTTTTTTATGATCACGATTACTTTGTTTTGAGTCTTGATATGTGGGCTAATGTTTATGGGTTTCTTACAATCTTCAGATTTGTAAACATGGATCAAACTGGAATGTGACCTACATGGGTAAACTTTGTGTTATACACAGTGGGAGGATTTGAACTTGGTCATGCTCTTATGCCTGTTCCCCATTACCATTTCACCACAACCCCTGAACACTTATAGTCAATTTTGATTGATTCATTTTTTTTGTTTTTTGTTTTTGTTTTTGGAATACTATAGGTGAATTTGGATATTTTTGTTCTTATTAAATATTAGCGGGGTTCCTTTTGCCTCCCTTACATAGTTTTTATTCAGTTGAATATTGGTGATGTACTTATTAGCCTATCAGGGTTTGAAAATTTCTTGTGCCATTGATGCCAAAACATGGGGTTGAAATGTTCTAATTTATGGGGACCATTTTTGATGGCCTAAACATGAATACATGAATACATAATATTTGCATATTTTATATCATGAGTGGTAGCCTTTTGTGGGCATTTTTTTATTTATTCTTGTTTGCTTCAAAACTGGAGAAGCTTGTGGCTTTCAACATCATGTCTGAGCCAAGCAGGGACTTGCCTATGGTATGTGATCAGTTACAAAGCAGACCCTTTATTTTACTTTTCATTCTTCTTTTTAGATATTGTATAAAGATTAATATTGTGAATTGTCTATTTGTACAGCCTCCTCTGACACTCGAGTGTGTATATCATATTGTACATCAAGATGTGTATCATGATGGTGAGATTCCACTAAGGTTTCTGCTTCAAAATCTGAGATCTTTAGAAGACTTCATTGTTGTTGGGAAATGGTTTAAGTGTTTTATACTTCAAGAAGGATCAAGTTTCCAGCACCTCTGATAACTCTAAAGATGAGTAACTGCACCTTGATGCCTCAAAGATTGGATCACCTCACTGCTCTTGAGAGACTAGATCTATGGGGATGTGAATGGGAGTATTCTCTATAAGGATTGGGGCAGCTTGCTATATTGGAGCATCTGAATACATAGTATTATACTAACCTGAACTTTGTGTTGGAAGAATTTGGGTCACTATGCTAATTGAATTATTTGAGTCTAAACTCTAAATTGTGTAGTAGTTTGGAAAAGTTACTAGCTGACATTGTGAAGTTGACTTCACTTAAAGAGGTAAATATCCCATATTGCTCTGGATTGGTGGCACTGCCTAAGGACTTTGGCCTGTTATCTTCTCTGCAAAGATTTGACATTGTGAAGTTGACTTCACTTGAAGAGGTAAATATCTCATATTGTTTTGGATTGGTGGCATTGCCTAAGTACTTTGGCCTGTTATCTTCCCTGCAAAGATTAAATTCAAGACAATGCTCCAATCTAACAAAGTTACCTGCTAACTTTGGAATGTTGATTGACCTACAAGAGCTGGATATCTTGTTTAGTACTAATTTGATGGAACTACCTGAGGGCATGGGCAGATTATATTCTCTTCTAAAAATGAATTTAAGGAAATGCAATAGTGTGAAAAAGTTACCTGCTAACTTTGGAAAGATGACTGCACTACAACAACTGGACATTTCATGCTATGAGAATTTGAGGGAACTGACTCAAGACATAGCCGGATTATCTTGTCTGCAAAGATTGAATTTAAGTGGATGCATAAATCTGGAAAAGTCTGGTAACCTTGGAATGTTGACTTCATTACAAGTCCTGGACATCTCAAAGTGTGAGAATTTGAGGGAACTTCTTGAGGACCCGGGTGGGTTATCTTCTTTACAAACACTAGATTTCAAAAGATCAATAAAGTTGCAGTGATTGCCAGAAAGCTTAGGAAAGCTTTGCATGCAGTCCTCCATTCTGACTCACTTGAAAGTTTAGTAGAACTTCCTCAAAGTATTGGAAAATTTCTATGCCTCTCAAATCTCTCATTAGATTCCTGCAACTTATTTACCTGTCTTCCTGATAGCTATGTGTGATTGAAGAAGTTAGAGAAGTTACAAATAAAATATTTCATTAGATTTGGTGCTTTACATGTGATTTTGGCCTATAAGTTTCTTGAAGGAATGCTTTTTTAATAGATAGCCGAGGTCTAAAGGAGTTTCCTCATGGATTTCAAGCATTGCCATCTCTGCATAAATTACTATAGAAAAAATTGTCATCGTCAACATTGCTGTGTGAATTTGAAAACATGGTATCTTTGTTGCATCTTGATATCACCAGTTGTCCTATTTTGGATGGGGCCACAATGGAGAGAATAGTGAATTTACAAAAATGTTCTTTTGTATATATGGGCAGTTCCATAAAATTGATGAAGTGCTGGGAAGAAATGCGGAAGGAAGAACAAAATCTAATGGTTGTGCGTAATTTCTTGACTGCAATCACTTATCTTGTATTTTACTATTTTTTTAGCATTATATAGACTGCCAATGTATACAAGGGTTGGTTAGTACTTATTCTGATTCCTTGTACTATCTTGTTTTCAATGATAAGGGTTTTCTTGAAAATCTCAAGATTTCAATATCAGAAAATATCTTTGCCCTTATTCTTCTAAATAAATCTTGTGAAGTGTTGAGTTTTTCACTTCTTAATGCGGTTGGAGCGGTTGATGCATTGAGGTTGGATAAGTTTACTGCTTGAAAATATTTTTTGGTTTTAAGTGGCATAATCTATTGGACACACGTTCCTATTATGGTGAAACACACAATATATCAACTACAATGATTGACATAAGTAACCTAAAAATTTGAGTGGTAAGACTAAAACTGAGACTTGCAATTCTGCCATTGACACCACAACTAGGTCTACACAGTTGACTTCCTTTCCCAATTGTGGCATACAATTTTTTGATAAAAAAAAAGTCACCCTTATGGTTAACTGAGGCAAGTAAAGGTGAAGGCTATGACATGCCATTACAAGTGCTATAAAAAGTTTGAAGCATGAAACATATATGAATCCAAATAATCTTTGGGAGAAAAATGAGGATCTAGTTTTTCAAGAAGTTTAATCTTTACACTTTCCACAAGCTTCTTGACAACCTTGTCAAAGATATATGGGAAGACTTGACGTTCTTTCAGGAAAGTTGAAATGGTAGTATATTGGGCTATCATTATGCTCTTCATATTCTTTATTGCAGAGTGAATGAGAAAAGAGAAGCCACACAAGCATCAAGCATTTATGCAACCAGTATTGTACCCAAGCACTAAAAATTATGTTGGGTGTGTGTATTAATCGAGTCTATGAGAAATTCATTCACTTTTTACTTCTATATCATTACGTTCTTCAAATAATTTACTGAAGACTTTAGAGGGAATGATAAAAGACATTACACACACAACATCAAGCATTTCTGTGACTAGAATCATAGCCAAGAACTGTCTAATATGTTGGGTGTGGGGTATTACCCGAGTCTACGAGAATTTCATTCAGTTTTGCTACCATATCAGATTCCATGTCCCTGTATATTCTCACTCCTAGAAAGACATTTTCAACCATCAAATAAATAGAAACTCTGCTTCTAGATTTTCACCATACTAAACAAAGGTTTCTGATTTCCCCTTAGCCTTCTTAGGAAATGGTCCCTTGGAGTGGGGCTACTGGCATTTCCTTTGCAGGTGCTACTAAGAACATTTCAGAGTGATTTGCAGTAAAATGTTATGGTGTAACATCAAATTTTCTACTATATTAAATTTTATATAAAAATTCTAATATAGGGAGAGGTTGTTATTAGGGGAAAAAACTTCCTTATAATATGAGAGGACGCTGCAATCCTCCAACCCCAACCCACCTCCTCGCCTTTCTAATAGCTGCTCAAACTATCTGGCCAAAAAATCCCTTCTCTACATTTTAAGGTGAATATTTATATCCTTAGTGTTTTTCCACCTCAAACATTTCAATGGACTACTGTTGCACAAAAAATGAGAGCGGTAGCCCCCTCCACGTGTCCTTAGTTACCTGTTCCTCAAGAGCCTCAAGAACTGCATTTTCAGCTCTTAATGCTCAGTCTCTTTCTTGAATATATTAATATACTAAAAATGTACAATTTTGTAGAGGGAGAAGAATGTTTGATAGTTAGACAAAATCGTTCCTTGCATTTCCTTCAAAAATAGTTATTCATGGTTATGTTGGCTTCACAATAAATAATCACAATTAGCACTCACATTGTTATTCTACATTTTTTGTTTATAACATAGAACTTTCAATGACTAGTTATTGTCTATTGGAAGAGTTTCGCTTTCAATGATTAATCAATCATGAACTATTTTGATTTTGCATGTCATTTTGTTAGTTACTAAATATGTTGGGTTCCTTCAATAGTTTAGTTGTTGGCTTTGAGTTGATTTACTCAGTCACACAACGTCCACTGGAGCTAAGGCATATTGGAGAAGTTTAAGCTGCATTGCTCCAAATCTTGTAGTTTGTGTCTACCACAATTGTAAGTAGGACAAAAACATAGATGGAAATTCTAGATTATCATAGCCTTTCTTGCAAAGAGCTTCAAAATTTGTGCAAGAAACATGGAATACCTGTAAATCAAACGAATGCTATGGCGGATGCTCTTATTTCAATCTTGAAGGTATTTGTCGCTAATGCTTTGTTTGAAGCAATTCAAAGAAATGATTTAGTGAAATTAGATCACGTGGATCAAAAGAAGAAACATGAGGAAAATGAAGTGTCTTGGTGAACAAACAACCAACCTCCCCAATTTCCGTTCATCCCATACTACACTTTATTTGAAGATGAAATTTGAAATTTAATTTGAGTTCACTGGTCATTGGACAAGCTTCAATGCTTTAGTCATCTAATTTTCATTCATTTACCTCTTCAATTTTACAGGTTAGTCAACTGAATGTGTTTGGCTCCACAACTCTTACCACTTTGTCTCAGAATGCAGGGAGCAAATCTATAATGAAAAGACATAATAAAAGGGGTTATTCCACTACATCAAAATTTCCCTAGGGAAATTCATTTTCTTCTTTTGAAACTGGATCCAAAAGAACAAAACCGGTGGAGGAAGATGCGTCCCCTTCAATAATGGAAACATATACTGAAGAGCCTGTTGAAGAAAATAAAAATATAGGAAATGAGATAAATGATGATACAACTAAGATATCTGAACCACAAAAAATTCTACAACATGTTGCATTATTTGTTACAGATAATCAGAAAGAACTTTGCCAACATGTTAATAAAAAAATTGAGCTTGGTTCAAAAAACCCCATAGCCTTGTATGAGGATGTAGGGATCAAGTCCTTTACTTATAAAATATAAAAGTGTATTGAAAGGGGTGATGCATTAGAAGTTTCTCAAGACAATATATTTTCTTTTTCTGAAACTCGGTTAGAAGGAACAAATCCAATGGAGGAAGATAATGCCCCTACTGTAGAGAATCCCTATAATGAAAAAGTTTCAGAAGAAATAACACATGCAGAAAAGGTGAAATGTGATAGTACATAAAAGACACTTGAAGGACAACAATCTCTGCAAGTTCAATCACATATTATTCATAATGAGGAAGGACATCGTCAACAAGACAATGCCACTGATAGAAATTGTGATCAAGATTCACTGCTTTGCATATACAGTTCCTCTCCCAGTAATAAAGCAATTAAGAGAGACTGCCATGAAGCCACAATTTATACTTTTTATGAACGTACTATATTTTTCCATATAACTAATTTTCTTTTCCTTTAGCAACATATGCAATTTTTGGTTCTCCAAATTTTACCTCTTACGTGTAATTTTCATTGGAACTCCACATGTATTTCAATTGAATATGGTTTATTGATTTCAAATATTTATGCATTAGTATGTCATCAAATAATGCATCGTTCCTTGCTGATTTGCATGGAATTTTTACAACAGGTGGTACTCCATAAGTCTGTGACTTCTCAATCATGTCGACACCTACAAAACGAGCCCAACGAAGAGAGAACTAAAGCACTTTGGAATGCACCCTAACCATTTAAGCTTCGTTTATATATGCTTGCATATTTTGTCTCATTTATGTTTCTTGGAGAGTTAATATGTAAGGCACTTAGTCGTTCTTTCAATCTACTTTGACGTCAACACTTCACATTCACTACATTCTCGAAAGTGAGTGTTAACTTACATGTCTCACTTGCATTTGTATTCGATCATTACACAACTAACTATTATTTAACATCCCGTCCAATGTAATTTACAACATTTGTTTTGGCTTTAATAGAAAATCAGATGACGCCCATTATCAACATCAACTACAAAAGTAATAACTATCCCTCTAAATCTAATAACATATACCGTTCAGCATTCACATTGCATTATACACATGCGATTGCTAGTTTTAATTTTAAAAACATTATTTGAAATTACTAGTATTATATAGATTATGTTAAACTTTAAATTATGTGAGATTTTGCAGAAATAAAAATCATTAAATTTTGTAATGGGAAGCTGCAATGAAAAACGTTTATATTAAATGATTTAATATAAATATATATTTGAACTTTATCAAATAAAATGGATGCTTAACTTACTAATTTGGTATGCTTTTTGTTCTTAATTTTACATTAAAGTCATGTATTAAAATCTTCTTATTTTAATATTAATTTTTATTCGAGAACACTTTCTTTTTTATACATGGATAGAGGAATTTTAAAGAAAAGTTTTCTGCGATTGATTGAATGTGCACACCACTTACGCATTTGCTCGTAATTTACGGGTAACGTGCTGCACTGTGTTAAATTATTTGCATTCTATTATGCTTTAACTTTAGCCACAGAATGTTTATATTTTATTAAGTCATTGTCTTTACAACTGTTTGCCACGTTATATGGCATGTGCCATGAAGTACTTACTTGATTGGTGGTGGCCAACATTGACCAACTATTTCAGTGTTATTTATTGTGACCGTAAATAATATATACGGGAAAAATGTTTCAATAAATATTTTTATAAATACACTATTGATTTTCATGATTAATCATCATAATTATTATTATTATTATTATTTTTAAAGTTTTAAATATTTTTAGAATGTTAGGGATATTTGGCGGATAGGTTTCATTACAGCCAACTTTCTTTGTAACTGAATTTTTTTTGGTAGTGGTCTTCTTTTGAAAATAAAAATAAAAAATCATGTTGTCATAATAAAAAAATTAAAATCCACCATCGCCGGCATTTTGCTATGATAAAAAATAACTACATGTGAGATTGTAAAGTTGTAAGCTGTAAAAGAAAAGTAACTGCCTACCAACATGCGCATAAGAATCTGACACGGGCCTATGGTTAATTCAGTAACGGATGTATTTTCATCAAAGATTGCTTGATAATGACTCTTCTATTATATCAATATTATTCCAAACGTCATTTATTTGAGTTCTTTTTTTTTGTGTAGAATTCTGATGGACGGGCATAATTCAAACATTCTTATATTGGCATTGTCATAGCAATACAATGCTTCCCGCTGATGTTTCATACTTCTGTAAGGAGGTTTAATATGGACAAGCCAAGATATGTGCATGGAATGGATTTGATGCCATGTTTGATTAAGTGGATCCAAGAATCTCTTGGAAAAATATCATAGTAGCAAATAAGTATTAAAAATTTTAAGCCTTTACTTTTACATTCATTTATATTTAATATTTAAACCTACTTTGATTAATCATTCCCATATTTAAAAAAATGTAAACCATATCATACCAAAGAGATCTTTCAATTGAAATGTGTATTAATATGATACGCCTTTATTTGATTATATATGCATGAAATGATTTAGTTCTCTATGAAATGTCCTCCTGCCACGAAAAAATGATACACCTTGATTTGTCGTGAAGTCCTTTTGCAGTATTCACCTTAGTATGCATAATTTTGTAATGTTTATAATCTTCCTCATGTAAAATTCATAACAAGAGCTATATACAGATGCCCCTTTTTCTTCCAAGAACATATTTGACTGTATTTTTTTCTTTTTTTTTGTGTGTGCAAATGGCAATAAACGTTGGAGGATTGCGGGATAGACCTATTCATGTAGCCGAGGAAATGTCAAGTTCTTATCACTCGCATGAAGACTCCATATATTTTAAAAGTTTTTGTCCGTTTACGCATTTGGAGTCGGATCTTGAATATGGTATAGAGGCATCAATGTTATTAAGAAGCAGCCAACATAAACCAGCTCTGGTATATCAATAGATGTTATGCAAAATAAACCTTTTAATGTGGGGTGTGGTGATATTGAGAATACATTATGTGGTAATGGCCGCTGCACAGGGTAAAACACATTGTGAGTTCATTCTTCTTCATCCAAAGATCGTCATACTAAGGTGAATATTGCAAAAGGAATTCACGACAAATCAAGGTGTATCATTTTTTCGTGGCAGGAGGACATTTCATAGAGAACTAAATCATTTCATGCATATATAATCAAATAAAGGCGTATCATATTAATACACATTTCAATTGAAAGACCTCTTTGGTATGATACGGTTTACATTTTTTTAAATATGGGAATGATTAATCAAAGGAGGTTTACATATTAAATATAAATGAATGTAAAAGTAAAGGCTTAAAATTTTGAATACTTATTTGCTACTATGATATTTTTCCAAGAGATTTTTTTCTCTCTACCTTAACCACGTTACAAAAGTTAATAGAGTGTTATGGAACATTGCATTCAAAGGATAAATTAATCCTTGTTAATGTTAATGTCAATGTTTGTATTTTTTTAATGTTTCGTGTTCTTTTTAATATTAATAGGATGTATTTGTATAATTTTTGGATTCAGGTTTATTAAGATGATATAAAGTGTGGCGTATAATTGTTAGTAGAAAATTTGTAATGTCTTTGTGTTAATATTATTGGTGGCAGATTTCATCACTTTTTGCATTGTTAGTTTGATATGTTTATAATGAGGGAGATTGTGGTTATGACTCCAACCCATGTTTAACATTGATGGCCATTTACATGTTTTTTGTGTTTTCAACTATAATTAATTATTTCATAGATTTCTTTGTAAATTGTGTATTAAGTATTGTATAGATTTCTTTATAAATTTTGTATTAAGTATGTTTAAAGAATAGGAAGTATATTTTGTCAAATGTTGTAGTAGTACTACATTTTCACTATTCTCTAGCACATAAAACAATTTAAGCTAGCAATCATTTCACGAAAAAATCACAACTGTAACAAACATAACATTTTTATCCTCTCCAATGTAGATTGAAACACATGTACAATCTCTAATAAAAATACAATCACAATCAATAATCATCAATCGACATGTAAAGAGGACTACTTTTAAAATTATTTGTGGTTTGGAGTTGTTCTCTATGTATCGGTTGTGGAAGAGTTCATGCATGTTTTCTCTTTATCTTTACTCCAAAACTTGTCATAATATTCTTTGTAAGTTTATTTCATATATTAGGCAACATTGTAAACCTTGATTACTGCATATGGTGAAGGATAGTAAAATATTGACATAGAGATGTTCGCTTCACTACAATTCACCAATACACACCAACAACACACCAAATTTCTCAATCATAATTCAATTCATATGGTATGGTTAAACAAATTGTTTAAACTTCATTCATCTGTGATTTAACAAAACACAATCCTTCGAAGATAAGAATAAAAACATTGCAAACAATTTACCTATTATATGCCTATCGGCCTCTCACAAGCACCAATGGATGCGTTTGCTAGTTATAATAAATTAACGCACATGTTTAAACCTTTTTTAAACACTAATTTATATATGTTTTTATTTGTTGTAGGCAGATTATAAAAGCATAAAACAATACTATTTTCATAATCTTTGCAAACCAATCATATGGATCTACAGTCATTTCATATGTTTCATATATGGTTTCTTACAAATATATATTTATTTAAATTTTCTAAAAATATTGATTTAATTTTCTGATGGGCTGAAACAATTTCATAACCATGCTAGAATTTTTTGATTTCCTATCATTTTAACATTAGAAATTATGTGACACTCAGCATTGAATGCAAACATTTAAAAAATTTGATAGTAAACATTCCATATATTGCTTTTCAACTATAAATTCTGCAATTACTTCATGATTGAAGGCCATTAAAGCCGAAACCATGCAGCTTGAAGCAATGGATTCTGCGCCTCTGAGCGGGGATTCAGTTGTCACAGACTCGACAATAACATTTCATACTGCAACGAAATAACAAATCGTGCCGGAAAATAATCCTTATACTTATTTACTGCAAAAAATTAGGGGCGGGCGTGTTGATTAAACTGGCGAGGGTAATCGAATCTCTGCCCCTGGATTTCCACAATACGAATCTGACATCCTTTGATGGTCACATAATCAAAACGACAACTATTAAGGTAGACAATAATAATCCAAATCCTGCATCTGGATTTCATCCTTGTTTTCAATTGGCATTTCATACAATTACACTTAAAGACTGATTGTGCAGGGAGAGTTAGGCACTGAAACGAATGATTCTGGAAGCTGCTTTCAACCATGGCACTGAAACTTGCGCCCTGGAAATATAAGAAATGAGCCAAATGTTCTAATCCGAATTAGATTGCGCTCTGTTTTGGGCTAGTTGACAATTCTTCTTGAGCCTAGAAACCTAATATAACCAAAGGCAAGATCTGGGACACACCCCATCAGTGCCATAACAAGAGGGGGAGCAGTAGTTTCCTCTCAGAGACAATTGAACCCGCTTCAGATACAGATGCAAACTTACATATTTATCTCTGTAAAATGATGAGATATTAGGGTTACAGATTTATCTCTGTGTGCAGACCTATTTTAACCCATAATGGTACTGATTTTGGGACGGTTAGCTCCATTTAGCATAGTTCCCGTAAAATCATGAGATATGCTTGCATAGGCACAGGCATAGAGGATAGTCTTCAAGGAAGACCATACGTGTAAGATCTTTTCAGCTCAGGAATTTATTTACTGCAATGGTTTGTTTTTCTGTAAGACCTTAGAACCCAATCAAGGCATTCATATTTACAGCATCCGAGATAAGAGGTTCATCACTTTTGTGCCTTTGCCTATGTATTTTTACAGTAAGTCTATGCGGTTGCATGCACAAGTTCGGTTTTAATGGTGGAGGATGTCCGAGAGAAGCGCAATATTACTAAACACATAATTGTGTGGCAGTTAGTTCAAGAATATTCCTACCGTTCATTTTGCAAGGAGATTGCAAGGATGCTCTCATGGTTATTGGATGATTTCAATAAAAATTCTAATGTATACCTTATACGCGCATGGGGATGGTTAAATTGTGTGGGAGGAGATAATATATTTCTCAGGAGAGGGTCTCGTAGTGAAAATGTGCTTGTATATAATTTGCAAGAAGATGATTGGAATAGGCTCCCCTAATCTCCCAGTGGAGATGGTGAAAATTGGTTTCACATGTCAGATTTTGTGATTTTGTGCCTCGCAGAAGACACCGGGAGTTTTCTTAATTGATAGCAAGGAAGGCTTACAAGGCCCTAAAAGTTTTGTTGTGGATGCTTCTTTGCTTTGTGATCATTGTTAAAATAAAGTCAAAAGGATTTCATTCCACAATGCACTGTAATATGTAACTGACTACAAAGAACATTTTTAAATCTATAAAGATAAAAATATATTTAGTTTGAAGTAGGAGCTATAACACTATTTAGAATAAACCAACATTCTTTTGTTCTTTGTATGTAAAGAAAAAAGTTACAAACTTAATCTTTTCATTTTTTTTGAAACATTTGTGCTCGCATAGGATGGTAAGTGAAAGTATGTTTTTTTTTCAGACTTATTGGAGGTATAATTTGCACAACACATAGAATTAACATACTAGCAATAACCGTCTATTACTTGGGAGAAATCATATTTCAAATGCACTCAATGCAATCATATTTGTTAGAGCCTTATACATTCAATGCTCTTCATTTTTCTTAAATCTCACGCACGTTTGGGGAGGGGTGGGAGTCAACTTAGATAGAGGAGGTCAATTGTTTTCTAAAATAATGTTGTGGTGCAGTGGTGGGGCAAGTGGTTGTGAACCTAGAGGTCATAGGTTTGATTTTGCCTATCTCCTCTGTTAACTTGCGTGAGGGATAGGCTCTTCTTTTTGTACTGCAAAACAAACTAGAATGTAGAGATAACATTTGGAATACTGTAGTTTAAACGTGTTTTTTAATCCACCCAAACTAATGAAATTGACACCAAAAGGAAAAATGCCTCTTCTAGATTAAGAAAATTATCTGAAACCATGCATTTTTTGTCTAAATTGTGAGCTATTATTTAGGAACATTTAAAATGGAAAATGAATGGGACTTTCATTGCAAATCCCTAGATTCAAATACCCCTAAATTTCCCCAAAACTTGGTAATGTGTAATATTGAGCGGAATATTGTATCCAATTCTCGATGTGGCATACCTTAGTGGACTAGACCAGGTGAAATTTGAGTCAATTCGATGAGCTAGATGCCCTTCAGTTGGTAGTTATGTTGAAGGCCTTAAAGCCAAGTTCTCATAGGCCCTTTGAGATTATGGAACATTTTCATTTTTTGGAAAATATTATTGTAAATTTCTTTAGTATTGAGTCTCCATTTTCCTCATGCATCGACATGATCTGCCATTCAATAAATCAACAAGAAAAACAAAGGCAACATAATTCCTGCGGGCGTGAAGGAGAGACAAATTAAATAACATTTGTCTATATTTTTAGTGCATCTTACATGTAAGTGAATACTACTAGTGTTATTTGTTGTGTTGCATGTAAGCTATACTTCAATGGTTGGAGTGATGCACAATGTTGTTTAATTAGTGCGCCTTCTTTTATTTATAGGGGAAAACCCCCCCTCGCGACAGACGGGAAGGACAGGACGGCGCGAGAGGAGTCGGGGAGACAGGTCGGAGAACCAGGGCGCAGGGACATGACGGAAAGGCCAAAAAACCCGACGCACAGGGGCAAAACGCGGGTGCGGAAGAGTATGGCGCGGGGGGCATGACAGAAAGGCCGCGAAACCCGACGCACACAGCAAACGCGAATGGAACCGGACTTCCAGTCGGGTTTTCGGAGCGGAAAATCAGAGGAAAAAGACATGTCGGGGGGGGGCAAAAAAAACCCGACAAAGAAGAAATATGTATGCGGGCCTTCAAAATCCGACGCCCAGGGAACATGTCGCAGGGTCTTCAAAACCCGACGCAAAAGGCAAATCCGGTTTCGGGGGCGGGACAACATGGCACATCGAATACATGTCAGGGGGGTCTTCAAAACCCGACAGCAAGGGAATTCGGGTTTCCGGATCGGGAAAACACGTTGGAAACGCATGAAAAGGAAGCATGTCGAGCCAGTTTCCAAGCCCGATGCAAATGCACGAGGGAGTTCCGAGCCCGACAGTCGTTGGGGTCTCATCTGCCACCATGGTTGTTGAAGAATTGAATGCAGTTTTGGAGGTGGTTGGGGCAGATCTGAATCATTCTCTTCTCCCTCTCTTTTTCTCATATATATGTAAGGAGGGGCTGTTTTTAAAAGGTTGAACATTTTGTTTTGTGCCTCCTCCCTTCTTCTCTTTGGCAGGTGGAGTTGTGGAGCTCAAACCTCCCATTTGAAACTGTAATGCACCTTTGCCTCTGGGCATTTTTTGCAGTGTATTGTATCAACCTTCGGAGAAAATAAATACATGACTGTGGATGTTTCTCAACCCTCTATGTGTTTCATTTTGCATCCTCTTGATCTTTCACTTAGAATATGTTTATCTGTGCATGATATTGCATTGCATTTCTGTGGTCTGTGTTTAATTGGCAAAACATATGTTCTTCATTCCTCGGTTCATCACCTCCTTAGCTTAGGTTTATTTTTATGCATTTCGCTCTCCCTGTCCCCTTGGTAGTTAGATTAGGTATTTTGGGTAAACCTCTGCGTTTCATTGGTGCATCTGAACAGAGGAATAGGAGCCGGCCTTCATCCGGAGAGCTTTTCCGATTTCGCAAGGTCCCACACTTGGGAAAAGCTCCATGTTGTGCAATCGCACTGGGAGTCTCAAACGATCGCGTTGCGGAGTCCCAGGGGTGCTGTGATTCGACACCAACAGTTTTGGCACGCCCGGTGGGACCAAGAGGTCATTCCTTCAAAAATTTGAAGGAGTTTTCATGAGATTCGCACTAAAAATTGTAGTTTTTTTTACAAATTTCGAGATTTTGCATCTCCCAGCCTGAACCCCGAAATCAATTTTCAAGGGCTTAACTTGCTCAAAACGAGTCAAAATTTCACCAGTTGGTAGATCCGACTGTAATCTTCAAAAGGGTATCTTTAGTTTTTTGAGATTTTGATTTTCAAAATTTCAGTTTTTTTTAGTGATTTCGGGATTTCGGGATCCGGGAGCATCGAAGCAGGCACAGCAGTCAAATCGGGTTTTGGGGGATGCATTGCATGGTCCTAATCCCGACAGCAAAGAAAATCGGGATTTGAGGGATGTCGGACATGTTCCAAGTTCCGACACATAGCAATTCGGGTTTTGTGAGTTGCATCGCATGACCTGAGTTCCGACTGTGCTTTTCGGGAATCCGTAGCTGCACAACATGACATGAGTTCCGAACTGAAGATTGCATTCCTCCGGGTCTTTCAAATTTTAAATCTCGATTTCGATATTGTCAAGTTTGGTGTGTAACTTGGCAACATCCAGCCTTTTAGAGGCATTTTCAAAAAACACATCTGGCGACTCCACCTGATCAGCAACCCATTTCTCTGAGTTACAGACCCGTTCCCATCCATTTCCACCCATCTTTCTTTCCATCTCTTTCATCCTTTTCCATTCCATGAAGTTGTGCAATCATGACTTCATTTCCATCATGGAATCCACATCAACAGCAGCAATATATCACACCTCCAACATGTTTTACAAATCCTCCAAATCAGCATTTTGGTCAAGTTCAGGATCAACATGCATACCCATATGAGCAGCAATGCCAAAAATCAGTTTGGCTATGGAGCTTTCCAAGAGCAAGGGTACGCATGCAATGAAGACAATGAAGAAGAAAATGCAGATCTGCTGGAAAAAATCCAAAAGATGGAGGTGAACATGGTACAATCTAGGGCTCAGGCACAAATGAAAGCATTTGGAATTGGTTGCAGAGCACCTTGTCCATGGGTGGGACCTTTTCCAAGGCATTACAACTCTCAAGAGAAGTTAGACTTCATGATTGTAACACTGCCATTACTTACAAGGTGGATTGAAGGAATAGAGGTGTATGAGAGAAGTATTCAGCAACCTTGTCAACGGGTAAGCACACCACCTCATACTCTTTCTTTTCCTCCTCCTCAATCTATATCATTTCAGCAGTGTCAAGTTTTAAACTCACCATCTGCTGCCCCAAATGTTGAATCCATGTCTCCACCTCCCTCAGTCTTCCATCTCATCTCAGTTTCTTCTTTCCTTTTCCCTTCCAAATCCAAACCCCCTCCACAAGAGCTAAATGAAGTACCTTCCATTCCAAAGAAACAAGAGGTTTCACCGCCTCCACCACCACACAAAATTGTCAAATCAGTTGAGTTTCAACCTATCCCTCCTATTGCATTCCCTAATCCATGTTGGGAGGATGAAAATCAGAATGCCAGCCAAGGAAAACCACAGCAAAAAGAGAGTGCCAACAAAGAGGAAGAAATTCAAAGTCTGAAGAGTTGGGCTCTTAGATTTGGGATGACAAAGATCCCCTTGATGGTTAAGCCTACAGAAGAGGTTGGGGTTGGAGAACAAATGGTGGTCAGGACTGATTCTGTTGCAGCAGAAGAAGGAGATCTTGCAGTCCCAACTTGTCCTCTAGAGCAGCAGATCGAAGAGTTTGATTTGACAAACTTCATGCTGGAAGAGGAGCTCATTCAAGAGCAAGATTGTCTTCGAAAATTGGAGGAAGAAGAAGTTTCTCCAAAGGAAAAAGAAGAGGAGCACATCCTAGTTGTGGAGGAGAAAATTGCAGATCCAAGGGCTTTGAGCGCAAATCAAGCTATGGGAGAACCTTCAATTCTTCTTTCTATTTCATCTCTCTCGAGTCCTAGTGCTGAAGAAGAGTTTTATCTCTCGAACTCAATGTCGGAGAGTGAAGGAAACCATGGTGGTCAGGTTACAGAACAAGAAGACACCATGGAGGAAGTTGAGCATTCGCAGCAGGACAGCAATGAGGTAGTTTATCTGTCAGATTTGGAGGGTTGTTTTGATGGAGAAGAACCAGTTGATTTTTCACCATTCTCTCTTTCATCATCCACATTCCAAACGCCAGAGCCTGCTGTCATGGAGGAGAATGTTCATTTGCAGCAGCCTGCATCTTGTAGCAGCTCTTTGGAATCAAAATTGGAAGATTTTAATCTTCTATATTCTTCATTGGAGGAAGAGAAAGGACAGAAGGATTCCACCATTTCTTCCACGTCATCCATCTCGGAGGGTCCACAAGAAGACTCCATTTTTGGAGTTGAAAATCAGAGCTATGGGCATATCAAACGGATCAGACCTTGCCCAATCAGGTATTTGGCTTCATTGGAGCCAGAGGAGAAGTCACAACCAGTCATGCTTGCTTCTGAGCATGAGGATGAGCTACAAAGTACCAAGGATCAGATGCCATACCTCTCCAATCCAAATGCAGAGCAACTAAAAGAGGTATTGGATTTTTCAGTTGATACCTTGATGATTTGGATAGAAGACCAGCTTCTTGTTGATTTTCCATCCATCCAAACAGCCATGATCAGTGCCAAATCAATTGCATGGCTGCCAATTTTGAAGAAAGGAAGCTATTTCTCACAACCAGTTGCAGGGTTTGTTTAGCTTGCCTTTGCTTCCAGCTAGAGTAGAGTAGGTAGATTTTCTTTGAGTAGAAGAAGTGCTTGTGCACACTCTGCATGTCCCATTTGGGGCATGTATGATTTCCAGTTTTGTACATAGTTTTTGTGGTGTTGGTTTTGCTCTGGCATGGTTCATTGCAGCGGTTTTGGTGAGAACAACTCTTAAGTTCAGTGTGCTCTCAGAGAAGGAGTTGCGGTATCAGGTTCAGGATCAGATATCGGTTGGTTCAGGCTATTGCTTATGACTCCATGCCCAATGGATTGCCAAAAGGCCACTGATCTTCTACCTAGCAGGCAGGTAACCCCGTGAGTCGCCAAATTGTTGTATATATTCCCCCCCCCTCGCGACAGACGGGAAGGACAGGACGACGCGAGAGGAGTCGGGGAGACAGGTCAGAGAACCAGGGCACAGGGACATGACGGAAAGGCCAAAAAACCCGACGCACAGGGGCAAAACGCGGGTGCGGAAGAGTATGGCGCGGGGGCATGACAGAAAGGCCGCGAAACCCGACGCACACAGCAAACGCGAATGGAACCGGACTTCCAGTTGGGTTTTCGGAGCGGAAAATCAGAGGAAAAAGACATGTCGGGGGGGGGGGGGGGGGGGAAAAACCCGACAAAGAAGAAATATGTATGCGGGCCTTCAAAATCCGACGCCTAGGGAACATGTCGCAGGGTCTTCAAAACCCGACGCAAAAGGAAAATCGGGTTTCGGGGGCAGGACAACATGGCACATCGAATACATGTCGGGGGGTCTTCAAAACCCGACAGCAAGGGAATTCAGGTTTCCGGATCGGGAAAACACATCAGAAACGCATGAAAAGGAAGCATGTCGAGCCAGTTTCCAAGCCCGATGCAAATGCACGAGGGAGTTCCGAGCCCGACAGTCATTGGGGTCTCATCTGCCACCATGGTTGTTGAAGAATTGAATGCAGTTTTGGAGGTGGTTGGGGCAGATCCGAATCATTCTCTTCTCCCTCTCTTTTTCTCATATATAATGTAAGGAGGGGGCTGTTTTTAAAAGGTTGGACATCTCTGCTTTGTGCACTCCTCCCTTCTTCTCCTATTCACAAGAAGATTTGTGGAGTTCCAAAACCTCCCATATGGAACTGTAATGCTGTTTTTTGCTCTCTTGGTCATTGTTTGCAGTGTATTGAATCGGTCCTTTGGAGCAATATATATATATATATATATATGTCTGTGATTAAATCTAAATCCTCTCATGTATTTCATTGTTGTCATCCTCTTGATCTCTCACTGTGCATATGTTGGCTGCCTGTGCATGGTGTTGATATTGCATCTATATGGTCTGTGTTTATTCTTGCAAAGCTTATGTTCTTCATTCCTCGGTGCATCACCTCCTTAGCTTAGGTTTATTTTTATGCATTTTCGCTCTCCCTGTCCCCTTGGTAGCTAGATTAGGTATTTTGGGTAAACCCTCTGCATATTCATTGGTGCATCTGAACAGAGGGATAGGAGCCGGCCTTCATCCGGAGAGCTTTTCCGATTTCGCAAGGTCCCACACTTGGGAAAAGCTCCATGTTGTGCAATCGCACTGGGAGTCTCAAACGATCGCTTTGTGGAGTCCCAGGGGTGTTGCGTTTCGTCACCAACAGTTACTTTTATTGATACAATTTTTTGTTTTCATAGATATTGCCAGATTTTGAAGCAAAGCCAAGGGTACCGCAAAGCCATTTCAATAAGCCTGATGTAATGCATAAGCTTTTCAGTGCAGGTTTGTGCAGAAATTATACCTCTAAATTCAACAAGGCTGCATGACTATTCAATCTATTATCATACAATGTATGCCCATACTGTATGGAACTAAATTTTGTTGTTTTATTCTTGAAAACTATTGAGACTATTCCTTGAAGGGCGTGTGCTAGCAATTCTGCATTCATAGCTTCAGGAATGCTGGTAGATAATTTCATATGTTTTGATGATGGTGCATCCCAACATTGTCTACCTTTTTTGCATTAATAATATTAATAACATTTCAAACTAGATCTTTTATATTTTGATAGTGATAGACTGGGTTGATATCAAATTAGTTGCCATAATATTAGTTACTTGGATCTATTATTTTTAACCTCTAGTGCTGAGGAATTGATTGCACTCTAAACTTATGCCCTGCTGAAAGCCATTGCAATTCAAAATTTCTTCACGGAATATTAGCATCTTTGTACCAATTTTTTTTGTCTTTGGAACTAATAAATAATAAATAACAAAAATCTTTTTAGACATTAAAATTTATACCAAATTTTCTGAACTACTTACTAATAAGAGAAAAATTTATTTACAATTCCAACAACGTTTAATACCTACTTGTTATTTATTAAATGGACAACTTTGATATTTTGCAGAATGCTTTCTATTCTTGAGTACTTAATCTCGCAAAGCTTTGTTTTACATTTACACTTCTATAAAATTTCACTACAGCAAGATCCGCCATATCTATGGCCTTATCTATGATTAAATTCAATATTTTAATTAATTCTTTTTCATTCTTTAATTTCTATTTAAATTTTTTATTAATGTCTTTATAAGGATGGCAATGCTTAAATTAATTAAGGTGTTTGTATATTTATATATAATTAAAAATCGATTTGGAATCATATTGACATGTAAGCGATTTTTAATAGTTGAAGAAATAAATTAAATGAGATAAGGATTAGATGGGACCAACAAGGTGCAGGTTAGTGCAACTTTATCATGATTTTGAACTTCATATTATTAGAATGATAGAAACACAAAGTCCTTATTCTTGGAAAATAGGCCAAAAAATAGAGGGGAAAAAGGGAAAAAACAAGGTGTAGAAATAGTGTGCCCGAAGATGAGTAAAACAATACACAAATGAAAAAAAAATACAAACAGAAAAATAATAAAAACACAAACACACGAGAAATATACAAGTTAATGAATAAGAAATATACACGGGAAATTTATAGACGTTTCTTAAGAACATTACACTTTTTTATGTGTACACGCATACACATCAAGGTAAGTAAGGCATGGTATGGATTGAATATTCTTTGAGTCTGTTGAAGCTCCATGAGAAAAATAATACGTACTTATAAGAACATTTACACAAGGATACACATTTATATGTTTCTCATAAGTCACCTTAAGGACGAGAAAGCTTTTGTGCGTTGAATTGACGCAGTGTAACAATGTTTTAAAGTTAGGACATCCCTAAGGAAATGTTAGTCTATCCCTAAGGAAATGTTAGTCTATCTTTATTAATGTCCCTACATGGCCAGTAAAATGTCTCTAGACATGTTATAGGCTAGGTTGTTTCGAGATTAAAATAAAATATATATTTCATGCCAATGTGAATTATGTATTTTTCGTTTTTTTTGGTTGGAAAACATAGATTTGGATTGTTTTGTAAACAATTTGTAATAAATTTATAAAATTCAAATATTGTTTTGAGAAATGCTTATTACCAATCTTAGAATGTAGTGTTTTAAGTGTCATAATATAAGAACATGAATACTTCCTACATATTTTAGTAAAATTTACATTAAATATAACAATATTACATTTTATGTCTTTATACTTTAAACTGATTTTACTAAATATAAGAACTACGACAACTGATGATGTAATTAAAGTGCTAGTAAAATCTAATAGAAAAACAAACACACAAAATAAAACAAAAAAATATGTAAACTTGAATGTTTAATAAATACATCCATAAACCAAAAACTCTCTTATATTAGGATATCACTGACATCTTTGAAGAGGAAACATTGTTTGGAGATAAAGGTCATTCACAAAGACAATCCTCTCAATACCTTCTTTACAATATAGTTATATATACATTACAATCGTAACTCTAATACTCAATGGTTTCTCTTTAAAAACATATGTTCCCAAGTTTCATTATTAACCCTAATACTAATGTTCAAAGGTCAACCGTGCATAAGAGGAACCCAATAAACACCTTTTTGTTATTGATTATGATATTGTCGACTACACTTATGGACATTGTTGTAGCTTTTTGATTTAGCATGATACTAGATGTTAGAGATACTGGACAGTTGTTGATTTTGATTCATATATGATGCATTTGGATCATTAGAGACATTTTATATTGATGTTGATATGTTGTGGACATGGTTATATATATTTCTGACATGTGATATATTTTTCCACACTATGTAGCCTTTGATAATTGAACTAATGTTGTGATCATTTTGACATGGATGAAACGTAGAATAGAAATGAATGTTAGAAATTGTAAATATATCATAATTTCCTAGATGATTTTGATTTCATATATAGATGATTGTAGATTTATATTTCCTATTTTTTTGGATGTTTTAATGTGGCCACGAGGCCGAAGGAGGTATTAATGTGTTTTGCAGGTATATATATATATTCATAACAAATAACGGGGGGATTGGAGACCAACCACATTGGAATTCTAGATGAATTCAACAAGGGTCACCATGGCAACATGTAATTGTGTGTGTTAGAATTATTTGGTTAGGGGAAAATTGTGACCAAGGGGTCATGTGTTGTCTTTTGTTTTAGTTTCCCTTTTTATTAATGTTAGTATGTGTTTCTTTTGAGTGATGTAATTTACTTGTTTTAATTATTTAGATTTTGATGTATGTTTTTCCCCTTTATCTTAGTGGGTCTAAGTGTCTTATTAAAGTTAATAAATCTTGTCCTAAACTAATTAAAGATGTGACCAAAAGAATTTCATTTATTAGACTTGATTTTCTCTTGGATTTTGTGTTGTGTGTTGAATGCTTGAGATCTTGAGTGTTGTACACTCTACCCTTCATGGGAAACTCGAATTTGGCCATAAAGGCCAATTTTGAAGGCTTGTGGGACAAGTTAAACTTGTCCCACACCTCTTAAATTGTTATACCAACCCTACCTATGGGTTGGGGGGGTCAAAATTAGACCCCATTAGGTGTTTTGGGAAGATAAAAAGGTGAAATGTTTATTGCACTTTCTTTCAAGTAATTAATTTTTTCCTTAGGGGGTGTGGGCTTAGATTGTGTGTGTAAGTAACTTGTCATTCCTCTCACCCACTAATTTATGGTGCATTGGGGTTGAGGTTTGACTTCTTGATGTGGAGTTGAGGAGGAATTGATGTGGCATCCTACTTGGAGCCACCTCATCCTCCTCTCTCCCTTTTCTATTTATTGAAGTTCTTTTGCTTGTTTGGGGGTTACTTCATCATTTTGTGCTCTTGCATTTTTGGAGAGTTAGAGGATTTTTGGGAGTGCTTGTGGATTGTTGGAGCTTGTGGATGCTTGCTTGGTTTTGAGGAACTTGGAGATTTTACTCTTGGAACAAGCTCTACTATGGAGAGGTAGGAGCTTTACCTTGCTTATGTTATGCTTTATTTTGTGGTTATGTACTTGTGTTGAGTATTGTTTTCTTTGGAATGCTTGTTGGGTATGGGTAGAATTACCTAAGTTTGGAGTAGGAGGAGACTATGGGGAGATTTCATGTAGGGAGGCATAAGAGTTTACTTTTTGTTTGGAGGGAGTTTGGGTTGGGTGCCCCACCTTGTACAAGGAATGCTTGCATTTCTTTCTTGTTTCTTTTATGAGGGAGGTATAAGAGATTGAGGGAGGCATAAGAGTATGTGGGAGGTATAAGGGGTACTTGAGGGAGGCATAAGAGTATGTAGGGGATTTGAGATATGCATTGGAGGCTTTAAGGTGGGCACCCATTCCCATTGGGAGGCATAAGTGGCCTCCCCATAGGTCTTTCTCCTTTGGATTTCATTTTAAGCCTTGTTTTTGTTGTTTTGTTGTTCTTCTTTCTTGTGTTGTTGTTGATTGAATGTGGTTGAAATGGTTGTGAAATATTTGTTTGTGTTGTGGAAGCTTGTTGTTGCCATGTGTTGGAATTATCTCCCATTGTAATGTGGTTGGGGCTCAGGGGCCAATGGAGAGGATGGCTTCTCCTCTTCATTGGATATCTTGGCTGGGTGGAGAGCGTTGCCTCTCCCCCCATTTTGTTGTGAATCAAACAAATCTTGAGAAGCTATTTTGTTGGAGTTGTGAAGCTTGGATTTTTGTTGGAGACCTTGTGAACCTTTCCTTTGAGTAAGAATTTATTGTATCCCACTTAGGGTGGGGAAAACTTGTATTAATGTATTTTCTTTTGCATACATTCTTGTATTATTTCCCACATTGAGTGGAAGACATTGTAATAATTTCATGGAGAAAAGTTGCATTCCAATATTTGTATATTGTGTAAGAGAAATAATCAAAATGGATATATTGTGTAAAAGTTTAGTTGGAAGTTGCATTGGAAAAAAAGAAAGTTATTGTTCATTGTGAAGTTGTTTATTGTAAATGAGAAAGAAGAAATATAGAAGTTGTAGATGGTTGAAAATGTAATGCATAGTAAATTTGAATGGAAAATATGGAAGTTGTTATAGTTCATTTGAAGAAGGATATATAGAAGTTGTGGTTAAAATTAGGAACAAAGAACAAATTTTGTAGTTTTTGTTATAATGTTGTATTGATATGTTGTTTTTTTGAAGTATGTGCTAAGGAAATAACAATTAGTAAAAAATAAGATTTAGATCCCTTTTGCTCATGGAAGTTGAAAGAAGACTACTTGAACATAATGGAATGATTTTGTAAAGTAGATGTGTTCTTATTGGATTAGATAATACTTCAAAAAAAATGAGTAGATTTAACTAAGGAATGAACAATAGGAATGAAATCTAAAAACTAAACTCTAGATGTAAAAAAATAAGCTCAGAATGCATTTTAGCACCTGTTAGTAACTTTTAGGTTTTGGGAAACTCTCTAGTTTTAGGTTCTATTTTTCAGAAATAGGACCGCCGTGCCTTGTGCAAGCGGTGGTCCTGTAACCACCACTCAGGCTAAGGTGGCGGTCTCAAAACTACCGCTCAGTAGGGCGGTGGTCCATGGTTTGTCACCCAGGCAGGGAGGCGGTCCCAGGACCGTGTCTGCTCTGGGAAACAGTTCTGTCACTTACGACAAAACTCCTCGGATCCACGCTATGTGGGAAAATTTTAACTGGTTTATACTAATTTATAAGATGTAAAATTTAACTAATAACTACCAACAAACAAACAATGAGTAATCCCTTGGATTGGAATAATAAAACATACAAATGGTGGATTAAAACAAATCTTTTCATTTATATTGATGGGGTAGACGTTTGCCCCAAATTTAGAGAACCCAAATACACATATGGCTGAAAAAAAAATCTAGATTGGTGGGAAAATCCCTCCCAATCCTTGAATGAAGTAATAACAACAATAAAAATAATCTACAATCTAAACTAATCTAAAATTAGATCTCCTTGTAGAATCCACCATAGTTATTCCTCTTTTGCTCCCATGGCTTCCTCCTCTCCAACCTGTACAATTTTAGCAAAACAAATAGACCAAATGAGGAGAATGAATAAAGAAAAGGTTTTAATAAAAATTCATAAGGATTTTTAGGGTTAATTTGGAACCCTAGGATCTAGTGGCCAAGATTGATTTGATCTAAGGGTGGAGGATCAACCCTACTTTTGTTTGGTGAAATGTATTTTAAATGTTTAAATTAAAATCCTTAAGGGTATGTGTAGATGGGTGAATGGGGCCATTTAACTACCTTAGATGTGCTAAACCTTTATTAGTTCTTAGCAAGCCTTAGGAAGTCAATGAAAAGGACTCTAAGTTAATAGGATAATAAATTTAATAAATTAACATAAGGTTAACCTTTCTAGGATTGAATATTAACTAAAGAGAAGAAAACATTTAACTATGTAAATTAATCTATGGTACCTTCCTAATGAATAATGGATTAATGGACCTTAGAGATAAACTCAATATTATGTTAACTTGTATTCTAGACTTGGTTTTTCAATCGAAAAGTTGAGTTTAGTAATGTTAGTTAGTTGTTTTACCATAGGGGATTAACATCCTTATAACTTGTTTTACCCTCTTGTCTTCATCTTGTAACAAAAGAAAATAGTCGCAGGAATTTTCGGGTAAGTGTTAGGTGTTAGCATGTTTTTTAGAATGTCATTTTGATGGGCGTTACATTTGGTATCAAAGCCGTGGGTTCAAAGCTTGGACCCTTGGGCACACTAGAAAACATGTGACATGAACTTTTAACCTAGTGTAAAATTGTTTTCTTTTAACCTAGAAAACCACACTATCTGATAAATTGCAAAATATTAGAAAACATAGAAAACTGAAACAAAACCAAAATAATGAACTAACTCTCACCTTGGTCTGTGCAAGAGGTGCAGACCAGATGAGGGGTATTTTCACATAGACATAGGTATACCACCACAAGATCAAGGTTCAATAGTGCCATATCTTCCTCAGATTTTACAGACTGCTTTAGGATGTCAATGTCGCTATATGTGGAGGGTCCCTAGGAGGACAAATTGGTAGACAATTTCCCTATATGGATCCATTTCATTTGTGGCTAGGGTGATCTCCTTGATACATCAAGGAGAATGGGGCAGAGAACTTCCACGTGGAGTCAGCCAGGGAAGAGTCACCATAGAGAGGGCATGGAGACATATTTTAGGACATAGGGATAGGTCTCAAATCCCTAAACAGAGGGAGGAACATACTAAACTTTTTTTAGACCTAGCGGATTGTCAGTTCATTTTCATTTGCAGACTATATCAGGGAGATCCTGATAGCTGAAAAACCATCTCATATTCTCAGATAAGTGGATGGTTTTTAGGCACAAGGATAGTGGTTAGTGAGCTTGAGAAGGATGATTCTAAGATTAAAATACCCTTGTACTAGTAACATGAAATCTCGTGTTGTGATCCATCTTCAGAGGGATGGAACATGAATCTGGTGGAGAATAGACTTTCTTGTAGAAGCTCCTATGTAGACTCAAAGGACTATACTTACCTGGGATATTTTATGAGGAGCATTTTAGGAGTAGTTATTTCACCCATGAGGTTTATTCAACAGCAGATAGAGTGAGTTTTTTTTTATGACCATATCAAAAGAGGAATTTCTATGAAAAAGTAGCCGAGTATGAGATACCTGATTTCTAGACACTACTCCAGTATGTGGACTATATGTAAGAGGATCTAGGTACGAATTCATGAGGTTCATCTGGGGCCCTGAAGTACTTGGATTTGGGTGGTGTGGTGTGATCATTCATAGCCCACAGACATTAACAAAGCCTATGGAGAAGGCCTATATTGTATTCAGGCAGACATGGGGGAAGACACAAAAGGATAGAGATAAAGTTATGGAGCTGTATCCAATAGATACAAGTGATAACAGATCTAAGGGGGTCAGATCCTCAACCTCGTGGTGGAAACCACTTCGGGACAGTCTTCCTTGAGGCAACCTCAGGTGAGTGGACCTCAACAGCAGCAACATGAGGTGGCAGACCCTTGGAGCCATTACAGACCTCCTCTCTCATTTTTCGATGCGTAGAGGTTTTTTTGCAGAGTATGGGGCCTCCTCCTAGGGGTCCCATCAGGACACAGAAGATTTTTTGGAGTGCTTGTGGATTTTTGGAGCTTGTGGATGCTTTCTTAGCTTTGAGAATCTTGGAGATTTACTCTTGGAATAAGCTCTACTATGGAAAGGCAGGAGATTTACCTTGCTTATGTTATGCTTTATTTTGTGTTTATATGCTTGTGTTGAGTATTATTTTCTGTGGAATGCTTGTTGGGTGTGGGTATATTGCCAAAGTTTGGAGTAGGAGGAGACTATTGGGAGATTTCATGTAGGGAGGCATAAGAGTTTACTTTCTTTTTTGGAGGGAGTTTGGGTTGGGTGCCCCACCTTGGATAAGGAATGCTTGAATTTCTTACTTGTTTCTTTTATAAGGGAGGCATAAGAGATTGAGGGAGGCATGAGAGTTGTGGGAGGTACAAGGGGTACTTGAGGGAGGCATAAGAGTATATAAGAGATTTGAGATATGTATTGGAGAGTTTACGGTGGGCACCCATTCCCATTGGGAGGCATAAGTGGCCTCCCCATAGGTCTTTCTCTTGTGGCTTTGACTTTAAAGCCTTGTTATTTGTTGGCTTTTTATTCTTCTTTCTTGTGTTTTAGTTTATTTGAATGTGGTTGAAATGGTTGTGAAAAAATTGTTTGTGTTGTGGAAACTTGTTGTTTCCATGTGTTGGAATAATCTCCCATTGTAATGTGGTTGGGTTTCTGGGGCCAAGGAAGAAGATGGCTTCTCCTCTTCATTAGATATCTTGGTTGCATCAAGAGTGTTGCCTCTCCCCCCATTTTTTTTTTAATCAACCAAGTCTTGAAGGAGCTATCTTGTTGGAGTTATGAAGCTTGTAGTTTGTTAGAGACCTTGAGAACGTTTCCTTGTGAAAAAACTTATTGTATTTCCACTTAGGGTGGAGGAATGTGTAATTGTTGTACTTTATTTTGCATGCATTCTTTTATTATTTCCCACCTTGAGTGGAAGAATTTGCAATAGTATTATGGAGAGAATTTGCATTCCAATATTTGTATATTGTGTAAGAGAAAGAATCAAAATGGATATATTATGTAAAATTTAGTTGGAAGTTGCATTGTGAAAAAGAAAGTTACTTTCATTGTGAAGTTCTAATGTTGTAAATGAGAAAGAAGAAATATAGAAGTTGTAGATGTTGAAAATGTATACATAGTAAATTGAATGGAAAATAAACTTGTTATAGTTGTTTTGAACATATATATGTTGTAGTAAAAATGGGAATAAGAGAACAAATTTGAAGTATGTTGTTATTTGGAAATGTTGATTTTGTAGTAAGAAAATAACAATGTAAAAGTAGATTTAGATTTCTTTTGCTCATGGAATTTGAAAGAAGACTAGTTGAACAAATGAAATTATTCTAGTAAGTAGATGTACCTTATTGGATTTGAAAATTCCTAAATGAGTAGATTTAACTAAGGAAAGAATAAATATAAATAAATCCCAAAACTGGAGCTCTAGATGTACAAAAATGAGCTTAGAATTCTTTGTAGCGCATTTTAGTAACTTTTAGTGTTTGAGAAATAATTGGTTTTTAGGTTCTATTTTTCAGAAATAGGACCGCCTCCTTGTGCAGAGAGGTGGTCCCGTAACCACCACTCAAGCTAAGGTGGCAGTCTCAAAACCACCGTTTAGTAGAGTAGCGGTCCATGGCTTGTCACCCAAGCAAAGCAGCGGTCCCAGGACCACTGGTCTACTCTAGGCGGCAGTTCTGTCACTTACGACAGAACTCCTCGGATCCACACCTATGCTAAAAATTTAACTGGTTTATACTAATTTATAAGATGTAAAATTTAACAAATAACTACCAGCAAGAAAATAATGAGTAAATCCCTTGGATTGGGCAATAAAAACCTCCAAATGGTTTTCCCCAAAATTTGAAACCCAAATACAAATGGCTTGAAATAAAATCAAATTGGTGAAGGAAATCCCTCCCAATCCTTTAATGTAAGTAATAATAATAAATAAACTACAATTTAAACCATCTAAGCTGGATCTCCTTATAGAATCCATCATAGTTTCTCCTCTCTTGCTCCCATGGCTTCTCCCCTCCAACCTGAAATGTTTTTCTCATGAAGAGACTTGGTAAAGAACGAGATTAAATAAAACTCATAAGGAGTTTTAGGGTTAATTGGAGCCCTAGAATCTTGTGGTTATAGTTGATTTGATCTAAGGGTGGAGGTTCAACCGTATTTTTTGTTAGGTTTGAATTTTTTTTTATAAATGTTGTTTTAAACCTTTAATAGTATGTATAGATGGGGAATGGGGCCATTTAATTGCCTTAGAGTGCTAAGCCATGGTTAGTTCTTAACAAGCTTTAGGTAGTTATTAGAAAGGACTCTAAGTTAATAGGATAATAAATTTAATAAATTAACATAAGGTTAACCTTATTAGGATTGAACATTGAATAAAGAGAAGAAAACATTTAACTATGTAAATTAAGATATGATACCTTCCTAATGAATAATTGAATAATGGACCTTAAAGATAAACTTGATATTGTTAGCATGAGTTAGTTTAATACATTGTTAGTTTCATTTGTTTGTGAATAGTTATTTAACTGTTCCTCTCTTCCTTCCTCTCGTGGGATTTATATTTGAGGCTTTGCTCATTTGTACATTGAAATATATTGAATATTATTCTGTCTTCTGCTATCATTGGTATCATAGCCTATGTTTTCCTGCGCTAGAGGAGAAAAAAATCCCTGTAGAGACCTGTGTGGGAGTTTTTGTTTTCATCTGCAAATTCATGGAAATATTGACATTGGCATGGAGCATCAGCACATAGCGTAAAGATAATCTACGACCTATTTTGTTTGATAGAGACGTATGGATGTGGTGCTAACCAACCTTATGTGGTGTGCAAACTTTTCTTTATTTCAACATGGAACTCGATCTAGAGGAAACTTGCAGCGTGGAAATTTCTGGAGTTTGGCGCACAAAACGTGAAGACCAATGCTTCTTATTTTCTTATTTTCTAGAAGGGCTTAAATTACCAATTTTGAGGCAATTTTTTTGTAGATCGGGTCTTTTCGGCATTTGATCACTTAATTTCCAAGTTTAATATTTTGGTTTTCTCTTCCAACAAAAATGTTGAGCGGTGGATTTAGGGTGCTACATCTTGTGAGGGAATTTCTTTCTATTTTTCCTGAAGTTCAGACAGCTGAAAGATAAGTTCCCTTCGGGGAGAAGGTTCTTTACACCATAATCTCCCTTTTCATATTTCTGGTATGCAGTTAGTTGCCTCTGTATGGCATACATTAAGCTACAGGTGCAGATCCATTCTATTGGATGCATGTTATCCTGGCCTCCAATCATGGAACTGTCATGGAACTTGGTATTACCCCTATTATTCCTTCATATCCTATTGACACGAGCAAATATATACTTATCGTATGTAACAAGGAAATTGTTGCACAAATCATATATGTAACATTGGCAGTTGCCTATTCTAAGGAGATGCCTCAATTTGGCCTTAAATTTTCTCACATAGAAGATCCACCAGACTCTAACAAGAGTGAGGAAGTTATTAATGAGATTGTCTTCCCATCATCTCTAGTGCTGTAAGTAGAAACACATGAAGGAGGATGGAGGATAACGGAGGCTGGAGGAAATCCAATGACCTCTTACAAGCCACAAGCGACGAGGCTACTGACAGATACTGTGGCAAATGTGGTATTGAGGACCAAATTCCTCAATTTTTGGTTTGAGTTTATTTCAGTTTTTGTTTTGCTCCGTGTTATGTTGTTTTGTGATCGGATGCTGAAAATGGATTACTCTGGAGCATAGTTGTTTGCCAATGGTTCTTCATTTTGAATTGATCCTCTAAGTGCCGTTCTATGAAAATAAGATGGTTTGCTTGTGAATACGTTCACTTGCAACATGAACCATGTGCAACAAGTTCTAAGTGGCAAGATCCAGTCAATAGCATGTTTCTTGATGTAGTCTCTTTCTCAGTATTCACATTTCACATTATGGGCGAAAACTGATAATAGAGAATGAATGATTTATTCAATGCATGTCTTTTACAATCAAAAGAGTAGAGCCTTATAAAGGCTACAGGAGGAGAGAAGAGGAAGGATAGTTTTAACTGTCTGTAACTATCTTGTTAAACTAATGCACAATGTATTAAACTAATGCGCTAACATTCCCCCCTTAATACATTGCTCTTACAAATGTACCCCCTAAACAAATCAAACTTCACTTTGCTGAGAGGCTTGGTGAGAATATCTGCAACTTGAAAATTAGTAGGGCAGTACTGGAGAAAAAATTGGTGGTTCAAGACCTATTCACGAATGTAGTGACATTTGACCTCAATATGCTTTGTTCATTCATGAAAAACGGGATTCTTCACAAGCTTCAACACACGTTGATTGTTGCAGTGAATGATGGGAAGTTTCTCTTCAAGAATCCCTATATTTGTAAGAATGTGACATAGCCAAATTGATTCACACACAGCTCCTTGTGCGGCGCGGTATTCAGTATTAGTGGATGAGAGAGAAACAATAGTTTGTTTCTTACTAACCCACGAGATAGGTCCAGATCCGAGATGAAAAACATATCCTGGAGTGGATTTCCTGTCATCAATGGATCCTACATAGTCCGAGTCTGTATATCCCTGTAAGAAGAATTGAGTGTTCTTATGATACTCCAAAAAAAGTCAATTGTACCTCAGACATATCTAAAAACATGCTTTTCTACTATCTAATAACATTTCTTTGGCTCCTGCATAAATTTGGAAAGATAGCTCAATGTAAAGCAAAGATCTGGCCTAGTATAGACTCCCCACAAGTTGCCTATAATGAATGCCATCTACCTAAGGTGAATCCTAGAATATAGATAATTGTAAACCTTTTTCCATAGGTGTGGAAATTTGTTTACAATATAACATTCCATACTTCTCTAGGAGTGTCTTGGAATATTTCATCTGGGAGATGAAGATATGATTCTTCTTTTTCCATATCTCTATGTCAAGATAGTAGTGAAGTAGCCCCAAATCAGTCCATGTTGAAGGATTTCTTCAGATCATTCTTTACATCATCCACAAGATTGTCAGAACTTCATGTGATCACAAGATCATCTACGTACAAAACCAGAATAACAATATTTTTTCTTACCTTCTTGGTATACAAATCTGTATCTGAGGGGCTACAAGTGAATCCATGCTGTAATAGGTGATCATCAATTTTTATATACCATGCCCTAAGTGCTTGTTTGAGTCCATAAAGTGACTTTATTAGACGACATACCTTGTGTGGTTGATTTTCATCTACAAACCCTTTAGGTTGGGCCATGTATACTTCTTCTTTGAGATCACCGTTTAGAAAAGCACTCTTGAGATCCGTCTACTAAAGTTTCCATCCATTTTTTGCTGCCAGTGCACACACAACTCTGATGGTTTTGATCTTCGCAATGGGTGAAATGGTCTCATCATAATCAATTCCTTCTTGCTGACCATAACCCTTTGCAACAAGTCGTTCTTTGTGTTTTTCGATTGAACCATCTGCCTTATATTTGTTTTGAAAATCCATTTATAGCCAATGGATTTCTTACCTGGAGGCAGATCGACAAGTTCCCACGTCCAATTTTGAAGAAGGGAATCATATTCAACATCCATAGCCTGTTTCCACTGTGGTTGGTCTAATGCCTCATGAACAGTATCAGGTTCGGTGCTATCAACAACTGAACTCATGAGTGCAAAATTTACCTCATGTCTAGCTTGACTTCATGTTTTGAATCCTGTAGAAGTACCTAGAAGTGAGTTCAGGTGTGCATCCCTAATAGTATTCTAGACCCATTTCAGACATTGGTGTTGTTGCTACTGATATGAAGATGTGTTTTCCAATGTTCCTAGATCAACAAAAAATTCTCCACTCAGCTCTTCTTCTCTTTGAGAAGAAACATCTTGCCCATCATCTAGATGTGTGAGCAATCTATGTGACGAGGTCAATACCGGATCTCCATTGTGTGGTAGGGAGTCATAGGATGACTCATCACACACTACATCTAGACTCTCGTAGATCTTCTTCGTCTCAGGATCCATGAGATGATATGCCTTTGAGTTAGTACTATACCCCAAGAAAAGACATGGCAGTGTCTTTGGATAGATCTTCTTCCTTTTCTCATCTAGAACATGCATATATGCAGTATAACCAAAAACTCTCAAATGATGAATAGAAGGTTTATGACCAGATCCATACCTCTTCTCGGTGTCCTGTTCTACAAGATCTTCATGGGTTCCCTGTTGAGTAGATACACTACTGTATAGAATGCTTCTTCCCAAAAACTGATCCTCCTGACTTGGTGGTGGAGAGCATACAATGAGCCATCTCCATGACAGTCCTATTGTGTCACTCGGAAATCCCATTCTGTTGGGGCGTGTAGGGTGCAGTCAAATGTTGTTGAATGCCATGTTGCTTCAGGTATGCTAAGAACTTCTTCGATACAAATTCCCCCCCTCGATCTGAGCGGAGGAGAAGGAGAGGCTTCCCAGACTGCCTGGTGGTTTGCTGGTAAAAGGTTTGGAAATTGGAAAATGCCTCACTCTTCTTCCAGAGGAAATATACCCACATTTTTTGTGAGTAATCATCAATGATGAGCTAGAAGTATTCAAAACCTTGGAAGCTAGCTGGTAGGGGTCCACATTGATCGGTGTGTACAACCTGAAGATGCTCCGTAGAATGATAAGAGCTCTGTTTGAACGGACCTCTGTGTTGTTTTCCCACAAGACATCCCGAGAAAACAGGTAAGGAATGGGAGAGTGGAGGAAGCCCTCTTACCATTTCCTTGGCACTGAGCTGATGCAGAGCCCCGGTAGAAAGATGACCATATCGAAAGTGCCATAGTGCAGTGGACTCCACCGTTGAAGCAAAGAGAGAAATGTTAGATGAAGTGACCACATCCAGTGTAAATAGATGGCCCTTCATAAATGCTCGAGCAATAACTGAGTCTCCTTGGGAAATGATGCAGGACTTGACCCCTTTCTCAACAAAGAATTCAACCTGCATTCGATGATTAAGAAGTTGACTCACAGACAAGAGATTTGAGGTCAAACCTGGAACATATAGCACCTTCGTGAGTGTACATCTTTGTGTCCCAAGAGGAATGATGACATCACCAATCCCCACCGCAATATACTCCTGATTATCTGCGATGGTGATCCAGTCTCTAGTGGGTCGTTCACTCAGGATATGGAACAACTTCTTATTACCAGTCATGTGTTTGCTGGTGCCTGAATTAATCAACCAGACACTTTCTAACGACTGCAAAGTCTGTGAGACTAGGACAATGTCCGAATGAGTTGTGTCTGGAACCTCTTCATCGTAGGAGGCATCCTGCTGAGCAGCAATATGACCCTTTTGCCTCTGATTATGAGCACGCCATCGAGACTTCTTGGAATATCCTTGGCCAAAAGTGCTCTCTTCGCCAGAGTTTCCATACTTGCGACCGTTGTAATAATAGTTCGCAGTTTTGTGCGTATTCGTGGAGCAAATGTGGCACCATCGATCTGCCTTGTTGTTCTACTACTTCTAGGGTGGCTGCTATGGTGGATGTTGAGAAGGTTGCTGCTGTGGATGCTACTTCTGATTATGGGGGGCTGACTACCCTTTCCGAGGCTTGTTACTATGCTTTTGCCTCGTGATGAGAGCCTTGTCTTCGAAGGCTTCTTGAACATTCTGAATGGCTTCTTCCTGCTGGAGATAATTCACCAGTTTGATAAAACTCACCTCCTATTGAGTGATGGTCAACGTGGTGATCAGTGTCTAAAACTGGGAAGGAAGAGCTCGCAAGATGAGTGGGACTAGCAACTTGTCATCCACTAGTTCACCGAGAGTAGAAAGTTCTGTGTGTAACTTGGCCACACGCCACAAGAAGGCTTCGACTGATTCACCATCATGCATACTCATTGTGTGAAGCTTTGTCTAAAGATGTAACATCGTCTTCATATTCTTGTCTTCATAGATGGTACACAATGTGGCCCATGCCTTAGAGGAAGTGGTTACTTCCCAAATGTGAGGTTAAACCTCATCAAAAAGGCTCAGAGTGATAAGCATTAGTGCTTTTGCATCGGCCTTTTCATACTTAGCCAACAGATCAGCGTCTTTGGGAGGGGCATCCGTGCCAGAAATGATCCCCCAAAGATCTTCAAACTGAAAAATCGTTCGCATCTTGGTTTTCCATGCGGTGAAATTTGGCCCTTTTAGCAACTAGGCATTTGACAACAAAATACGAGGAGCAGACATTTCCAAAAACTTAAAATTGTATTTTATTTATTTATTTTTCAAAAACGGTTACAAATGCTTACTGAAGGAACCTATCTCAAAGATGGGCTCTATAGGCTCGTGCAGTGAGACGCGGATGCTCCTGTAAGTGTTCTACTTTGCGTTCATCATCTGCATCATAGCCACGTTTAAGTTCTACATGAATCTGTCATGCTTGACATCGAACATCAAACCAAAAATACTCCAATTGTCCTCGGTGCACAATCTCGTCAAAGAGAAGATTCCCAGTGTTGCGGAGCTCGTTGACCAAAGCAAAGAATAGTCCAGTAGTGTCTTCATTGTTACTCAATGCCCAAACATTTGGTGCATTTCTCACGGTGCTTTCTGCATCCAAAATTTACGACATACGCGGGCTGGCCTCGTTTTGAGATCGCGTGTGAACCTGAGGTGAATGTGTACCTTAGGATAATTTACAGGCTTTATTGGAGTTGACAGCATGCTTTACTGGTGTTGATGTTAATGTTTCCTCATGCTCCAGGTTTCAATGCATTGGCAATGCTGAATTTTCAGAAAAAAAAAAACAAACTTCAAACAACTTTCACTGCATGCCTCCACGCAGGTCACTTGCTTTAGCATAGATCTCTTATGCACACGCCAATGTCAGGATAGAGCTCCAATGTTCCTCTAGATCACATACATATCAAGTCGTTGAAGACAAAAAATAGGGAAACATCCACAAATGGCCATGCTGGGAATGCATTCACACAGGAATGGAGATCTAATTGCTACCACGCTCTGATTTCAAGTGTTGGTTTCCAATGAAAGGAAAGTGAGAAAGTCAGCAGGCTTAGCAGGACATTTGAAAGGAATCTCCATGCATGGCTCACCTCCTCCAGTGCAGGAAATCTAACTTCCACGCTGCAAATTGGCTCTGATGGAAAATCCAACTTCCACACTGCAAATTTCCTCCAAATCGCTTTGCTGTCCACACAAGCAGAGGAATGGGACAGCTCTGATACCAATGATGACAGAGATTGAATTATTTATTCAATGTGTGTATTTTACAATCAAAAGAGCAGAGCCTTATAAAGGCTATGGGAGGAGAGAAGAGGAAGGAGGACAGTTGTAACTATCTGTAACTGTCTTGTATTAAACTAATGCACAATGTATTAAACTAATGCGCTAACAAAAATAACTTAGTCAAGGGAAACATTTAGTGGCAGTGATTTGTTTCCTTTGTTGTTGAAGATTGGCTAAATGACAATCAACATCAGTGGCTACAACTGAGAACATATTTTATATGATTCTTATAAGTGAATGTGGAATATTTGTTAGTGCATGTTCTTGTTTTCCTGTGTTGTGTGGTTGTTCAATAAAGTATAGATGATGCATAGTTTCCTGTTTGGGACCTTCTAATTACAGAGCATCATGGGGAGTAGAAAAGCACTGAAGGTAGTGCATGGTACCAAAGTTGGGTTCGTGGTAATCCTATAAAACCACCGAGGTATCATCCTCTTGGTTCGTGGTAAACCTGTAAAACCACCGAGGTAAAATCCTCTTGGTTCATGGTAATCCTATAAAACCACCAAGGTGAATAGTCAGAAAGTGCTCCTGTCCCTCTAGGTTTATGGTCAACCTTAGAAAAACCATTTGTATCGAGACCATGTAGGCTCATGCTCGTGTGAAGACCCTCTTTGTAGTGTTCTCATTAAGGGGGGGGGGGGGACATCCAGTATCAGGAAATGTATGTTTGTACGAACAATGTAATAAGGGGGGGAATGTTAGCATTAGTTAGTTTAATACATTATTAGTTTCATTTGTTTGTGAACAGTTATTTAACTGTTCCTCTCTTCCTTCCTCCCGTAGGCTTTATATTTGAGGCTCTGCTCATTTGTACATTGAAATACATTTAATATTATTCTGTCTTCTGCTATCAGATATTATGTTAACCTTTGTTCTAGATCTAGTTCTTCAATTGAAAAGTTGATTTTAGTGATGTCAGTTAGTTGTTGTACCCTAGGGGATTGAAATCCTTGTAACCTATTTTATCTTCTTACTTTTATATTGTAAAAAAGAATTCATTTGCAATTTTCAGGATAAGTGCTAGGTGTTAGCATGTTTTTAGAACGTCATTTTGATGGGCGTTACAAGATTTTTTAACAAAACTTAAGTTTTTGAAGCTAATGGAGAGGTTCCTCACTTGCATCTTTTGTTACACATGAACTCATTTTCCAAATACACCTTCTTTAAATAGGGTACATGGAAAATAGGATGAATCATGGATGATAGGGGTAGGTCTAATTTTTATGTGATGTTTCTAATTTTTATGTACTTGGTTGTGTGATCCTAATTCATATATAATATTTTCTATATGTAACTATATATTATTAATTGACATTATTGTAATGGTGAAATTGTTGAGAATCCCAATATACTAATAGATGTGACTAAACATATAAAAATATACAAATTTACATCCCTAATTTTTAATTTTTAATATCAAACTATACATGTTTCAATATATTGAAATATCTAACAATAAATACTTGTAAAGTTCAACATTTTGCTTATAAAATTACTAGATGTAAAATCATAATATTGAAGTGCTAGTTTATGTATCTATATAATTAAGCATATTTGGTACAAAAAAACTTAACTAGAATTTACAAAACCAATCATAACTCTCTTATATTTATAGAAGGCATCCAACAACAATTAAGTTTGCTCGAGATAGCCTTATTTCCTTTTTAATATTTTCTATTATTCATATATCATTTAATTGGTTATGCTCGATATAATTATTTTTGGTTGTTACTTCAATGGTGCATAAATGAAAAATTAAGATATAATATGGGTGGGGAATATTGTGCATATCTTTCAATTTGTCTTGAAGAAAGAATCAATATTTTTACAAGATTACATTGTGCATAGTAGTCATGGATTAATATTCTCAAGTTCCAAGATTTTGTAGACTAGTGGTTGCTCCTAGAGGAGCATGGTTACACCGTTAATGTGTCGGTAAGAATTGGAATGTAATAGAAGGTATCAGTATAATACTTGTAATTTTGTAAAGTTACATAAAATGCAGTGGACAAGATGATGGTAGTTGTGGGCAGAATGTATTATCAAATGCCAAATGACAAAATTTAGGTGTCTACACAAAATAACCAATGAAATACAACTACATTTTTTACAATTTCCTACTATAAAGACTTATTCATGTCCATATGTTGTTTCTAGGTTTTGCAGGTACATTCTTGTTGCTTTAAGAGCATAATTTTTTATATTCACTTATGAATGTGAGTAGGTGAATGGCTATTTATAGTTATAGGCCTAAATAGGGATAGTTTGTACAGTGGGGCATGCGTTATTTATCGATGAGGAGGGTTACTTATTTTATGTGTACAATGTTTTTTATACAAGAGGTGGTTGAGGTTTTTTTAGCATTTTTAGTGGGTTAATTTTTTTAATAAGGAATATGGGAATGGGTTGTCTAGTTATTTAAGATTGGTTGTGCTAAGTATATGTAAGTTGGTTTTATGAGTTGTATTTCTTTCGTGAAGCTTGTGATTGATATGGAGGGGGACTAAAATGGCATTTAATAATGAAGGTTGAGAGTTTTTCGTGTCCGTAAAGGAAATGAGCAGGGTTATGTATGAGTAGTCACGTAAAGAAGGGTAAGTGGCATAATGTATGACTTGAGGATGGTAATTTACATTGGCGTACATTGGTATGAGAGGTGCTTTACAACTGATTTATTGAGGCAGAGTTTTTGTGGGTGGGGTTGAGTAGAAAACATAGGTGGTTGTGGTGAATGTTGGAATCATACATAGAGGTGTAGCGATGTAGTAAAGGTAGAGTAAAAAAATACAAACCCTCGTATTTCAGGTATTTCTTTGAATGAACTGAACATGTTTAGGTAAGATGATGCTTTAGTGGGGTAGTTTTTTTTAGTTTAGAAATTAAAAAGAGTTGGAAAACCATATAAATTTTTGTGTGTGTTTTGTACAGTTTCCGCTATGTACATGTGAAAGAGGGAGTGGTTTACATTGGTGGTTGCTCATTAGCGAAAGGGGGTGAGGTTATAGCGAAGGGGGTATTATAGTTGTGTAGATTTTTTTGCTAAGGATGTGGGTGTTATTTTCACTTATAATGGTTGTTTTTTGCAGTGTCTGCTGTGATTGTTCTAATTTCTGTTGTGTTTCCCACATATAGGGTGACAAAAGTTCAGCTACATATGGTTAGCATCAATTTCAGTAGCATGTGGTAGGTTTCCTGTGAACCAATATCTTGGTCAAAAAAATTTACTCAAAGAAATTTGTTGTACGTTTTGCTTACCATTTTTTAAGGTATTGTGCTCTGTATGATTCTAACTAACATGTGGTGGTATGTTTTTGATATGTGTGTGTGTGGTGTGTGTGTGTGTGTGTGTGTATATAAAACGCAGTTATCTTCTATAAACTAATCTTATTAAAAAATGGGAATTTACAAGCATGAGAAAGAGGTAAGACGTGGTGTATAAGCCATGCAGGGATGAAAATTTTATGAGGAAAGAAGACAAGGTTTGCTTGAAGCAGTTTTATATAGAATAGACTAAAAACATTCATAACACCAAACATGTTTTGCTCTCATCATCTCGATGAAAATTTTATGATCAAATATAAATTTGGTTATTTCTTAGGGTGTTGCATATTTATTACGGAAATAGGGAATGCTATGAGAAACTAAGTATTTTTTTTCTCTCATCAACTCATCTCAAATTTGACATTGGGTAAAACTTGCTAGGGCTTGGAGACCTCAAATAGCATGTGTGCTTCTTCAAGATTACACAGATTGTTGACATAGAAAATTTAAATTTAAATGTTTTGAATTTGTGCACAGACATGCCAGTTAAAGATTGATTGCCAAGTAATGACTGAGTGCATTTGTTTACATTTTATGTATGTTGTTTGCATGCGTACATATTTTGTATGTGTGAGAAATATACTCTTTCTATTATTGTTTGATGGATGTTTGTACCTTGTTGTAAAGTTGTCAGTTTGAGGAGGCATATGGAAAAGACATTTCTATGAATAGTTTCAAGACGTGAAGAAATGAATATTATGTAAGAAATTTTTATAATCTGTCCATTTTGATTTTGTGTTTACCATGAGCTCTCCATTTAGATGGGTTTTTGCTCAATTGGCATTCTGGTGTGATGTTTTACAAATTTTTTGCACTATTTTTTTTTTTTTTTTATATTCCCCATTAAAGAATACCAGCAGGTGAAATTGAGAATATGTCACAATGAAGTTGGTTATCCTTTGTAAACATTGATTATTGTTGATTAGTTGTTCATAATAAACCCCAATATGTTATATCTCTGTATTTTTCTAAAGTTGAATGATTTGTATTTTTTGTGGTAAGTGGATTGTTTAAACTTAATAGTTCCTTCGTATAAGACCCTACAATGTGTATGATTTGAATATTGTCTAGAATTATAGGCGGGCTTTACTATAATCTTGCCAAGCCAAAAGAAAAAGAATAAAAATCATTTGGGTTTGGGTGGGTCCAACCCTTTTTTATTACAATTTAACCACATTCTAACGTGTATGTTTTTTTATGGGAAGTACAATGGTGGAATTGATATGTTTTAAATTATATCTATTTTATTTACAATAAAAACACTGTTACAAATATGTACATCATTTTACAGTGTTAACAATGGGCATCCTTCTATGTTCCTTATTTATAAGGAGGATATTATGGTGAATATGTACACCATGTTATAAGGGAAAGTTCTTCCCCATATACATATATTGTAATGGTATTTTCTATCCCCTCTTGCAAGGTTTTGAAAAAGGTGCTAATATATCTACACTCTGTTTACCAAAAGGGTACTATTATGAATATGTACAGTGTTGAGGAACATATATTTTAAGTTTTGTATTACTTTTTATCGTCTCACTCCCAAGATTCAAATAATGTTATTAACATTTCTACATGGTTTTGTTATTTTTCCTTTTAGTTGCTTTACGTAGTGCACATCATATTTGTGTGTTACCATTATGGATAACTGTTGAAATGGGAAGGATAAATTTTAACATGGGGAAGAGGGAATTCATTGTAATGGTCCATACATCATGAGCATTTGAGGTGAGGTTTCTATGAGCATCTATAATACACCTAGCAAATTATTGGTTATGTGATCAAAATTCATTTCTCATGGAGTTCTAATGACATCTTCTAGCATGATACATAAGGTATATATATATATATATTATATTCATATAAATGCAATGTCAAGAACCTTTTGTATTCATATTGTTTTTTTATGACATTGGTTAACATTAAGAAATTGGGAATAAGTTTGGTAAGAGAAGTTAGTTATGTGAAGATATGTATAATTGTTGCAACAACTTCGGCTGATGACCTAGACTTTGAACAGTGGAGGCATGTGTGCGTGCAATAGTTTTTATGGTCATGACCTCTATACCTAATATAATTGAAACATTGATCATTTGTGTTGTAACCATATAAATACGTAAATTCGTTGTGGCGTGAATAGAGGGTGCTAGAAAGAGGGGTGTATTAACTCTAGTTGTTAGGCTTATCTACTCGAATGTGGTGACTTCAAAATTTTTAATAGGTACTATTAGTTGATATATATTAGCATATGTATTTCAGTGCAGTCATGTTTGAATGGTAAAATTTTCATAGCCTCAACATGTAAGCTCCCCCATAAGATTATGAATATGTTATATGATGTCTGGGCTTGCATTGCAATCATGCACCATTGCGTGCAACTTCCATCTTTACGGATAATGGTATAAATAGAAGATATAGATGTGACTGAACCAAACACATCCTCTATAGAACCAACCTCAAAAACTGTAACCTACAAGTGTGGAGGCACTGAAATAGACCGCATGGAGTGACAGGTCAAAAGAGAACAAATTTTCGTGAAAATTGAATAAAGAATGCCTTCAGTGCAAAGTAACTTGCACTATCTCCCAAACAAATACAAGGCGCTTGGGCTCACATTATGAAAACAGAGGAAGGAGTCCAGAACTAATGAAGAAGTTTAAATAGTCCTACCAAATTTGGAGGCTGATATGCAGTCATTCCTAGATTTGATAACAAAGTGAATAACACAATAGTGTCAATATTTGTCTTGCTAATTTTCTCCATTGAAACTTTATCAGGATTGTAGATTGTGTGTCCCAAACCACTATTGTTACTATTATTCACATTTGTAATATGATTATCTATATAATATAGTAAACAATAGAACATACCTTCAAAAATCACTATCAAAACACACATAATGGTCCAAAAAAGGGTAAAGCAATAAACCTTCTGAGGTTGACCTCAAAATGGCCCCTTACACTCGAGGAAAATAATATTTTTTCTCACAATTGTTTTAGTTGCAAATTAAACATCAGTATTACAATCTTTATTCATATACATATTATTATTATCATCTATCTGATGAAATAGAGAACACCCAAATATGTGCTTGAATTTTCTATATTACTTTTGTAATTATTCACCATGTTATTTTCCATGTCACTATGTGGTCCCAACAAAATGGTTCTCAAGCCAATTCAAAGCCACCACAACCTATCATTTAAACAGCCCCCTCAACTAATGCATAGGCTATGTGGGATTGTTACCACAAAAATAAATACAATTGCGAAGATAGGTGCTCGAACCTTGTTGTAATGCTCAAAATTACAAGAGCTGGAAAATGAGGATTTTTTTTAAACATAAAAACAAATTACACAGCTACAATCTTACATATTAATTTAATCTAATTCATTAAATCAGATTTGTTCTTTTGATCTATCTGACAACATCTATTTAAGCCATGTGTGGCTGAGAAGGGTGTATCTGAATCTCCAGGATCTCCCTTCGTCACTACTTCGAGTGACAATGCCTACTAACATTTTGGCTCAACCTTTATCAGGTCATGGGAACCATGTGGAAGTCCTTGGGTCCACCACGAAGATAGTTTCCTGACTTCGTATTCTGGTATCAACCATTGCCTACCTCATGTTCAGTGTTCAACTTCCCATGATCAGGTTACTAACAATTTTTTTAATTAGAGGAATAGGTGATTAAACAATGCACAACCATCAATGCATTACTTTGGCCAAAGTTATCAACCATGTAGGTTACAGCTAAACTCAAGACAACACACTAGTCTTATGAGTTTTAAGTCTTATGCCACCTCACAATAATCCCATTCACTCTTATCTAGATCTTATAGTTTGTATTTACTTTATTTCAAATTAAACATATCTTGCAAGAGTTTATATCAAGATAGATGCCAAGGCCAATTAGGATCATTATGAGATGAGTACATTAGTTATGCTGAAATGTAACTATTTTAGCATTCCGCATGTACTTATCCCTTAATATGCCTAATGGATATTTTCATATAATTACCTTCCTATCTAGTTTCTCTTTTCCTGATGTTCGATTTTAACCTTAAATTACCTTTTTATACGATTCTCTTCCATTCTCTAAAAATTAGGCTTTACAATCTTAAAAAATTATTGTCAAGTATACTGGAAGGCTGAATTAAATATATATTAATATATATTTAATTATTCCTCCGATCAACTACGCCACTAAATAACTATTTAGTTTAGAAATTAAAAGTCAATTGAATGTTATAATAATTTTCCAATTTTCGGCTTCATACATTGGTAAATATCAAATAAATATATTTAACAATTTATGATAAGTAAGACTTCTTCTTTCTAGTATTTATCATTTATTCATATTGAGATATTATTACATACAAAGTAATCATATATTTATTAAAAACATAAATTACATATGTCGTTAAGGAAAAATATATAATTGATACTGTAATTCTCACATAGTGAGGTTTGAATATTAACAATGGGTCGAAGATCCCAATAAATTTAGTTAAAAATCTAGGATATCATCCTTCTACAAATTGAAATCCAAGTAACTCATTTAGATCCATGCTACGATAAAATTTCTCAAGACATGAGTTTCCGCATATCCGAATGTGATGGCAAATTGTCCTGCAAGACGGGAGAAGTGGCATGATGTCAATTGAAAATGAACTAGAATGAATATTGCCTTCATTTTTTGATGCAATTATTTAATAAAATGTGAAAGATAAAATGTTGTTTTATCAACAAGTGCATGGTAATACATCTGAGAATGTATTACTACATATTTTTCATAAAGATACAGTTATGAATTCACACCAATAGAACAACCAATTTCTATTTCAACGATCAGGTTTCCCTCTAATCACAAGGATCAAGACATCCTTATTTCAACTTCAAATAATAAATATTTGACATTTAAAATTTTACATAAATCGTAGGAACAATATGATTAAGAAGAGTACATTTTTTTCTTATTTTTAATAAGTTACCATCACCAAAAAATAATAATCAAACAATAATCAATCGACATCTGAATTCAGATTATAACCACAAGTAAATCATGCTTTTCATGGTACAGATTTAAATATTATTTTACTTACCTTCCAACGAGAAACTTAACAAAAATGTTCGAAATCAACCTTTCCAAATAACAATTAAACATATTCTCTCTAGGAAATGAGCATCTCATCATATCATCCAAGAACATCATTAACAAAGAAAATAAAACATGATATTTTCAGTCAAGGAGCAACTCTATAAAACATCAAAGAACATCATTAACAAGAGAAATAAATCATATTATTTCTAGTTAATGAGAAATTCTATAAAACGTACGATATATTCCTTTCCAAACAATCAAAACACATTTTTCTTATATATATGAACAGCCCACTAAACAATGTAAAAACAACACGATTACATCATTTAAACATACTCTTTCTAGTAAAAGAATAGCTAATAATTTTTTTCATTCAATATCATTATATTAAACCCAATCATGCCACCAATTACTCCTTGGTACAACTTGGTCAAGTTGTCCTGGCTTTCATGCCCTTACCAAGACAAGCAATTTCTTTTCCACAACCATGCAAGAATCCAAGTCATATTGCCAGGCTGGAAGTTATAGGCAAAATGTCATTTTTTTTTGTAGTTATTTACACATAACAACACACCCTCATTTATACATGAACCGATTTAGATGCCCGTGATAAAAATTTATGGAAAATGCAGTCCCATGCAAGAGCTTTGACATCCACACATTTTAATTCAAAAGATCGCAATAAATTAAAAATCAAACCTACATATAACAACCAAGAAGGAAAAAAAAATACAAAACCCCAACCAGTTACATATCCATATCGATTTGGTTACCCAAATCAATTCATTTATGTAAATTGATTTGTATACCCAATCGATTTGGGTATCAAATCGATTTGTTTACAAAAAATATAATCAAATTTTTGCTAACAAAAATGAAAACCCACAAGCACAAATCGTTTTGAAACACACAAATTCACAAAAAAAAATTCATTCTTCCAGTACAAGAAAAACCCAACTCTTTTCTTTTTTGGGTACAATTCATTTTAATGCAGAGAAGGAATTTTAACTTTCATTCTATTTTTATTTTTATAGATCAAAACTCAAAAACCCCATCTTCATTTTTTTTCTGGGTTTAGCTAAAACCACACAAAGAAAACTTAAGACAATACAAAATCCATCAATTTCCTTTTCAAATTTCATCTCCAAGTAATTAAATCAAATGCTGTTCACAAATTCTTTTGATTGCCATTAAAATAGAATGTGTATTTCCTCATTTTCTACAAATAATGCAGCAGAGAAGGGAGAAGATATTCATGCTTGAAGAAAACCCAGAATCCTCTTACTCTTCCAGCTCCAACAAGTTGAATCTTTCCTTCCTCCAAAACTCACTCAGGTATCCCAAAAGGGAAGAATAAAAATAGACAAGGAGAAATAAAAGAAATAAATATAATGAAAGAAACTATAGTTGGGCATCAAATTGGAGAATTTTTGGCTTCCCAATGTCGGTACATGCATTAGTGCATGCCACACACCTAGTGCCCTATGAAGGTGTTTCACTTTTCGAAACCCATAAATATTAATAAATAAATAAAATTTTTTGGCTTACATGCCAAATCCTTTTAAAATATATATACTAATTAATATTTCATTTATTTATTTTTACTTTAGTTGTTACCCAATTTAATGGTTAAGTTAAAATTAATCATCATAATACAAGTCCACATATTACTAACAATATATTATAATAATTATTATTTGAATTTCCATGTTCGATACGAAACATTTCAATAAACGAAAATCAACAAGTCCGTAAATAATAATTCGAATATTCTCATAAAGTTGGCTTGACATAGCATCATCAAATAAAATAGAGGCAAATATTATTACAGTCATTGCAAAATTCAAACAAAATAAAAGATGACAAAACCGATTAAAATAAAGTAACCGAAAGATTTGTTATCGTTTATGAACCGTTTTACCTACAATCAAGGCCTAATCACATTTAGGAAGGATCATCAAGGTGGGGGGGGTTACCCATTCAGCAGTGGCATGCCCCACAGCAGAAGCTGTGGTTCATGACATGACGAACCAAATGAATTCTTACACACAATGATGATCTCGTCTAATCCTAATTAAACGTAATCGTAGTTAATTTAACTTACTAGAAATTTGGGATGTTACACTTGCATGGTCAGCCAAAAGGATAATAACATTACCCTTATGCATGGGGGTTTTAAGTAGTATAAAATGGGCTCCATTTTATTTATACAAGGAAAAACGTTTGACTGCGTTATTCTATGCAAAGGCAACATGCTATTTTGAGCATTACCATGCCAAATTGGAGGCCCTAGAGATCTGATTTTGCATAACATAGCAAGGACAACATTGAGAAAGCTTTAAAGTTTCATTATTGTTGTAATTTTCATTTGATCAAGTGTTTTTTGCAACTATTTTAAATAATGGAACAGTCGTAATACAACCCGGGGATGTAGAATTTTGTTCGCCGACCCTCGTAAACACATTGATGTTATCTATTTTCTATTTTTGTTGCAGTTGCAATTCTTTATGCATATATTGATCATTTTTATAATCACAAGAAGTGATGTTTGATCATTTAACAGTTAATTGAATCCTTTTTAAATGCAAGCTTTTAACGGGATGTGTATTGCATTGTGATGCAATTGATGAACCAACTTGGGTCATATTTAATTGATTTTTTTGATTTATTATTAAGATGAGAATTAATCCATTTTCATTTTCAGAGTACAATCATTCGAAGACAAATCGGTTCAAACTCTCGATTACAATATTAAATGAGATGTTTAATGGATTTTTAAAATGACTTATTTGAAATCCGTATTTTTAAAGTTAGATGCACATAAGAAATTTTTTAATTCGGTTCAAAGTGCATTTTAATTTTCAGATCACTTGTACAAGAGCTATGAGATAGCTAGAATAGCTTCTGATTGTGTGTGAAAACTCTTGGTTTTGGTTTTCATTTTTCAGAATTTCCAGACATTTTGGGGCTTACTTCTTTTGTGCACTACAATTGTGTGGAAGTAAAGTTGTGTTTGCAGGAACATGGAAAATGTGGGAAGTTTATCTAATCAAGAGAAGCTTGATGAGATGATAAGATCTGTTAAAGAGTTGCAGGAAGAAATAAAGACCAAGGATGCCCTCTTGGAAAAGTTACAACAAGGTGAATAGAAGAAGGAATTCCTCCTAGATCAGATGCAGTAACTATGACCGAATTATCTGTAAGTTGTTCACATTTTAATTCTTCCTCTTATTTAGTTTCAAACATTCCTTTGGGTGAATATGAAAAGCATATTACGGGAATTGGGTCTAAGCTAATGTGTAAAATGGGATTTAATGAAAGAGGCCTTGGTAAATGATGATCCAATCGTGAACGATGAGGATGACACTGAAGGCAGTGAGATTGATGTGGAAGACAAAAAATGAAGTTTATATATCGAGAAGGATGGTGAGGGAGGATTTGAGTATAGCCTGATCCCTAACAACTCTTTTTTCTTGGGGTTAAGTACCCTCTCTTTTGTGAATTTCGTGTCATGCCTCTCTTGTTTTCTCTTTACAGGACTTTCATTGTTATTTTTTCTATTTTTCTTACTGTAGGGAAGCTGTACTTTGGTGCATTTTTCTTGTGCCTTGACTGATTTATATAGGTTTTGAACCTTTTTGTAATTTCCCTGAGAAGGATCTTAGTCAAAATACCTATTACCCTTAATTAAAAAAATTGAACGTGAATGTAAATGTAGCGGGGCATGTCGGAATTACTATCAAACATTGCTCGTTGAATCCTACCCACGCATTTCTCCTCCTTCTGTTGTAGCAAGGTGGCTTTCCAACTGATATTTGTTCAATGTTTTGGCGATACAACCATCATGGCCAAGAGGTGAGATGGTCAGGTCGAATTGAGGCCGAAACAGAGGCAGGGATTAGCTCACAAGGAGATCAATGTATAATGCATTTGTGGAACCATTGAAAGGACTTATTCAAATTGCAATAGGGGATTTGAGTAGAGGGTTTATGTTAAGAGGTTGCCATCCAATGCCGATTGAGAAGAGATCACACGTCTCACTCGAGATAAGGAAAATTGTTGCTAATGAGAGGGCCGTGAATAGAGGAGCTTGTGGAAAGTAAAATTAAGACCCCAATGCTGCCTATACTGAACATTATCCAACTTTCTTCAGAGTTGACACATCCTCCATGTTTTTGATCATGTTTTTTGTTTTTCATTTGTTGGGCACCACCATAGGGTTTTCCTCAATATCAAGATATTTCTTACTCACAATCCAATAGATTTGACTAAATAACATGAAATAACATACATAATTCTGAAATAATGTGTCTAGTCTTACTGTTGCAAAACATGTATTCCAATTCGTGCAACATAAGTTTTATGTATATGAAGTGTCATGAAAATCTAACAGATACATGGCAGAAGTTGAAGGGAAACCCCTTGTTATGTCAAGGTTACAAGAAAATGTTCAGGATATTGCATGCTATGATAATGCCAAATATTGAGGTCATTCATATCAATTTTATTTCCTGAACAACTAATTGATGTGAGGGAGGTCACCAAAAAAGTAAATTATATTTAGAGGCTTTAAAAGCAAAATTCAGCCCTGAAAATACTTATTATGTCAGTACAGTGCACTAGCATAATATTGTGACAACATTTGTAAAAATAGAAAGTTGACAATGTTAGTGTTTGAATTTCCCAAAATCTGATAGTGTACATCTTTAGTTCTATTAGCCTTTGACTTATTCGTAGACATGCTAAAAAGAAATTCAAACAGTTAATAAAATAATTTTAAAATCAGAGTTAGATTGATAATTAACCGAACTTTTATATATATATATATATATATCCTCAACTGTACATAAAAGAAAACTGTACTACAGTTTCAAATAACTACGGCCCAAATGTTCACTAAAATATGAGGATGTTAAATGGATGATGGAATAATACAATTTTATGTATCACTTGCTATACCGGTAAAGTTAAAAGTTGTGAATAATCTTATCCTCTTACATATTAACATTCCACAAAACCTTAATTTGCTGCTCCTTTCAATCCAATCCCCCTCTTCTAAAAGAATTGACCTTTTCAATTATTGTCATACCACAGTACATTTCATTATTCCCGAATTTATAAGGAAAGCACACATTTCTTCACTCTCATTTGTTGGCCTCCATTCAAACACTTCTACTACCAAAGCTTTTGAGAAATTGAATGAAGAAGAGAGCAACTTACGCTCATAAGAAGAGAACTCATTCATATCAAATGAACTTTTTAAATGTATTAATTTAATTTTGTACATGAGAATGTGGAAATTGTTGGTCGATTAAATTGGGCATAGAAATGGGAGAAATGTGTCCATTGATTTCCATGTAGGCGGATGCATATTCCACAACATTAGTCATCGTAGTAAAGTCGTTATCAGTATCACTGTTTACTAGTGGTCGTTCCAAGTGGAACAAGATTACGCTATGAGTGGGACAGTTGGCAGAAAAGAGTTTCAGTTTTCATTTTGAAATGACGAATTGGGGAAGGGGATGTTACCTTTTTTCTCTTATGAGTGTCAGGTTTCTATAGAGAATGTGTTATCTTGCATGTATTTTGGGGTGGTAGATATGTTTGTGTAAACTGATAAGGGTAGTCCATGCTTTGAGGTAGAAATCAGTGTTTTGATTATTTTTCATTTTTTGCTGGCATGTGTCATTTACTTGCTAATTAGCCTAGTTGTTGCTTACAAGGCAATAGATTCGTTTGTGATGTTATGACCTTAAGTTATGCATCATGGAATTATCTAGTTGTTGCTTGCTAGTTAATTTCAATATTGTTTGCATATGCAGATTTGATATTGGTAATGAAATTGTGACTATAGAGTGGTTATCTCCAACTTGTATCAATTAAAAGAGAATTGCAGTGCATTAAGATATTTTTGATAACCTTCACAAAAGCCTATGAGGTTTAGCCAAATCGGGCTTGTAAGGCATTTTTAGGTTCATATTTTATTGTTTCTATGAAGGTAGAGATCATTTAGTATATGGTGTTTAGATCTTCTCTAAGACATAGATTAAATAAGCTCTTTTTGATGTGGTTGACATGGAACATAGTTCACAATATTGTGAATGGTACCTGAATTATTTTGGGCCCATGGAGGACTGTTCGACCAAATGAAACCCAGATAAATTCCATGTGGCAAATAGGCCAAACAAAATACAAATTGATTCTATGTGGAACTGGGAGGTGGTTAGTGACTGAAGCAAACATTATTTCCTTCTTTAATATTGTGTGATGTTATCCAATGATTAATAGGTTTGAACAATTTAACTTTTATTCAATGTATTTATCTGTGTAAAGATTAATTGTGTGAAAACATGAAGAAAGACACAAACATGCATAACATTAAAGAGCACACCTTAGCTTCAGTCTCCATCTGGGCAGTCTTATCCTGCATCTCTGAAGCCCCATTCTCAGAAGTAGTCCTTGCTGATGAATGTTCAGAAGAATTTTTGGTCTCCTGCATATTAACGTCAACATTTTCACCAACTTCAGATACACCATTACTTTGACCATCATCTGTCTCCATCGCAACAGTTGTAACAATGACTTCCACTTCGTCTTCTTCAATCATCTGCAAAAATAGAAGAATGTTGTCCAATCTGCAAAAGACAGGAGTAGAATTTCTAAATGCATGATTCCTTGGATCTTCAAATTTTTGACTTCTGAATAATCTTAAAATACAAATGCTCAAAGAACCAGGAAACCTTCAGCCACAAATAATATTTAATATTGTTACACGAGACATTATACATATTTAAATATCTACATATGAAAAACTCGTAACTTCCAAAGTAACAAGACAAAGTAGCATTTTCCAACACTACATCAACATCACAAACTAATTCTTTTATTTATCAATCTATGCAAGTAACTACAATTTTTACAAGATAGAACTCTGCATTGACAATGATTGCATCATATTAGTTGATATTGGAAATCATACCGTGTATGAGCTAATCCTTTGAGGTGCCTGAACTTGAGATGGATCAGCATATAAAACATCAAATGTAAAGGTCCCTGGCCTGAAAATTGTTACAGCCTTTGTACTTGGCACTATGTTGCCCTTTGGCAACACAATTGAGTATTTTAATTGGTCTGCAACTCTATCTTCCATCTCAGGAGAAGATCCTTTCCAAGACAATGCAATGGAGAAAGGGAAACGTTCTTGCTGAGAAAATATTCTTCCAGTGAAGATGAACTGGATGCTTTAAAATTCTTTCTAAATAAACAAAATTTACATTTAGAGCAAGAATTTTGTTGATATTATGACATCTGAACATTGTCCACTGACACAACATTGCTACAAGAAAATAGGCAAGCTCGGTATATGACTAAAATCAAGGACATTCTCTAGAAAGACCAAGGTATCCAATCGCATGAATAAGCAAACCACATCTACCCAACCATAATTCACTCAAGAAAGACACAAATCACCTTAAGGATGTAGATTAAAGGTATCTGGGCATTACCATATGCATATAATTTCCTATATTAAATTTAACAAATTTGGCAATTTAGAATTGAGGGCCACTCCACTCGCACTACATTGCAAACAAAAAAGTCAGAGATCAGGATAAGATTAAAAGCAAGTAGATGCTCTAGAGAAAGAAGGGTAGCCACTCAGATTATTGAGTGCGAACCAAATCTATCCAACCAAAATTCACTGAAGGAACACAGGGATCATTTCAAATATGTAAACTTAAGGACAACAAAAGTTCAAATAAAATTAAAACCCAACATTCCAATCTGAATTCTTGTCGGACCATGGTAGGCACACTTTGTTCAAAGAACCACTCACAATTGCGCCACATAAAATCAGAGCATTAAGGGAACATAATTTCTTTTTGCATCTTTTTGCACTTGTAAAGGAAACTTAAAAACACAATTACAAACTCATGCAAGTATAGCAATTTTTTAAAAAGTGCACATCACATTCTTAATACTCCCCCATCAAGTACAACCATTTATATAGTCCAGATATATATGTCATGACATGTAGCACTAACTAATTTGAAAATGAGTTTGAATCTGATTCAGACTGCAGCCCATCCACTTGAGGGCAATTCATTGAGTATATCCATCTTGAGTAACTTGAATTTTGGAAACATATCCAGCTATCATCCCATTTGGATTTTAAGAGCAACAATAATTTCAGATGAAACATGAAACAAATATGAACAATTAAGTAAAAATTGTACCTACCCATCAATGCAACCTTGTTGTGATTTTGGAACTCATCTTTTTACCACAAGAAGACATCAAATGCTGCTAATGCCCAACCACCCATCAATGCAAGCTTTAATGAAAATTTGGAACTCATCTTTTAGCATAGCAAAACATCAAATGCTGCTAATGCCCTCAAATACATTCCTAAAATGTGATTTAAATCAATATTTGCCTCAAAATTAAGATCAATACTAAAAAAGGTGCACATACACCTTTGAACACATTTTCTCACAAGAACCAGTATAGTTGATTACTTGCAACATCCAGCATGATTGTGCTAATATAATATTTTAAATAAAATAAATTCAAAAAATGCTTTGTTAAAAACCTTACAAAAAATTACACCAGAAAACATGGGCTGAGATAATTCATAGTAGTTTATATTTTCACGAGAAATGGTAACAAAATTGAACAGAAAGTAGCCAAATCATACCTAGGACATTCATCCAAGAACCTAACTTTATCTAAATAAACTTTCCATTGCCCATCCCCTTGAGGGCAATGCGTGACTTTTTTTTGGCAAGCTTTCAATACCATGCTCAAAGGAGAAAAATGATTCCGTTTAGTACAGCTTGAGGAACACTTCTATAGCTTAAACAAAAAACCACCATGGGTTGCAAAGAAGGGAGCAAACACCAGCGACTCAACAGCCATAAGCTTGATCAAAATGTTAAAAGACGGTCCGGATGTGTCCTTCAGTGGGTCTCCAATGGTGTCACCAATGACAGCAGCCTTGTGAGGATCAGAACCCTTTGGACCAAGTGTCCTGGCATGTTCTGACGCTCCATCCTGCGATGAAAGTCGAGCAGTAGAAAGCAATCAATAGGATAAAGCAATTTTAGAAATACCATTGGCACTGCCAAATTGAGAATCACAAAAATATCCGAGTGTCATTCCAAAAAGCACTCACCTCAATGTACTTCTTTGCATTGTCCCAAGCACCACCAGTGTTTGAAGCTGATATAGCAACCTGATATCCAATTGAAGACGAATGTTAAAGCAAAAACAATAACTAACATGAAGCAGAGTTACAAAAAGACAAAAATAAGACCAATAACTACCTGCACACCAGACATGAGAGCACCAGCCAGAACACCTGACAGAGTCTCCACACCAAATAAAGTACCAACAATCAGAGGTGTAAGCATCACAAGGCAACCAGGAGGAATCAGTTCCTTCAGGGAAGCATCAGTTGATATCTTAACACAAGTTGCATAATCTAGTTTGGCGGTCCCTTCCATGAGACCAGGGATGGTGTTGATATGTCTGCGAACCTCTTCAACCATTTTCAAGGCTGCACTACCCACACTTTTCATTGTCATTGCAGAGAACCGATAGGGAAGCATTGCTCCCACAATTAAACCAATGAACACTTTAGGAGTCAAGACATCCACAGTTGAAATCTCTGCACGGCTGACAAAGGCTCCAAACAATGCAAGTGATACCAATGCAGCTGATCCAATTGCAAATCCCTGTAAAGACACTTAACATCACAAAACATCCACTCACTAAAGCAAACAAAGAAGAAAACAACACGTGCCTTACCTGCCAATGGCAGCAGTGGTATTGCCAGTTGCATCAAGATCATCAGTTCTTTCATGGATCCTGTGACTCATGCCAGCCATCTCAGCGATACCTCCAGCATTGTCATTGATGGGTCCATATGCATCAATAGCCAATCCAGTTGCAATAGTACTGAGCATTCCCAATGCAGCTACTGCAATACCATACATGGCAGCCAAACTAAAACTGACAAAGATGCTTATTGCAATTGTAAAATTGGGAATAATAACAGATTTGTAACCCAAAGCCAGCCCAAATATAACATTTGTTGTTGCTCCTGTCCTGCATGAATCAACAACATCTTGGATGGGGTTGCAATGCAAATTTCCACTAAATGTCATTAACTTATTATTTCAAAAATGCCAATACAAGGCCAGCCCATAAACCAACAACACGGAAGAAGAGTTGCCTGTATTAGTAATAAGCAAGTTTGTTAACCAAATCTCAGGAAGAAAATCTACTCTTTTTAACCATAAGAAGGAAAAATTACTGGTAACAAACAGACAGAATCCCATACCAATTTTTGACAACCTTTTGTTCACCAAAATTGAATATGGTGAAGGATGGTGGCAATGCAACCAAACTTACAACAGCAATGCCAATGGTCATCAACACTGTCGAAATAATAAGCTATTTTTTCAATGTAGGATTAATTTCCTTCACAACCTTGATCTCAAATATGTCATTGGAAAATAAATTTGTGATTAAGAAAACAATGATACCCATTGAGCTTATGAGTAATGGGTAGGACATTGCAATAAAATCATGAGAGGTTCAAAATGATGAAATTGATGCTAGAACCAGAGCTGCACATGAAGATTCGGCATAGGAACCAAATAGATCTGATCCCATACCAGCAATATCTCCAACATTGTCACCAACATTATCAGCAATAACGTAGACACATTTCAACAACGAAAATATTATGATAAATACCAACCCATGTAAATCTGAAGGAATAAATGATATATATAAACATAGAGGTTGGCAATTTGTAGTCGCTCATGTTTATCTTATTTTATGTTGGATTAAAGCTAAATTCAATCTCACCGCAGGGTTACGTGGATCATCTTCAGGAATGTTCCTCTCAACCTTTCCAACAAGATCAGCACCAACATCTGCTGCTTTGGTGTAAATACCACCACCAACTTTGCCAAATAGAGCCATGGAGGAACCTCCAAGACCATAACCGGTAATAGCTTCAAAGAGACCCTCCCAGTCATCTCCATAATACATTTTGAATAGATTAATGGAAATATAAAGCACCAACAACCCATTTTCAGCAAGCAAAAATCCCATTACAGCACCAGACCTAAAGGCAGTGATGAAAGCTTTTCCATGAGGCATTTTGTCAAACAGTTCACGTACATTGTTAATGCTTCCACATTTTGCATACATGTCTACAGGGCCCTTGCAACTACATCATCTGACAAAAGTCCATTCTCTATTATGCTCTGGCGGATGTCCATACCCTGTTTGCAAGATCCTCTTTTGGCAGAGGCAGGGAGTGTCCTCGAGATGATGATGTGACCTGAAACAACAGAAATGACATGTTCATAAATGACGAGGAGACCTCCAGCTGTACAAACCTATTTGTTTTCCACAAAACACCAAAAACATGGTCCTTCTCATCATCCCCCCCATTGCTTACATGCAGAAAACTAAAAATTCACTTGAATCAGATGACACAAGAATCAGGCACCATCCTTGAGATCACATCTCTTCGAGGCATTCTATCAAACAGTTCACGTGCATTTTCAACAAATTCATATTGTGCATATCCTGCAATCATGGCATTCCATGAGCCCACATTTCTTTGAGGCATTTTATCAAACAGTTCACGTGCCTTATCTATGCTTCCACATTTTGCATACATGTCTACCAGGCAATTGCAACTACATCAGTCAAAATTCCTCTATCCATTATGCTTTGATGGCTGTAAATGCACATTCTGCTTACTACACACAACCCCTCTGAAGATTACATATCTTCAATTATTGCAGGCCTGTATTTTCACGAGCATGGTTTCACAAGGAAAGACAGTTCAGTCTTTCATTGCTCACAGGTGATTTTGATCAAGTGAAAGAACAAGACAGTTTCTCATGGAATATAATTATTGCAGCATACAGAAGACATGGTTATCCACAGAAGGCATTCACACTGTTTCACCATATGCAACAAATAGGTCTTCAACCCGATCAGTTTACATTTGCCAACATACTCCCAGCCTGTGCCAAAATGGGAGCTTTGGAACAGGGTATGGACATCCATCAAAGCATATGTGCGTAAAACTAATAGTGAACCCAAAAACAAGATTATATCTGAAACAACCGGATTTCCTCAAGATGCCCTTCAAAAATACGTGGCAAAAGGAGGTGCACGTTCCTGCAACGGGGACTGGGCGACAGGTGGCTGCACCATGACAGAGAGGTCAAAGCTACTCAAACAACATAGCGTAGTCGTAGAAGATCAATTCCATAGTAGCCACACCTCCGGCATAATTAATGGTAGTAGTAGTGGAATGTGTGCAAGCACAGGACATTTCTATTTATTGCATTCCAATCTTCAAATACATAAAATACTACGTTATATAAATGTCATGATTTTATAAAAAATCTTCAAAACACAATTAAAAGTGTCTCTATAAATATTTAAAATTGGAAGCGCCTTCACAAATATTTTTTAATTTTGATTTAATATTATGTATAGTGTTGAAAATAGGTTCTTCTTCCTAATTATATTCAGTTGACATGTTATGTTTTGTTCATATAAATTCTCAATTTAAGATTATTATTACAAGTTGTTTTTATAGATATGGTTTTCTATTTAGATTTGATTAACATATTATATATCTATATCATTTAATTGTGTTAAAATTCTTGCTTCAACATTATTATTATAAATAAATTTAAAATAAAACCATTCTTAATAATATATGGAAAAGAAAATAGAAAGAAAGTATAAAAAACTTTATATAATACAATTCAATGTCAAGCAAATCATTTTTAAAAATATAATATATTTTAACTTGTTTTATGTAATACATAAATGAGTATATTTATTTGTTTTACAACATTAAGTGATTAATAATTCATCATGTAATACTAGATCTAGATATCTCAAAAGATCTCCTCCACGTTTTAAACATTAATGAGAATTTAATTATTATTTTCATTCTTTACAAATTAAATTTTCAGCTAAACTTATATTTGTAGCATTTATATAAGTACTCTTCACCTCATCAAAATTAGAATAATTAGATCTGTATCCACATAGTTGTGGTTGCATTTGATGTTGTAACACATTTAGAATCACTAGGCATTTCCAATGTAAACGATGATTTAGAAAGAACAAAAAATTTAAATATTAATAATTTAATTTATCTTAAACTAGCAATTGTATTTGAAAATGTACGATGGAAACACCAAAGCAAACCTTTTGAAAGATTCATATTGGAAGGAGAGAAACTTTGGGAGAGGAAGAGGGGTGAAGATGAAGGGGTTAGAGGGTGGAAAAGTGTGGGGGATGCAAAAATAGAAAGTAGACACAATGTGAAACTCAAACGTAGAACATCATGACGATGTATATGGAAATCCTTTGAATGAGATGAGGGGTGTTGTTCAAGACGTTGCGGAAACAATTTATAGGTATATATGAGAATGTAAGGAGTGGTAAAAAGATATTGCATAAGTGAAATGTGTTTGTAAATTTATCTGTATCATTTAGACACATGAAGATGTGGACTGTAAGTGGAATCCAGAGGTGGCGACGTCATGTAAATTTCTCCTCATCCAAAATTGTGATGGCATTGTTATTGAACAGTCACCAAAAAGGGGGCAGTTGTGGGTTGTTTTGGATTTTTATTGGAAAAGGGAAATTAAACACCTTCATGGGCCACACCTTTTCCACGGATGACAATATTCCTCCCCAAGATATTTAATCTTGCTTGTATTACTTACATGTATGCAATTGGTGCTTCAGATGTGAATTTTACGTTATGTGGACTTTTAACACTTGGCATTCTAATTATGAGACATGAAACATAAAAAATGCACACATATTTCACCATCCCATGAAATTTGATGGACACATTTTCCACTTTTTTGTATTATTATAAAGGAAACTGGAGCAACAATGTACAAATCATGAAACAATTTATACTTTGATTCGTACATGCTATGGTTTGAATGTAAAGATCCATATGCCCTAAATGGTCTCTACGGAGCATATGGAAGGTGCACTCTAAATAATAACTCAAATATGCAATTGCATGGAAGGAATCATGGCCGAAATCAAACATGCATGGAATTTGGGAGAGTGGTCAAGTGGTTGTGTGATGTGTAAACCATTATAATGCTCTGCTACAAAGGGCACCACTATATGTCACAATTGAATAAGGAAATCTTTAAGAAGTTTGGAAAGAGTTTCTCATTAATAATGCTTTATTTATATAACATGGAGAAATAGATCCCATGATTTTTAAACAATTTTTATGCACTATTGTAATGTTTTAATATATTTGATTAATTACAGTTGGTGAGATAAGGTTTATCTGTTAAAAAATGCACTATAACTACGCAAAAATGTATAGCTTGATTAAACATTACATGTACATAACTATGACACTAAAAAAGTTACAAATGCAGCTATGTTCATAGATAATTTGTATTTAAAAAATATGATATATATTGTTCTTACATACATTCGTGTTATTTTCGTGTTATGGTTGTCTCCATCGACACGAATGATACACAAACCTCAAATTTCCCTTACTAAAGAATTAAGAGCTTCACATATCCACGAGCCAAAATTGATAACTACGGTTAAACTTTATTGTCACTATTCTCTTTTATTTAAAAGTGAAGTCAAATTAAATTATACGTTATTTGTTTTTCGGGCTCACTCTGTTTGAAAATTGTGTGAACCACACTGACTTCATAGTTGGAATATAACAATTAATAAGTGTGAAAATCCATCTTTTAAGTGTGAGTCATAAGCATTAAGTTCAATTGCAATGGATAGAAATGGCCCTAGTTGTTTTCTGACCCAACAATTGTGATGAAAGCGTCAACTTTGTGACCCAAATCGACATCCTCTCTGTTTATCCACGCCTGCATATTTTCCATACCTTCTAGGCTCAAAGGATACAAAATTTAATTGGTCATCCACATCTAACATATTTAATTTTAAGCAATAGGATCCATTTTTTCTGTTACAAGATAATAGAAAAAGAAATCCACACAAACAAATACGAATATGGGTAAGTTACACATTTTCATTTACTTTTATTTTTATTTAGAATACAAAAACTACATGGAATATAACATTCTTACACACATTTTTATTTTATAAATATGAATACAAAAACATAGGCTCTGCTCATATCCATATATTAATATAGCTTTCAAATGCCTATTATGGATACCTGAAATAAAAACCATTGAAAATACTAAAGAACATTAAAATCGTTTTTTGATAAACATGTACTAACTTAGAACTAAGGTAGCGAAAATTCAAAAAGGAATGAAACATATTTTTGATTTCCAAGTTGTTTTCTCTCATTATCATTTCTGAATTCTGATAGTCATTACTATGAAACAGACTAAATTGGTAAATACCCATAATGAGCAATATAATGACTAAATTATGCTCTTAAAAACTAAATAACAAAACCATGAAACGAATGTAATAACAATTTTTAGCTATTACCTATAAAAGGTACATGGGCACTTACGAGATAAAGTAACTACAACACCATTAAATAAATACAACAATAGGGAACTTTTGACAGGTGGCCACGCTTTGAGAAACATGTTGCAACCTCCACCATCTGTGTTATTGAAGGCATCTGTCAATAGTGAGATTCTTATTCTCCACACCTATAAATTTAGTGACACTCGAAGCAATTGCCTTCACAAAAGGGATGCACAATCAAATCTCAAAACATATGATGCAAATTCGAGGAACGAAGCTGCCGAAGTAAAGCAGAGCAAGGCTGTAGAAGAAAATGTAAGATTTGCACTTGATATCATTAAACCCTTTTTTATCCGTAACTTCATTGATGAGAAACAAATAGCACTTACATAAGAACTATATTAAGCACACACCAAACATTATAGCTCGGCCTAGGATTTCATCGTAAATGAGCCAGATGACTTGGACTTAAATTTTTTGATTTCATAGAATTGTTGATTTTAGGAATACATATATAATTATACAGATAAATGGCCTTGCTCAAGACCCCTTAGATCTATAGGCCTTCTAATAATTCATATATTTTAATATCACTTGGTATTCTCTCTGGTTTGAAAATCAAGAGAATAATTTTATAGTCCAAACCTTTTGATATTAAAATATATGAATTATTAGAAGGCCTATAGATCTAAGGTGTTGAAATATTTTTCTTTATCTTATATAGTGTGACTACCCCATTTTGGTCATTAGGTTTGAAAATCAAAAGACTATGGGGAAGATATATGGTATCATATATGCCTATACCAGTATATATATTAATATATATATTCAATCACATATACATTTATGATGGAATCCTATAAATGGTGTCATGGAACACAAATTCAACTTGATCAACTAACCTTTTCTATTTTCTTGTGCCAACACATCCACCAATGCATAATGGAGAAGGTACTTTCATTATATGTCGAATGTTAGGTTGTGGAGCCTGTTATCATGTGAGAAAGTGTTGAAGATTGTACACTAAGAGTACTGTACACTTTCCACAGTTTATGGGCCATGAATTTGGAGATGGTTTTGGCACATGGTTTTGATACTAGTTTTGTAAAACTGCTTATAAATATGGTTTCATATGGTAATTACATGTGCAGATGTGTTTTGAGTTCGGGTGTGAATTCTATAGAGTTTGTTGAGCAACTCAAACAGATCTAGGTATTCTATTGAGAGAGCAGTAATAAAATCTCCATAGCAAAACTTGGGTGAACCAATATACATTGTCTCTTTGTGTTGTGCTATTTTACTTCTAAAATTCTGAGATTTGTACATATGTTCTACAATATGGGTCATAATGCGAGAAGGTTGACCACATATTTTATCCCTCATTGTTCATAATATTGAAGTTTCAAGCGTCCTGGGAGATATGTATGCAAAAATATGGAAACACGCACAATTAGCATATGGGATTGTTCAATGCAAAAAGTTTCATCTACTTTAAAGATCTGTTTGAAGAATATATAAGGCACGTGAATTGTTAAGCATAAATGACGCCAAGAGATGCGGCCTTATGGAATCCCATGATTACATGAAATGCACATAATTGACAGTTACAAGGATGTTGTCTAGCACTTTGAAGTAATGGAGTGTTGTGGGACATACCCTAACCATGTAAGCTTCATTTACGTTGCACAAATATTGTCCAAAAAATTAACATATCTAAGGGATTTGTAAACATTTACATTTAATAATCGAACCTAACATTTTTATAAAATCCATCCATTCAACATTTTCAGTCCAAAGCTAGACATATCAAAAGACTAATTTTATATACATTTTTTAGGGTGTTGGGATACTTTACATTTGAAAAAAAGACAATATACCTATCACATTGAGTTTGGGGAAAAAACAGAGGACTCATCTGGTGCAATTGGTTGCATCTTAATTTTTTCTTCACGTTTCCTTTGATGATGAATCCTATAAATGGTGTCATGGAACATAAATTCAACTTGATCAACTCACCTTTTCTAGCATACTCCCCGTTTGTACCAAAATAGGAGTTTCGAAATAGGTTATAAACATCCACCAATGCATAATGGAGAAAGGACTTTCATTATATGTGGCAGCTGCTTGTGTCGTGGGAAATATGCATGTAAAATGTGGAAACATGAACAAGGCATATGCATTGTTAAACATAAATGACTCAAAGAGATAAGGCATTAAGGGAATGTCGTGATTGCAGGATATGCACATAATGGAATTTGCAAGGACGCTCTCTAACACTATAAAGTAATGAAGTAGTATGGAACATACCCTGACCATATAAGCTTCATTTATATTTCATTAACATAGAATGTACGTTCATTCAACCATATACATCATCTCATCTGGGTGCAGGCATCCATATCCATCTCTCTATATACGGGTGGGGGAGATCTACGGGGAGGAAATAACCCGCTGCTAGGCTCGGCTAAACGTATCGTTACTATATCTCTATCTCGACCAATTGTAGAGGTTATATAATTCAATCCCTAGCTACTATCTATATTATGCCCATATTTTATTGTTAAGTTTGCATTGTTGACATTCTAGGTCTTGTTGATTACCTTAGAGAAAACTATGAACTCCCATCAAAATATAAATTAAGTGGTTATGTCTATGTGTTTTCTTGGTGTATGAGAGAAGGGCTTACAATAAATCCAATGTTTCGAGACGATAGAGAGTTCAATTTTTAATGATTCTTTACACAAATATTTTCTAAAAACATTGATAAATATATTACATAATTGTCATATCTCAATAAAATTATTAATTAACTTTAATGTAACAACCTTTTCAACATACTTTACAACTCATATACAATTACTGATCTTTATATATATTTTAATACTTGTGGCCTAACATTTAAGCCACGGTCTCACCAACAAATTATAATAAGAACACGATACATTCATTTTTAAAAATAGATTAGGTGTGAGATTGAAAAATAATTTAAAAAGTTTCAATTTATATAAATAGTAACAATGATTTAAAAAGTTTTTAAAAAATAAATAGTAAAAAGTGCGACATTTATTTTTATTTTTATAAATTTCTTGCACAATTTACACCATAATATTCAGACCCCCGTATTAATCTATCTTTTATGGCTCTTGTAATATATTTATTTTCCATTTAAAGAAAAAACAGAAATGGTAAGAATCATTTCGGATATTCACTAATGCTACAGTCCCAATATAGGTACATACATTCCTAAAAAATAATAATATAAATTTAAGAATTCACAATTTTTTTTTATATAGTTGTTGCTTTCATATATTGATTGATGTCCAAAATGGAATACACTTATATTTTTTATACTGCTAAAATTGAAATTAAGACATTATTAAGTTACAACTCACCACACAATAGACTCAAAAACCCTAAAAAAAATTAACATGAAAAGTTAGAAAGAACCATGACGCAAAAACACATGATCCAAAAGGCGCACAAGCCCATATGTAAACAATTTCATTGAAAACACCACAATTTAAGAAACAAAAAGAGGAAAGAAAGAGAAATACTAATAAACTTTTAAGGCTAATACAAATTTTCAGGATCAAATTAGGTGTATACACTATGTAAAAGTCCACACTAAACAAAGCTCTTAATTGCCACCTAAAAATTACTCAAAGAAAGGCCACGTAAGGCTCTTTATTTCCACCTAATAATTACTCAATAAAAATGACACGTAAGGCTCTCCATTGCCATGTAAAACTCACCGAGGCTTCCCCACTTTGTGATTATTTTCATAGAGACAAGAACCTATTAACTTTCAAGAATATAACCAGACTTCCCAAACTAAAATAATACGAATAAAAAATCCACATTCCCACCTTCCAGTGGATCTTTAGATTCACAGTCACTATGACATTCTGTTGCTCGGCCCTCAGACAATCTGCAATAAATGGAGCCAAGGGAACAACAGTCACATGCTAGTCTCTAGCCACCGTTAGATTTAAATGCGCCCTGTGAGACTCACTCTTAGCCGTGAAAGTTATAACCGATGTCAGAATCATTCAGGTCCTCCTCAGAGGGAAATGCCTTCGGCATAATTAAAAACAACTAATCTCACAAGTAATGCATACAATTTTAGTTCGTTGAAAAAATGAAAGAAATTGGTTGGTAAATAAATCAAGGAAAATCACATACCTATATAAATTTGAGATTCTTTTCATAGATAATCAAAATAGTGATATTCTATAGTATGGACATCCATAAAGCATAGAAAACATGACATTTTTATTAAATGTGGGACCGTGTGAACCGTTTGATAAAACGCCTCAAGTAAAATAAACACATTTCCTTTCGTTGACAGATGGTTATAGGATATGCACAGAATGGGTTTGTTTAAAAAATCTTTGGAGCTTTCAACTAAAGGTGACTGGTAGAGTTAAAGTCAAATTTCACAACCATTTGAAAGGAGAAAGTTTATAATGATGTTTGACTCAATGGTGAAGATGTTTGGCTCTTAAAGAGCCCATCAAGGTTTGATTCTCATTGAAAGCAAAGTCAAGAGATACAATAGGGTTTTATGTCTGCTACGTTGGATGCATACTCCCCCTCTTTGTGCTCAAGCTTGGATGAGATGGAATTTAACCCAGCCGTTGTTAAATGCATGACATGTTTGGTAGGAAGATGGATTTGTACTTGTACGCTTGGAATTTTATATGTGCTTTATTTGGTGGCTTCACAACATAGCTACTATGTGTTGCCAGAGGGTATCCTGGAGACAGAATAATGCACGCGTGTTATATGCCCCCATAGATGCCCCATCCATACATGCCTAGGCACGCCCCACCAGATGTGGTATACAAACATTTTGGGAATCATCAAAATAAATACAAAATAAAGCAGATGGTGGTATGTGGCATGTGCTAGGTGGATTGGTAGGCCTATGAGATAATATGTGAGAGGTCGCAAGTTCATATCATAGTTTTGTTTTTTGGTATACACACTATGTGTATACCACAAAACCCAAACTAATTCTAATGTTGGGTTTTGTGTATACCACACACCCATACATGCATGTATGGGTGTTGTGATCCTGTCACTGGGATAGCCAATGTCATATGTGTTGGGGTGTTGGGAATTTTAAATATTAAAGAGTGAGTTGCATTAATATGTGGCATGTTTTAGTTAAAAAATATTAATTCTCCATGTGTGGAATATATGAGCTTAGTGTTGATGTGGAAATGAGCTCGATTATTGATTTCACCGAGATAATAGTGGAACTCACCAAGAAGACTTGGAAAATTTAAGGAGAATAATGAGGTTGTGTTGCAAGTAAGGAAAACTACCCCATTCACCTCTACACCTTCTATCTTTTTTAGAGAGGGAAGAAGGGATGCCCAGGTAGACTAGTTCTTAGTAGAAAATGTCCAATAGTCACGAAACAATCTACTCCTTTATCTTTCCACCTCGACCCTGTCAGAGCTACATGCATGGTTTTCTCTTTCTTCTTGAATATTTCTCATGTTAATAATTTTCACTTCTTAATTGAATTTAAATTAAAACTAAATGATGATTATGTTTTCGTTAAATAAAAGAACTTTTGCTTCTCAAAATGTTAAAAGTTACCATAATTTTGCACAACTTGAAACAACCATTATTAAGTGTTAACCTTTCTTGCAGATCATGACTCGAGACGAAATGAAAACTTAGGTGAGTAAACATGGAAAATGTAACTTTTAGTTGCGAGTTTCATTCATTCCTCCTTGTAACACCTTGAAAAGTTCATAAAAACATTTTTAAATGACATACAAAGTGCCTCTCTAACTCCCATAATAGAGAAGTCAAGGTTTGACCATGCTCCGTGGTGACATCAACATTTAAAATTTTGAAAAAAATTTTGGTTGTCTTGCGGTTTAGGGATCCATGTTAGTTAACGGATTCCTCTGACCACATACTTCCAGAGTTTCATCTTGAAAATCATGACCAACCTTTAGTTTCGAGGAAAGCAAATTGGGTACTAGTTTTGCAAGTGGGTTTTGTAGGCCACTTGTCATGCTACACCGATAACAAACTAGTGCATTTATGATAATCTGCTATGGAAATGTAGGCATAAATTGAACTTTGAATGATAGAAATGAGTTCCGTCAAATTTGGGGGATTCTCCATATTTATGGAAGAGGATGCAAGCTAACATTATGAATTTTTGAGTCCTAGACATTAGTTTTTGAACTTTGTTTCATAACCACTTTGGTTAAATTGATCACTTTGTAAAATTGCAACAATATCTGGAATATGGTTGTTAAACCCCCTTTGAGCTTAATAACTATAGAGAGACCTAGGAATCCTTCATATAACTATATGGAACCTATTTTAGTCACTTAAATCATTTAAATTTTTTTAAATATTGTTTTTTTTCTCTATTCTCTCTCTCTAAAGTTGAAAACACAATTAAAATGAATATGTATTTCTGACCTTCTCTAACTACATGCAAAGAGTTTTGATATTGTTGGAAATGGAATATATGCAATTTTGAAATGTGTTAGATCGAAGAATATTTCCATTCCAATTGTTTGGGATGACCATGCTTTTGGTTGCAGGTACCTTGGACAAAAGGATTTAGTAGTATTATTATGGTGTTTTGCAATAACATGCACATGTTGAAATGTATGTAGTTTTTTTTTATTATAGGCAAATAGTTTTTCTGAAAGGGACTATACCCTTGAACAATAGTGGCTCAGAAGCTGGATGTGTCAATCTGAGTAAAACAACATAAGATCCAAAACACCAGCATCAAAACCCGCAACACGCAGCGTTTAAACAACAACTAAGAAAAAACAACGTAGATGAAGATAGATACATCCCAATTAAGCTCATCGACATGCACTCCCCCCACGGAAACCATGATATGATTTTCTACTTACAGTGGACCAATCCGCATTGTTCCGCAATCCACATCTAAAACCACTTCAAGATTACCATTTAATTTGGGTGAATCAAAAGTTGAATTCCACTCCTCCACAGTTAAATATGCATTCATTTCACCTGAACCGACCTTCGTCCTTTTGCCACTATTCACGTTAGCATTTAAAATCACACAGTTATGATCTTTGCTGATATTCTGTCAGTTTCCATCCACCATTTTTGGCGCAAAATCAATCACGTTTTCCTCTGCCTCGGAACTAGTTTCCCACTCGGAGGATTCGCCATCTTCCTTGTTTGGCGCATCCACTTTTGTATTTTCCCACTCCTCCTCCGCCGTTTCAGACTGTCCCACATGGGTAGAGGGCGCATCTCCCCGCAGTGCTTCGGCAAGACCCAAATTGAAATGTATGTAGTTACTATAGAAATTTGGGGGCATTATTTAGGTAGTGATTAATGGAAATATCATTATTGTATCATGTCAAGTGAGATCCACTTTTCAATTAGTCTGGAAATGAGAATGGTATGGTTTTCATAAAATAGTTTATTGATATTTTGTATGGTTATAAATATGATTTCTAAATGAACTATAGATAGCTACAGAAAGGGAAAAGGTGTCAACATGATCATAAGAGAAATACGTGGTAACCTAAATAAAGGAAATAACTACAATGTCACAATTTTGTGGAACAATAACATTTTGATCTAATGATGTGTGTATAACTAATATTGTAGTGTAGAAAAGGAAGATAAAAGCTTGAAACTAAAATTTTCTATAACTATTTATAGGTCCTGTAATAACATAATTTAACATTAATGATTATATCTAATTTATAGTGCATAGTGATTCTTTGCACAATTAAATAAATCAACCCAAGTATGTAATTGTTAACTTAGCTTTAGATGGTTGTTGGTATATGGGTTGTTCTTGTGCAAGTGGGTCACATGAAAATTGTATATCTTAATAAAAGATTCAAATAATTATGATGATAATAATGTAAAACACCCTCTTCTCATATATCTTTTAGAAACAATAAAAGTAGGTGTTTGTGTGCATTTGAGTACATTAAGTGTTATGACTAAGTAGTATCATGCTCATTTAAAGTGGGTGGAATTTCATGATTATCCTAGGAAAATATATAACAATGTATAATGTTACTACTTCTATAATGGTTTTGGTAGCAAATGGAAATAAGATGGAACCCTTTCCACCGTAATGTAAATGGTTATTCCTTTTGAATCTAAGTATAATCCCAAGTGTATAATGTGAAATGAATTGATAGGTTATGCTTGTTATTGCACATGAACTAATGTAATATTTCCATTTCCTTTTATGTCATTCCCAATAGGAAGGCATCAAACGAGGTAAATCTTATAATGTTGGAACTTTATCATGAGATGATGCTGCTACAAGAAATAAGAAGAGTAATTATTCATTTCTATGTAGGGAGTATTTTGCCTTGTAAGTATCTTATTGTAATAACTTCCCTAGAATTATCCTGAACATAGTGTGTCACACCCATTGATAAAATTAAACATTGTTCATATATTAATTTTCATGAGCTAGGTTTATGTTATTGTGTCATTGGATGACTAGGAGTATTGTGTGAAAAATAACTTCAGCCAAGCTTATTTTGTATCATGGGAGGACTTCCACAGGAATCATAGTGGTTGTATTTAGGTGATATTTTTAACAACCCTTATTCATGTGATAGACTTGAGTGAGGGCCTTATAACCTTGGTAGTATTTATCATCATGGATATTATTATCTTTAGAGAGCATCTTGTTCAATGCAGGACTCTTGATCATCGTAACACGAGGGGAACATTATGTCATTTGATATTCGTACTCTTGTGTTGAGATGAGCATCTTTGTATTACCTAATTAAAACAAGGATAAATTATGATGGAACATACTTAATGTATTTACAAAACACCTTGGTAGGAGGTGCAAGGGACCCCATGAAAGGTGTTTGGAGTTCTAATCTTTTCCTTCAATAGCGTGGGACTACATGTGACATAGATTTTTTAGAAAGATGGTGGTCATGAAACCTGTCATGGAAACTAACTCATGATTGAATCCATGAATAGAATGAACCTCGTCTATAATGTGGTATTGTGTGACATAATGACTCTAAATGTGTTTCCTTAAAATAAATACATCTTAAGTAAGAAAATGTAATGCATACAAAATTAAAATTGCAAACCATGTGTTAATTGGATTAATGAAATTGTAAGTGTTAGTGTTTATGTGGCCCAATGTTATATCAAACAACCAAAACAACAAAAATAATAATAAATTTTTCCAATTTTACTGTTACATGTTGGTTATGAGATTTTGTTGCATTACATTTGGCGTGAGAGTGGAGGTACAAACATTTAAACCTCTGGGATAAACTATAAATGATTATTTGCATGTCTTATGTGCATAATTGGGGTGTCATGTCAAAACTTGTTGGTGTGTTTAGTGAAGTTATTGTGATGTTCCTCATCCCCACTTATTGTACTTGTGCATGTGATTCCTTGGGAATATGTTGTATAGTGAATCCCCTTTTTGTGACTTAGAAGCATGTTGTATTTACCCATATTGTGTGGTACCCCATGAAGACCATCAAATTTTGATTCACTTAGACATTATGATTCAAGGGTTATTTTGTGAGGCTTTTGGATAGTGGTACTATGGGAGACATTTGTGGACTGGTGTGGGAGATATAGGGAGATTGGTGAGTTTATTCTTGAGTTCAATATTTTAGTGGTTATCACAATTGCATCAAACATTTGTATTATTTATCACTTGGTGTATACACCTAATTTTTCACTTTTCACCTTTCATACATGTTACTAACAATTTCTTTTGTGAAAATAAGGTTCACTGATGCATCTATTTTTGGAGTGGGTTCCTTAAGGGGCATATCGGAAATGGTTATTCACGTAATCATTATGGGTTAGAGAGAGTACATAAAGAGAGAGCCACTATTTGGTCTTGGCCTTAGTTTTCCTCAAACTATTTATCATTTTCATCCTTAGTCTCATGCACAAAACATTCACAACTCCTTTCTTGCATCTCACCACTTTGTACTTTGTTTATTGACATCCATGATCTATAACACATTATCTCTACTTTTTATTATAAACTACCACATTTTAGTGCCTTTTACAACACCATCACACATGGGAAATGGTGTCAGTGCTATATTTTCCCATTGGTGATGGTGATGGTTTTGGTGTTATATTTTACCATGGAATGACTCCATTACCCACAGGCAATGATGTCCTATATATTCTTGCCACATATTTGACATTCATAAGAAAAAAGGAAGTCAAATTCATCCAAACTGCAATTTTCTCTACTCTTGTGCACCATCTTCGCATCTGCTCACCTAGCTCTTAGTTCATCTTCCATATTATTTGGATTGGAGTAGATGCTCTTCTTCTTGCATGGTTGATTGCACTATCAGGTCGCCTATAGGGTAAGTGCAGCAAGTTGGGGGACAAAAAGGGGGTCATAAGTGGACGTCATATTGTAAATAACAACATAATATCAACTTGTAGGGATTATTAGCAATACATACACTAAAAATTAGAAAAACTTATATTAATATGAATCATAGCATCTGGAATCTAGTTTCTAAAATACTATTTTTTTTAAAAAATGGACAAGATTAGCTATATTAAACACTAAAAATTCAATGACTTGGTATTTTTTTAAAAAAACGCCTATAAAATTATAGTACGTTTGCCCATGATTTGGATGACCAAAAATTGATATATATTTTTCTCCTTTAGTGAGAAGTTAGATGCCACTATCAATCTTGGGATGGATTTTATTTTTTATTTTTTTGAGTAATATTTGAGGTTGGCTTTATAGTTTTTTGTCTTCCTGCAGAGCTATGTGAGTCTTTCTTAGTAGACACCATAACTAGCAATCGAGCTGAGGATTTGGATTTAGAAACCCTTGGTTAGAGTTTAATGCTTTGATCTGTATTTTCTATGTTGATGGCCTTGAAAGCTCAGGACTATGTAACTGTTCTACTACTTGTCAATGAATGGTGAGCTTTGATCTACTAATCACAATTGTTACTTTTCCTTTGCCATTTAAACTTCAAAACATTGATACTCATTTTCCTTTACATTTTAATGTGATTTCATGGTTCGGCCTTCGTCATTTCAAGTTGAAACTTGTTCTGAGCTTGATCTTCTCTTTCTGGTAATTGATGACTTCTTGAAGGTTTACTCAGCTTCAATGAACCATTATATACTTACTTCTTACTATGAAATTGATGTCAAGTACGTAACAATAAATCAAGGTTTTCCAAGACATGGGTATTCGTAGATCTTAAGATGTCTTCCCAACTTGGTGCACTTACCAAGACATGGGTATGGTCGTAGATCTGAAGTTACTGTACAGATTCTTCCTTTCTGTAGATAACCTATGTAAATTTTTTTGAAACATTACACTTAGAATGGCATTTTGGTTTTCTATGTATTTACATGATCTGGCCATTGATAAGATGCTCTTGAAAACTTTGTATGAGCTCATTTTCTTTTCATGGTTCCATTTAGGTATTGAATTTTTTTTTGTTTAAACGGTTTTCTGATCATCCTTAACCTTTTGAGCTTGAATTAAGAACCATTCGTGTGCAACCTTTACTTTGTATTCTGAGGATCATTCCTATCACTTGTTGGAATACTGCAATCTTGTTTGTATCTCTATACTGGATGACAATCTGATGAACAACTTATCTCTTCTACTCTTAATTTGATATTTCCTTAAAGTAATTGATGATGTTGTATCATACTTCTTTACTTTAGGGTTTCAAATGAAATAGCTGTATTTTAATTCTTACCTTGTCGAAACATATTGTGTTTTGATTTCCTATAACCTATAGCTACATTTGTATTCTTGGACTCTGAAGTTGATTTTGTACGTGAAAACTAAACTAGATTAATCAACTGTAATAGATGTGTATTTTTTGATATTTTTGTATTTAGGATGTCTTTGTATGCTGTAAGTGGCTTTCTGGAAATTATAAGTAGTTCTTCATCTATTTAATACCATTTTCTGGCATAATCCTTGATTTAGCTGCTTTGTTGAGACACTGTAGCTTGTTTCTTTTACTTAGCTTCTTTACTTCCCTGATAGTAGTATTTATGGCATACTGGAAAATTTAAAATGTTGATTTTTCATGGCGGAGCCCTGGCAAATTTTTTCTATAATTTTCTCTTCCTTCCCTTTTCAGCTATAGTAGTTGTATTTTCTGATTCAGAATACAGAATATAGCACTTTTCTGTTGAAGTTGATTTGGTAGTAGAAAACTGAAACATACTAATTGTTATCTTGATCATGGCATGCTTTTCTACTTTTTGATATCACTTACTTGATTCACATAATTGTACGTATAATGTCCATTCTACACGGTGAAGCCCTCTCAAAATTTTCCTTAGATTTTCTTTTCATCCTGTTTCAACTCTAACCCTTTCTTTCCAGTTAACTTCAATGTTTCTTGAAATTTGATTCTTCTTCTTTAGTTACAAATTGAAACATGTACTTCTATTTTCCAGTCCGTCTTCTGTACTGTAACTTCTTCCCTTTGTATGACAGTTTCTGAAACATGAGTTACATTCTTACTTCTCTCCAGCATGTACTTATGACTTATCTATTTCTTCTTGGCTACAACCTGCACCTACACACTTAAGAAAATAGTTTTAAAATATCTAGGATTTTTGGCCTCTCTTATGTCCATGGTTGTTTTTCTTTTATTTTCTTTTTTCTTTCCTTCTTCTTGAGTGATTAAATCATGTTTATTGTTTTGATCTTCAATTAATCTATAGCTCCTGTTATTAGAGATCCATATGCACGAATTAGGACAGTGTAGGAAAATAGATCGATCCTTGAGCTCATAACTAATAGTTATCTCTTACTTTCTTCTTTTCAGGTACAGTGACTTCTACAACAAATATGAAGAAGGAACAAAAAGCTGTAATGGACATGCTTCAAACAAAATAAGAAAAGCCCCAAGGCAATGATGGGTTCACTCATTCTCCTTTACTTTATTTTTCATACATGTGTACCTCTTATTTTAGTAGCTATAATTTACTTTTCAGTTACATCCCATGGCTTGTGTGGGAACATTTGAAATTCCTTATGAATAAAACATTATATTCTGAAATGAGTTGTGTATTTATTTCTGAATTTCAGCTTTCTGTATGGATTTTATGATGAACTAAACAACTCAGTAATATAATTGAATGTCTTATCATGAATTGAATTGACATTAAAGAATACCTATAACATCTAGTAATGGACTCTAATTTCTGCAATCTGCACTTATGTCTACTATCCCAAAACTCAACATTTCACCTCTACTGTAACTGAATGTCTTCATCAAGACAACCACACATCTATCCTTCATTACTATATGTAGTTCTTTCTCACTGAAGATAGTGCATGAAATTGCACAACTATGCTTCTATGTTACGTTTCTACATACACACACAAGATAGTCATGAAATTGCTATGTGATCATGTTTTGTAACAACACACATAGCTGCATATTTCATTTAATCATTAACTAATTCAGAAGTAACAATAATAGTAAAACTTCCTTAGCTTAGGTATACTTCACCAATTCCTTCCATCATAACTAAGTTTCAAGTTTCCCATTTTTTCACAAATGCAAAAATTGTCAATAGAAGCCATTGTGGGCTCTTGAAAAACTATCATAGAGTTAAACAAGATTTATTTTTGGAGGGATTTAAAGGATATGTTCAGCTATTTGTGACAAAATGTTTCATGTTTCAATGTAGTAAGGGAAAGACCATTAAGACACTGTGTCTCCTACAATACATTTCTATTCCTAGTGAGAGATGATAAGATGTATCTATGGATTTCATCACATGATTATCTAAATAAGAATGAAAAAAGCGTTATCCTATTTGTAGTGGATAGAATTACCAAGTAGTTTCATTTTTGTGTTTGTATCTAATCTATTCATAGCTAGTACAATTGTCATATATTTTATGAACATAGGTCAAAAGCTCCATGAACATAGGTCAAAAGCTCCATGACACACCCCAAAATTATAGTAAGTGATTGGGATAACGATATTTATGAGCAATTTTAGAATTTTTTTTTTCTCTTTTTTAGGTAATCAATTGGCTCAAATTCTTCTCATGGCCCCCAATAAAATGGAAAACTGAGGTGGTAAATAAATGTTTTGGAGGCATATATTTGATGTTTTTCTTCAAATAAAAAAGAATGTTGGGTGTAAGTATTTCCACTTGCAAAACGGTAGTATAATACTTCATTCCATGCTTAATAAAAAAATGTTTCTGTTTCTAGAAACTTATAGGTACCATCTTCTATTACTCATCCTCTAGCTTGAAGGTCAAACCTAAGGTGAGAGAAATCAAAGATCAAATTCAGGACCAACAAGAGGTAATCTCAAGCAGTAGAAGGATAAGGCAAGGGGACCCCATATCCCCCCTGCTCTTCATTCTTATGGCTGACAGTCTTAGTAGAACAATTGGTAAAGCAGTCAATGACAGTCTTTTGAAAGGCTCAAAGCCTACTTCTCATCAGCCAAGCTGTTTCCCATCAGTAATTCACGGATGATACAATCGTCCTTCTATTGGCTTCCATCATTGAAGCTAAGGCTACCAAGGCTATTCTACAGCTCTACGAATATACTTCTGGGTAGGAGATCAATTATGATAAAAGCTCCATTTTTCTTCTTCAACACTCCTGAGGAAAGACGGCTTAAAATTGCTAAAATTCTGGGTTGTAAAATAAGTGTGCTTCCAACCACTTACTTGGGCCTTCCTCTCAGCACTAAAAAAGTATCTAACAAGGTGTGGGATGATTTATTGGAGAGATTTCAAAAAAAATGGCTGGTTAGAAAGGAGCCATTTTATCTAGTGCTGGTAAGTGCCTTCTCATAAAAAGTACTCTTTAAAATCTTCCCATTTATATCATGTTGCTCTACAAGATCCCCTCTTCCTTCAGAGAAAACTTTGAGAGGATTCAGAAAAATTCTTATGGCAGGGTATGGAGGAGAAGTTTAAATTTCACTTAGTTGCCTGGGATAAGGTTTGTACTCTGAACTATATGGGAGGACTGGGTATAAAAGATATCGAGAAAATGAATGAGGATCTCATTGCAAAAATGCGCTGGAGAATGCTTTCAGAGAAACAACCTTGGATAGATTTGATTAAGGCTAAATACCTAAAGCAACAAATTGTCTTTTCTTTCCTGCAAGATGAGCACCTCCCCTCTGGTTCCATCTTTTGGAACAATCTAGTAAAGACTAGAAATTTCATTAAACAGGGTAGTAAATGGAAAGTGGGTGATGGTTGTGATATAAATTTCTTGGATGAAAACTGGTTTAATGGAAGTATTATGGACAAATTTGGGATGGTCAAGGATAGTCTTGTTAACAAGTATGGCAATAAAATCAAGGATTATATTGAGGGAAATGTCAGCAGAAAGAAATGGAAAAAAATTTCTGTGGAGAGAGATGATGCTGATCAAAAATATTTCCTCCCTTCAAGATCGGTTAGATCTTATTCCCTTAAGTCAGCTAGATACTAAGGGTGAATTGGTCTAGAATAATTCTATGGATGGGGACTACTCTGTCAAATTTGGATATAATACTTTCTTTGATAGTAATCAAACTGAGTTCAATTGGAGTAGGATTTGGATGGCTGAGTTAACTCCTAAAATAAATTTCTTCCTCTGGCTGGCTCTCAGAGGTAGGATTCTTACCACTAACAACCTTATGAGAAAAGGTTTGGGTAAGTGCACCGAAGTTGGTGGACAATTCCGTGGACATAAAAACCCGAAATAAAGGTACCGCGATCGTGGTTTTAAAACCGCGAGCGCGGTCCTAAAACCGCGATCGCGGTTATTGAATTCTAGGTTCGATAATTACCGAACCTAGTTCCGCGATCGCGGTTTATAACCCGCGAGCGTGGTTATAAACCGCGATCGTGGAACTCTGAGACAAAATTTAACAGTCCCGCGACTCGTTATTTTCCTAATTTTCATTTCAAACCGCGACTTTTCCTAAACGTTTTTCACTCGCACTTTCAATACTATCTCAAAATTGCTCATCGGACTTCTGGATAGCGATAGATTCAACCATGCCGCCAAGACGAGGAGGTAAGTCCCTGATTGTAATCATTTTTTTGCATTTTAGGTTGTTTTATTTGCATTTTAGGTTTTTTTTGGCATTTTCATGGGTTTTGTGAATTGTTTGTTTATGTATACAATTTTATTGTTTTATCAGTTGGTCGGCAAGCTCGGGCTCGTGCAAACCGTCAAAACATTCCTCAAAACCCACCGAACATTCCTCAAAACCCTCCGAACATTCCTCAAAACCCTCCTCCAAACATAGATCCGCCCCCTGTGGCTCCTTCTGTCCCCACTGAGCCAACAGGAACGCAAGATAATATCATTGGAAGAATCCAAGAAAATAAAATTGTCATTGAGAACCTAATTCAAACTATAAGACAAAATCATGCTACAAATCCATCCCGCATGACTTTAGCCAATACATTGCAAACATTGATTGGCGAAGTCGAGTCTGCAACCAACCAAATACATAGATGGAACACCTTTAGAAGTGACTGTAGGCGGTGGTATGTGGATAAACTATCTCATGCGGCCGTCAAAGACAAAAAAAATTGGAAAAGACCTCATTTGTGCATTATTTACCGACCCTAGAACCAATGCCCCCCCTGCAGTTACTTGCAAACGGTTTCCAATCCATTGGTGCCATGATGATAGAATCAAAAACAATTTTTGGGACCGATGGTGGATGGTTTTTGATTATCCACCATGCAACAACAATGAGGTTCCTCTTTATTTTTTGAAGAAATTATATTGTGAGTTCGTGCTCAATGAGGTCCCGAATTATTTTGACTTTTCAGACTTTTTTGGTCGAGGAGGTGGCTCTGCACAGAGCAGACCTGGTGCACGCGTAGGTCAGCCTAGGATCCCCCATGCCCCAAAACCCCCACTGCCTTCAGTTATCCCTCCTACAGTGAAGGAGGTTGTGGAGATTGATACATTGCATGCATTGAGGGAGCTCACTGACACTCTCACCCAGCATAGCACCCAGATTGCATCCGGTGATGTTGGTGGAGGTGCCAGTTCTAGTGCACCACACCACTGTGGATCATGTGGTGCCGTATGCACTGCAGGCGAGACATCATTTGCTGGTTCACAGGATTTTTTTTCTATAGATGAGATGCTGGGGAATGTTTTTGGAACTGGAGCCACTGATATTGGTCTTTCACAGGTAAATTTTAAATAAATTTAAATAATATATATATGTACAATAGTTTAATTCACATGTTTGAGATATTAATATATATATGATTGTACGTCATGTACATACATGTAAAAAACTAATTTTTTATTTTATTTTAAATAGCAAGAGCCGGTGAAGGAAACATCCGGTGTCGACATGCTAGCTACTGCGGTTGGGCGTGTTTCAAACGTAAGTTTCAAGTTGTACAAACTTACATTTTTAATAAATCATTTAATTGCACTAGATTATTATTATAATTTGTTTCACGTGTATGTTGTACATGTATTAATATTTTTCTCTTTTATACACAGGAGCCTGGCGGGTCATCATCTGCTCAGGGAACTGAAGCTACTGGCACGCCTCGCATGAGTTTTACGCAGGTTAGTTACAAATCTCTTTACACTTTGTTTCTAATTCTTGGACCTCTGTACATGAATTTCACTTTCTTATACTCAACGTATATAAAATACATACAACAGCTACCATATATAAAGTTGTAATTTGCTTAGAATACCATAGTATCTCACACTTGTACACATGCTCTGCTGCATTTTCAATACCTCTAAATTTTTTGTAATTGGAGATACATGTCATAATAGACTTGAGGTGCTTACTTTAGGTGAAGAGGATTATTAAGTGATTATTATGGATGTGGACCCTATCCTCTAGATCCAGAAATAGAAATCTCATAAGTATTTTTTCTAGGTGGTTACTGACCCAATCCTCTTGATCTTCTTGATCCTCTCGGGCCAGTTGATAAATTCCCTTATGTCTCGTTTGTAGTACTAAACTGGATACACATGGTCTACATGTTCCCAACATCCAAAATAATGACACGTACTGCACTGTCATAGGTATATTATTTGTATGATGAACTTCTCAATCCAATGTAAAATGATATCTTCCCATATCTACTTATTTACCTAGACTATATCTTGATTCTCAATAACTACCTCTAGATATGTAACACCATGTGTAAGGGCTAGGTGGCTAGCCCGGGATCAGATGTGTGCCTTTGGTCCTCACTCTTTCACCTAATGCACTCTTATCCAAACCTGAAGGCGATATCTACTACAATTTCTAAAAGTTGGGAGATCCTGATGTTGTGGCTCCTCATCTTCCATAAGAGCTTCAAAACATTTGTAAACCATCATCCTCCACAACTCTATTGACTCCTCAGCATCCCACACTTGTGTAATTTCCCATTCACGCACTTCAAATTATATACTCAAGCCATATTTCCTCTCTCTCTCTCTCTCTCTCTCTCTCTCTATATCTCTCTCTCTCTCTCTCTCTCTCTCTCTATATATATATATATATATATATATACATATCTATCTTCTTCCTGAGATTCCACCATATTTCATCACACTTTCTCCTACCCCTACGTGTGGTGGGGGTTTAGCTAGCCATGGGTAGCCTCTCTAAATCCAGTTCTACCATCAAAATCTTTATTTCCAAAGGGATAACACACAAGTAAGATCCTCTAGGCTCGTGCACCAAAACTCAAACTCAGCTACCTTTGGACACAAATACATATAAATAGTGCATTATAATCTATATATTTGCAACACACTTGCCCACCAAGGATATACAACTCTAGTCTACTCTTCGTCTGATCTATATGTTTGGTCTGGTGATGTTAGATTTAAAAGTTCTTCAAATTTGAATGATGCTCTAATTGTCATAGAAGATGACTATGGGTTACCTTGATTAAATACAAAAGTTTTTCAAAATCTTATGAAGATAGATGGCCTCACCGTGCTAACATTTATAGATCCTATGTATTTAGCCTAAATAGAAGATAAAATTTAATAACATTTTTATTCTTTCTTGAGTAACTAAATATTGATTTGTACATGTTTTTTGTATAGCTCTTAAGTAGATTTTAATAAATTGATTTGTACATGTTTTTTGTATAGCTTATGACTGCTAGAGAGACTCCTCCACATATGCAGACTGTGGAGGCTGCTGTAGATACTGCCATAGCATCTGCAAATCCACTAACTGAGGTACACAATTTTTTAAATTTGTTAAATTTTGGAGGTTCATTATTTCTTATTAAACTTAAATCTACAATATCAAATTTTGTAGGTATATATATGTGTGAAATATTTAATTTGAAAATTAATTATTTGTATGTAGCTTACCCCTCGTGAGTCTATTGTTGTCCCTGCGACGCGTCAACAACAAATCGATAGGGATCATGACATTGCGGTAAGATTGCACATGCATTTTAACTAAATTGTACAAGTTTCTAAATTTTGAAGGTATTTTAAAATTTTGGGTGTTAAAAACTTGTTGTTTATGAATGTGCAGGTTAGGTTGCAGGCATGCTTGGAGACACCTAGGACCACACGGATGAAATCCGTAGTGGCATCTCCCTCCACTACATCCCCAGGTCGTGGACGTGCTACTTCTAGCAGGGCGAAGAGAGGGAAGATGTTTCATGAGTAGATTTATAGTCCACTTGGATGCCACATATATGTGGTCATGAGTATCTATTCACAGTCCATTGTATATATATATATAGCCTTTTGCGACCGCATGTGGTCCCATATGTACATTATGACACGTGCTTAGTTCGAGATGTATACATACATTATGAACTTATACATGTACATATATATTTTCAGAGACGTGCGCGTCTGGAGCACACTTTATTTGATATATATATATATATATATATATATATATATATATATATATCCATGTGTGTTGGTTATTTATCATATTTATTTTGGTTATTTTGGTATTATTGCTAACTCTGAGAAAGTGGGTTTTGATCTCTGTTCGGTGGATTTAGTGTATTACTTCTAGTTATATATTTTCTAGTATCTTTCTGATTATTATTTGTGGTATATTTCGTGCCATGGGCATTTTGAATTTTTATTTTTCAAACTAAAACAATATTGTTAGCTCTATATCAAGCCAACTTAAGTATTAGTAACTAAAGCTTATTTGAGTACCTTGAAAAAGTTCATTGGCCTTTGGAAAAATTATTCACTTGATACTAGCTTAGGCCCATGAACCCATCCAAGCTTAGGATGGAATCTAATATGAGAGAAGAGATGGATTGCTGAGAGTCTAGAGATGTGCTATGTATAACGTGCATTGATTCTTGAGGTACCAATATGAAGAAAAAGTAATGAAATGGCGGACTTAGAATTTGGGAGTGAGAAAGATGCTTTAAGCATAGTCAATAAATGTGTAGTTTTACATGTTGGATATTTTTTAAATGTGAGAAATATTGCTTCTCTCCCTCTCTTCAATCATTTGTAGTTTTACATGTTGGATATTTTTTGTAGGTTGATTACTTTCTCTCTAAGCATCTCATTATTTTTCTCTAGTTTTTTATTTTGTTTACATGTCACTTCTAAAAATATGAATTATTATATTGATTCCATAACTTCCACACCTTATTTATAATATTGGATGCTCAATGAACCAATTATATTACTATGTTAACAAAAAAGTGGTGTTGATGTAAGGCTATAAATTTGATCTGATAAACAAATATGAGAGAAACAATTTACTTAGGATATAACACCATGCCATGCCATATAGAACACCATGCTAGATATAATGTGTATTTGTGTCAATTTTTAGGATATCTTTAATATATAAAATTCACTAAAATATTCTGATCAAAAGGGTTGTAATTTAATTGGTGCATGTGCAATAGTAAAAGTGTCATGTAGTGTTGAATTCATTAAGATATAAATGTTTAGTACCCAAAATTTGGTTTGGGAACTTGGAAATATAGAATTTTGTACTTATTTTGATATACACTTCATTTATGCATTGTTTTAACAACCATAGGCGCCTTCTTGATCTATCTCGCACCGTATATCCACTAGATAAAAACCAATCTCTACCTCAACCCTAGATCACACTCATAGCCCTGGATGTATATCATCCTACCAAGGACAAGATGACAACAACAGATAACATAACAACCAAGTCGTTGTAATTTAATTTAAATAAATAAGGAAACGTTGTATTTTGCAAACGATGGGTCGTGGCACCAAACCGCCTGCGCTGGCACGTCCGGGTGGCCAGGTGAACACTAGAGGCGGTGGTGTTTTGGTGCGCGAAAGGGTCATTGCTTCCGGGCTACTTCGTTCGGGCTTAGTTCCCTTAAGAGCCCTGACACCAAAATATCGTTCAAATTCGATGGGTGACTACTCGGACTCCGTGGCACCTAGAGAGGCCTCGTCTGATCCGGCAACCACGGCATACAGACCCTCTACAATATCCACTCTCTTTTTTTTCCTTATCATTTCGGTGCTCTCGCTGTCCTAATGTTTGCAAACGTGCGAAATATTGCAGTTGGAGCCAGTGTAAGGTTGTCAAACGCTGTATTTTACAAACGGTGGGCCGTGGCGCCAAACCACCTACGCCGGCACGTCCAGGTGGCTAGGTGAACATTATAGGAGGTGGTTTTTTGGTGCGCGAAAGGGTCGTTGCTTCCGGGCTACTTCGTTCGGGCGTAGTCCCTTAAGAGCCCTGAGACCAAAATATCGTTCAAATTCGACGGGTGACTACTCGGACTCTGTGGCACCTAGAGAGGCCTCGTCTGATCCAGAACCTCGGCATACGGACTCTCTACAATAGCCTCTCTCATTTTTTCCTTCTCATTTCGGTGCTCTAGCTGTCCTAATGTTTGCAAACGCGCGAAATAGTGCAGTTGGAGGCAGTGTAAGGTTGTCAAACGCTGTATTTTGCAAATGGTGGGCCATGGCACCGAACCACCTACGTCGGCACGTCCGGGTGGCTAGGTGAATGCTAGAAGAGGTGTTGTTTTGGTGCGTGAAAGGGTCGTTGCTTCCGGGCTACTTCGTTCGGGCTTAGTCCCTTAAGAGCCCTGAGACCAAAATATCATTCAAATTCGACGGGTGACTACTCGGACTCCGTGGCACCTAGAGAGGCCTCATCTGATCCAACACCTTGGCATACGGACCCTCTACAATAGCCTCTCTCATTTTTTTCCTTCTCATTTCGGTGCTCTCGCTGTCCTAATGTTTGCAAACGCGTGAAATAGTGCAGTTGGAGCCAGTGTAAGGTTGTCAAACGTTGTATTTTGCAAACGGTGGGCCGTGGCACCGAACTGCCTACGCCGGCACGTCTGGGTGGCTAGGTGAACACTAGAGGAGGTGATTTTTCGGTGCGTGAAAGGGTCGTTGCTTCCGGGCTACTTCGTTCGGGCTTAGTCCCTTAAGAGCCCTGAGACCAAAATATCGTTCAAATTTGACGGGTGACTACTCAAACTCCGTGGCACCTAGAGTGGCCTCGTGTGATCCGAAACCTTGGCATACAAACCCTCTACAATAGCCTCTCTCATTTTTTTCCTTCTCATTTTGGTGCTCTCGCTGTCCTAATGTTTACAAACACGCGAAATAGTGCAGTTGGAGCCAGTGTAAGGTTGTCAAACGCTGTATTTTGCAAACGGTGGGCCGTGGCACCGAACCGCCTATGCTGGCACATCTGGGTGGCCAGGTGAACATTAGAGGAGGTAGTGTTTCGGTGCGCGAAAGGGTCGTTGCTTCCGGGCTACTTCGTTCGGGCTTAGTCCCTTAAGAGCCCTGAGACCAAAATATCGTTCAAATTCGACGGGTGACTACTTAGACTCCGTGGCACCTAGAGAGGCCTCGTCTAATCCAAAACCTTGGCATACGGACCCTCTACAATAGCCTCTCTCATTTTTTTCCTTCTCATTTCGGTACTCTCGCTGTCCTAATGTTTGCAAACGCGCGAAATAGTGCAGTTGGAGCCAGTGTAAGGTTGTCAAACGCTGTATTTTGCAAACGGTGGGCCGTGGCACCGAACCACCTACACCGGAACGTCTGAGTGGCCAGGTGAATGCTAGAGGAGGCATTGTTTTGGTGTGCGAAAGGGTCGTTCCTTCCAGGCTACTTCGTTCGGGCTTAGTCCCTTAAGAGCCCTGAGACCCAAAAATTGTTCAATTTCGATGGGTGACTACTTGCACTCCGTGGCACCTAGAGAGGCCTCGTCTGATCTGACACCTCGGCATACGAACCCTCTACAATAGCCTCTCTCATTTTTTCTTTCTCATTTCGATGCTCTCTCTGTCCTAATGTTTGCAAACGCGCGAAATAGTGCAGTTGGAGCCAGTGTAAGGTTGTCAAACGCTGTATTTTGCAAACGGTGGGCCGTGGCACCGAACCACCTACGCCGGCATGTCTGGGTGGCCAGGTGAACGCTAGAGGAGGTGGTGTTTTGGTGCGCGAAAGGGTCGTTGCTTCTGGGCTACTTCGTTCAGGCTTAGTCCCTTAAGAGCCCTGAGACCAAAATATCATTCAAATTCGACGGGTGACTACTCGGACTCCGTGGCACCTAGAGGAGTCGTTTTCAAAATTTATAACTTTTTCAAAATTTACAACTTTTTCAAAATTTACAACTTTTTCAAAATTTACAAACTTGACTTTTCAAAATTTACAAATTTTTCAAACAATGTTCAAGCTTCTCTTAGCTTCGAGAATTTAAAATTCTCTACTAACGATACCAACCACATGAAGGTGGAAGCTTTTCTAGCACCACTAACCTAAACATAAAATTGTTAGTCAAAGAAATTTAAGTTTCAAATCAAAACCATGTACTAGATCTCTATATACATGACACACAAAATACACAAATTTAAAATAAAATATATTCAAACTTAAATCTAGATCTTTAAACTAAAAAATTATATATATATATATATACGCTATATAAATTGAAACTTGAAATTAAATATATACCAGACATGAGCATTGTAAATTCATTCCAATGAACCATCAGGATCGGATCTACTCTGAATAGCAGACAAGATTGCTTCATGATCTGACTCTCGAACCTTCTAAAGAATCTTGTTATTAGGTCTTCCTCGATATCTATACAACTGAATATTTGTCGCTAGAACTAGATGTTAAGAGTATTTTCCTGTGTGTCTCAAAGTCTTCAAACACCCAACCAGAGGAGTTTTTTAATGGATACCGTCGAAGCCAAGTTCCAGTAACTACCACTGACCCTGTAGGATACTCAATCTCTTCGCCATCTATAATAGAAGAAGTCAACTTCTTTCTTTCCTCGATGCAATGACATAAGAAATAGTTTGTTCCTTCTTCATTGTCTTCTGTCGCAATTACTACAAACACATGTCCTACAAAAAAATAACCAAGGTTGAAAAACTCAAATTTAAATTACATATTAAAATTTCAAAGGACATAACTCAATACAAAACTTAAATAAATAACTGGATAAATACCTTGTCGCACCAAAATCAAATTTTTGTTAAAGTCCTTGGATGTTGTAACTTCATCTGCAGAAACAAGTTGTAATACTTGTGGAGGTTAATAAATAGGAAGCGGAGTTAGAGGCCTATAAATCCATCCTTCCACCCATTCTTGTGAATCACACCCAGCAGTGACAAATTCGATACAAGATGCACAAAAATATGTCAACTTTCTTGTCCATACGGCCCACAAAGTAGCGTCTGAGCTACAAAATGAGTGCATATCACTAGACCTAGTGAGTGTCATACAATCCTCGTAGTTAGAAATATGTTTTTTCTCTATCAACCAAAAATATCTGCAAACTTTGGAATTTTCTTGAGAACCTCGGGCCATGTTGTCAGTACCACCATTCCACTATGCTCTTTGCATCTTTTAATTTAGCACCATCTTTGTACTTCAACTCTTCTCTTGCAAGAGCTCTTTTCACACATGCCCCTGCACCGTCATGCTCTCCTTTTCCATGTCCAGCCTCAGTAAAACTCCAAATATGTTGCACACCCATCTTGACATGCATTCTGCTCATCCAATAAAACATTCGTGCATTCTTAAACTGAGACGTGCAATTATCTGACCATATATAATGTTGTTTGAAGTGGATGTCCCTATCAGACAAGTTTCCATAAAATAACTGGAAACACCCTTGCACAAATTCAGTAGAATGAGTACGATCATCACTGATATAAAAGTGGTACTCTCTTAAAAATTTTCGATCATTCTCTGTACTGCCAGGAGAATGTAGAAATGCTATATGCACAAAAATGGCAACTTGTACTGAGTTGTAATATTGCGATTGAACCTCCATTTGTGGTTGTAATGTGTAATTCTCTGCAAAATCGACCACTGAAACAATAGTACCAATAGGAAATGTGTCTTTGCATAGCTTGAATTGTTCATCCAACCATCGAGCTTTATGTGTATGCCTCGCATACTCATAAACAATTTCATCCTTAAATTTTCTCATAAATTAAAAAATGGGCATTTTTTCTGTAACTAGCTCACACCGTTTCAACTCTTTTCCATCTTTCAACTGGTATGCAACTGATTTATATTTATCAAATTGAACTAAATTATGTCATATTGTACCTTCAATTTGCTCATGGATGCAACTTTCTAATTTAGGTAATCTGCCGCATGTACTACAACTTCCATCTAAACAATCCTGACTATAAATAAATTGTCCAACTTCTTTTTCACAAAATATAGTAGGAATGAAATCCCTAGAAGATATTGGTGGAACTTGAACACCACATTCATATAACATAGTTTCAGAATGAAAAATAGAACGAATACGTAAAAATTTAGCATAATGCATCGCAAATTCAACATGTTGCCTACAACAACAAGTGGTGCGAGCATGGTTGATTTTCACATAGAATGGTTTCAATATTTCAAAAAAACGTTGACTAATTTTAATTTCCAGATTCTCTTGTTCAAACTTACGAAAAAATTGAGTTTGAGTCATATCTAAGAAATGCTTTGGATGTGGTTCACGATTAGTAGAACCAACTCTCCGTTTTATAACATCTCTTGTATTAGGTGAAACTCTAGTGTTATCATGCCAAAATTTAATAACAACTTCTCTTATAGCATCAGAATTATTTTTGTCCTTACGCGGTGCTCTAGCAGAAAATTCCCAAAAATCGACATTATTGAGTGATTGAAGGATATTACGTCTTTCAATTACTTTCATTAGAGTTTTTCGATTAACTTGCAACATTCGACTTGTTTGTGTAATCAAACATTGTTTTTTTATTGATTCACTTACAACACTAGTAGCAAGTACACGACGCACAATATTACTATCCCTAGTGCGTCTCTTGACACCAACAGTGTGATATACATCATGAAGGTTTTCAACAATTGTAGAGGTTTGACCACGTATGTTAGATGTTGTCAATCCTAAGGTGTTTAATGTAGGTCTCATTTTAATCAATTTCATCAAACTAACCAACAACTGACATCTTTGGGAATCATTTAAAATTTCAAAATGATTATCCCAAATTTCAGTGGCTTTTCTTATGATTTTTCGTTCAGAAAGTTTGTCAGACATTGGTTTCAAAATGTTTTCATCAATTTCAATCAAAAAATTAGGTTTCTTATGTAAAATCCTAGGAGGTGTTTTTGTCAAATTTTGTTTGTCTACAGTTTCAACATGAATTTCCTTATTCACATTTTCATTGTCTCCTTCAATTTCAACATTTGCTACATCATGAGTATTTAATTCTTCTTCAACATTGACGGTAAAAACTTCTTCATCACGAGTATTCAATTCAACTTCAACATTGACAGTAGAAACATTACCTAGTTCTTCATTGCTTACAGTAGTTGGGATTGAAGATGAACCTCTTCTAGATTCACAAAGTTTCCGCATCCGCTCAACATTTTCAATTTTGTTGGCCTCTAATTTGTCTGGTGTTTTTTTACTTAATGACTTCCTTTTTTGACTTCGTTTTTTGTCTCCCATGATGTTTTACTTTCGGTGATAAAAAAACATGCCTGGAAAAAGACAGAATTTCACAGTAATTCGTACGGTAAGGTCAGAGAGTAAAAATCACATGGTAATTCAGACATTGGGATGTGTGTAAATATGATTTATAAAGCGCGAGCGCGCTTTATAAACCACGAGCGCTCTTTATAAAGCGCGTTCGCGGTATTTTTACAAAAACTATGATCGCGGAGCTATTTGCCGAACCTAAGCCTCGGAAAATCTTTTTATTTTCCCAACCAAAGCTATGGAAGGTCATTATGAAGTGCAAAAGTTCAAAAAACCTCAAATCTACTCTTCCAAAGACTTGAACCATGCTAAAAAACTGAAAACATTTCACAAAAATGGTACCATCACATAGGGTAGACTCTTATCTTTGTAAAAATATTGTTTTTAAATTGAATAGAATAAGATAAATATCATTTTATAATTTATTACTAACAATAGGTCCTTAAGACATTTTTTCCTGTGAATGTTCATGTCTACGTTTAAGATTGTAACTTTTGTTTTGCTTATCAAAATATGATAAAAATTATACCATCCCAAGTGTGGACAAATTCTATACACCTTAAAAAAAAAAAATTGATTTCGATATTTTTTGATATAGTTATGGCGGGCAAACGGAAAGCGCTCCATTTTCTAAATATTTTCAGACCACTTTCACGGAAAAAATCATTAAAAAAAAATATTGCTAAAAAAATTACAAAGTAAAATCCATCCCAAGATAGATAACTACATCTAACCTTTCACCAAAGGAAAAAAAAAAATAACAAGATTTGGTCATCCAAAATGCGGGCAAACGGACTACAATCTTATAAGTTTTTTCGAAAAAAAAAAAAAAGTCATTTAATTTTAAGTGTTTAATATAGCTAAACTTGTCCGTTTTTTACAAAAATTAGTATTTTAGAAACTAGATTCCAAATGCTAAGATTCATATTTATATAAATTTTTCTAATTTAGAGTGCATGTATAGCTAATAATCCCTACAAGTTGAGATTTCACTGTTTTTTGCAATATGACGTCCACGGATGACCCTATATTTATCCATCAACTTCCTGCACTTACCCTTATCTTTATCATATACACTTGTGCATTCACTTGTTCTCTAGTTATGGATGTAGAATTTGTATAGATCTTTACACGCATCATAGATACTTGACACTGTACCTCTTACCAATCCCACCAAGGTTCCTAGGGTCATCTACATTCATACACATCACATGTTCTATTATTTTATTTTATGCTACTTTCTATTCTTACTAGCACACTACTATACCAATATATAAAAGTCTTGACATACTTTTTATCTTTCTAACATTTTAACGTGTGCGTCATGTGCACCATTTTCCTTGTAGGAACTATTTTCCACCATGGTTGTCTATTAAACTTTTCTTTCTCTTGTCTTCTATTGTATGCCATTGTTTGTGGGCTATGCCCTATGTCTTGCTTTTTCGTTGCTTGTATAATTTTGGCCACTTCGGCCCTGATTGTCTTGTGAAATTGTGAGTGATGTCCCATGTTTAAAACCCACGTTTTGTGGTCTACATTGTCTTATTACTTGCTAGATTACATAATGTCTTCTATATGATTATTTTTCTTGATTGTACTAACACATGTTTCTAGCCACTTTATTTGCATGTGCATTGGTTTCTACCATGAACATTCCCTCCCCCTGCAAGGTGTAGTTCCCACCTATTTTGATTCCCATTATGGACCATGTTGACTCATTATAGCATTGTATTATTTTGATTGAGGAATTGACTATCAGATATCTTTCATTTTTATGATGATGTTGTTGCTTACATATATAATTATGTGTTGATTTTGGATGTTAACTCATTTTTTGACAAGGATGTTCATGACATACGATGCCAATATGCTTGATTTTATTATGGTATCGATGCGATGATTAGGACTAGATTTTGGGATCTTGCAAGATGATAAGTATGTGTGTGTGTGTGTGTGTGTGTGTGTGTGTGTGTGTGTGTGTGTGATAGATGCATTATCGTGTCCCCCTGTTCTTATACTATTGGTGGATCATAGTTTGATTATTCACTAGATAGTTTTCGATCATATGCGGATTATATTTGAGATATTTCTTACATTGTTTTCATATTTGTTAGCTATTATTGGGTAGGTATAATGTTTAACTTAAGTGTGCAGATGATAGGTTTCATCATGTGAGAAACATGGGACTCAGGTAGGGGATGTCTCGAACTAGCGCAATAGGCCCTAAAAGGAAAAAGTTCCTTCCTAATTTGTTTTGTGATGGGTCACCTTTCTTGACCTTGGTCTTTTGTGGATTATTTAAACCCCCTTGTGATGTCAAGTATTATTATTACCTTCTTATCTTATTAGTTTTTCTAACCCCCTCTAACTATGGCATTGTTGTTAATAATTCTAATCCTCTTTAATATTAGCTTTGACCTTGAGTTTAACTTTAACCCCTTGGATTTTATGCAAATTTGATTATGTCTTGCTTTTGTATTCCTAAAGGAGGATTTGGGACACCTAATCATGGATTGGGTGAGCCCAACAACCTCTCCTAAATGTCATCTTTTCCCAAAACTCGGATTTGGGAAAAAGGTGGCATCTAGGAGTTGTATAAGGCAAGCTATGGACTAAATTTTCCTTGGAAAGAATCCCTAGGCCCTATAACTAGGGGTAGGTGGGCTTCTTCCAAGGTAAATTGAGCCCATTTGGCCATTTCCCCCCCTTTTATTCCTCATCTTTTATGAAAATTTCTTGATTATGTGAATGGTGTTGGGATGTGGGCATCCTCGTGATTGCTTGGATATTTATTTTCTTATATTTTAATTTGGGTTTTTTGGGGAGAAAATTTTGGAGATTGTGGATTAGTTAAAGCATAGGTGGAGGGTGACACTTGTCACCCTCCCATTTGGCCCTTTGTGTTACTCTTTTCCTATATAATCCCCTCTTGTGGAATGGATTTGGGTTACTTTTTTCATTTTTCTTGCTTTGGGTTTGATTTTGGGAGCTTACAAGGAGAAGGAAGTGGATTTTGGAAGTTTGGGTTGAAACATTTTCTTATTCTTGAGGTAGGATCTTACCTCAAATTTCTTCATGTTTGAAATGGTTAAAATAGTGTTGTGTGGATTGGAATTGGTTGTTCAATTTGCTTGTATTTTATTTTCCCATCCAATCTTGCATGCATTGGATTTTGGGCATGTGTGGGAAGAGGGAAGAATCTCTTTTTTTTACTCACCCTCATGCTTGATGGAAAAGCTTGAGGGAACTATGGTTTACCCCTTCATTTGGTTTGAAGGGAATGGAGGGATAAGGGGATAATTTATGGAAAGATAAGGAGAGTATTATGATATCTCATGGAGGGATAAGATGAGTATTATGTTGTCTTATGGAGAGATAAGGAGATGGTGGCTACTATGGTTAATTTGGTTCTAAACTTAGCGATTTATGGGATATATTATCCCCTCTTCCCTCACTGAGAATTTTGCTACTTCTCAATTATTTGATTGGTTATGTTGCATTGTTTTTGGGGTGTTACTCCTAAGTATTATATCCTTGATGGTGTTTTGGTGAACTTTTCCTACTACTGGTTTGAGGCATGCCACTCTGTCTTTCCCATGGCCTTGGAGGGAGGATAACATGTGTTTTTGGTCCACCTTAAGGAATGTAATGATGCCTATAGGTTGGGAGGTAAAAAAGTTGGTTTCTCATGGGTTTTGGAGTTATTTTTGGATGGCATGTAGCTTGAAAGAATGGTCTTTATAATTGTAAAAGTTGCAAATTTCTGTTTTGTGCATTCAAAGTTGTAGTTTACAAAATCTACCTTAAATGAGATGTAATTTTTGAGAAAATTTTGACATGTAGTCTCCACTTTAAGTGGAGGGCTTATGTACTTGCATTATTAAGTTATTTCCCTTCTTGTTTAATCTATGTTAAATGTAAGGAAATGATTGTTTTAATAATGATTTGTTGTTGTGAGTTCTTACTTATGGATTACTAAAAATCTACATATGTGTTCACTTTATGTCACAAGAATCATTGTTGTATATAGCCCTAGGAACTCCTTCATAGGACTCACTTGTTCAAGGTAGCACAAGAAATCAGATTGTTGGGTAGCATAAAATTGGCCTGGATTGGACATATGGCATTCAAATTACTCTATTACCTCATACACATGACTTATTATATACCTTAGCAAATAATTACTCATCTACTTGTAGTGCAAGACTCGTTGTATTTAGGGATGATTTGACTTAGTTGTTCTAGGACTTGGCTGCGAAAATAAGCTACTGATATATTGCTGCAAAGCAAATCCAATTTATTCTTTTTGTTAGGTTTTAATATCAAAGGGAACTAGTCCTGATTTCTGCATCATATTTACACTTTTGCAATCAACTGAGTGTTACGAGCAACTGTTCACAATCACGCAGTAATTGTCTTCCAGATAAACTTTATATCCTTTCTATTTAATTTCTTCCTATCATAAATGATAATAAAATGTATTAACATATCTTATCATCTTAAATGCTAATAAAGTGTGTTAATATATATATATATATATATATATATATATATATATATATATATATATATATATATATATATATATATATTTGAGAACTTGTCCTAAAGCTAGTTATTCTCTGAATGTTTATCTCTAAATGTTTATTGATATTGAAATGCTTAAAGAATAGAATATATAATGGAGTGGCCGTATGCTTTTTTAAAAAGGAGTATTTGGTTTGTTAAACAAATTTAAAACAAAAAGGTTATATGTATTGGAACTAAGCAAAGAAAGTTCCTTTGAATTCTTTTTTATTGAAATACATTCACGGCCGTATAAGAAGTTTAAAAGTTTAAGAAAATAAAAAAATATAGGAGGGGTTATACAGCCCTCCCCTTCCTCCATTCAACCCAAGGTCGTATCATCAAACCCCTGCCACCTCCCTTGGGGCCATAAACAAATTTGTATTGTTTATAAAAAAAATTAATATTTTGAAATAAAAAAAGTTAATGTTTTGAATATATATAAATATAAAATCTACTCTTAATCTTTAAATAACCAGCAAACAACCATTTGAAAATTTAGGCTCACAATATGAGCATGTGCAAGCTGAAAATGAAAAAAAATTAAAAAAATGGCCATGAAAAGCCATACATCCATTGGAATATTTGAGAAAGCTAGAAACTCTCCTTCCATGCTTGCCCTAGCTCCTCCTTTGCCTCCATTTTTCCTACCAAAAAAAATACAAAGCAAGAGAAAACTAGGGGATTTTAGATTTGATATTTTATCTTCATATTGGCTTTAGGTTTGGCATATCTAACGGTGGAGATTAAAATAAGTCTAAGTCCCTGATTTAATTAGATTTTCACTTGGGCGAATAAGGTTGTTTCTAAAATAAATGTATTGCTTGGTGTTTTAGTGAGAACATGACTATACCTTATGGTTGATATTTATTATGGAATTTTATTTTTAAATGTGAATTTTGGGAAGAGACTTAGGTAGTGTAATATTATTTTATTCATTAAATGGATTAATTAACCCTGACCATGGTTTTCTCCGTGGACTTAAGTAGACAACTTATTTAATTCCCTTTGGAATAAATTTAAAATGGGTTGAAATTTATTAATTTGTTGAAATTTCAAATAAACCTTGCTTTATTTTTCTGAGCATGATCGTGAATCGTTAATGGGTCTTTCAGCACTTTATCATTGTCACGATATATTTATCATCGACACTTATAAAAATAATTATAGTTTGTATAACTTGTGGAAGCAACAGTAAATCGTCTTCTTGTCCCATATGGTCGTTAATACGACATTGTATTAACATGTGAAAATCTTTATAATTCTCCTTTTCGTCTGCAATTGCGGTTTGGTGTCACTTCACCATATGTGTGACTTAGTCACGTTACTTTTGTTATGGAAATCGTAATCAACAACATATAAGTAATTCAAAAATAATAATTACCACCTTTATTATTATTATTTTCATCTTCGATCAAAATTATTGGTTATCTTTTACCATTTTTGGAACTCGCGTTGAGTGGGGTGTGACACAAGGTATCAATTTTCGGTCCTCTCCTTTGGGCCACATCCTCCTAGTGACGTCGCATGCACTCCAAATGAGGGGTGGATGCATTTGGTGAATTATTAACCCATACAACATCTCAGAACTTCAGTACAGGCCTGCACAGTATAGGAACATGACATAGTTAAAACAAAGGAATGGACCAAATTTTGACTTGGGTTGTGAGTTTAGCACAGATGCCAACGCCTAGACACATAAATGAGCGTTTGGGTTCTCCTGAACTTTCCTAGGAACCTATAACGAGGGGGCTATTAAAATTAATTTCTCATATTGACACATTTTACAGAAAAATTTTCATAGTATAGGAACTGTCCCCCAGCATTCAAAATGCATTCTACCTTCATTTTCTACTTGGATCATACATGAAGAAAGAAGGATCACACCATCTAATGTTGTGCATAAATTTCATGAAGCAGTCAGGGATGGAGAATAACACTAGACCTTTCTCCCCAACACTCTTCTTCCATGGCGTGAGATCACCCAAAAAACTCGCACTTGGTATGAGATCACCCAAAAAACTAGTTGTTGGCATGACATCACCCAAAAAAATCATTCTTCTGTAGTATTTCAGGACAATCTATCCTTCTTAATCATCATGGATTAGGTGCACATGTTCCTTTTACTACTTTTTCACATTTTTACATACTTGGATCAAATATTTTGCATATACATGACTTTGACTACTCTTTCACTCTTCTTTTGCAGGTCCATCCTTAATAGGCAACAAGAAGTAGCCCCACATCAAGTAACAATGAAAACAGGTAAAAACACGACACAACTCATACGCTTCACCCCTAGGGCCAATTCCTCTTCCTTAGCTTCCACGTTTCATTTTTATCACTCCACACTTTTGCTTGTCTCCTCTATATGATTTTTCCATTGATCTACATGGTTATCAGGTATGCATCTCTTATCTACTTTATGCTATCGAGTATTAACTTCACAACATAAAGTGGGGGCAAATGTAGACACTAAATCCTGCACTTGGGTACATTTCTAGGTCATAATTGCATACTACTATTCATATGATTCATAAGCAAGAAAACTAGTAATTGACATCTATATTTTCCATCTTTTTTGTTTGTTTGGTTTCTTATTTTGTTTTTCACACCCCACACCCTAGTCTAATATTCATTTATTTATATTTCTTAACTCTAAGCACCAGCGCCTAGCTAGGACACCAGTGCCCATGTGGCTTCGACCCCTTTGAGCGGCTCCACCTCTTTGTATCTTACTCACCCCTGATGGGCCTCTTTTATCTTTTAGGTATCTTGTTTTCTTATGGGTTAGCCTTTTAGTTGTTAATTATGAAATTCAAACAAGGGAATCATATAAATACATAGCTATATGATCATAATAAAGGACCAAGATCTAAGTATCTATCATCACCACCTAAGGTTGCATCCAAAGGCATTCTAAGAGCATCAAAGTATCTATCTAGCACTCACTCGAGGGACAAGTTAATGCATTATCTACATACATGCATAGAAGGGGAAGTTCATTTTGACATCCAAACATCTATCTAAATTGCTACATCTAGTTATTTCTCGCTATAAAGTGCATCTTGCATAATATCTTCCTAGGGCACGATTTCTACACACAGGAATAAAAACTACATGGAGTCTGAGATGTACTAGAGTTCTCGATGACAAGTTCACTTTGCCAGGTGACCTATGGATTCATTCCAACTCCCCATTTTCATCTTTTTCTTTTTAAGATTAGATGTGTTTTAGGGTTTTGCATGTTATCTCTCTGTCTCTTTGCAGGGTACAGGTGAATATAGCGATCATCCAGTAACACACATGTGACCAAAAATGAAGATGAGTGACCATCTTGTGACACAAAAAAAATAGTTTCTGAGCTCTTTCACAATCAAGAGTTCCCAGAAGTAGTCTCTAGTGCTCCTGACGTAGTCTAAGCGCCCCATTCCAGGAATGTCCAATAGTTCAAAAATTTATCAAGAACATTTGTGATAGTATCCTTCTATTGTTTATCAATTGTTTAGTCCATTATACTTCAGGATCAATTATGAAATTATCTAATTCTTCTCTCTCTTACACCTAGGGTTTTATATTTCTTTATCTTATCTAGACAAAAAATCATAGACTTTGGGTAGTTATAGTAGTCTTGATGAAATACTACTATTTATATGATCTATGTGTAAGAAAAGTACTAATTAACTCATTTCTTTGGCCACATTTCTTTGCTTTATGTGCCACTTTTGGTCTTACACCCTTATTTTCTCAGTCTGCCTATTTATACTTTGAGATTTATCATCTTGGAAACTAGCACTCAGCAAGGATGCCAGTGTTAGGTGCCCTTGTCTCCTTTTGGAACCCCTAACCCCTTTGTACTTTATTCACATCTTTTGGGTCCTTTCTAACCGTTTGAGCATCTTATCTTTTTGGTGGTCGGCCTTTTTGGGTTTAATTATGAAATTCAAGCAAAGGAATTATATAAATATAAAGTTATGTGATTAATTAAAAAAATGTTGAAATATGGTAGTTAATCTAGCCAGGAACAACAATAAATAATAGTAGATAAAAGTAGTAAATAAATATAGAAAGTGACCCAAGCAACTAGGCTAATAAAAATGGAAAGCCTAATATGTAAAGAAGGGTTAGAAGGAGCTTAGGTGATTCCGCGAAGTTGTTGGGCTATGTCACAGAGTTGACTGGAGAAATAGGAGGAGGAAATGACTATGTTGAGGTCCAGAAACTTACATATCTGAGCAATCTGAGTGTACTGGGGCACTTGGGAGTGTATCAAGGTGCATACGGGTGCCCTAGTTTGCATTCTAAGTGCCCTGGTCTATGCATGAGGTCCCAAAACTAAATTTTCAGGGTCACTAGATGATCTACAACCTACACTTTCTTTTTCAGTAATGTATTCGAACTATGATGTATGTCGTTGGTAGTCAATGATGAATAATAGATATGCAAAACCCCAAAACAAGCATCAAACCCTAAAAAGAAAGACATATATGAAGGGGTTGGACTAACCTCAGCTGCCATAATGGTGGACTTACAAACTGAGCATTGTACTACATCTCAGACCCAATGTGATTCTGTGTGCAAGTGTGTGCAATCATGCCCTAGGTGCTCTTGTGCCAGTCGCACTTTGTGCAAGTAACGAGCAATAATTATGTGTAGAAATGTAGTAGAATGGTGGGTGGAATAGAATAAAATTCCCTCATGTGTAGTGTGATGCAGATGAACTAGCCTTATGCCTTGTGATGGAGTTAGATGGATGCAAATGAGTTTTAGATGGATGTAAGCTTAGATGATGATAGTAGTGCCTAGTGTTTGGTCCCTCATTGTGGTTTCATAACTTTATATTTATATGGTTCTCTTGTTCTAATTTCGTAATCAACCCCGAAAAGGCCAACCACAAGAAATATGAAATGTCCAAATGGATAGAAAGTGTCCAAAAAGTGGTGGGAAAGTGGAAAGAGGATCAGGGTGACCTGACCAGGACCAAAGCACCTGTCGATGCCATATTCAAATGTAAAACAAAACAGAATGATAGAAACAAACTAGGCATGCATGTGTGAGAGGTCAGCAGTAAGAACATGAAAGTAAATTATAATGGCCAAAAGATGGGGGTTAATTAGTATTTTCTTCACTCAAAATCCATATGAATGGTAGTATGGGATAGGGACTAAATAATGTCTAAAGTGTGTGATCTTGTGACTACATTTTCCCCCAATTTATGTTGGTGAGAAGAAAGCTCAATAACATAAAGTAGATAGAGATGCATACCTAATAAATCCATGTTGAGTGATGTAGAAATGTGGTGAAGGACTAGAAAAATATTGGAGTGACAAAAAGATGATGGAGCATGAAAACTAAATATTTAAAAGTGCAAAAAAAAAGTTGTGAAAGTGAACCTAGGTTGGAGACACATGTGTAGTTTCCAATGTGTATGATTTACCTGCATGGTTAGTATCATGTGTGTTACTGCAAAATAATGTTGTTTCCCCCATCGTTGTAGTAGTTGTTTTTGTTGACTACTTTTTTTCATAGGGTCAGACATGTAAGGATAAGACGATCAAGATATCAAATACACATGTATATATGTCACAAATGCATGTAAAAGACTCGTGTATATTGAATGAAATGATTGAAATGAAAGTGTGAAAAAATGTTAAAGGAACATGTGCACCTGATTCATGATGAGAGAAAGGGTGTAGAAAGAGGATATCCTATCCTGGGTTTTTAGGCGATCCGACACCATAGGTCAAACAAGTGTAGGGAGGAATATGCATTATTCTGCAACCTATAACTATTTCCCTGAAGTTGTATTAATAAATATTTGTACTGCTTGGGTTTTTGGGTGATCTGACGTCACTGGCTAAATTAGTATAGATAGGAATTTTGTTGTATCCTCTAACTTGTAACTGCTCCCCAGAATGCTAAGGAAAAACATGTCATGTAAATTCTGTTGTGTATGGGGTTTGTAGACCGGTCTAAATCCACTTGCTACATAACCCACAATTCCAAGGGTGGAAATTGACTGAACTGAACTAGTGTAGAATTTTTGTGTAGTATGTAAAACCCCAAATGATGCCCCCCTCTTTGGGGGTGCATGTGATGTCACCTATAGGAGAATGAGGCCCCAAAATAAAACCAAATGCATGAACTCAGTAACTCTTACCTACATGGGGAAAGGAAAGCACTTGGTAGAAAACAAGGCGCACACAAAAAAGAGGATAGCTAAAGACAAGTGTTAGTACCAACAAGCATGCATGTATAAGACAATGTGTAATCTACACAAACAATGTATGAGCTACCAATCAAGATATTAAAACATGTAAGAAGAAAAATTAATCCACAAAAAGAGGGATACAAACATGGGACACCACTCATGATGTCGCAAGACATGGAAGGCCATCATGGCCATATACAACAAAAAAGTGTGCACACCAAACAAAGGGCAAGGTCCGTAGACAAAAAAACTCAATGAAAAACAATGTAATAAACAATAATGGAAACAAATATCCCAACATAAAAAAATGTTTCACATGAAGCACCCATTAGAATATTAGAAAGATAACCAATATTTCAAAAGCATGTATAACCAACAAATGATTAGTGCTAAGTAAAAAAGGAAACAATAGCACCTGGAAGAGATGAATGTGGATGCCCCCAGCGACCAGTGTAGGAAGGGTATAAGGTGACCATCCATGTTGCATGCAAAATACCTATATTTGCAATCACAACTAAGAAAACCCATGAACGTGCATGTGTGTATGGTATAGATAAATGACATATAAGAGATCTAACTAGCATGTGTAATAAGATGACCATATACAAGAAAATGTAAGCAAGAGTCAAAACAATTGAGATATGCAATATGTCGTGGATGGGTGGAATGGAATGCAAGATGGAATGATATGATATGCATGCCCCGGAGTGAATGGAAATGTATATAGTGAGGTTCATTTTGTTTTCCCCCTCAGCAGTCAAGAATGAACCGTAAACGAGAGTGCGTCATTGGGAAATGGTCAAAATGTGTGTATTGTGTCTAACACGTTGTTATGAGTGTGTATGTGTGTTGATATGCGACCTAGAAATTATTAAGTGTGTGATGATGTATCCTAAAGTGTATATAACGATGAGATGAATAAAGGGAGTGGTTATGTAGCCTAAAGTGTGTACCACTACAAGATGAAGGAATAGGTGACCATTTAGCGTATGTCACTAGCCTAGTATTGTCGCATGATACAAGGTCGAATGATGAATGTGTAGGTATGATAAGGTCCATTTGATTAGTAAACCCTTAGTAGTCAAGTATGGACTGAGGAACTAAAGTGCATCATAGGGTAGTGAGTGCAGTGTGTAGAAGATGATTTAATATATGTAATGATGGGTAAGTGCAGAAAGTTGGGGGACAAAAAAGGGGTCATAAGTGGACGTCATATTGCAAATAACAACATAATATGAACTTGTAGAAATTATTAACAATGCCATATGATGTGTATAAATCTAGTCTAAATACTAAAAAAAAAAATGACAATTTTAGTGTAAAATTCAATGACTAATGCCTATAAGTTTGTATGTGTTTGGATGACCATGTAAACTAAAAGTGTATATCTATATCTATATATATATATATATTCCCTTTGGCGAGAAGTTAGATGTGGGATATGTAGTAAGTGTGATGAGTAGCACTGATAACTTCATCATGAAATGACATGTATAAATTCACCACGGTTGGGATGGTATAAGTTTTATCACATTCTGACAATGTATAGTTGGTAATGAAATATGTGTAGAGAGAATAAATGTGTTCTATGTAATATGTAAGATGAAGTAAGATGTAAAGCAAGAGTTATAGATAATATAAGTGTGACCGATATATGTTGAAGACTAGTATGATGTATGATGTGCAGATGTGTAAATGTCAAAATGATGTAAACTAACTATATAATGTGTGATGTGATATGCATGATGTGTGAATAGATGTAGTCTGTAATACCTATTGTGTAGTGTGTGGGGTTTATGTGTAGTAAGCCCTCAATAGTCAAGTGTGAACCAAAGTACAAGAGTGTGTCATTGGGTAATGACGATGCCAAAATGTGTGATGAGTATGCCTATGCTAGAATATTTATCCATGCATAGATGAGAAAAGTGCCAATGTTGGTATGATGGGGGAGGATGTGTTAGATGTTATGCCCCACAAGTGTGTACATATGGATGAGCTATCCAATGAAAGTGAAGGAAAAAGGTCCTTTATCCAATGCATGCGTTGAAGAAAGTGAATGACCATGGTCTAATAATGGTGGCATAGTAGACAAACATTGTTCCGGTGAATGAATCCTATTTGCATACGAGGGATGAATATATGATGAATGTCGTGGCAAAGAAAAATGTGTTGGTGATGGAGATCTTGGTGATGTTTATGTCGAAGGTGATGGAAACCCACGTGCAATAAACTGAGGTGGTAATCTATGTCAAGATACATGCATCATCCTAGGAATGGGCCTATACCTATGTGTAGGACTAGTGGAGTGGTGAGGTCGTGTAGACAATGCGCGAGTAGGTGAACTATGAGTATATTGTGCTTTGAGTAACATAGAGTATGATGCACTAGATGAAGTATGTGGGGGTGTTAGCTAATTTGAAATGAGATGGTGACCTTGAAGTAGATAGAGGGACACTGTCAATAGAGATAACTTGATTGTTTTGAATGAATTTAAGTTGCAAATGATTTATAGAGATGATAGATTGAGATCGACAAACCCATTCGAGACCAACAAGCATGTCTCACCCATCAATTGTGTTTCTGATGAGAAAAGGTAGACGCATAGTAAGAGGACCAACTGTAACATATAATTTGATGACACCAAAGGGTTTTTTGAAAGGGTATTCAATTTGTGACTAAGGGTAACCGATAGCCTTAAGAAGTGGAATGGAACATGCACTAATGGGCCATGATGGATCGACCTTAGTATTATTGATGGGGACCGAACTGAAAGATGCCTTAATATGTAAGTGATTAGATGTGAAATTTGCATGATAATCATGGTTAGAGAAAGAGATGATTGGTGGCAAAGTGTCAATACGTGCAACTAAGAAATCTAGAGCCCCTGATGTAGTAGGAGGTACAACATGATACATATGATTAGCAGAAGATTCAGATGCTTTCTTGTCACACGTTTGGGATGATTATTAAATAATTTGAGTTTACCCTTGTCATTGACTGGAGTAGAGTCTATGGGTTCCTAAAATTTAATTTTTTTACTATCAATATGATCTTGAATTATTATGCGGAGCTTGAAACATCAATTTGTAGAATTTCGTACACATCTATGATAGTCACATCAAAAAATTTCATTATAACTCCTTCCCTTTTGTCGTGATGGATCTAATTCAAGTGGTGGAGGGAGTGTGATAAGATTTCTCTCGAGAATTTGTTGCAATATGATATGTGTGGCCATAAGAAAGTTAGTAAACATATGCCTAGGTGGTGATAATTGAATCTCTTTAGGAGTAGTGAATCCATTGAAAATAATTTTAGTTTTAGCCAGATTATTTGTAGATGGTTTAAATTGTGCCTTGTTTTTAAAACGATTGGAGGACGATGCTTGATCCTAATACTTAAGCTTACCTATGGATAGGAGTTTTGTCTCACCAAGCTTAAGAGTATGACAAAGCTGATCGAATGAAGCAAAGGATTCAAAGAGAATAATTTCTTGAAGCAGTGGTAAAAGACTCTGAATAAACAAATCCTAAAGCTCGGAGTACACTGGCACATTAGACATCTTAGCTAAATTAGTTTTGTATCTCAAAACATAATTGGCTAAGTGTTCATTGGGTCCCTGTTTCAGTTGTGCTAATTAGTCATAAGAGATATTGGAGCTGATATTGATGGTGAAATACGTAAGAAAGGCATCGGCTAGATGCGTAAAGTAATTTACCGAGTGAATAGGCAGGTCATAAAACCAAATCATCATGTAATCATGGAGACTACGGGGAAATATTTTATCCAAAATAATATGATCATCAAAAAAATCAAGACAAGTGACATGAAATGCCCTAAGATGCTCCTGCAAGTCACCATGCCCATTGAAAATGGGAAGCTTAGGGGTCACTAAACTAGGAGGAACTGGATAAGTGGAGATGGTTGGTGCAAATGGAGTATGCAGTAACAAGATGGAATATAAAGATGGTGACGCATGCGAAGTGGCTTATTCTAAATTACAAATTTGAGCTTGAACCTACTTGATAAAGAATAGTTAAGTCTGGACTACCAACATGTAACACCCACAATTATCACACACAAATACAACAGTAAAAATACCGGAATAATTTTTTTTACTTACATTGCTCACTACACAACACCACAAGGGCTCAAAGTAGTGAAACTCAACATTGCAAAAGACACTTACATAAACATGAAACCACTCATACAATAGGATAACACGGGGGGTACCCATCAATGTTATACTCAAATTACATAAACCAAGACAATGACCCAATTACAATAAGAAACACCGGGAAGGCATACTCCACGACATGGCATTTTTATGGTTTACATCTTCATTACATTTAGGTTTCCATTGTATGAATTTATAGTTTTCAAGAGAATTAAACACATAAGATTTAAAATCTCCTACTTGACAATCTTTAATTACTTTACTTTACAAGGCAATAGTCTTTAAAGGAGAATGCACGATTGATTCCTTTATTGAATCCCATTAACTATCCATAACTCATTTGTTAATTAAAGTCAATTTTAAGAAACTATGAGTTTCCCTATAACCCGTTCTTACATTAAAGGTTTGCTTCTCATGTTACGGTAATTCCAAAATTTAATTTGAAAATTTAGCATTTACTCATATTTTCACTACACAACACCACAAGGGCTTTAGTGGAACTCTATATTGGCTCAAATGACACTTACATAAACATGAAACCACTCATACAATAGGATAACATAGGGTACCCATCAATGTTATACTCAAATGACATAATCCAAGACAATGACCCAATTACAATAAGAAACACCGAGAAGGAATACTCCACGACATGGAATTTTTATGGTTTACATCTTCATTACATTTAGGTTTCCATTGTATGAATTTATAGTTTTCAAGAGAATTAAACACATAAGATTTAAAATCTCCTACTTGACAATCTTTAATTACTTTACTTTACAAGGCAATAGTCTTTAAAGGAGAATGCACGATTGATTCCTTTATTGAATCCCATTAACTATCCATAACTCATTTGTTAATTAAAGTCAAAACAATTTTAAGAAACATGAGTTTTTCCCTATAACCCGTTAAGTACATTAAATCAATTTGTTTCTCATGTTACTGGTTTTTTTAATTCCAAAATTTAATTTGAGTCAATTTAGCATTTACACGTCATAATTTTTATTTTTAGTGGACTGTATACTGGCTCAAATGCTTAGTCCCAACAGGAAAAATTTGTATCTATTCTTAACAAAAGGTCAATGCTTAATTCAACTGTAAGGACTTCAAGTGAAATTTTGTTCCTAAACCTTTATCACTTATACTCTTATTTTTTTCATCTCTTTTACATTGTCTCTTAGGTCTCTTATTGGTGTCTCTTTATATCCAAAGGAGTTACAGAAGTTTGTTATCACCGAATCAAAACACCCTTATGTTTACACAAGTGCATATACTTGAGCTCATGGTGTGATTGGATAACATGGGTACTATCTCCAAGTTGTGGGACTTGCTAATTGAGATATACCTCCAGAGAAATTTGGTTCTTTCTCCAAAACTACCTTCCAAAATCTACTCTAATGCAGGCAAAACTATCTTTCCTAATCTAACTTTCCAAGGGACCAAGGAGAGAGAATGCATGAAAATGAAAACCTATATTAAAGCGGTGATACACCAGAAAAGGAGGGAGTGAGGGTAGTCTTCCAATGTGTGAGATACAGAAGCAAAGTGCACACTAGAAGGGGTGATAATAGTTCTCCACAATCTAGCAAAATGCATTCACAACAACATCTCAAACATACACAATGATAATGGATCCCTGCAAGAGAATGGGTAGACACAATATATATGCAATGAAATTGGAGGGGAAAAGAGAAGGCAAGAAAACATAGCAAGGGAAGATACATCCACGAACTCGTATTTATTGCTTCATTAATATTCACAGTTCAATCTCTTACAAAATAAGGGCCTGGATCACCATACAAAGAGTCCACTACAAGGGCCTACAACACATTGGCTTCACATAGAAAATTTGACAGAGATTTGCTATAATAAAACTACCTCCTCTTTTTACAATGACCCCAACACTCCAATTTATAGAAAAATAAGAAGAGAGAGAGAGGGAAAATGGAAACCCTGAAATATGTCCTTCAACCACTTGTGAGAGGTATTAAATGGAGTGAAATGATATTATGTTTCTTACAAAAATGCTCCCCATACTGTCCCATAACTTGCAAAAGTGAAATATGTCAGCCCATGCTTCATTGAATGTGTCCAACTACCCAATAAAACACTATTTTGAACTTGGCCGAGTTTTCTAAAAACTCTCTATCTATGCTTCATCAAATCTAGAATTTATAGAATTTTTTTACGTCGGGCTCAGAGCCACGATTCCAACGGTACCAATTTCATGTGATTTTGTTGATAAATGCAAAAGTTATGGCCTTCTAAGTGCGAGCAGCTATTTTGGGTCTACCAGGCATTTTCTGTCATTTGACAGGAATCACCATTAATTGACTGGAGCTGAATATGTTTCTTTTACATTAATATATCTAATTTAATATGTTTCTTTTATTAGAGCTGAGGACATCATGTTCATTCCAGAAAGTCCAATTTTATGAAAATCGAAGCTCGAAGTCAAAAGTTATGGCCATTTGAAGTTCGGGAGGTCAAACATTGATTTTTTCACTTCATTGCTGCTATTTTGGCAAAATCGGGTCTGCGTGTCCCGGCTGTCTTGGAGACATTCTTCTGCATGACCCAATTTGGGCTTCCTTTTCCTTACACATCCGTCGTTGACCGGGCCATGAGGGTCGTTGACTTTCACATTCGTCGCATCCCATTTAGCTTGGCTCCTTGTGCGGCGATTTCACCTTTTCACGTCCCATACGTCCCGACGTCCCAACTATCCCACGGACCGCTTGGGAAAAAAATGTCTGATTTTTCTGCAAAACACCAAAATGAGCCCATTTTTTGGATTTTTTTCCAATTTTCTCTAACTTCTTTTGTTTTTTCCTGGATGGGGAAGTTAGAGAGAAGCCAAGGGGACACCAAAAAACATGATTTTTGGCCTTGAATCAATTCTACTGGTGCAAGACTGAAGAATTTGTGCAAGTTATCCAAATCACCATAGGGGGTGAATTTGGAATAACAATAGCTAATTCGGATATTCTAGTATCATCGTATAAGATTATGGTAGCAACCACAGTTAATATTTTAATTATAAATCGGTTTCAAAAATTACAAGGCTGAGTTTTATTTCCATATACATTTAAATTACACTATTTAAATTTGGTTACATATACATTTGTAAGATTATCCAGTGGTTTAATGTTTCTATTATATTGCAAATGAAGAACCAAATTACAAAAATTATCAAAGAAAATGGTACGGAGATCATGTCCAAGAAAAACCATCGAAGTGGGTATGTGGGGGCTCTAGAAAGGTTGTTGAGCTCTGCCAAGGACCAACTTACTATTAACCATTTAACCTACCTGGGAAAAGGATGTATGTCAGACCTATGTTTTTTAATGAACCCTCACACAATGAATTTTGCTAAGAGCAAGAGTCTACAAAAATTCCAAATTTTCGAACTTCAGAATTTTTTCCTTTTCAGAAATTTGAAGCTAAGTTCGGATTTTAAATTTGATTTTTTCCGAAGTCTGAAACTCCGAAAGTCTGAATTTCAGACTTTCGAGCTTTCGAAATTTCGAAACTCTTTAGGATCTTTTGTTTAAAAATTCGACTCGGACTTCCGAAGTCCAAAAATTTGAATTTTCATATTTTCAGGTTTCAGGTTTTTGGATTTCTCGGAGTCATTTTAGGATTTTAAACTTGATTTTTTACGAAGTGTAAAACTCTAAAAGTCTGAATTTTGGAATTTCAGGTTTTTGGATTTCGGACTTTTAGTTTCCAAATTATCCTTTACTTCCCCTTTTTTTCCAAAGTCCAAAATCCCAAATTTTTGAATTTCAGGTTTTCGGGTTTCAGAACTTTGGAGGTTTTAAGCGTGATTAATTCTCACCTACCTCTATACGGGGTAGATTTTTTACCATTAATGTCAGGATTTCTATATAAACGTGGACTTTTACTTTTATTTTTACCTGACACTTTTGCTCTGACATCTCATTCTTGTCCTTTTTCGGCGTCCTTTTCAAGGTATGTTTTTTGGTTTTACTTTCTTTTGGTTTTTATGTCTTTTCTTTTTTTTCCCAATTTTTGGGTTTCTTTTGTTTTCCCCTCTATTTTCTCTTGTGATATCCTTCTTTTTACCTTGTTTTGCTGTAGATTTTTTTCCAATTTTTTAAGAATGGGGATCTCTTTGAGTCCCTCATACTTCCTCTGGTTTCTCGAAATCCACTTTGGTTTCTTAACTTTTCCTTTTTGCAATTACTTAAGAGATCATTCAGAGTGTTTTTTGGAAAAGTTTCATTTCAGAGAAATCCTCAAAAAATCACAAGCCACGAAACTATGTTGGAGAAAATTTTCAGATTTTCGGAGAATCAGAGATTCCAGTTTCAGGTTTTCGGCGAATCAGAGAATCAGAGATTCCAGTTTCAGGTTTTCAATGAATTAGGGATTTTGAATTTTCGAGATCCCTGACTTTGGAAAATACTTTTCGAAGATTTCTTTCAATATTTTCTTTCAGACTTTTTCAGTTCAGGTTTTTAGAGTTTTCCTGCTCTCATATTTTCAGATTTCTGTAGCACTCAAACTCCCAAAACACAGGTTTGATGTCTGCCTCTACTTCAAAAGGGAAAGAGAAGATGAAGTACACATTTCTTGGAGTTACTCCTCAATCCTGCTTAACCTCTGATTTGGGAAATATCAGGGACACCAATCTTGGGCAGATTGATCTTCCCAAGTTCTAGGAAAGATTAAAGGCCCCAAATAAACAGCCATAGATGCAGGCCATCTTCGACAGTGGTCTTACTCTTGCCGCTGGTTTTCCCACATCTGTGCAATGCCCAGAACTTGTCCTAGCTACAACAACTCACTACAACGAAGACTCTATGTTGATAAGAGATGGTGACAATAAGGTAATAATCCGTCTAGAACCGGATTTCTTTGAGGACTCGTTCAAACTTCTAGATGTACAAGATTACGCCACTATCTCACCTGAGATAGAATTAAAGCACTGGGATAAAACGCAGGAGGTATGCTCGAAGGTTATGATGAAGTCTTACCTAACTAAGAATTTTTCCAAATTTCCCAAGACTATACATCGATCCGATTTTATTCAGGAGGTCAATGACCTCATTATAATCTTGAGCAGAGTTTTAGGTCTTCCGCCTACTAAGGAATTCCAAGAATGGATGTTCTTGTACATAGCAATGATCAAGAAGAATAATGAGTTTATCCGATGGGGTGAACATATCAGCAGTAATATCTGCTACCAGTTGCGCAAGGTGGCAGAGACCAAATCCTTCTACATGACATCTTTCCTAGCATATGCAGCTACTACTATGGGGGATTTTGTAGGGTTAAATACCAGGGGTGTTCGCAGTACATCCCAAATATATGAATTTTATCCCCAACTTACTCTGGATGAGGGGAGCAAACACTTCCGAAGGATCAGTGATGCTTTCTTCGCTATTTTCCTCTATTATTTCGATAAGGAGTTATATAATCGGTAGATTTCTGATGAGGCTTTCCAAGAGGTGCGAGAATGGGGAGAAATTTACCTTCAGTTTCCCACATTCACCTACTTTCAGATTCCTAGTTTCATAGGTGCCCCCAACAAGTTGCCAAGGTTCCCTACTGATAAGTGGATTCTTCTGGAATTGGTTCAGCACTTGTTGGATTACCATAAAATCCAAAACAAGCATCACAAGGTGAGGATGTGTTTCCATGTTACAATTGGTAGGTATTCTTTCCTAACTATCCATAAGGCAATAAACGTGAATGTTGAAATGGTTGAAGTAACCCTGCAGACCTTCCATCCATGAACTAACTTCGACTATTGGGGCAAGTTCAGGGAAACAAGGAAATCCAGTGCTCATATGCCCCAATTAGAAGATACATAGATTCATTTCCGAGATGAATTCATCATATGGAAAAGGGATTATGAAAGATTAACCCTTGACGAAGTGCAACAGTTTGGGTTGGCCGATGTGCCAAATGACTTACAAGATAATGATGAGGTTCTAGATTCATCATACAGGGATGATGATGTTGTTAATAGACCACTTCCATTGGTTGACTGGTATACAGAGGAATGTAGAAATACTAAGGAGAGAGCGGGCCCCATTCTAAAAAGAACTTTCAACTGGTTGGCCACTTTGGGAATCTCACCCAAAGGGGAAAATCAACCTTCAAATATAGGGCCCACATCAGCAGTGCACCAACCAACACCTACAATAGGAAAGAGATTGACCCAAAGGGTTCCCATAGTTCCAAAGAAGATCTCATTTATGGTTGGTGGCTCATCCCTTTCTAGGTCTACTGCTTCCAGGGTTACAACATCTACAGTATCTGAGATAGTGGAAGTAAGTGATTCCCCAAGTACCATTCAGGATCCATCCCACCTTCCCCTTCCTCCATTATCACTTCCAATATCAGTTCCCTCCACATCTACCATTTCCTCTTTTCCATCTCCTTTTATGACCCAGGTATTTTTGTCACTTCTAGTTTTATTAGCTGGGGAAAATATTGCATCACCCATTTCTTCCTCACCTCCTTTGACACTCCCATTTTCTTCAATCTCAACTCCCAACATCACCTTGTCAATTCCCATGGCTCTCCTCACTCCCACACCTTCCATTATTACCACCTCTGCTTAGATGTCAGTTGGCATGTCTAGTGACATTGCCTTAAATGGTACTTTACGTATCGGATCTGCTATTCCACCTTCCTCAACTCTAGCTATACCAGAGTGGCTATTTCTAGAAAAAATCCTAAACAGAAGAAAAAGGTTCCTCTGGGATATGTGATAGATCTCAACATATTGGAGTCCCTACCCAAAAGACAAGCCAAGAGACCGAGAATCATATCAAGCCTAACTATTAATCCATCAGGAGAGCGCATGATAGAAGTAGCTACCCCTATTGAGGGGAAAACTAAAGAGATTATCATGGTAGCAGATTACCGGATCTCGAAGTTCTCATTGGGGAAGGCTACACATGAAGGAGCCAAGAAGGATGTATATATTGCTCTTAGGGCTCTTTTGGAGAAATACGATAAAGACAAGGCCACCAAGGACGAGCTTAAGGCCAAGGTCGAGTAGCTCACTAAATTGTTGCGCAGAGTAACTCAGCCCACTCCCCTTACTGACATCTCAACTACTACGACCATGACAATATCATCAACCATCGATGATATCTCTTATCATGAAATCGAAAAGCTAGGCCAGAAAGGGAGAGCGGTGAATGGATGGATGGAGAGAATCTTGTAGGAGGCAAGCCCCTTGATCAAGGAAGCTGTGGAGATTTATGATGATTTACAGATTGCAAAAACCATTATCACTAAGATGGATGAATCCCTCTCCGAAGATAGTAACAACTTCAACTTAACCTTGGCGACATGGAGTGACATAAGAGAGGAAAATTCTATATTACTTTTGCAAGAGGAGGTAATTGATGATGCCTCAAAATTGTTTGAATATCAAAAAACTATGGAATTCCAGTGTCAGGTGCTGCAAGATCTAATTAAGAAGCTAGAGGATAAACGGGTGGAAATTATGGATGCCCTCAATGATATCTCTGAAGAGTTCGAAAACGCCCACTACAAGTTTTTCAATGAGAATATCAATGCTCTTCCTGAGTACCAGATCAAAGATAATTTCAAACACTTGGTGGAGCGGGATGGTGATATTGCAAAAAATTTCAATAGTGACTCCATTGATCAACTGGGTCTATGCTAGAACTTTATAGGGAGACTAAAGAAATTTGTAATCAAGCTTCGAAGGTTACCGGCAAGGATCACAAAAGAAATTGAAATAGCGGATGTGGTGAATCACTATGCATATGGACCTGGAGATGATGAAACTCAGGGTATTGTCAAGCATTACTTCGAATACAAACAACACATGGCCATGTGGGAAGAAGGACAAAAAATATGCAAAGGAAGGAAAGGAGGGCGAACCAGGCCAAAGCTGAGTGGCCATGAAAGGACTGGTTGAAGCTCTGGAAATGATCAAAGTCACAGGGTTGACTCGGTCAACCCTCAGCAAAAAATTTGCTATTTTTATGGGAGCTTGTTTCCTTTCATAAATGACATTACTATTTTTAGTTAACTGATAGTTAAGGCTCAGCTTTAATGGCTCAGTTTAGGAACTTATAAATAGTGAAGTGCTCTACATTATTACATATACATATTTTTGGAGAGATTTGGAGGAAAGTTGCTCTTCAAGCTTGGAAGAGTACTTTCAGAATTTTGTTGAAACCTTTTAATTATATTCAAAGTTTCTCCTTGCACTTGAAAATATATCTATTGTGTTTAATTATTAATCATTGCATGCCTTGTGAATGAGATTCCTTAGTGTTATCTGATTAATCTACCTTTAGTTCGGGTTATCTGTTTTCATATCAAGAAAAGAATAGTGTGATTTCTTCCCATCAGTTGTGAGAAAATATTTTCCTTCTGCTGATTAAAAGTTACATTATTATTATCATTTAAGTGAATAATGGATCTGTGTTTGTGATTATTCCTTTGATAAATTATCTGTGTATTAAATTAAATTTGATCCCTCTATTGTGTATGTTTAAGGTTTAATGGAGGAACATGTGCTTCTGGTCTATGGTATTTTACCCTTTCCAAGTTGCAATAGGTGAGGGTGGTTAATGGTGAAACCATCATACCCACATAAACCCTTCCAGAAGTTAAATATCCCTTTTCTTGGTGCATCACCACTTCTAGAATAGATTTTATTTCCTTGTATTCTTCTTCCCTAAATCCCATGAAATGTTACTATTGATGGCGAATCACACTACCCCTAAATGTTTGCAACTCGATGGGTTGAGAATCTCAGTGTGATTGCATAACATGGAGCTTTTTCCCAAGTGTGGGACCTTGCAAAATCGGAAAAGCTCTCTGGATGAAGGCCGGTTCCTATTCCTTTGTTCATATGCACACGTAAAAATGCAGAGGATTTACTCAAAAACCTAAACTAACTTTCCAAGGAGACAGGGTAAGAAGATGCATAAAAATAAACCTAAACTAACAAAGGTGATGCACTGAGGAATGAAGAACACCAGTCTTGCCAATAAACACAAACCATTAAAATGCAATGCAAGATCATGCATAGATAACCAAATTTGTAGTAAAAGATCAGGAGGATGGAAATGAACACAGAGAGGGTTGAGAATCATCCACAAATATCTATTATTTTCTCCAAATATTGATACAATATACTACAAAATGCCAAGAGGCAAGGTTGCATTATAGTTTTAGATGGGAGGTTTGAACTCCACAAATTCACCTGCCAAAGAGAAGAAGGGAGGGGAAAAACAAGAATTTCCAACATTTAGAAAGAATCCCCTCCTTACAATTTATAGGAAGAATGAGAGAGGGAAGAGAGGAATTCTAAATCTACCCCAACCACCTCCAAGTTGTATTTAATGCATCTCATTATGGCGGTAGGTGAGAACACTAGCAAACCCAAAAAATGGCGAACTACATTTTGCATTTTTGAAGAAATTTTTTTACCCAATTAAGTAGAGGACCTTGTAATCTTTTCGAAAAGTCCAACCTTGCGTGAATCCGAGCTCCCTGTGAAAAGTTACGATCATTTGAATATTTGGGTCAGGGTTTACTTTCTGTCGGGTTCGGGTTGTCAACGCTCAAAATGTTACGTCTCCTAAAGATGTGCCTCAGTGCATCCATCTTCATGTCAACATACTCTTAAGTGTGCCATAGGCGCTGAAAATGTGTTGTTGACGCCTTCCAACCTGCGTCAGGGCACGAATTTTGGCATTTTGACACCTTCTGATCTGCGCCTCCAACCTGCGTCAGGGCGTCACTTTTGGCATGTCGACACCTTCTGATCTGTTCCTAGGTGTGACTTTTTCCATTTCAACACCTTTTTACCTGCGCCTTCCAACCTGTGCCAAGGCGCAACCTTGTTCATGTCGACATTTTCTAATCTGCACCTCAAACTTGCGCCAGGGCGCGACTTTTTCCATGTCGACACCTTCTGATCTGCACCTCCAACCTGCGCCAGGGCGCGACTTTCGGCATGTCGACACCTTCTTATATATGCCTCCAACCTGCGCCAGGGTGTAACTTTTTCCATGTCAACACCTTCTGATCTGCGCCTCCAACCTGTGCCTAGGCACGACTTTTTCCATGTCGACACCTTTTTACCTGCACCTTCCAACCTACGCCAGGGTGCATCCTTTTTCATGTCAACATTTTCTGAGTTTCTTTGATTTCCATATTCTTCTGTTTGTCCATATTTACCTGGGGAGGGAGATATATACAACAGTTAGCATAGGACTAGTTTGCCATCTCTCTTACATCAGAATTAGTGTTGTGTTTAGTCTAGGAGCAGAAAGCTGGCCTTCTCCGGAGGTTCACCTCAAGCCCAAGTCCCACAGCTTGAGAGGTGATCCCATATGTCCCAATCACACTAGATGTCATGATTCATATTAGGCCATTCAAGGGGTGCAGTGATTTAGAGACAACCATTTTTGGCATGCCTGGTGGGACGAGTTGGTACCACTCTTCTCATTTCATTAATACAAGGTACCTGACGACTCCATCTCTCTAGATTTCAAAGTTCAGTACAACAACTCATGTGAAAGATTCACACAAGAGCTTCTTCGAGACAGGATAATTATTGTCATACAGAACTTTCTTTGTCTCCTCCAAGAAGAAGGGGAAGAAACCTTTCAATGCCATCAGCTGCAGCTTTACCTCGTAGGGGACATTCAACTTCTCCTGAAAGACATTTCCCCTCACAAAAGTACAACCAGTTTGTGAATATCATGGCAGCCAATACTTGTCCTCCATTCAATACTAGTAGTCCCTTGTTGTTAGCACAAAGAGACGCAATACCAACAGCCACTTTGAAAATTTTACCATTTTACACAGGGGAAAATAATGTATCACCTTGGGAGCACATACTAGATGTGGCCAGTATCTACGCAATACATAGTATTACAGAAGATAACATGGCAGTTCGACTCCTTACTACTTCATTCAAAGGCAAGGGTACTTTAATGGTTTCAGAGTTTAACTACAAGATCTGTTACCAATTGGAATTATTTGGGCACAAAGTTGTGTAAACAATTTGAAGATAAGAGTGATAATCTTTCACTTATGGAGCATTTTCATACTATCAAGTGATCTTCCCAAGAATATATGAGCAACTTCAACCTCCACTTTGACAGGACTTGGAAATGGATTCCAACACTCGTAAGGTCATCCCCAGAAAGTGCTTTTTGATATTACTTACGGGCATTGAACAATGACTTTGCTGTCATGATCCAGTCTATGGGGGCACCGTGATCCCAGATGCTTACGAAGTGGTCATATGAGCTAATAACTACCTGATTCAAGTAGGAAAAATTGTTCCTAGACCCCCCATTCCTGTTTTTGTAGAGTTGGCAAGACAACAACCAGTCCTTGCCCCAATCCTGGTAGCTTCAGTTCCAATAGCTACACATGCTTCCAATATCTCAAATGATTTGGCTGAGAAAAAATCACTATTACAGACCTTTGGGAATGAACTCGTAGCAATGAAAAGGCATCAGTCCCAATATACTTTCCCCTTTCAATCCCAGTATCAAACCATCCTCCTTTCCAGGGAAGCGGTCAGCCACCAAACCAAGCTATAACCCAAGCTGCAACTGTGAAGCCTTTTAACTTCTGGAATCCCTTAGCTACCAGCTCATCCAGAGCTATAGTCTTGGTGCAGAACAATGTCATCCAAGACTACGAATGGTTTATCCATGTTCTCAGCCCCATAACCAGAATCTTTGCCCAAATGGAGTTTTAAGCCAAGCTCTCATGGTTCAAGCCATAATAACTCCGCCTAAATCATCTACTGAACCATCCAATTCAGAAGGTCAAGACCAAGCCCTTGATGAAACCACTTTATTAAATTGGCAAGAAGAGGAATTTTGTGGTTTGAATATTGATTCCTCCACTGTAGCATCTAGCACCCGTTCTAAGAAAAGGGAAATAGACGCATGGTCTCCCAATACTGATCAGGCATCCACTTCTCAGGCCCCAACATAGATACCAGATGATAAAGGCATGAGGAAGAAATCACTAGAAATATCTTCTGATCAAAATACAAAGAAAGAAGAGATGTCCAGTATCACGATACCCAATAAGAACTATCCAAAGAAAGACCCCAACATCCCTAAAGGTATTAGCAAAGTGGGAGCAATTCCATTCAGCATAGTGGAAAAAATGAAGAAAACCAATTTTAGCATCACAATGTGGGATGCACTTTCAATTCCTTCTCAAAGGAACTTGTTACGAGAAGCTTTGAATAGATTTAGCACTACTAACAGATCGTTAGGTCAAGAAGTCGCAATGGCAACCAGTTTGTGCCAACCTGAAACAAAAATACAGGATAAGACCAACAAACCTCCACCATTTTATATCTCACTGATCATTGGTGACCATTTGGTACACAATTGCATGATCGATTCTGGAGCTAGTAGTTCCGTGATGCCTAAAAAAATCGCATATGTATTACAGATTCCATATGCTCCAATCTCAAGAGGAGTTTTTCAGCTAGATGGTACTGCAGTCCAAACTATGGGGGTTATTAAGGGTCTTCATCTCACCATCCACGCATGTCCTAGTTTGACTTTTAGGAAGGATATATCCATCATTGATCTCCCTCCCCTCTTCGCCATCTACATATCATGGGATTTCACTGCAAAAATGGGAGGATATTTGTCATCAGATTGGTCACATATGATCTTGAGGACTCGTTATGGGATGAAGGTAACCATAAGAGCATAACCAATTTCTCCTACCCATGTGGAACCATAAACGTCCAAGCCCATAGAAGGTAATTAAGCCGTTTGCGACCCAGAAGAAGAGATCATGGATCATGAACCTGCTACTCTTATAGAAGAGGTTCCTGATATAGTGCTTGATGAGGTGAGTATAGACCATCGATATGACCTGTATGCTGATTTATTGGCTAATGTGGAGTTTGGCCTATTGTTTTTGGATGGGACTAGATTGGGAACTTATTGTATACATGAAGAAGGTACAACCATACCATAGTTGATTAAGACGCCTAGCGATTTCGAAGGACTATGGAAGCTTTTCTTCGATGGTTCAAGGAGTAAGAATGGATCTGGTGTAGAAGTCATGTTAATTTCTCCATGAGGGGATAAATATTTCTCATCTTTTAGATTGCAGTTTAGTTATACCAATAATATTGCCAAGTATGAGGGTTGCAGCTGGCCAAACAGAGAGGAATCAAATCTCTGATCACTTTTGGCGATAGGGAATTGGTGGTTCATCAAGTAATTTCCTGCAACGCATCAAAGAATGATCTCTTAAGATCATATAAGAATCGAGTTTGGGACCTAATAGAAGACTTTGAAGCTTTCAGAATTCATGCAGTTCCTAGAACTCAAAATCAAGATGTTGATAGGCTTTCCACCGTCAGATCTTAGTATGATATCCCTACAGATATCATGAAGGAAGGGTAGCAAACAGTCAAAATGGTTGTTTTTCCCACAGTACTAGATAATGTAAGCAGATGGCAGGTTTTTGATAACGATGAGAAAATTGTTCTCTTTCTACAATAAGAAGTAGAGTTCACCGCCAAACAGGGTAAATTGCAGGAATCCTATGGTGACCAGGTCATTCAGTTGAGAGGAAACAAATTTCCAAAAGGCTTGGTCACGCTCGAATATATCTTCAATCCAGATGACCAAGCTAAATGGAAAAACACAAATATGGTGGTAAAAGAATAATATTTTGAGGAAGTCGAGGTGGCCAGTGAGAAACGTTTAAATATTAGAAAGATATGCACTGCTCAAGAAAAGGAAGATTTCATTAAGTTGTGTCAGGAGTATCATGATATTTTTTGCATGGAGCTACAAAGACTTGCATGGTTTTGACCCAGGCCTAGCCCAACACACGATTGAACTGGATCTGAAATCTAAACCAGTTCATCAAAAACAAAGGCCAATCAATCCCAAGGTTGAGCAGCTAATGAGGAAAGAGGTAAGCAAGCTTATTGAATCTTGCATAATTTTTTCCATCAAGCATTCACCATGGGTAGCCCATCTAGTGCCTGTGAGGAAAAAGAATGGGGAGATTCAGCTTTGCGTAGATTTCAGGGATTTGAACTGGGCCTCATTAAAAGATCACTACCCTCTTTCGTCAATGGAACAGATCCTCCAAACAGTGGCAGGTGCTCAAAGTTTTTCTCTGCTAGATGGCTATTCAAGGTATAATCAGATTTTGGTCTAAAAATCTGATCAATTCAAGACAAATTTCACCACTAAGTGGGGCACATATGCATACAACAAAATTCCATTCAGATTGTCTAATGCGGGGGCTACTTTTCAAAGAGCCATGGACATGGCATTTAAAGGATTCATCAATGATATGATCTTGGTTTACCTCGATGATATTACTATCTATTCCAAACATTCCAAAGATCATATTACTCACCTAAGGAAAGTTTTCCGAAGGTGTAGGGAGTTTGGGATCTCACTAAACCCAAAAAAAAGCATTTCTTTAGTGCAAGAAGGAAAGCTACTAGGGCATATTGTTTCAGCTAAAGGACTCTCAATCGACCCAGCTAGGATTCAGTCGATCTTGTCTTTATCTCTCCCAAGTCACAAAAAGGGGATCCAGAGCCTCCTAGGAACTATAAACTTGGTTTGGAGATTCATTCCCCATTTTTTAGCATTAGCCAAGCCACTGACGACTATGCTTAAAAAGAGCATTCCTTTCTCATTGACAAAAGAGGGGAGAGAAAGCTTCGAGGCTATCAAATCTGCTATTTCCTAAGCTCCTATGCTAGTAAACCCCCGGTTTGACAAGGATTTTATTCTCTACACTTTTGTAGGTCATGAGATTATTTCAGGTATCCTCACTCAGCAGAATAATGATCTAATGGAGCAACCCATCGCCTTCTTCAGTCTATCTCTTAAGGAATACGAGCTAAAGTATTATTTTGTTGAAAAGTAGGTTTTTACGGTCATTCAAGCCTTTAAAAAGTTCAGGCATATGTTGTCCAACAACAAGATACACTTAATGGTTTCTCACCCTAGCGTTAAAGACTTTTCATTAAATAAGGAGATGAATGAGAAACGTGCTGGGTGGATCACGAAAGTCATGGAGTATGATGTACACATTAAAGTCACTAAACTTGTTAGAGGAAAGGGGTTATGCCAACAATTGGTCATGGACATGGAAATAAAAAATGATAAGGATGTCACCCTCCTCAACATTGATGAAGGAAATGGTCTAATTGATTGGTTTACTACAGTGGAAAATTTCCTCCTCTTCGGAGTATATCCCCCAAATATGGACAAGATTCAATGACGTAATTTCCGTCTCCGGTCTATTCCATATGTTGTGGTAGATGGCATTCTTTTCTGCAAGGATCTGAATGGCGTTCTTTTACGCTGTATCAAACCAAAGCAGGTAAACAAGGTATTGGAGGAATTCCACAATGGGCCGTCATGAGGACATTTTTCGGCACAAACGACTGCTACCAAGATCATACGGGCTGGTTACCACTGGCCAGACTTGTTCAAAGATGCCCATTTTTTGGTACGGAAATGTAAGGAATGTGCTCTATTTGCAGGAAAACAAAAGCTGGCAACCCTCCCATTGCATCCCATTCTGGTCGATCAACCTTTTTTGTAATGGGGGTTGGATTTTATTGGTATGATCAACCCTCCATCCAGTGAAGGACACAAATGGGTCCTTACTACGAAAAATTATTTCACCCGATGGATAGAAGCGGTGGCCTTGAAGGAAAGAAATGAAAAAGTGGTCCTTGAATTCTTGGAGAGTATCATGACAAGATTTTGTCATGTTCCATTTACTGTCATCTATGACAACGCAATGGCATTCCTTAGGATGAGAATAAGTGAATGGGCCATCAAGAATGGGGTCTATCTCAAGACTTCGTCTAATTACTATCCACATGGAAATGGGTTGGCTGAGTCTAGCAATAAGAACCTGATAAGAATAATCAAGCACACAATGGAGGCCAACAAACGTACCTGGCATACGAAAAGTTGCCATTTTCCTTAGAATTGCCTTCCTTGGATTTGGATTATCGGCTATAAGTTATGGAGGATGAAGCCTTGATAGTGAGGTTTTCAGAACTCATGGAGCTAGAGGAGATTTGAGACACGGCTATGAATACGTTGACAAACATTGGGCTCAGGTTAAGAAATACTTTGACAAGAAAGCCTCAGATAGGTTGTTCAGGGAAGGGTATTTAGTTCTAAAATGGGATGAAGATCGTGCCAAACCAGGCAAGCACGCCAAGTTTGATGCTCTCTAGAGCGGGCCCTATGTCATTACAAGCTGCAAGGAGGCAAATTCATTTTTCCCATCTAGACTCAATGGAGAGGAATTTCCCATTCATGTGAATGGTATACACCTCAAAGCTTGTTTTTGAGGAGGTTCCACCTTGTATAGTTTTGTTGTTTTCCTCCAAGTGCTCTGCACATGTTTTGGTTTTCTTTTCTTTTGCTTGTGTGTTTTTTCAGTTTTTGTTTTTTCTTTTGGACTCCTTTGCCCAATGTTTTGCTTAAGGCTGCTGGTATAGAAGCTTAGTAGGAAAGCATTCCCTGGAGATCGCCAAAAATGTTAACCATTTAACCTACCCAGGAAAAGGATGTATGTCAGACCTATATTTTTTAAGGAACCCTCACAGAATGAATTTTGCTAAGAGCAAAAGCCTGAAAAAATTCTAAATTTTCAGACTTCAGAATTTTTTCCTTTTCAGAATTTTGAAGCTAAGTTTGGATTTTAAATTTGATTTTTTCCGAAGTCTGAAACTCTGAAAGTCCGAATTTTAGACTTTTGGGCTTTCGGAATTTCGGAACTCTTTAGGCTCTTTTGTTTAAAAATGTGACTCGGACTTCCGAAGTCTGAAACTCCGAAAGTCTGAATTTTCAGATTTTCAAGTTTCAGGTTTTCGGATTTCTTCGAGTCATTTTAGGATTTTAAACTTGATTTTTTCCGAAGTTCGAAACTCTGAAAGTCCAAATTTTGGAATTTCAGGTTTTGGACTTTTAGTTGCCAAATTATCCTTTACTTCCCCTACAACATCCGAAAAATTTTCTCGGAATGATGGATGCCCATACCCTGTTTCAAAATCCTAACATCATCCAAACATGCATTCATTTCCCACCAACATCCCTACTTGCCAAATTTTTTTCAACCACCCACTTGCATATAATTTGTAACGTCTTTTAAATTTATTGTGTATTTTTTTAATTTAAAAGTTGGGCACTACACAATGGATGAAATGTGTCATGTATGAGAAAATAAAGGTAGTGTAATGTGATTGGTAGGAGTAGTGACAGAAACTTGAATAATATAAATATGTGGAAGAGTAGAAGAGAGCAGTTGAGTAGTAACAAAAGTGGGTATGACCGCAAAAGCGGCGAGATCCACCAAATTAGTAGCTTCTTTGTGAGAAACATGTAAAAGTAAATCTAAATCTTGGGGATGAGTAACAATATGATCATTGATGGCTTTGAGATGAGCTTGAGTAAACTCTTGATGAGAGTGAGCCATGGTGAAAGGAGAATAAACCCTAGATAGAAAGTGGATTCGAATGCGGGGTTCACCAAAATTATTAACTAAAATGTGGAAATATGGTAGTTAATCTAACTAGGAACAATAGTAAATAACAGTAGATAAAATCAATAAATAAATATAGAAAGTTACCAAAGAAACTAAGCTAATAAAAATGGAAACCCTAATTTACAAAGAAGGGTTGGAAGGAGCTTAATTGATTCAACAAACTTGTTGGGATGTGTCACAGATCTGAGTACAGAAATAGGACGAGGAAAAAATATGCCAAGGTCTATAAACTTTCAAATCTGGGCAATCTGAGTTGACTGGGGCACTTGGGAGAGTATCATGGCACTTGTGGCCACCCTAGTCTGTGCAAGAGGTCCAAAACCTAGATTTGTAGGGTTTGTAGATGATCTGAAACATTTTTTTTATCGCACTAATGTAATCAAACTATGTTGGATGTCACTGGTAGTCAGTGATGAAGAATAAATGTGTAAAACCCCAAGACAAAAATCAAACCCTAAAAAATAAAGATGCATATGAAGGGGTCAGACTGACCTCAGCTGCCAAAATGGTGGACTTACTAACTGAGTGTTTCACTACATCTTAGACCCAATGTAGTTCTATGTGAAAGTGTGTGCAATCATACCTTGGGTGCTCTTGTGAAAATCACGCTTTTTGATAGTAGCAAGCAATAAATTTGTGTATAAATGTAATAGAATGGTAGATGGAATAGAATAAACTTCCCTCCTATGCAATGTGATGCATATGAACTAGTCTTGTGCCTTGTGATGGAGGTAGATGGATGCAAATGAGCTTTAGATGGATGTAACCTTAGATGATGATAGTAGTGCCTAGTACTTGGTCCCTCATTATGGTTTCATAACTTTATATTTATATGGTTCTCTCATTCTAATTTCATAATTAACCTCGAAAAGGTAGACCATAAGAAATATGAAATGTCCAAACTGCTAGAAATTGGCCAAAGGCGATAAAGTGGAAAGAGGATCAAGGCGCCTTGACTGAGACCAGGGTGCCCATCGGCACCTGAGTACTATCCTAGTTGCCCCATTCAAATGCTAAACAACATGAAACAACATAAATAGATTGGGCATGCATGTGTGATAGGTCAGGAGTAACAACATAAAGAAAAATAAAATGGCCAGAATACAGGGGTTAATTATTAATTTCTTCACTCAAATATTACATGACCATCTACAAATGTTACATCCAAATGGGCTCCTAAATTTTCTCCTTCTATGTCTAATGAGCATCATTCTTCCACTTTTCATTTTCCTTCTTCACTCACTCAAGTGCCACCTATGCAATCTACTCAAACCAAGCAACCTCCTCTTACTGAGTCATTTGCAACATTAGCAAGTCAAATTAAGAAATCACCTCTCAAAGCTTGTTCTCCATCACCTCTTCGTGTTAGGTCATGTACAATATTACCAAGTCAATCTAAGCCACCTCCTCTAAATCTCATCTCAACTAGGCCTCCACTCAAATCTTCTACATCGATATCAAATAAGCCACCACCGTGCAAGGCTCCTAAAGCATCACCACTTCCACATCTAATCACTTTTTTTAAGGATAATACTCCTTACATTGATCCACTCAGTGCCATTACTTGATCTCTTTTATCATCACACACTTGGGGGAAATCGCACTTATTTCCCCCTACCTAACATCAACAAGCATCTTATTTTCCCATCAATTCACATCTAGTCTATCACATACACCATATACATCTTGATAGGCTCAAGTATCATCATTTCCCTAATAATGGAATCTTGTGCTATAGTTCACACTTGATTGTTGAGGGAAACCTATACACATGAACCTCACACATAACACACTACACACAACATATTACATTCTATATACTACGCATCACATTACACATGTTGTATCTTGTGCATTCACCTCTTTCTGGCAACATCTACTCTACAAATTCATGATATATCTTTTTGACATCTACTTTCACACATTGTGGTCATTACCCTATGACTCACACTAGTTCCATGGTTCATACTTGACTTCTGAGGGTATAAATTTCAAATGGAACTTACCACACTCACATGTTTAATCAACTCGCTCATTCACTCATGTGTTTACACTCTACACTTTGCATGTTGAAGATCACATCTTTGTACATACATTTAGACTATTTCCCAATGACACACTCTCATTTACGGTTCATTCTTGAATATTGAGGGGGAATAAATAAATGAACCTCATTGCATACATACACATCCACTTGGGGGGGCACACTTCTCATATCATTCACACTGCATTCCATTTTGTTTCATCCACGACATACTGCATATCTTGGTTACATTTATTCTTGCTTACTTATGATTTTACATGCACATCTTATTACACATGATAGAGAGATATCTTGTATGTCATTATCTTTATAATACACACATGTGTGTTCACTTTCCTTTCTAGTTTTGATCACATATTATATAGATAGATTACACGCAGAATGGATGCTTGGTATAGTACCTATTATCAATCCCACAACAGCTCCTGGGGGCATCCACTTTTATACATTACAGGTGTTATTGCTCATTTTGTTTCATATCACATTACATTATCATAATAAACACATTTTTACATAATTTTTATCTTTCTAACATGCTAACGGGTGCTACATGTGCAACATTTGTTTTGCAGGTCTATTTACCACCATGGTTTTCTGTTACATTGCTTTTTATTGCTTCTCGTTTTTGTTGAGGGTGTTGGGATCACAAGAGGATTTTTTCCTCTTTTGGGATTTGACCCTTAAGGTTCAACTTAAAATGAAAAAGTGCAGGCCCCGTGGGCCCACATCCTGCCAAAACAGGCAAAAAGGAAAAAAATGAAAAAATGGCCTCGGGGTACTTTATTACCTTCCCCCAGCCTCTTGGTTGTAAGAAATTTCATTTAAAAATCCAAAAGGGTGTTAAAATCTGTAAAGGGGGCTCTAAAGGAGGCCATTGAGCCAAAAATGGCTCATTGAGTAGCTCACCAAGAAACTCGGCGAGCTGACACAGTTATTACGAGGTGTCTCGACAGTGTGGGTCATGGATGCATGAAATGAGCTCAATATTGAGCTATGGTGGTTGCATGCTGGAACGGGAAAAGAGTGAGCTCATTTAGCTCGGGGTGAGCTGTTTGCACATCGGCATCGAGCTGTTTGAAGTGAGGCTCGAATTGTGAAAAGGGAGCTCGCTAGGTAGCTTGGTGAGCCAAGTTGGTGAGCAAAATGGCCGAGCTCCCCAAGCTTAACTTGCACGAAAAAGTGAGTTGGTCGACAAGTGGGGAACTCGCTGAGGAATCGAGGAGCATTCAAGTTGTTTCGAGGAATGTGAAGGCACACGAGTTTTTAGCTGAGGCCAAGATGATGGGCCGATATTCTCGCAGCTCGGATCTAGACATGAGGTTGAGGGGCGATGCAACGAGTGGAGGCTTGCAAGGTGCAAAGGTCCTTGGTGAAATTGGGCATCCAACGAAGAGCTTGTGAGGTAGCTAGGTGGAAGGAAGTGAGCGGGCTGAGACCGTTGGCTAAGGCAGAGCTCGCGAAAATGGAAGAAACTACGAGGTGATAGACGTCGGGGAGTCGGGGCCGTTGTGGAGCCAAGCAGACGAAGTGCATATGAGACAGGATCACTGTAGGTGAAGAGGTCGAGCTCATGTTAGGAGAATTGGTGAGCCAAGGGTACTTGAGCTAGGGCCGAGGGTCAGTAAGGGAGACGCAGAGGCCAAGTCGGCTTGTGAAGATGACACCACATACGCATAGGGAACTAGTTAAAGCTGAACCGATAGGAGGACGAGTAAGGGCCGACGCAAATAGACAGGATGAATTGACTTGGGGGAGTGCGTTTGCTCGCATTCAACGACATTAAGCAAATGGTATCACTGCTTAATACAGTGAAAAGGCCGAAAGAGACTTAGACGGAAAATGAAGGGGAGAAAAGCGAACCTAATGCAAGAAGTAAAACAAGTTAAATTGATTGAAAGGAAATGGAGGTCGGTCAGCTTGATGCTGGGCAAGAATGAGTGCAAGTGCATGAATGGAGTATGCAAGTCTTGCATTAAGCTCCAAGTTTCTCGACGAAGTAAAGTGAATACCAAAACACCACATAAATGTGGCGAGTTGTAATGCAATGAGGCAAAGAGGTGAATGGAAGGAAAGGCACGTTTGCATTTTCAAAATAGGGCTTAAGCGAAGTAAAAGTAAATGCAAATCACTGCTTTAGGAACGAAAAGCAAAGTAATTTGCAATTCGAGCAAAGAATGAGCTGAGTTGTTGCCATGTTAAGCGGTAAAGACTGAGGTGAGGTCTTTGAAAAAATGCCCAAGCAAAGCAAAAGTAAATTAAATGGCCGCATAATGAGGGCCGTTGAGTTAATAAGGAAAGTTGAATTGAGTGTTTGGATCAACGAAGTAAAAGTAACTTATTTGCCGAGTTAAAACAAGATCCATACGAAAAAAGTAATAGTTACATTTACAAGTGTAACCTAGGAAAATGTTAGTCATGAGTAAGTGAATTGAAAGGTGAAGTCTTAGCATTGCCGATGGCGTGAAGAAATGGGCACAAATAACCAATGCCGCAAACTGTGAATGAAGAGTCGAGTAGATAAGCGAGCCAAGAAAGTGAGCTCGCCCAGGGAGCTAAAAACAAGGGCGAGCTAACACCGAAGTACACCCAAGGCAATGAATGCAACTTCAATTTTCCTGAAATGAAAGGTTAAAGCAAGGGTGAAGTAATTGGTGAATCACCATTAATTTACTTCTCTAAAAATAATTTCCCGCAAAGTAATGTGGAAAGGACACAGAACTAGCGGGAAAGGTGGCAGTAATGAAAGTTGCAGAAACCACGGGGAAGGAAAATGAAAAAAGTAAAGTAATGTGGTGAACATGCAATTACTTTACTTATCTTAAATAAGAAAAGTAAAGTAGATGGAGAAGACCGATGGTAAAGGGGAATTAAGATGGGGGTTGGATCATCGTAGGTAAGGAGAAGCAACAATAATGGCCCCTGGTTTTCCCACTGAACTGTAGAACTTCAAATGACCATAACTTTCAGCTTAGAGCTCCGTTTTGCGCAATCTTGGACTTTCCTGAAATGTCTCAGATTCCTCTATGCACCATCATCATCAAATTTCAGATTAGATAAAGGCAAGGGGGCCAAAAATGACATTTCTTCTCCTGCACTCAAGGGCACTGTACAACCATCTATCACTATTAAAGGAACATGGAGACCAATTTATTGTCTAACAAGCTACAATACAAAAGGGATGGGTTGTGCAGGTGTCCCATGATGTTTTAAATTAAAATATTTCATTTGATAGGTGGGGGGATGGATGTATATGAGAACTTCTATTTTCTCTCTCCTTCCAATTTCTTCTATAAAATGTAAGCCTCTTCATTTACAAAAGGGTGGATTCTCAGCTTATCGAAACTCTGCCAAAATTTGTCTAGGAACAAGCTAATGTGTTGCAGGCCTTCATTCTAGACATCTTGCATGATGATCTTGGTCTTTCTCTTGTAATTAGGTGAACTGTGTATATCAATGAAGCAATGGATTTGAGTTTTGTGGATATTTTCTTCCCTTGCTTGTGTCTGTTGTTTCTACATACCTCTTCATTTCAATTGCAGCTGTATTGTGCCAATTTTAATTGTCTTGCAGGTTTCATTATTGTTGTGCTTTCATGGAGATGTTGGTTTGATGTTGTTAATTGACTATGGTGATTGTTGCACCCTGTCTGCACTTCATTTTCTACCATTTCCACACATTCAAGAGATTCCCTACATCCCCTTTTGGTGCATCACCTCCTGTAGTTAGATTTCTTCATTTTTCATGCTATTTCTATCTCCATGGTCTCTTGGAAGCCATAGATTAGAGGTAGTTAGATTTATTTCCATTAGAGGTAGCTGTTGCATTAGTTTAGGAAGAGGAACCAACCTTCTCTGGAGAATTGCTTCAACTGCAAGGTCCCACACCTTGAAGCAATTCCATGTTACTCAATCACACTGCTTGCCTTAACACACTCACATGCTAACCAATCAGAGGGTGGTGTGATTTGGTGATAACATTGGTTTCTACCAAGCACATTCCCTTCCCCATGTAGGGCATATTTTTAGCACAATGAAAATTCCTCTTTTTGGCCTTATACCCCTTCAGCGATGTCACATTTACCCCAAACGAGGGGGCATCATTTGGGTGAATCAGTCACACCATACAGTAGTCTTCCGTCATTACACAACACAGTACCAGTACACCACGTATGTTAGTATCATATAGGGTTCAAGTTTAATAATGGGTCCTTAACACAACACATCTATCAAATCCCTTTGTGAATGCCTATAACCATGGGGAAGCTACACAACATTTTGTAGTTCAACAAAGTCTACAAAATTCCACACAACATATTTTACAGGGCATACAGTCCTTAACACTTTCACATTGGATCGAATTGTTCAAATTTTACACACCATCTATAGTGGTGTTCTACAATATGGGAAGAATTTAAAGGTTGGAGGACAACACTGGAATTTTCTCTCTAAAATTCTTCCATATCATTCGCATGAGATCACCCCAAAAAATTTTGGACAACACAACTGGTGCGAGATCGCCCAAAAAAAAATTCATCTACAACATCTTCAGGATCCTTTCTACAGTCTTTCCTCATCACAGATCAGGTGCACATGTTCGTTTATCACATTTTTCATATTTTACATACTTTCCTTACACATTTTTTACATATTGCGATCATATACATGCGTATTTAACTACTTATATGTCTTTTATCTTACATGTATGTCCTTATGGGAAGTAGTAGTCAACAAAATTCACAACATCAACAACAATCAACATTGACATCGACAACAAGTACATCGCGACATCTACACATGCACTTCTTCCCTAGGTTCATTTTCATCATCATTTTTTGCACTTTTTCCTCCTTAACATCTACGTTTCACACTTTTATCACTCCATGTTTTGTCTTGTCCCTCGGCATGTTCTTTCTACATCAATCTACATGGTTATCAGGTACACATATCTATCTACTTTATGTAACCAAGATTTCCACTCACCAACATAAAATGGGGGAAGATGTAGACACAAAATCACACAATTTGGGTAATTATCTAGTCATGATTTCATACTACTATTTATATGATTCCTAAGTAAGAAATGTAATAATTAACCCATGTCTTTATGCAAATTTCTTTACTTTTTGTGCCACTTTTGGTCTTACACCCTTACTTGCTCAATCTTCCTCTTTATACTTTGGCATTTATCATCTTGGAAACCAGCACCCATCCAAAACGCCAGTGCCAGGTGCCCTTGTCCCCTCTGGGCACCCATGACCCCTTTGTACTTTATTCACATCTTTTGGGTCCTTTTTAGCCATTTGAGCATCTTATCTTTTTGGTGGTTATCCTTTTCAGGGATAGTTACCAAATTCAAACAAAGGAATCATATAAATATAAAGTTATGTGATCATAATAAAGGACCAAGCACTAAGCACTAGTTATCACCACCTAAGGTTGTATCCATCAAGCATCTAAGAGCTACATTGCATCCATCTAGCACCATCTAAGGGACACAAGGGTTGGTTACTATGCATACACTTCATAGGAGAGAAGTGAACATTCTATTCCATGCACACATTTATTACATTTATTTACATCTAGCTTACTTACTCGTTATCAAGTGCGACACGCACAAGAGCCACCTCAAGCATGATTCCACACATACACACATAGAAATACATTGGGTCTGAGATTTAGTGCATAAATCAGTTGTAATATCACCATTGTGACAACTGTGGATAGTTTTACCCCTCATTATGTATCTTTATTTTTTAGGATTTGATGTCTATTTGAGGGTTTTGCATGTCATTATTTCATTGTAGGTTCCCAGCGAATTCAGCGATCATTTTGTGACCTCATTAAGACAAAAAGAGAACAGCAAAAAACATTAAATGACCACTCATATGAGGTTTTATGATTATTTTGGCAGACACGGGATCCCAAACATTGGCTTAGGGTGCCCACGGGCACACCTATCCCTCTTTAAGCACCCCAGTCTAGGAAGATCGTCAGCTCACACACTTTCCTGAGGCTCTGTGATACGCTTCTCCCTCTCTATTTATCTAGTCAGCACTTTGGCATAGTCTAGTATTAATTGCGAAAAAAAATTCATTTCACTTCTTCTTTGCACTTAGGGTTTTATACTTTCTTACTTAGCTTATTTTGGTTAATTTTTGGACTTCATTGTTTATCTATTTACTACTAAAATAACAATCACATTAGGCATACATTCACATTTTATCTTAATCATCTTATTGGTTTTGTTAAATCGGTACTCAACATTTATTTATCCTAGGTTACTATGTAATTAGGGTTTTAAAAATTATTTTTTTGTTGAATCAGTTTCTTTCACTTATGTTTTCAGACACCTTCGACCCCTATACAGACACTATTGCACGACCAATCCTATTTTTTTATGTTCTTACACTTCCTAGACACCATTGGCCCCTATTCGAGCTTTCTCAAAGGGCCGATTCTTTTAATTCCTCTAAATCTATATCATTACGCCATTGGCCCTTTTGTAAACATTATACAAGGTTGATTATGTCTAAAGTACACATTTCAATATCCCCCTTTTTCAGCTTCCAAGTCACAAAAATGCCACCTAAAATGAGGATATTTTTGGCACAACTGAACCCTCTGAACTTCTCTATGGGATATTCCTTTGTGCCTACATCTCCTCTCCATACTCATAAGTGTTCTAGTTCTCATCCTACGAGCACTAATCTTCCTAATCACCCCAATATTTCTCATGAGACTCTGTTGTCCTAACCTTGTCCCTCTGATTAGTCAGAGAAAGGTCACTTAGTATAATGTAATATGGTAAGATTGAGAAAATAGATCACATCTCCATTTTAAATAATCTCAACAAAAATGAGTACTTTACACCTAGAAAGGAGGGAGACTTTCGAAATATATCTACCAATGCCATGGAAATGACCATGCCCCGCCTTAACAAGAGATTCCCATACCATGATCAGAATCCTTCCTGCAGGATTGATCAAAATGAATCTCCTAAAACTCCCACTAATGAACATTAAAACCACGAAAAAACACCCATAAACAAATTAGTTTCTTCTTCTATGGATCCTACCATGCTAATAGTCAAACTCTTAGATGAGATGGCCTTGTCCCAAGCTACCAATACAACCAACATAATCCATATGTAAAATCGGATGTTGCACCTAACATCTCAAAATGTGGTTTCTATCATTCCTTCTTATACCCATCCTTCATTTGTAGATGTACACAGGAATCATATTCCTCCTCTGCTAATCTAGAGCAAAATATTTTGTAAACGGTCGAAAATGAACTTTTAGCTCCATACATGGCTGCAATGGACTTGGGAGAGAATTTCTCTACTACATCTTATGATGGTTCTATGGATCCAACCCTCTACCTCAATATGTTTGGAAATTTTTACAAAGAATGGATTCCATTAATAACCTATGCAACCACTAAGATTTTAGCAAATAATTTTGTAGACGATGCAATAGAATAGTATAACCAACTTCCTCCCAATTTGATAGTAGACTTAGAAGGATTAGTCAAATTCCTCATCTCTGAGTTTCAACAGTAAGACCTTCTTGAAAACACTCTACAAATATTCATAAACCCTAAGCAAGGACCCATGAATATGTCAAATTCTTTATTAAGTAATGGAAGACATTTTCCATATGAGCTAATCATAATTTTGATAGTCAAAAACTATGCCAAATATTCCTTAAAGCCCTTATACATATGCTCTAATATAAATTTAGGTATTTATCTCCCAACACATTGGAGGAGGCTCTCGAACATGAAAAAATACAAGATCATCTGACATGTGAATTCGGATGCACTTCTAACTCATCACCTAAACTTAAAATAACAATGCATGTAATCGACCCCTTGAATAATCAAAGAGGAAAAGGATTAGGAGAATGTCAGGAAAAGTCTAGTCCTTCTCCTCATACTCCTTTTTTCATGTGCTGAAATTATCCAAATGCTTCCCACCCCACAGATAGTCCCCCTTCAAAACAGGCCTTGCCTAATTTTAGGGGTGATCTATGTTTTTGGTGTCATGCCACTATATGACACTCTAACACTGATTGTAAGGACCTTAAGAAAGTAGCTCTTGACTTTTTCCTTGGCTTTTCCTTCTAGTACTCTGCAATAATATATCAGAGTGTTATGAGAAATATCAATTTGTAGATAATTCTCATTCCAACCGTCAAAATAAGAGTCATAAAATCCTCATGAAAAATATCGTGAGCACCATAGAGCCTTCATACGATCAAAGTTTCCCAGATTCTCAAAACGTCAATGTGGATAAGGTAAACTATAGACCTAAACGTACCCATAAATATATCGTTATCAAACCAAATAAATCCTCTGATAATCCACCATTTCCTTATACTTCCCAAGACCCACTGACGATAGAGCCTACTCCTACAGTTGAGCCTCCACCTATGGTAGCACAAGAAGTACCAAGTAAAGACTCTATCTTGCCTCATTCTGACAAGATGGTTTTAACTCAACCACCATCTCTACTGGATACGCCTTCCATTTTGCCACCACCACGATATCACTTTGGAATATATTCTAAGCCTAGTTGTAACTTTCTAGATGAGCTAAATTCCCTTACATGTAAAATACCTTTTATGGAACTCATGGTACCTCATCTTCAAATTGAGGGGTTTTCCTCCAAAAATTGCAAAGATTTGAGGATCCTTCTTACGTGGCCCCTAAGATTCCTACCGCATCACCAAATCCAAACATCTGCCTCCTAAAGACTACATGATCATCCTTATAACACTCATGTCTAGGTTGTTTAGCCTTGGAGTTTGTGGAGGATTACATGATTATTGATGAAGTCTTATATAATGTGGGTGACCTACCTCTACTCATTAGTGTTGTCATTCATGATGCACAAAGTGCATAGGATCCTTATGGAAAGAGGATCGGGAATTAACTTAGCTTGTTTCTACCTCATTAATAGCCTCACCTATTCCATCGATGACCTCAAGCTGACTAACTTGACTTGTCATGGATTTTACACAAAAAAACAAAAACCCATAGGATGTATTTGGTTACCCATCACTATTGGACCTAAAAAGTCCACACCAAGCTCATGGTTCTAGATCGCCCTCTCTCTTACAACCTCTTATTGTATCAACCATGGATGCATTGCATACGCGTAATCACATCATCCATGTACCAATGTATTAAATCCATCCATAAAAAAACAACCCTTTAAACATGATGTCGATCCCAATCCTTGGGATATTCCAATACAATTTTGTTATGAACATTTTTTAATGTCGAATACTCCTGAGATCTAGAGTATTCCCTACCCTAAATTATTTGATCCTAGGCCCCAAATCCAAATAACATTAGTGGATTCAGACAATGATGAACCTAATGATCTTCAAAACATAGTCAACAAAAGTAGGTTACATGATGACATAGTGCATCAATTACCTCTAGTTATTCTACCTCGCAAGTGATTACAAGTGATGCCTCAGCGTCCAATCATTTAGAATGTAACGAATTAAGATTCACACAACTATTTTCTAATCACCCTCCTTGTTCATGTAGATATTTTAGTAAGTTTGATGTATCAGCAAAGGTGGAGGAGCTTGGTATTAAAGGGACATGGATTGCCTTGACAAATATTACATCATTTCGCAAGATAAGTCTAAGATATTGGAAGTATTTCACTATCAACATTCCTTGGCCCAAATACATTTTTCTCTATTTGAATCTAATACCATCGATGCATCTTATAAACCTCCTATCTATGATAATAGTGATAGTGAGGATCAAGAAGAAATGTTTCCTTACATTCCTCCCGCTAATCTGCCACTCTTTAATACCCCTTGGGTCATCGAGAAAATTTATAACTATGCTTCACGTCACGCTCACGCAATAACTCCACCACCATTAATAGCCTCTAAGCCATCCTCCACACTCAAAACTATTCCCAGTGATCCTAACATGGCCGATGTTGATCTTGCACCTAAATAGGTCACCTTAGATGTCATGGTAGTAGATGTGTGAAAAACAAGCTCTAGGAAACATAGAGATGGTAGGAAATATCTAGGCCTAGAAATTGATGTAGACTATCACAAGCCTCTCCTTACCCTAGACAATGATGAGGCATACTGCACTAGCATCCATATGGCCACTAGGGCATCCCTGTTTTCACTTACCTATGGAGCTGAGGCAATCCTTCCACTTGAGGTGGAACTCCCTTCACTCTGCATCTCCCTTCAAAGTATCATTCAAGATGAGGAACTCCATGAAGCACATCTCCATGACCTTGACCTTTTATACGAATAATTTGATAGAGCATACACTCATAATAAGAAACAAAAGCAACACCTTTCCAAACAACATAACAGGCTTGTTCGACCACGTACTTTCGACGTGGGTGACCTTATCCTTAAGCTTGATTGTACACATGACAAAGAAGGTAAATATGCTAAAAAATGATGGGGTCCATACCTCATCAAATATATCATAGGTCCTAACACATATCATCTTTAAACCAATGAAGACCACATCTTCAAAGAATAAAAAAAATGCTTAATTCCTCAAAACATTTTCTGCATAAAGGAACTTGGGAATTTCAGTACTCAGCTACCATCTCTTGTCTTTTCCTTCTCAAATTCACTAATTCATAAACCTTTTCTAACAAACCTTATCAAAACATTGGCTTTTTACACCCTAGTTTTTCCCATGGGATCATCGTGATATTATGCACATCCTTACTTAGGCTCACAGTCTTGTTTGGCTTTATCTAATTACCTTATAGCTTCTACCATATGGTTTGTTTGTGTTATTCAGCGTTGTTACCCACCACTTGGATATGAAACTATGACACCATACCATCCCGACATCTCAACACTATTACATGAAATTCATCCCATGGGCCCCTAACTAGGTGATTTATGTCTTATTTTATTGATGATCCTCTAGTATTTCCTTTCAGTTTTACTTCTCTAGGGTTTTTGCAGCATTACACCCACACATAGTAGGACGAGAAACACAATTAGGTACGCATGGGTAGGTATACTTCATTTTAGCTAGTCCTTTCAGCATTCCTTTATGTACTTACTTTCAATATTGATGTTATGGATTGTCTTTGTCTGTTGGGCACCCCACATTTTTCTATTGCCACATGCAGTGATCAATGGTTAGGGCATATGTATACACAAAAAATTTCACTTTTCATCTTCCATACCTATTACTAACAATTTATTTTGTGCAAATAAGGATCACTAATGCATTTGATTCTAGAGCGGGTGATTTAAGGGGCCTAAGGGGAATGGGGATTGGTTATTTGCGTAATCATTATGGGTTACAGATAGTATGCAGAGAGAGAGAGAGAGAGAGAGAGAGAGAGAGATTCGATATTTGGTCTTGTCCTTAGTTTTCCTTGCACTAGTTATCCTTTTCCTTCCTAGGTCTCATGCACATCACATTCACAAATCCTTTCTTATATCTCACAACTTTGCACTTTTTCATCCACACCCATGATCTATGAAAAACTATCTCTATTTTTTATGAAATACTACCTCATTTCAGCACCTTGGTCAACATCATCACCTATGGGCAATGGCGTCCTATATATACTTTCCACACATTTGACATTCATAAGAGAAAGGAAGCCAAGATCATCTGAACTACCATTTTTTATGCTCTTTTGTGCCATCTTCGTATCTTCTCACCTAGCTCTTGGTTCATCTTGCATATTTTTTGGATTAGATTAAATACTCTTCTTATTAGATGGTTTCTTGCACTATTAGGTCATCTATAGTGAGTCTAGGACAAGAATGGTGTTCCCCTTCTCCACCTAATAGAATTTCTCTCTCGGTATGTTGCTTCTCTAGAGAGATAGATGCATCAGTGACCACCCTATAGGTACAAGGTGAGTTCTCTAACCATCTCTTGTCATTTTTCATCGATAATATCATTTTCTTTATTTACTGTGATATCTTAGCTTAGTATTACACATGTTTGGATGCTAGTTAACATAGTACTCTTATTAATTATCATCTCTTTAGCTATCATCACTTTCATTTCAGTTATATCATGCATACTCATTTCATTTATTATTCATGTATACCTCTCCATACCCAACTACCGATATCTTTGTGGGGTTGTTTCTTCTATATTGACCATGGGCCTTAGAAACCCTGAGTTTACCTAGTGTAGGGATTACCACCCTCTATATATGTAACCCTAGCATTCACTGCAGCCCCTTTAAGTCTACCCCTTGTATGTGGGTACATCCATGTTTCTTGCTCGTTTCCTCAATACCCTTGTGGAACATATGATTTAGGAGTGCAAGATATTGAGACACATTCTTGGTCCGCATAAACTTGGGAGATTGTTTCCTCCTTGGAACACTTGACTTGATCTTTGACCCTTCTCCACCTCACTTCTTATGAAATTATTGATACATTGTTGAACTTATTATGATGCTATCACGACTGTGATCCAACTTGAGATCTTATTATTTCTCATGGTGAATTGAACATATGATCATACTCATCACAATTTCATTTATAACCCTACCTTTTCTTTTGTAAATTTATCGTCAATTAATTATTTTTTCATAACTATTCTTCTAGATCATAAAATTTCTATGTTACCTAATCTCATGGCAATGTATTGAAATATTCACAATTTCCTCTCAAATCTTCAATCTTTAAACCTTTTCCAACCATAACAATCACTCTTGGACTATCTGATTGGCTAATCATGTGACTCTCTAATTGATCAAACTATTGGAGACCTTTTCTCTAGTCAACGTGAGATTTCTTGTGTATGTTGTTGGTAGTGTAAATAAATTCTCTTATTCCACTTTATAGATATTTTGTTCAATTATGGTTCAGTCAAATATTATGACAGTTGCAATATTCGATCAATTATTATGTGATATTTGAGTGGTGATTGATTTTTCATTGTGTTAAAATGGATATCTGTACAATAAACTTGTTGAGGAATTGTATACACCTAATTTTTCACTTTTCATATTACATAATTGTTACTAACAATTTCCTTTGTGCAGATAAGGGTCACTAATGCATTTATTTATTAACCAGGTATGTTAAGGGGACTAACAGGAATGGGGTATGACTATTCACATAGTCATTATGGGTTAGAGACAGTACATAGAGAGAGTATCACTATGTGGTATTAGCCTTAGTTGTCCTTGCATTAGATGTTTGTGTCCCTTTATGTCTCATACACATTGCAGACTTGATACCTTGTTTTCATTTCACCACTTGGCACCTTTTTCATCCACTTACATGATCCATGACACCTCTTTTTCACTTTACATGGAATTTAGCATCCTTGGTAGATACCATCGACCATGGGAAATGGTGTCGGTGTTAGTTTTTTCCCTATCCGAAGCCATCGCCCGTGGGAAATGGTGTCGGTGTTAGGTTTTTTACTAGCCGATGTCATTGCCCAAAAGCAATGGTGTCATATATATACACACCACACTTTAACATTCATGATGGAAGGAAGCCAAAATCATATGAACTTCCATTTGCTCTACTCTCTTCCACCAACTTCACATTTTATGGCTCATCCCTTAGTTCATCTTACATTTAACTTGGATTGGATTAGACACTGTTCTTTTTGGTTGGATTGTTTGCACTATTGGGTCATCTATAGTGAGTCTAGGATAGGAATGGTGTTCCCATTCTCCACCTAATATTGATTCTCTCTTGGTGTGGTGCTTCTCTTGAGAGATAGATACTTCAATGACCACCCCACATGTAAGTTTTTTAACTCTCTTTTTCATTTTGAATAGATTAGTTCATTTCCCTTCACCATTTCTCTATGTTAGCTTAGTGTTATATGTACATTGATACTAGTTAGCACAATGCTCTTATTTTTTGAGCTCCTTATCTTTCCTTTATTTACATTTCAATTATATTGTGCATGATTGTCTTATCCAATATCGATATATACCCTTCCCCCATTTACCAAATACTATGAGGGTACTCTCTTCTATCTTGACTGGGGGCCTTGGAAACCCTAGATTAACCTAGTTTAGGGATTACTACCTTTTGGATATGTGACCTTAGCACTCACTGTAACCCCTTTAAATCAACCCACTATGTACCGGTTTCATGAGTGTCTCCTATCCATTGCCTCAATACCCTTGTAGAATGGAAAACTTAGGAGTGTAAGCCATTGAGGCACATTCTTGGCCCGCCATATAGGAATTGCCTCACATTATGTTGGGCTCTGGTTTTGACCTTGTGGTGTTATGTATTTTCGGGAACCCTATGAAAACAATGAAATTGAATTGTTAAACAAGGAATTTTTTTTTAACAATGAATCAAAAAATGGTGTAATGGAAAGGACTATCTAGGTAATAGATTAAAAGAACTACCAATCTTCAAAGAACATAAATAATAGAGAAATATAAAATATTATGAATCCCTTGTAGTGGTTCTTTAGTGAAAATCCCTATTTTTTGCTAAGTGACATTAGTCATTGTTGACCTTCCTTTGGTTACTTATCCCTTTATTTCACCTTGGCATCTTGTCACGTTGATGATTATTCTACTATAAGGGGAGAGAGATGCAGTTACCCTCTTGTTGCTACCTTGTTAACCTCACTACAAGTACTTCAGTCCGATGCCATGCTATCGCTAATTCTGCTTCCCGCTTTTGGTGATGACATGTATATGCAAAATGTGTATAATAATCCACTTGTGAGATAAAATAGATTTATTTGGAAACACAAACAAGCAACTAACTTAGTGTTCTAGTTTCATACATGTAATTTAATGCAGTAAGATGGTGTTAAAATCTGCACTTGTCTAATGATAGTAACTTATGATATTAAATAAAATGTACACACATACTTGTTTCAAGCATATGATGCATGGTTTTGAATGATTCTTGTTGTCAAACTTGAACCAAGTGTTATCCTCTTTGAACTTAAAATTTCTTCATATTCACGTATGTAAGTGTTGATTGATATAGAAGGTGGAATTATTAATAATAATAAATTATATAGAAATATTAAATTATTGTATGTATATAAATTTATGTTTAACTATTATATCTTAAAATATATAAGATAGTGGGGTTTTTGATGTAATTGGGGAAGTAATAGGAGTTGATGGAGGAATGGCAGTGGGTTGTGGTGGTCATGAATACTACGGCGCATGGGCATCCATTAAGCATGATGGAAAGCAAAACCTTGTCAAGTATCATTGTTGCAAATTTAGTAACTGCCTTAAATGAAAAGAGTTGTTGAGAGTTGTTGAGAAGTCTTTAAGAAAGTAGATTGTAGGTAATGGTCAAATAGATTCACACTCCACACCCTACAAGGAGCTTTCTTGGAACACAGGCTGTTAATAGTTGAAAATAGGTGGAAGTTGTTCTCTAGGATGACACTGCCATTACTAATCCATGTTCTGGTCCATTAGTAGCCTATATGGAACTTGGATTGGAATTTACTAATATGTTTAGAAATTTGTTTCCTCCTCATGATCCTTAGTAAGATTGGGCATTGTTTGAAACAAAAGATTGGTATCTTTGGTTTTTCATTCTGGTGGGAATGTTGGTTAGCAAGCTGAGTGAGTAGCTCAGTGCGGAGGCTTTATGGAGGAAAAAAGATTTATTTCTCAACTTTGGTTTTTACGTTTAGAAATGTGGAGACCACATCCTACAACCTCCCATCCCATGCACAATACCATCTTTTTCACATGTAGAAGCATACATTCAACACGATAACTTTATGATCTCAAGAACTGTAATGATTGCAGGATAGACACAAAATGGACTGTAATGGAACTTCTCGAAAATGCGTTGTAGTTTAGATCCAAATTCTTCAACCCTTACAAGAATCCTATCCGCCAATGTCAAAATGGGAACTTTAGAATAGGGTATAGAAATCCATCAAAGCATATAAAATAGGACATCTTTTTTCAGATGTTGTAGTTTTAAGTGCCCTGGTAGATGGGTATGCATTTTTTTGGAGGTTATGAAATGTGGTACTATGTGAACTGTATCCAAAAACTGTCTCAAACAAAAAAAATGTGTTCTCTCATTGACATCAAGTTGCAGGATATGTAGAAAATGAGTTTGTTTAAAAGGCCTTGGAACTTTCAAGCAAAGGCAGTTGGAAGAGTTAAAGCCATTTATTCGAAAACTATTGGTTTGAACTATAACAAGGATCAGTGCTTCAGACATGTCATGTTCTACAAGGAGCAGGTTTAATTTTTTTTAATATAAAAAATACAAGAGTGTTTTTAGTCTTCTATGTAGGCTATGAACAACCCTCGCATGTGTTTCATGAGATGTGAACACCGAACGGTATATGTTATTTGATTTAGAGGTATAGTTATTACTTTTGTACTTGATGTTGATAAGGGGTTCGAGTGATGTTGTAATTGTAGAAATATAGTTGATCCACTTAATTTGAAGGTTGTTTCTACATTTCAAACTTGTTATAAATTTGTACGTGATTCACGTGATACCATTTTCGATAGTTAGTTAATTTTATAGTTGATGTTGTTAGTTGTGCATCGGTTGTTCAGTTGGTTGTTTTGTTGGAGAAACTTTTATTATACAATTAATAATGTATGTGATTGATAATTGTAGTGTAGGACTTTAGTTGAAACATTACATTGAAATGTTGTATGTGTACATTTAATTATGTTACAGATTCGTACATTTAAAGTTGCATATCATATTTGAAAACATCAAATAAATGAAGGTATACGTATACATAATGAGACATGTATATATTTGCAGTATTTATATCATGAATGGTAGCCTTTAGTGGGCAATTTTAGTTTCAATAAACATGATTACATTTGATACCCCTTGAACGACAGTGGCGCTTTAGATAGAAGAAGTGTTGAGTATAGTAGTAGTGGAGGTGCTATCAAAGCAGAGGGTAGTATTTACGATGGGTTGAGTGATAGTAGTCTTGCTTCCTCCTTTCTTCTTGCTCTTAGTGCTGGTACGTGTGCCATATTTGAGTATCTCTTGAATTAAAAAGTAGGTGAAATGCGCATATTTGCAAGCGAGGGAACTCTAGAGAAAGCTGTGAATGTCAGACCCTGCCTTTCAGTGGTTCCAATGTCGACAGTTGCTCTGTGCAAAGTAAGTCCTTGTGACTTGTGGATAGTTAATCCCCATGCCATTTTAATCAGCAACTGTCTTCGATTCCCTCTCGAAATAGGGGGTATGGGAATATGTAACGGGTTGGAGGGATCCCAACATGGGCCGTTGTATCTATCAAATTTTACAACAAATAAAGGTAATGCTGGTGGTTGCATTGATGCGTCGTAGACAATGTCAGTGATTTTTCCTGTGGCACCATTCACGAGGCCTACATCAACCCATAGATTTGTAATAAGGAGGATTTTTTGTTGTTTGCACAAGAGAAATTTGTGTTCCAATTGATCATCATTAGGATTTCCTGGTCCAGTCCGCTTGTTACTTTCAACAATGGATTGGGTGATCAGAACGTTCAATGCCTTCAACATTTGTAGGTTGTGGGAGTCCACCAGATCATTTTTTGCAAACAAATGTGGTGCTTCTTTAAAAATGTTGAGCTCCTGCTGAGTTAGGTGTGTGTCTGTGCGAGACATTAGGAGTTCCCAATCCTCAATTAGAGGGGTTGAATCTCGCATGTGGAGCAGTAAATTTTGGAATGAAACCTGTGCATTGGTTGTTCCTTGTTGCCGAAATATTGTTTGCAATGTAATGGAAGACTGAAATCCCTTCCAAAGGGTTGCTCCGTAGGAATTACTTGCATAAAGAGGACTGTCCAAAACTGGCGGTAATTGCCCAAGGTCACCAAGGAGGATGACTGATCTGTTCCCAAATTCAAATGTTCTTAAGTGTGGGAAAGCTTCGCGGAGCCTACTATCAATTTTTCTTAGCAACTTTGGCCCGATGAAACTCATTTCATCAATAAGAACATATTCTATATGTTTTAGCGACTCTTGAAAAGACGATAATGCACTACCTTCAAGGGGTTTCAGTTCTTTGATTGGAATACGCATGGCTGCGTGGATTGTGGATGCGGAGATGTTAATGTTGAAACACCAGTAGGGGCGAGCACAAGTAGAGGTGAGGGAGATGTGGTTGATGCTGTGAATGAATTTTGGATTTTATTTATCAGAAATGATTTTCCTGTGCCAATCGTCCCTTGAATTATCAATCTTAGTGGAGGTAGAAGGGTTTTGTTTGCTAAATGGTGTAGTATGGTATCAAGAGCTATTTTTTGTTCTGGAGACAAAGGAAGTGTGGAAGATGGTGGTGTGGCATGTATGTTGTTGTTAATTGTGTCTGCCTTCTCTCTCTCAATGAATGATGAACCATTTATCTGCAAATCATGGGGAACATCATGTATGGTCCAATTATTGTGTATGTCGAAATCTTGTTTCCCCAACATTTCAAGACTATCTAGACCCAATGTTGTTTCTGGGGTGAAGTTGTGCGAAGACCTGCCATTCTTGCAATGGTTCTTGTTGAATACTACATTCGGGCTCAGAGTCAGAACTAACATATGTAGCAAGTCCTATGTCTGCGGTAGTGCGTAGAACATGCCATGGTCTATAGTTGTGCTTGTACATGTCCCAAGTGTCGTTGATGTCATATGGGGTTGAGCCAAATTTAGGTTTAATATTTTTGAAAGGATTGTATAATATGAGTTATGACCAACAGAAAAGGTCATTGACGTTGATTCTTGAGCAGGGACATCCAAAAATCTCGGTGGACCCAAACAATTGCTTGTGTCAGTCACTTTTTCCATTTATCACCTTTACAGTTCTTGTTGTAGCTCCAATCTCGAGCAACTTGAATAAGTGGTAGGTGTTCCATGGTTGTTGGATGAACTTTATATGCATCCAAGAAAGTGGTTGTTTGTTGTGCATCGATGTCACTTTCAACGACACGTCTCAAAATCTTTTTTCCAACATTTAATGATACAAATGGACGGATGCACATAACAAGTGGCATTTTTTGCAGCATGTGGCATGTTTCTTGTGCACTTATGTCATGTTCAACAATGCTTTATGTGAGCATTTTGCGGATCGCGATATGTGCTGGAGAATCTGTGTCTACGTCTCTTGAAAATCTGGATAGCATTTGGTGATATGTTTCGATAACGTTGCTCAATTTTTGAAGCATATTTTGCAATATACTTAAGAACGGCATGGCGGGAAAGTACCGGTTGGAAATCGACATTTTCTCTCCATATGTATATCATTGTTCGATTGTGGATGTTCAATCTGTCATCGTTTCTAGAAGGGAGGTACTTTATTTTTCCATCACTTTCAATGTGCAAGGAAGAAGTAGGTTGCGTGGCCCAGGGAGCATTGTACCTACACTGCAACTGTGATTGCTTTCTACGCAGACATGTCTGCTCTGAACATTTAGTGTGGCGCTGAACTCGATTAAGCAGTTCTTCAAGGTCTGCATGCGGGGAGGTGGATAGAATTTGTGTTGTATCTAGCAAGCAAGGGTTGTCTAGGAGTGACCTGCGAACAAAATCCAAGCGGTTACAAGCCAGGCGGGTTCCAGGTAGACACAAACTTATCAAAGTATTGTTTTTTCACCTCAATAACTGTTGTGTCCTCCCAGTCCATTTCGTCAACTTTTGGTGCATTCTCGAGCCACAATAAACCGTGGACATGTGCGGAGCCTCTATGTTGCCATTCATACCTGCGAGACAAGGGAACATAAATATTAGATATGTAGTTTGGAAAAAACTTTGAAATAAGTAGATTTGATTACCTGTACCAAAAGTCTACTGCTCCAAGTTCCTTCTACAATATTTCTTCCCGAAATATTGTGAATCTGTGATGCAAGTATGTTGATACTCGATGAGGGTTAGAGACAATGTTAAGTGTTCTCCAATGTTGTGTGGCTCGAGGATCTGTTGGGCATTCACCAGGCATAATATTGTGGAGATTTGGCCATTTAGTGTCTGCAACACTTAGAGTGAAGAATAAGGTTGGTGTCCCCAATTGTTCCACCATATCTAAAAGCTCGCTTCTACTTTTTGCCCAGAATGAACGTGTCCCTCGAAGGCTCGATCCAAAGCGCATTAAGCTGTCTGGGAGGTTGTTTTTGGGGCATTCCAGTAGTTGTCTTCACAACTCTCTAATTATCGGAGGGATTCCAGATTCAGTGTTCTGTTTCATAAAAATTGCTGCCGTGGACTGGCTTTTGTGTCGCATTATGAGGTTTAGAAGGAAGTAACGAAATCTTGGGTGGGAACCAAAGCACCCATCATGGTAATGCATCAAATGAAGAGTGTATTCATGCATTGGAACTTCTTTAATGTGGGGTTGTTGCCACATTGCTTTTCCTGTCGGAAATAAAGTTGGGAAAGCCATTGAGAACAGGCCTTTCGTATTGTATTCATTTATTGGCGAAAGCCCAAGCTCTGGCCATGGCATGGTAAATGGAGTGTTACCATCGTGGTTGAGCAAGAACTATTCGATTTCCTCTTCTTTTGTTCCTGTATTGTGAGGTGTTGGCACGAAAGATGATGAGTGTTCATATGTTTCATCAAAGTGGGTGGGAACACCACTACCATGAGTTGTAGAGCAAGTTTGCATTTGGGGCAGTTCCATTGTGGCTGTGTTGAGAGAGGAGGAAACATTTGACGACTCGGATGGTAGTGAGGAAAGGGCGTCATCGTCGATTAAGACATCTTTGTAATAGGGATCGTGTTGGATTTTATATTGCAAGGATGCACAAACACGAGATCTATTGACATAGAAATCATAATTTTTTAAATTAGATCCTTCCTTTTGTATGAGAACTATGTCCAAGTCTCCAAGGTGGCGGGGTAGGGTCTTTGCTATTGAAGTAATTGTTTTGTGGGAAGCTTATGGTGTGTCCTGAGTATTTGTATTGCCCGCCATGTACTTGGGTGACTTACATGAATGGATTAACTCATGCGATAAGCATCTCCTCGATTTGGGTTAAAGACGCAAAATAAATAATTACAGAGACCAAGCAATAAAATTTCAAAGTGAAATGCATTGAACCGGATGCTCTGTAGAATTTAGGTCTCATTCGAACTGAATTTAACCTGATTAGCGCAAAAAAATCATTTTAAAAAATGACTGGCGCAGAGAATATTAAAAAATTTAAACAGTTCGCTTTGAATCGACAATGATCATTGATTGAAATAGATGAAAAAACAAATAATTCTCAAGAAATTGCAAATATCCAGCGATGAAATGTTGAAGAAACTGAATATTCAAAATGAAGTGAATTTTACCTGGTGGAGTGTCAAATCAGCCAGTTTAACAAGTTCCAGTTTCTCCTCGTTGGTTGCGTAAGGATTGCTGGTATGCTTCTCCATCCATGCTTTCATCACCTTCACCGACTTCTCAGGAAGCCGGTGTTTGTTCCCATTGCCGCCGCTTTTCTTCTTCGAACCTCTGTAAGAAGGCTTTACACGGACAATTTGGACGGATTCCCCTTCGGAATCACTGACCGGAAGTACTTCGTTGCACCTGAGGTTTTCATAGGGGAAAGCTAGTCCATGTCCGCCGAAATTTTCTTGAATTTGAAGCTTTCGCCGAAAGAACCCCCCGCCACCGCAGGATTCAGCCTTCTTTTCTTCTGGCTTCTCGCAGACGTCGACGCTTTCTTGATTTTCATACTTGAGGTTACAATTTGTGCAGGATCATCCAGAACCTTCGTAGAGCTCGGAGGAACTATCGAGCTCTCATTATTTGACTCCAAATTAATGATTACCGATTCCGGCTCTCTGCAACTCACAGGGCGTGGAATCGTCTCAATAATCAGATCATCAGGATCAAAAAAACTACACGGATTCAAGAAATCTGTCCATTTCAACGAAGACACAGCCTTCTCTTGCTCTAGAACCTTCATTTCTTCACCGAAATCCTTGGCATCTTCAGAATTCACCGCGCCGTCGTGAATTATAGGCAAGGAATCGAAATCGGCGTCCATATATAGATTATCAGGAAGTTCGCAGCTTTCGTCGGGATCAAACACTACATCCGACAGCTCCAACCAAAACTTATGGACGGAAAAATCCGGTCGGACCTTCAAATAATCAGAATCTTGAGATCCAGGCGCTGAAAGACGCTGAACTTCCCTACATTCCGGCAGCTCCTGGAGTTCGCCAAAGATTGGATCAAAGTTTTCTTTAAAGGAAGGATTGTTATTCTTCCGGCATCTTAAGGTGATGGTGTCAGAGCTCGACTGGCATTTAATCTGCAACACTGCGCCCCTAGACTTCTCACCTTCGGCGACGCTGTATAAGGCATCTTTCTGTTTGCAGGAAACATGCTTATTTCCACTTCTTTATTTTCAGCCTGTTCACGATTTCGCCTCGTACAAACGATCCTCGACAGAAATTAGACAGAAAAGAAGAATCACTTGTGCGTGAGATGCGCACGACGATTAAAACTCTGCAGGAATCAAAATCAAGTATGAAGTACACTAAAGCACGCTCAAAACCCTTAAAAGTTTTAAATCAACCATAACACACGCTGAAAGAAGGTTAAAACACTACATAAATCGAAAGGAAGTGCAATTTACACAGAATAGACTCTTGGAAACCTGAAAAAATCAAAATGAAAAGTAAATTTCATAGAAACGGACTTTAAATCCAACAAAAATTAAAATCAAGCGTAAATTACACAGAAATGCGCTCTAAATCCAACAAAAATGAAAGTTGAAGGATAAATAACTCTGAAACATGATGAATTTGTCAGTTCCAACCGTGCGAGTAGCTTAAAACTGTTTCTTACTTGTAATAATGTGTCCAAACGTGCGGAAATTGTCTGAAAAATGGAATCTGAAACTGACGTTTTCACCGAGATTTTTCCCTGCAGATTAAATCAAAATATGAAAGAAACACATTTACAGCATATACACACATGATATCCTCACTGCGCATATATATACACGCACATGATATACTCACTGTATATCCATGATCGAGACTCCGAGGCGGTTTAAAATATGGCAGACTCAGACATCTCAAAATTCCAAAGCATTCGTCCATATCCACACCGACCGTATGTACATATACGCACGCATACAACATGCACCAAAAAATAATTGTTAAAAATATTCCCATAGGGGAAACGCCTTCGGCATAATTAACTTTCCATGTGTGAAATATATGATCTCATTGTTGATGTGGGAATGATCTTAGTTATTAAGCTTACGGAGCAAATAGTGGAACTCGCCAAGCAGACTTAGAAACTTCAAGGAGATTGATGAGGTTGTGTCCCAAGTAAGAAAAACTACCCCATTCACCTCTACACATTCTAGTTGTTTTGGAGATGGAAGAAGGGATGCTTGAGTAGATTGGTTCTTGGTAGAACGCCTCCACAAGATATGAAAAATCCTACTCCTCTCTCTTTTCGCCACGACCTTGTCAGAGCTACAGGTAAGATTTTCACTTTATTCCTGCATATTTCTCATGTTGATAGTTTTCCCTTCTTAATTGAATTGAAATTTAAACCAAATTACGAGTATGTTTGGGTTAAATAAAATGGCATTAGATGCTCAAAATGTTAAAAGTTACCTTAATTCTACACAACTTGAAATGACCATTATTGAGTGTTAACCTTGCTCACAGATCATGACTTGAGATGAAATAAAAACTTAGGTGTGTAAAGATAGAAAATGTAACCTTGAGTTTCAAGTTGAACAATAGGTTTCATTTAAACACTCCTCCTAGCACCTTGCAAAGTTAATAAAGACACTTATAGACGACATTCAAAACACCTCTCTAACTCCCATAGTGGAGAATTCAAGGTTTTACTGTGTTCCCTTGTGATATGGAATGTCACATAAATCTTTACAAAAAACATCAGATGATTGTTTGAGTTAGTATTGAAACATTTTTAGGAGCCCAGTTGACTATTTTTGCAACTTGGGGCTTCCAAAAGTTGGAAATTCATTTTGGCTTTGGCTCACAGTTGAGGGATCCATATTATGATATGGATTTTTTCTACCACATACCTCTAGAGTTTCACAATGAAAATCATGACCAACATTTAGTTTCGATAAAACCACTTTGGGAACTAGTATTACAAGTAGGTTTTGTAGGTCACTTGTCACACTGCAGTGAGAACACATTGGTGCATTTACGATTATCAGCTCTATAAAGATAGGTGTATATTTATGCATTTTTCACAAACCTATTTTTATTAAAAAAATGTGTTTATGCAGATTAAAATTAAAGGAAATAAATTCTATACAGCTCATTGTTTACAGTTATAATAGTTTCTCATGTGCAAGGGTTGTTGATTTATTTTCCTCCTCAATGGGCACCTCGAAGGGACTACTAGGATTGGGTTGTGATTAAACTTGGTTCTATGGGATGAACCAAAACATTGGAGAGATTTTTCTATTATGTCATAATTATCTCAACTTTTCCTCGTTTCTTCCCTTTGTTCACACATTACACCCATTATGTCTATTTTCCTCATTATGTTCACTTTTTCATACTTAATTCACACTATTATCCCTATTTTTACCCACCCTAGACCTTTTTCATTTCCTCCATTTATCTTATGGCTCTCACTTCACATGTTTTTCACCCCTTATACTTCATGGTTCCCTCAAATTTGATGCCATATCCCATGGGAAATAGCATCAGGTTTGATTTTCCTTCAAGTGATGACATCAAGCATATATACCCCACCATATTTATCTCCAATTCACATCAATCAAACATTCATAAAGGAACTAATTGATATTTCTCAAATTATTTTGCACCTACATGATGGACTTAAGGATTTGGAGCTTACCATTTTCATTTCTGTCACCAAATGAGTTAGGACTATAGATATTTTGTTAATATTTCTTCTTTTCCACCCATTGTGATTATATCTTATTGTTGTTGTCTCTAGGGAGGATTATGTATCAAAACACACACACACACACACACACACACACACACTTACTTTTATTAAGTATTCTTACTCTTCTACGTCTCTTATCTTGAAATTGTATGTTTTTGATTGGCCATTCATTGTTATAGACTAGAGTAGATGTATGTTTGATTCAAACTATTGCATTACCTTATCATATTATTCCCCTTGGCTTTCCATTCCTTGATGTATCTCTATTCTTAATCCTAGTAGGGTTACTATCTTCATTTTAGGTATAGGACTTGAAAACCTATAACTATCTTAGGGTTAGGTTTGTTTTTCTCTAGTGTTATGACACTAGAACTCCTTTAGCATCTTTGGTATCTACATCATGTGTTTGGACATATATTTGATCCCAACATTTGACATCCCAACTGGGAACCTACATTTTCTCATATACTCTAGTGAACCTGGCATGCTTCTTACTCTACCCAAAATTAGGTCAAATTCACTTTCTTTTAATTACTTTTCTTTATTTTTCTATGTGATCAAATAGTGTGTAGAACCCTACCACACATCCACTCCAGTCTATTTGATTTACTTTGTGTTCTCAAGCCATTAACCCCTATGTGTACACTTATACAGTTGATTTTTTTTGTTCATTTATCTCTTGGAATTCTCCCTTTCTTATGCCATGAATTTTATGTGTTTTTGCAAAGCTAATCCAACAAGTATTTGAGGTAAAACTTTGAGTTATTCCTAACTATTTATTCCCTTGATTTTTCATCATGTCTCCTCTTATGATCATTCTATCAAGTATAAATCCCTTTAGGATCACCATGGGTTATTCCTTCATTCCTTAATCTCCACCTAGCAACAAAAATATTTCTATCTCATTTCCTTCTTAATTTATATTGACACCATAGATGCATGTATTATGTTAGATTCTTTCCCTTCTATATTTACCCCTATCATTCCTAATTCCTTTTTCTAAATTTGTGCCATCATGGTAGATCCTACTAGAAATTATTCATGTATCTAAATGTAATGTTCTAGAAATTATTGTATTATATGGATAGAAAATTTATTACAAATCTAAAAAATAATTAATACAACACACCAAAAGAGGGGGGGATTTCATTAAAGTATCTTAAGGTATCAAGCCTATGGAAGAGACAATACTAACATCCCATTCAAAACCCATTAATCACAATAATCCTCCTAAAATTGAACAATTTCATAATCATCTCAGAAAGATAGCCTTATAAATTAGTAATACCAAATCTTCTTCATCTAGTGGCTCTAATCCACTAATTTATCATATTGTCATGATTATCAAGTTGTTGGATCAAATGGCTATTATGTAATCTTCCACAAAGTATAGCATGTTCTAAATGTGAAATCAAATTCTATAAATTGCTTCTCAACTAGCACAAGTCTTATTAATAGTTCCTAATCAACTCTCCACACCTCATTTTCCTTTGGATGCTAATCAGAATCCCATAACTCCTCCAATTTTTAATAAGTTTCTTCAAACAATGTAAACAAAAGCTGTAACAACCCATTAATTCACACACGAACAACACAAGATAATTTTTTTTTGACTTGCTTGACACATAACATGATGCAACATGTCGTCACCAAGGATACAACTAACACTGTGAACAACTTGATACAAGGATGGCCATAAAGGCAGCACGGAAACATTCACACCTTTCAAGGACAATTTACTTTTCTTTTAGACATAACAACATAGAAGTCCAACCACAAAACACACTTACAGTTAGGGCCAACCACAATGAGATATTCTTGAGGGTTATTTATTTTAATAAGACATCTTGCAATTCTTAGCTTATGTTTTCAAGGAGACTCAAGATATGATTCATACAATTCATCTTACCAAGCTAAGTTTATTCCTTTTTCACTGAGTAATTAACTTTAAATCTTCTCTATTATGACATTTATTTGTTTAATTCAATTATTTAATAAAGGAGGTAATTTAATTTCACAAGGCCATCTATCCTCACTTATGCTACTAAAACTCACTCATAACCTTATTACAATATGGATTCACTTTCAACATACTCAAGAGAAAGATTACCAAGCACCTAAAAAAAACTGGTTAGAGGAAGAAGGTCGAGTTGAATTCATCTTTATGACCTCATTAGTTATTAACCCCGTTTTTTATTGAAGCTTGAGGATTTATCGAAAATTTTAAAATATTTTACTTAGGCTTCACTGGATGATTTTTACAAAAGAAAACAATTTACCTTTCAAATGGTTGAGAGACATATTGCGTGGTTTTGAAACCGATTCCTCCTACTTATTAAATCTTATTATCTTATATCAACTAACAATTTGTTTCACCTTAGGATCATTCTAAGAATTTGCCATAAAAAGGATAATGTTCGCTAGTGGTAGCTAGGGATATCAAGTCATAAAAATTTTACTTCACAAAGGATGGTTTCATTTTGATCACTCATGGAATTATTTTATTTCAAATAGATCACCTCTACATTTATTTGTTGAATATAAAATTATTATTTTTGTTTAGCTTCTTTAAGGGTTAACCGACCCATTTTGCTTTACTTATAATATATTGTCACTCAGTCTTAGAAAGATTTAACTTGACAATTTATTCTCAAGATCAAAGTTTTACAATACTCATATCAATGTAAAGATTGAATACCATTTCTCACAAAGGTAAGTTACCAGTTTACCTACAGAAGGACAAGACAACATCATCACGCAATTTCAGAACAACCCAAGGCAAGAGGTCTTCTAAACTCCTTTGCAAGCACTATTACAAATTTTTACCTCACATTGGACATTTTTATAAGGAACTTCATTAATTGCACTGATGAAAACCTTTACAACTCTTTCCTTTAATCTACTCGCATAATCCATCTGCACAAATACTAGCTAGAATCAGTTCGTGAGAACTAAGCATGTTAAGGCTACACATTGCAACAGTAAGCTAACATTTAACAATATCAAGAAAGGAATGGTCTAATTCAAAAATGGATTAAAACACAACCCACAACTCCAAAATTATTCCCATGAGAAAGAAATCTAAACCATCCAACAAGGAGAAAGTCAAAATACCAGTAAGAACAAAATCACATAAATCAAGGCAAGACCTTATGGGTTATGAACAAGGAAGTCAAGAGTGTTGATATTTCCTTCATGTAATCCTATGGATTACGTGATTGGAATCCAATACTCAATCCATCCATCTAAAGAGGTCCAAGAGAAGACAAAACATACCTAATTATGATCGCAGGGACGTGAAACAAAACGACATTATCAAAATCTCCCAGGGGGAGGCTTCGTAGTAATAAGGGTTCGACGCCCTTAAAAGAAAAACAACTATAGTTTCAGTTTTAACCAAGGAGTTTTACCACTACCTTCTTATAGGATTTCTTAAACGTAGGACTAGTTAACAAAAAAAATCCACTCTTCCAAAAGCGTACAAATGAGACACAAAAAGGGCCATTATTCTACCAACAAACCTTATCCTAATCGTCAACTTCTCTACATAATATAAGGGAAGGCTAAACCCAAAATTCGTTAATAATTTTTATATATTTCTGACAATGTCAATAAGTATTTTAAAATAAAAATAAAAATTGATTTCCTTAACAAAGCCACAAAATGGGACTTTTAGTAACCAAGTTCGAAGAATAAGATATTCGAGTTCGAAAACAAAGGGATTCGATACACGGTGGGTAATACACCAGTGATGCCTTAGACTCAAAATACCTTACCACGAGTGCAAGCACAAAAATAAGAACCAACACACATATCCATCAGGAAGGTTACACAGTGCAGTCAGGCCTAGAAGTTCTATGAGCTCCTTGCCAATGGTATAGAAGATGGAAATTTTACCCGATCCATGTGGGCTTATCAAGGAAATGTCTAGCAAATAATCAAATAGATGAATATAATAGCCACCTATTATATTATCACTGTAATCAACTGGCATCTAACAGGAAATGAGTTCACGAGTCCAATACCATGGATTCACCTACAAATTTTGTTTCAGTCCAGCTATTAATAGCTTGCTCGTGACCCTTAATAAAAATTGTAGAGATTTCATTCAATTAAACTTACAATGTTTCCCCCCTTACTTTAATCAAACAAGAGTTTCAACCAGGAAGTAGGTATAGTAATTCTCTCAACACGTAGAGGCCAAAATAGATGTCAGGTTATTCATCCTCTAGAACTGGGTACAAAAGTCAACCATGTACAGTTCTAAAGCAAAACCCCAAATGCCATTTTCTAATCAAACATAAAGTAAGGAATGCCCACAGGCTTAAACAAGTTTTAGAACACAATGTCACTATTAATGTACCTTTTAGCAAAACAGGAGAGCCCTAAATAGGAAATACGTATTTATTCAACCAAATAGAGATATGAAGGCTTAACCTTCCATATAGTAAGACTTCAATTATAAATACCATTACATAATTCTTTTAAAGGAGAGTCATATAAGCAAACGAAACTCTATAATGTTTCCTTCCCTACGAACTAGACTGCATCACTCAATGTTGCAGTAGCCCATTTAGACGAATATGAAATAGAGTAAGCTACAAGAGAGGAAAAGAACATTCCAGGCAAAACCAACGAAATTGGAACGAGATTTAAAGGAACAACCAACACAATTAGGCAGCGATATAAAAAACCATGAAAATATTTTGTCTAGGCGCCATTCAAGAGGAAAGAATATTCATTTCAAGATACTGAAAGAAGGTAGAAAACTATTACAACGAGTAGATTTCACATGCCTGATTAGAATTCTTCCAGTCCAACACGCACATCGACCAGGGCTCAGGCAACAGCAACACAACCTGTGCAACTTCTCTTCCTCAGCTTGCTGAAGGTCCAAACTCTATTAACGGCCATGCTCTTGACTTCATAAAATCAATTGTATAATGCGAAAAGTTCATCTCTGCCCATAGTTCGTTCAGGTCGCATTGACACCCGATTATCATTCCCTCGCTGATCTTCTGGCGACACCCTATCTCCTCTTCCCAAAAGATTGTTGCCATGCATCCCTGGGTTTCTCAGAAGTAGATCCAAAATCCTCCGAACACCACTCCAAATTAGCCCTAGAAATTCTATAGGCCCCATTTTTGGCAATTGAACTTGATCCTTCGTTATTCATCTAAACACCTCCACCATCTCCATATGCATCTGATTGTTTCTGATTTAAACCTCCTAACCTTGGTGCTCTCATATTAGGAGCAGCCCTAGTCTAAGACGAAGCAAAAGAAGATGGCTTTATAACCAAAAAAATCTCTTGGTACAGACTCCATATCCATAAAACAGTCCCTAGACTTAGCATCCTCAATTAAGGCTGACCAGTCACTAGATTGCTTCAATGCAGCTACTTTACCCTTAACCTAAAGTGCTCTGCGAGCTCGTGCCAGTGCCACATTCATGCGGAAAATATCAGCTACAAAGCCAACCCCATGATTTGAAGCTCGGACATAAGACATAATGATTACATCACACTCCTGGCTCTAAAAGGCATCTACCGTAATGATATATAAACCTTTTCCTTCATCAGATTTGAGGACAACATCAAACTCTCGGTGCAAACATTTCAGTTGTAGCTTGTAAGGTGTGATAATTCCAACAGAAACCTTTATGCCTGCCGACTTAGTGACTCGTTGAAGAAGCTCATATAATTGCCAAAGCAAATTGTGCTTCATGAATATTCTGATATGAAACAGATCCACACCTATGAGATTCTCTTCCATGAGTTACATCGTAAAACAAGTGAGATCTCAATAGAGAATCTTTGAAATAAATTTCATCAGGTCCCCTGGTAACACTCTCACTGTCACATAGTCGATTCTGATAAACATATCTTGAAGGAGAAACCTGAATCTGAGGGATGCATTTGATACTGAACAGATAACAACATAGTTGGACATCCTGCTTGTTGGAAGCACTCAAAAAGGCTTCAACTAAATTACAACATGCCTGCCACCTGGCTAGTTGCTGCTGGGGGTCGCTGCTGCGGAACCCTAACAAGAACACACCTCGCAACACTCAATGAAAGTGGAGGTAACACGCCTGTGACACTAGCTTGAAGCTTCATCTAAAACCGCCATATTAAACCCAACAGGCAAGGGTAGGATAGCAAGGAAGGGGAAACGCAGCCAAGCAAAAAAATCCCTTCACCACACAACTCACGCGGCCAGCAAAAAAGCCAGAGTAGGTAAAAGATAAACACAGGGAAGATCCATGATAAAATCTGATTTGAAAGCTAAGCAGCTAGCGTCAGAGAAAAATAATTGCAGGCTGTAGTAGGTAAAAAGGAGTACAAAAAGTCCTGCGCAATCACCAACCATCCACGCAGCTAACAAGAATAAAATCTGGGAAAGATTTGCTGGAACATCTAAAATTAAAGTATGCGGCCCACTACCAAAAAGAATAATAAAAAAAAACAATCTCCCACTATCTCACGCCAAACAAGAAATTAAAATTCATTAAGGAAGTGACAAGATATGCCTCCCATCTGCCAGCTAACCATGGCACAAGGATGATAAATTTTATTTTATTTTATTTTCTAGCACAAAAAGGTTCCACAACTAGGTATCTTTTAATAATTACATCTAAAAGTAACTTGTAAATATTTTTAATATTCCAATAGAACTCTTTTTAACAAACGACATTAAGCATTCCATAGATCGAAGGCACGACAGACGAAAGAAGAAGAAAGGGTGCTAAAAAAATAACTTCGCAAATAGGGTAAAAGTCACCTAATGATAGAAAAGGGAGCTCAATTCAGCATTCAATGACACGCAATAGGAAAAGGACGTAACAGCGAAAGTCGATGCCGAACAGGGCATTACAAAAGCCTAGTTCCTTACATAGCTTCTATGGATATATGGGGTGATATGACCTACCATTTCATATGATGGATTGAGCCATATATCTTAAAAACTTTGAAAACATATATATGGAATGCATTCAAACCAATACCTATGATATAAATAAGTTCATGGAAAAGACTTATGTAGGATATTCTTTATAATGGTACACAAATATCCCTTCACATTTTATTATCATTTTACATACCTTTTTCCAAGCCTTAGTGAAGGTGTTTCAACAACAAGACCTCCCGGAGAATACATTTCAAAAATTAATCAATTTAAAAAATTTCCTAATGAAATATCTTATGATTTCATCAAGTAATGGAAGATTATATCTAATCAAGTAGGCCATCACCTCAATAATCAAAATTTGTGCCAATTATACCTCAAATCTCTTATTCTTGGTCTGTAATATAAAGTACGGTCCTTTTATCCCACAACAATGGAAGATGCGCTTGAACAAGACAAGTGGCAGGATTACTTTATGAGATAATAATAACATATCTCTAAACCTTCAAACACCCTCAAATCAATGTCTAATTCCATCAACCCTCAATCCCTTTCTAAAGAAAAATCTATTGTACATTTATTTTCAACAACAATAACCATATTGTTATTTCTCATGACCCACACCACCCAACTTTGTCACTTGGTGAGTTAATATAACTTGTAATGCCCCGTTCGGTGTCTACCCTAGTTCTTGTCACAACGACCCTCTTGTGAAGCGTCGAATGGCTGTGTGTAATTTTGATTTCTTGGACCATGTCTCAGTGATGTTTTATCACCTTCCCTCTCCTTCTTGCTTTCTCGAGTCGTTATTGACACCTCTGTGTGTGGACTATATAATGCTTCCTGCGCTGGCCTCTGCAACGATCGTTACTTTCCCTTATTTAATGAAAATTGTGTCTTCGAAGCCTTGTAGGCAGCTGGAATAACGTTTGGGTTTTGATAGGGCGTGTCCAGTTAAAAAGAGAATGCCCATAATAATAATAATGATAATCCTTTTCAATTTGTCGACCTCGATTACTGACCATTATGACTATAATGGATAATTATTTTGCAAGTTGTAAAATGATAATAATGATAATAATAATAATAATAATGACATTATGATTGTATTATCGATCAACGATTGTATTTTAGTATTATTTTCTTTATATCGATTGTTATCGATATCATCCTCTGTTATCGTTAAACTATCCTGTTGTTTTGCTTGTCACTCCCACTGATCGAGCCTCGTTGCGCAAATGAGGAAGGGTATGATTTTTGGTGGCGCCATGGTTTGGGGGTGGTGTTCGTGTAAATATTTTATTTAAGTACTCAACCCCGTTCTCTTCCTTGGTCGACCGATCCCTCAATCTTAGAATTGTTTTAAATTACTAATTTTAAATATGGATTTTTATGTCCCCAACCTACCTTGTCTCTCCCTTTTGAACTCCTTGTGTAGCACGTTTGGCGTGGGGAAGGGAATGTTAATGTCTTTTGACTTTGTTTCCTTGGTTGGCTGGAGGTGGGTGGCTTTAATAGCCACCTGCCATTGCATTAAAAAAAACCTGCATCCTACTTGGCGTGTTGAAATTCAGGGAATTTAGTCAATCAAAACAATACAATTTTATTATTTTTGAGAGAGATATTTATACAGATATTGATACACAATATATGGGATCTAATCCCTATCCTTATCCTCCCACAAATCACTCCAAACCGTACAAACAAATAACAAACTACCCATTTATTTACCTCATGGTATATTACTAATTTACCATGGAAACTCTAATTTCCCAACAGAAATATCCCTTGTAGGTGGCCACACTTCCTGGCATTCATTAATGTTGACTTGCTAATCCCTTGAAAATTTCTATCTGCCTTCTATTTTCTGTTCTGGCCGCATACGCAGGGAGGAGAGTCTATTGTTTAGATTTGGTGAAGAAGGGTGTTAAAACGCCAATCTAATAGAGTCGTAGGTTTTGGGAGCTCCTCCTTTGTTGTATTTCCTCCTTGCCATGGCCGCAAAACTCCCTACCTATGCCAAGTGTTGCTGTGAATGCGTATGGGCACAGAAATGGGTTTGATATGGTGGTTTTTGATGAAGCTTCAAGCTAGTGAGGTAGGCGTGTTACCTCCACTTTCATTGGGTGCTGCGAGGTGTGTTCTGGTCAGGAATCCACTACAACATCCTACAATAGTGATTAGCTAGGCGGTAGGCATGTTGCAGTATGGTCGAAGCTTTTTTTTTGGGCGCTTCCAACAAGCAGGTTGTCCAACTATATTGTTATCTGTTTTGTATTGAATGCATCCTCAAATTCGTGATTCTCCTTCTTCAAGGTATTTTTATCAAAATGGACTATGTGATAGTGAGAGTATTCCAAGAAAACCTGATGAAATTTATTGCAAAGATTCTCTATTGAGACCTTACTTGTTTTACGATGTAACTCATGGAAGAGAATCTCATAGGCGTGGAACTGTTTCATATCAGAATATTCATGAAGCAAAAATTGCCTTACTGATTACTCAAACCCATCTGATGGTGTCGGCTCGAATTTGGCTCTGGTTTCTTTTTGCGTAACCCTTTTTGGCTTTGTGACGATGTTGTAGCTTCAATACCCAACAGAGGTGAAACATTGCTGTTGTTTACATTCCTATAGCAGATTGGATAAAAATGAAAGCAGTGATCGGGATGGTGGTGTCAAACAAGATGCAAAAATCAGTAGTTGTGGCAGTGGACAGGCTGGTGCACCACAACCTTGCCAACTGCTACTACAAGTGAACTAGCAAATTCATGGCTCACAACGAGAACAACGACTGTAATATTGGTGACAAGGTTAGGCTGGACCCTTCTCGCCCCTTCAACAAATGCAAGAATTGGGTTGTGGCCGAAATATTGAAGAGGGCTCCAATTTATAAGCCCCCCCCCCCCCCCCCGCCCCCCCCCCCCCCGCCCCCCCCCCGTGTCTACAGAACAAATCACCAATAGGGCATAGTTTTTAAATGAGCTTTGGAACATGGAGTTAGGGCAAGGTTAGTGTTGTTCAAGGTATTCTTATAAGGATTGAAAAAACAAAAAAAATAATACGGATTTAAAATTTACAAGTATTCTTGGGTGCCGTCGATTTCCAATAGTTTTAAAAAAACTTGGGTGCTCTTTCCATTCAAATCAGCATTTGATCCTTGGTATCTGTGTGGGTTTTGTTACTCCAATGGGAAGGTGAAAGTCAGACTTCTGGGTTTGCTCCTGGCGCTGCCATGAAGCTTGCATAAGAGATCTACGTGCTGAGGAAAGGAATGTTTTTGGAATGTGTTGTAGCTGTTAGAGCCTTGGTTCGACGTGGCCGCATTGAGGAAGCCCCAAACAAGCATGATAAGCCCTAACCCTCTCTCTTGATGATTTATTTCCTTTAGCATTTAGATAAATCAATCTTTGCAATTTTGTTCGAATGCTGTAGATGTGGGTTTCTTTTGGAATGTTGAAGTGTTTTTGTTTTACTAAATAAATAGTGTTTGGACATTGGATATCATATAACATGTATTTACATATATTGACTCCTTGAAAGAGATGCCCCAAAAAGAGATGAGTTTCAAATGACTTTTAATCATAATTGCATGAACTGATCTCTTCCCTCCTTTACAGTTTATCTTATTTACTATTTGAGTAGAAGAAATCTCTACATCGATTCTTGCCTATTGATCTTATAATGTTGGTTTATCTTTTTCCTTGTTTCTTCCTTTGAATGACGGTTTCTATAGAAAATATTATGGAGCGTGAATGAGGTTTATAATTTTTCTTGTATTGTTTATATTATGTAGTACATGGCTTGAAAAGGGGAATTTCCGATATGACTGTATTTGGATTTTACTATGGATTTATAATAATATAAACTCCCATTAGGATTGGGGGCTTCTATTTGGGAAGAGTCATACTAGTTTAATTGGTCTTTCTAGATAGCTCCATCTGAGTCATTCGATTATCATTTACCTTGGGGATTATTGAAAACCCCTCACCAAGCCCTCTGTTATTATTATTACTATGAGCTTATTATTAGATTGGAACCCTCCTGAAGCATGCGTTAATGGGTTTTCTATGACCTTTACGAATATGTTATGCACGCAAGTCATTATCCTGTGTGGATAATTCTTTGGCTTAAATTGAGGCACTGCTTGGATCTTGAATCGGTTAAAGTAATATTAGATACATTGAACTCTCATGAATGTCGACATTCTTAAAGTTTGATTGATATGTGATGTCCTCATGCATATGAATTCAAGCAATGCTTGAAATATGAAATTATAAATTTATCTTATACTTTGACCTTGAAGCTTGTCGAAAGACTTTTTGGTAGGAAAACAGATGAATAGGGAAGTTAAGATAACTACCCTAAAATGGAGTCATGCATAGCCTTAAGTAAAGGTGACAGCTACCATAATGGGACTATGCATACCATGTATGACAGTAAGGATATAAGTCCACCTAAAATTATTTAACTTCATTTTATAGAACAATAATTAATACCCATAAATTGGGGTATGCAAGTGGGGGTTGAATTATATAACAGGGTATATTATGTTATCAGGTAACCAGTAAGGATAAATATGTTATTTCAATACTTGGTTAACGAGTGGATTATTTCCTGGCATTTACGATGATTATTATGTTAGCTAAAAATTGATACTTGCATCTCAATCGGGAGTTGAGATAATGTTGATACTTGTATTTATAGTGGCTTGGACCGCGCTTGCATATCGTAGCTAGTCAAATGTATCTTTGGCATATCACCAACAGATGACAGTATTGTCAATCATAACTCATACTTATGAGTTGGACTCTTTTACCAGAAGAAATATATAAGACATGGTAATAAGCAACCAAAAGGATATCTAAATAATATATATATTTGCTGATTGGTGAAATCTTTGTTAACGTAAATATACTCTTAAAATTGTGAGATAAATATCCAAATTATACTTACATATCACTGATTTTCTATGAAGGTTTGATACTTGGGTAATATCGATAAATAATATAAGATTGATACTTGTATTTATTACATAAACTTAATGTCGTTGGTGCTTTTATTTAATTGAAAGATAATATTGTTGGATACTTATATATGTGAAGTAGGTCGAGGGTATTAGGTGAGCGTTATTATTATTACTGTAATTAAAGTATGATTTATTGCATGGTTAAGGTTGTATATCTAGTCACTTGGAATTGTGTCCTTATGTAAGCAGATCTTAAAGAAGTGAACATTAATGAGTAGGAAATGTATTATCATGAGATGTGCAGTTAAGTTTTAAATGTATGTTAGAAATTTATTTGATAAGGAGTATTGCAAACCTTCATTTATTTAAATGCTAGATGGCATAAATTATTAGGTGAGGTTTATATCTTATCATGCTCAGTTCTAGCGAACTGACTCTAATAAATATTTGTGCAGATGGATTATGCAAGTAGATTAAAGGAAAAGAGTGTAAAAGTCTCATCAGTTCAAATTATGAAGTTCTTTGTAGAAAGTTCAATGCGTTGTAAATTTTGTAACTTTGCTTGCAAGGAGTTTAGAAGATCTCATGTCTTGGTATGTTTGGAAAAACTTTGTGGTGAAGTGTTCTTTCCCTTTTGTTGTTAGACTAGTAACTTACCTTGGTGAGAAATGATATTCAATCATTACATTGGCATAAGTATTGTAAAACCTTGATTTTGAGAATAAAGTGTTAAGTCAAAACTCTCTGACACCTTGTAATGATGTGATATAAGTAAAATTAAATGGAGTGGTTAACCCTTATAGAAGTTAACTAAAATATATATATATTCAGATAAATTAATGTAGAGATGACTTACTTGAGAACAAGAGACTCCTGAAATGATCAAAGGTGAAACTATCCTTGTAAAGTAAAATTTTAAAATTTGATATCCCTAGCTAAGCTAGTGAACACTACCCTTTTGGGTGAACTCTTAAACAAGCTTAAGGGAAAACAATGGTTAGTTTCTGGAAGATAATAAGATTTAGCAAGTAGGAGAAGACTTTAAGTGAACTACTCTACAGTGTATAAGAAAATAACTCAGTTGGTAAGATGAATTTGTGCGAATCATTTATTGCATCTTTCTGAAAACATAAGTAATGAGTTAAAGGGTGTTTTATCAAAATAAATGACCTTCAATCATTTCTTACTGTGGCTTGCCCTAGCTGTGAGAGTGTCATGTGGTTGGACTTCTAGGTTGTTCTGTCAAAAAAAAAAAAAAAAAGTGTATTATCCTTTTGGGTGTGAACGTTTCCGTGCAAACCTTGTGGTCATCCCCGTAACAAGTGGTTCCCAGAGTTGGTTATAACTTTGTGACGACATGTTGTGTTGTGTTATTTGTTGAAGCAAGTCAAAAAAAATATATCCTATCTTTTACTGTGTTGTTCGTGTGGTCATTTGGTGTGTTACATAACTTCTTATGAATCCTCACATCTTCCCTCTAACCAAGAAACCATTAGCTTCCTTCAATCCTGATCTCTTTTGTTAGTGGAATTTCATTATAAGTTACTCCCACAAGTATTATAGGGATCTTAAGAAGGTTTCCTTTGATTTCTTTCTTTGAACCATCTTTAACATGAATTATATAATTCAAGAACATTATGATAAATATGAATTATAATGCCCCTCCCATGACCACCCCCTCGACTTTAGTTGCATGGGCTAGAGTCGTCCCTAGGTATGTTTGAGTTCATTGTTTAAGTGTCATGCTTATGATTTGGATGTTTTGGAAATTGAAACATTTATTTACGATATAAGAAAAATATTGCCGCCTTCCTAAAAAATTGAAATATTAGAGGTTGATAAAGGATATAAGTAATCGAATGGATATTCTTCTTGGATTCCTCATAATTCCTATATGGTCAAGCATACAATTATCTTTAATTACAAAAGATCTAAACTTCAACCCTCTAAGATGCTTTATTTTCTTGGTGGGATTCAAGTCTCCAAGCAATACGGTTAATACCACCTTTGTGGTGCCTAAGATAAACCCTTGTGACATTGAAGCAATGTACATTCACCAATAACATTTTCATTCACATTGTATCTTTATTATGGTTATTAAAAGTGATAAATTAATTACGTGATAAAATAAGTGTCGTCTAAATGGTTAAAGTCCTGGTTAAAATGAATTTCAAAATAATAAAATGAACCATGAAAGTTACAATAGAAATGATTTATATTATATTTAAATAAATCAGTAAAAAAATGTTATATTGCTAAAGTTTTCCCAAATTGTTTGAGACTTGTGCCAAAACTCTTACCAAGAAGGAATTAATGAAATTCTTCTTAATATTGTAAGTTGGTTTTCATGAGAATGTTTTGGGAATTCTTCCTCGTTTTTGTGAATTTGCATGTCATTGAATCTGAAGGGATGCATGGGAAGCCTGGTTAGAGCACATGGACTGTTTCTTTTGTTGTTTAATGCCTTAAAGAAATGTATTCTTTGGACCTGCAATGGTTCCTGAAAATGCACAAAATGGGTTGTTTGAATATAGTTTTGATGCTCTCTAGTAGTTGCATTTTTCCTGGTGAGAAACCAAGAACCACTTTCCTTTGCCAGCATCACCTGTCCGTGCTGGTTGAGGGAAGTGAAACATGGTATGAACAGTCCCTTTTAGCGCTGAGGATTGGGAATTTTAGTTTTTCATAGGTTGTCATTGTTTGGTGCTGTGCAATGTGTCTAAACCACGTGGGAAAATTCCAGAGAGAATATAGTTCCAAGGACAGCACTGATTGTTGTAAGCGCACCAGATGGGGTGTTACTAAAGGCGTTGGAAACCTCAAACCAAATGCAAAATGTCATATGTAATTCTAAGCACCATAACCCCTTCAATCTCCTTTCTAGCCTGTGCCAAAATGAAAGAATTCTTTTGGAGTGTGCACACTCATCAAAGCACCAAGATAATTAAATTTGTCTTATATTGGGGTTGGGGTTGCGCCTAGTTAGACATGAATGCAAACTGTGGAGACATATCTAATCCACGTGAACTATTTGTTAAAATGCCTGGTGGAAATGTGGCTTGTCTTGCCTGTTTCAGTATTGGGGGTGTTGTTTTCTGTTGCTTGCTAGGCGTGTGGACTTTAAGATGAAGAATGTTGCTCCACCAAATTTAATTGTAACAGGTGTAAAACCAGACACCATAACCTCCTGTTGTTTTAATCCAAGATGGGAAGATTTGATCAACATTTGGACATCCATCAAAGCATTGTGGAAGTTTATTTTTTATTTATGTTGTCAGGTTTCAGGGGGACGTGTTTTTTTTAAATGTGGAGGCATGCACAATGCGCATGGACTGTTGAATAAACTTTGAGAGGCCATAGTGTATATTGGCATTGTCCTACCAAGGAGTGTAAGCTGGTTGAGTTAAATGCATGAAATAATGTGGATTCTTAGACACTGTTGTTTGCAGAATTTGCCCAAAATGGGGTGGTGTAAATCCAAACACCAAAACTTTTTACATATCCATCCACAATCGTACCAGTATATCCCAGCCTGTGTGAAAATATAGAGCTAAGAGCATGTCGTGGAAAGCCAAAAAAAAATAAAAATGGGAAGCAGATTTTTTTAATTATTCCAAGTAACCATGCATACTTGTTTGCAAATTTGGAGGTTAGCACAATGATCTCAAACTGTTTGACGAAAATCCTCTTCAATAGCATGATCTCGCAGATCGTGAGCGTGTACCACGTGGAGTCCCTTGTTCCGCTTCAATTCTCTTACCCTTCTTGCATGATTTTAATGATTCTAGTTTTCTTATTTTAGTGTTGTAGAAATTCAAACTAAAATAGAATAAACTATCGGTGATCTAAATGAGACATAGTGGCTTATAGCAAACTTGCCTCTGTTTTTGTACGCAACAAGTATAGTAATCTGGAATGTAAACTCTAGTCCCAATCTACCTTGTGAAATATTTAGACAACTTTTATACTAGTTTTGGTCTTGGAAACCACACGGTTGGCATGATAAATGGGAAGCTTAGTGAAAACTGCTTCTAGAATACTTTGTGTAATGTGAATAAAAACATGTTTTCATGGAGGCATAAATTATTCTTATGAACCCCGAAATGAGAAACATAAACTTTAGTTGGGTACCTTTTCATGTGGAGTGTCCAACTGAACCCTCGGTTGTTTCTCATAATTTTGTTTGACCTTATTTTGTAACATGTTTAGTAGCGCAGTGGGCTAGTTCACGGCTTTAAACAACTGTTGAAAGTGAAAATTGCAGTTTGGTTTTGATCCGCCGTTTTGGCCTTGGGTGTCAAAATAGATTTTGGCTTCCGCATACCTCTAATATTTGTAAGATACAATTGCTACAAACCCTCGGTTTAGAGAAAAAATACCTCACAAGATATTTTTCCTGATAGCTTTTGTAGGCCTCTAGTCATTGGGCAACAAGGCCACTTGAGTGCATCTACGATCGGTAGTTCCGGAAGGACGAGTGTCATTTTAATTATGTTTCCTAGTTTGGGGTTACATCAGCTCTGAGTGTTTCCCTGTATATAGAGGAATATGTAGGAGTTTGTTTCAATGGGTGTTTGAGTCACGAAGATGGTTTTTGAACGTTGATTTTTTAACAACTCGTCTAAATTTGACGGTTTTGGAAACTTGTGACTAATTGGTGAAAATTGTCATATGACCTTATCCAAGTAGAATGATGATTGGTAAACCTTGTAAATATAAATACATGACTCTAGGAAACCTCATTGATGCTTGTTTGAAAAGATATTGATTGTTAAACGAAATGGTGTTTTCTCTCTCCTCTCTCTATTCCTTTCTTTTGGCCTTGAAAATGAAATGAAATGGCAAGTGCATTCATACTCTCCTCAAAAGCGTGTTTGGTATTATTTCATTATTATTGGAAAACTATGATAACATAAATCATCCTTGATATTAGTTAGATACCATGCCAGCAATTGTGTTGACCATGCGGTGGTTACAGGTACGTCAAATATGAAGAAATTTGCAGCATTGTACATGCTTTTGTAATAATGGGTCATCCTTGAGTTACATGTAATAATAAATGGATATATATCAGCACTATGATTATAAACATGAAGTTTATTTTATTGATTATTTTATGATACGTAAGAAATGGCAGTATATTGGTATTCTTGGAAAATGGAATTCATTTCTAGAATTGATTTTGATCATAGATATATATCTTGCTAATGTTGTAGATGTACTTTTTAAGTAGAAATGAAATGATCTTTCATAGTGTTCTTTTGTGGGTTATTAATGAATGAAATCCATTATGTGAACTTATAATTACATTGGAATTCGTAGAAGAACTGAAGCAAAAAAAATATGACCTTAGAGTGAGACGTTGTTTGACACCCTCTTGTGTGGAAGCACATTATCTTAGAAATGTGGTAATTAAAGGACTAGCCTAGTGTTCTTATCTTTCTTTAGCGCCTCCTAGTTTGAGGTAATATGAGAACAAAAGTAGGATTCTATAGAATCTTGTTTGCTAATCGTCTTTATATTGAAACCACCTATAGGAATGGTAATGGTTAAGTATAGTTTAAAGTAACACGGGTTCCTACTAGGAAGTATGTTAATGAATATTGAAGTTGTGTGGGATTCTTTATATTAAGGCTTGGGGTCACTTTTGAGACATGTGGTATGTAGGGTCTAAGCTATGGAATTGTAAAGTAGTCTTGAAGTTAAACATAGAGGGCTAAGAAACAAACATGGTTGATATTTTCTCTAGCGAATTGGGTTCCACAAATGTGGAGATTAAGAACAAAGAAAATAACCATCTTCTTTTAACCCACTAGTAATCCTTCCCTCGTTTTACGTAAAGAGATGATATGTTCCATATGGGAACACATATTTTGAATTTGTGATCTCCCTTCCCAAACATGGAACTCATTTGACCCATGTGCATCTCAAAATGCATCCAAACATTTGTGGACTATTGTAGATTAACTTCACAAGGGGAGATAGGATTTCACATCCTTGTTACTGTAGGAATATGTTTGCTTACTTTTAGATATGGGAAACCACCTATGGAAATTATAATGGACCAATTCTACTAGAATGTTTTCTATAAGATGACATGAGGGTCCTTTTTTGTAAGCTTTGATTTATGTTTAGATCTATGTTTTCTTCATAGTCCTAGAGTCTTAGGGAAGCATGATAATTTGTGTGTTCCTCCCTAGGAACCTATTAGAGAATTGTATCATGGGTACGAAAGTGTGGAAGATGCTTGAATGCTAGGCCAAATGTCACTTTTGGAAAATTCAAGTCGAAATATCTAGTATGTATCTTATGGTTTTCCTAGAATCTAAACACCATTAGAAGGGAAAATATACTAGAGTGTTTGGGATCACAGAGATTATTATCATATGCATTAATACACCACTAAGGATATTTTCGTAAAGGGAGTTTGTAAATTTCTTTTTTCTTTAAGAATGTACCGTTTTGATGTCAGAATATGATTTATAGGTACCATGGAGATTACTTTGCAGATTTATACATTTATCTTGTGTTGTGAAGGTAGATGTGACTTGAACCTCTTGAAAACAAGTTTTTGAGAAAACATAGTTTCTAATTTTGGGAATCAAAAAAATTAATGTATAAATGTTAAGAAACTTCTAATAACCAATCGGGTTATGTATTGCATTCTCAATAAGGTAAACAAACTAAATTGGATGAAACTAGTATCAGGTAAGCCATAAACGAACCAAAAGAAATGCAGCCTCTAAAAAGGAAAATGTGTTCTTGCACGTTAAGTACTCCCTAAATAATTTGGGTTAAATAATGAAATATGAATATAATAAAGATGTAACCCACAAAATGTGGTAATGTGGAAGGTGCCCATGGATGATGTGCAATTTTTTGTTGGGCCATGGTTTTGTACCTATTCGTTATAAACGTGTGACATTAAATTGCATCTTGTGTTACCTTGTTATTTGCATGGCTTGCATGTTGTATGATTGGGTTCATTTTTTTGATTGTGTCACTTGTGGCATGGATTTTTGTGAGTAAACCCATGTATTGTCTTGTAACAAGTAATGAGAGTAAAAAAAATATATCCTATTATATTTGGTCTTGTGTTTGGGTCCCACATGGGTGGGCACTACAGTTGGTATCAGAGTGAAGGTTCATACTCTCAAACCTCTCGGAAATTTTTGTGTTGGGATGGATTATGCATGATGTCGGATGAGTTGGAGGAGTAATGTGTTATTATGTTGTCATGTGACAAATGTGGTATCTGTGATTATGTGAATGTACCTATTGTGCTTACCACTTGGTGTGGTCTTGTTGTAATGTTGATGTGTTCTCAATGTTAGTAATTTATCTCTTTCCTGTGAATTCAACATGAAATTCATGTGTATTACCACCTTGTTGTGTGAAGGGAATTTTGTATGAACCAAGAAATTTTTGAAATGTTTCATTCTTTGGTGATATTGTATATGTGGAACAATGTGTTGCATGAAAATTACTTTGTAGTGAAATATGTTACATCACGAAAATTTCCTCTGTGTTGTATTGTACTATGGCATTATGTCACCATGTTGCATTGTATTGGAATGTATGGCATGATGTTAAATCCTTATGTTTTTGATATATATGTACTCATATTGTTATGTGATAAATCCAAATTGGTAATTGGGGACATATGGTGATTATATGACCCCTAATGTATTTTACTCGCACCCTTGGTGCGTTATGTGTAAATATACGTGTCGTAAAGCAATGGAATATTTTTGTATTATACCTTCATAAATTTTACCATGCATAAGACTCTAGGGTTGTGTTATGTTGAAATCACAACACCCCTTGAATTTCCCAGTTTGAGATGGGGTATTCAACATGATTGCATAACATTGAGCTATCCTGAGTGTGGGACATTGCGAAATGGGATAGCTCTTTGGAGAAGGTTGTTTCTTGCTCCTAACCTACCTACCACTAACTATTCCTAATGCAAGAAACTACTGATAAATCCTAATCTAATACTTCTAAGGGGATAGAGAAAGAAGGATTACAAGAAAGAAACCTACACTACGAGTGGTGATACACCAAGAAAGAAGTGTTGATCACTTTCCCCAACCCTGTAAAATGGAGAAAGAATGAATCCTGGGGAGGTTGGAAAAATGCAACACAAACCCAAAATGCAAACATTCACCATTTCATGGTAAACACAACCGCCAAACCTGCAATAGACAAGAAATACACACAGATCCTGCAAACACAATGAGAGGTAAGATGCAAACAAAAAAACATAGAGGCTAGACAAGATTGAACACATATATGTTTTATTGCTCCATAGAAGTTTACACAATACAATGCTATAGTAGGAAGAGGCATGAATCCATCACAAGATTTGAGGAAGGCTTGAATCCCGAAAAAGAATGGGGTGCATGATAGGAGAGAAAATGACCAACCCTTTGCACATGCAAATTCCTTACATTTTATAGATGAAAAAATGAGGAGAGAGAGGGAAGAAAATCTGAAAATGCACTCCAATATCCTACAAAAATCCATTGTTTTCCTTGTGGGAGTGATGAGAAAGTCTGCAAAGCCCATACTCCATCATACCTTGCTAGTTGGGGAAGAAGGGAAGCCCATACCTCATCATTTTGGGTAGGTGAGAAATATGGAACCATTCCTCTAAAATGGTGGAATTTACTTCCACATTTTGAAATATTTAACTTTATTAAAATTAAAAAATCGAGTTGTAGATGTGTAGAGGACACTAAGATATTTCCAAAAAGACTATTTTTTCAAATCCAAGCTCTCAGTCAAAATTTATGGTCATCTGAAGATGAGGGTGCCATACCGAAATAAATGTGGGTGGTTGATCTGATTTTTCAGACTTCGACCCTGCATTGTACCCTCTGAAATAAAAATTTCATACTTTCAGGATTAGGATCTTTGGGTTTTCATACTTCGTAGGTTAATGTCACTATTCATCTGGCGATCTGGCTCGAGAGTTCTAAAATGCCGAAACCCCAAAGTTTGAAATTTGGACTTCAGGTTTCAAGATTCAAGCTATGATTTGCGTGCACTGGGGCTTCAACATTCTAAAATTCCGAAACCTAGAAGTATGAAATTTAGACTTCAGGTTTTGGACCTTTGTGTTTTCAAGGATTTCAAGTTTCAGGGTTTCGGGGGTCCAGGTTTCAAGATTTTGGGGGTTTGGATTTCAGGGTTTTTAGGGTTTTGGTTTCAAGATTATTCATCCATCTGGTCGTCACATATCTCCAAAATCCTGAAAGCCAGAAGTCTAAATTTTAGACTTCAAGTTTCAGACCTTTTTTCCTTTCTCATGTGGCACTATTCATTTCTCGACCCCACTGACAACTCCAAACTCCCAAATGTCTGAAGCCCCAAATTTTGGACTTCAGAATTTGATGTCTTTTCAACCTTTTGAGATCGTCGATTTGGAAGTTTTTCCCGCCGAATCCAATTGCTTACATGTTCGAAGTCCAGACTCCTCAAACTCTGAAGTGTCTCTTCAATGTGCATCCCACCAACTCCCAATGCCTCACCACTTCAACTCACTTGGCTCGAGCCCAAAATATGAGCTCCCATGGCCAAATCGATCCTCCTATTTTCTCTATACTAGTTCATGTTTGTCTGATTTCACCTGAGGGGAAAATTGGATAACATGTTGTTATGCATAAATAATCAATATGATTGTAACCTTGTTATGTGTTATGTTGTGTACCCTACACGAATGAGCCCTACAGGTAGAATCCAAAAGTGTATGTGTGGAGAGAGAAGTTGTAAACAAGGTGACCATAACCTTGAGCAAAGTATGAGTTTGAAAGTGGAGTCTCGTGTAGAATGAAAACATATTTATATCCATTTGGTATACCTCATAGCTTTCTCAGTATATTTTGGATGTACACTACTTTAGGCTCATACTTATGGGAACTAGTGTATTTGTTCTCTCCCCTATTTAGGTTTTCCATCAAACAATCCTATGTGATATTGACTTTGTGGATCCTCATTTATATGATTTGGAGATATATGGAGATATACTTATTTTGGTTATATGTATTTTACAAGTTGAGGCTCGATCTTTGAGTGCCAGTAACTCACTGAGTACCCCTTTGGTGGCTACAGAAGGGCCAAATAATGATCGTAATGTGATATTTCTATGTTCATAATATTTATTCGTAAATTGACCTTCTTCTCTTTCTTATAAGAACTAGAAATTTTTCTTGAGTGGTGTATCTTTAAATGTTTGGGATTTTAATTGGTTTTGTGATAACAAAAGGCTTTTGCATTAGTGCAGCGGTTTAGCCATTTATTTTTCTTAGTTTGAAACTTTCTTTTGGAGTATAAATGTTTCTAGCCTGGCCCAAGGCTTGATATTTTATTGCCACTTGGCATTTAAATGTGGTTGATATGTTGGTTCTAATATCATTATGTGTTGGAATATGGTCATGGGACTCACCATCGAGTGGTTGGACCTATGGACCTACTTCGTTGTATGGGGGTATGCCCTAAGGGGGTTATAGGGTTGTGTAGTATTGAGTTGTAGGTTACTATGCCACTTAGGTGGGGTGACAGGGCTCTATGTGCCTAGGGCCATAGGGTGACCTAGCCTCATTATATGGAGAGATAAGGTGACGGAACTCTTTGGTGAGTGACGCAATATGGAGAAATAAGGAGATGGGGCTCTATGGTGAGTTACCTAACATGGAGAAATAAGGTGATGGGGCTCTATGGTGAGTGACCCAACTTGGATTTGTTATGAGATTATGATTATTTTTTCTATTGGGAGGCATATCTGGTATGTATGATTCATGAGTTACTCATGTGAGTCTTGTTATACATTGTTATGAGACTTGACTTTCCTCTTTGTTGGTATGTACTATTGGATATTTTCTTGGAATTTTGTGGGTATAGTCATGGTTTTGTGTCATGGGATACCAATTGCATATCTATCACTGTGACACTTCATTGTTTGTTAGTCACATGTGTGTGTTGGATTTTTGCCTGGGGCATAATTGTTTGAAATTGTATGTTATGTGAACTACTTTTTGTATTTCCATGGTGAAATTAGTGGTCTTATGATATGATTCAGTGATGAAAATGAGCTAAAAATGTGTTCTTTAGGTCGTTAGTAATGTGTTTTGTACCTTGTGCGACCTTTTGAGGTCAACTGCTTGGGAAACCTATTGAAACTTTGAAATTTAAAATCCTTAACGAGTGATAAGATTTGTAACGTTAAACAAATAAACTGTGACAATCGAACACAACTATTAAATGCTGAATACCCTTATGAGAAAAAAAACACGTACGAGTGTGTTTCGAAACGATACATCGAAATTTGGATATGAATCCACTATGGATTTAAACTGTTGGATAAAGAAGGCCTTATAACATTTAAAAATAAGAAAAAGGTATTAAAGGGAAAGATAATTTGAGTAATAAAATAATGAGGAATTCCAATCATCACAGAACCTTAAGATTTGAGGAAATTTTAAAATATATTAAAACTTGTTGGTGGTTGCATTTTTAAACAACATAGCCCCTTTTCGCTAATTGGAATAAGATGATGTTGATTTTCCACTGTTTCTCATCCCTTTTAGTGCCTGGAAAATGTGTCAAATTGTGAACAAAGCTTTTATAAGGGGAGGGAGATGTAATGCCCCTCCTGTGACCACCCCCTCGACTCTAGTTGTGTGGACTCGAGTCAGTGCTTGGTATGTTTGAGTTTGTTGTTTAAACCTTGTGCTTATGATTTACATGTTTCGGAAATTGAAACATTTATTTAGGGTATAAGAAAAATATTTTCACCTTCCTAAAAATTGAAATATTATAGGTTGATAATGAATATAAGTAATCGAACGGATATTCATCTTTGATTCCTCATTATTCCTATATGGTCAAGCGTACAATTATCTTTAATTACAAAAGCTCTAAATTTCAAGCCTCTGAGACGTTTTATTTTTGTGTGGGAGTCAAGTCTCCATGCGATACATTTAATACCACCTTTGTGGTGCCTAGCATGAACCATTGTGCCCTTGACGCAATGTGTTCACCGATAGCATTTTCATTCATGTTGTATCTTTATTATCGTTATTAAAGGTGATGAATTAAGTACGAGATAAAATAAGTTTCATCTCGGAAGAGGTTGAGGCCCTGGTTAAAACAAATTTTAAAATAATAAAATGAACCATGAAATTATCAATATGAAGGAGTTCTATTATATTTAAATAAATCATTAAATATTTATCATATTCCTAAATTTTTCCCCAATTGTTTGAGGCTTGTGCCAAAACTCTTACCAAGAAGGAATTAATGAAATTCTTCTTGGTATTGTAGGTTTGTTTGGTGAGAAGATTTTGGGAATTCTTCTTGGCTTTTGTGAATTTGCATGCCATTGAATCTGAAAGGATGCGTGGGAAGCCTGGATAGAGCACATGGACTGTTGTTCAATTCCTTAAAGAGGTGCATTCTTTGGACCTGCAATGGGTTGTTGCAAATGCACAAAATGGGTTGATTGAATATAGTTTTGGTTCTCTCTAGTAGTTGCATTTTTCCTGGTGAGAAGCCAAGCACCACTTTCCTTTGCTAGCATCCCCTGTCTATGCTAGTTGAGGGCGCTGAAACATGGTATGAATAGTCCCTTTTGGCGCTTAGGATTGGGAATTTTCTTTAGTCAGAGGTTGTTGTTTGGTCCTGTGCAATGCATCTAAACCACATGGGAAAATTCCTGTGAGACTACGGTTCTAAAGACAACACTGATTGATGTAAGCGCACCAGATGGGATGCTAGAAAAGACATTGGAAACCTCAAAGCAAATGCAAAATGTCAGGTGTATATCTAAGCACCATAACCCCTTCAATCTCTTTTCTTTCATGTTCCAAAATGAGAGCTTTCTTTTGGAGTACGCACACTCACCAAAGCACCAAGATAACAAATTTTCTCTTATATTGGGGTTGCACCTAATTAGACAGGTATGCAAAATGTGGAGACATATCTAATGCACGTGAACAGTTTGTTAAAATTCCTAGTGGAAATGTGGCTTGTCTTTCTTGCTTCAGCAAATTCAAGAATGTTTTTATCCACCAAATTCAATTCTGATAGGAGTAAAACCAGACACCATAACATGCTACTGTCTTAACCGTCTGCGCCAAGATGGGAAGATTTGATCAACATTTGGACATCCATCAAAGCATTGTGGAAGTTTATTTTTTTATTTACGTTGTCAAGTGTCAGACCTGGATGTGTTTTTTTTTAAATGTGGAGGAATGCGCAATGTGCATTGACTGTTGAATAAGATTTTAGATTCCATAGTGTAGATTGGCATTGTCCTGCCAAGACGTGTAAGCTGGTTGGATTAAATGCATGAAAGAGTGCGAATTTTTAGACTCTGTTATTTGCATAATTTTTCCAAAATGTATTCCGTTGAAAATGTCTTAGAAAATTGTAACAAATGCAAGTTGGGTGGTGTAAATCCAAACACCACAACTTCTGCCATCTCCCTGCACAGTCGTACCAGCATATCCCATCTTGTGTGAAAATATAGAGATAAGAGCATGTCGTGGATAGCCAGAAAAGCATAATGCGAAGAAAATTTTTTTGATTTATTGCAAGTTCCAATGCATACTTGTATGGTAATTTGGAGGTAAGCACAACGATCCCAGACTGTTCGAAAAAACCTCTTCAATAACATGATCTCGCAGATCGTGAGTGTTGACCACTTGGATTCCCTTGTGCCGCTTCAATTCTCAAATGGCCATGGTCATTTTACCCTTCTTGCACAATTTTAATGATTCTAATTTTCTTATTTTAATGTAGTAGAAATTCAAATTAAAACAGAATAAATTATTGGTGATCTAGATGAGACGTAGTGGCTTATAGCAAACTTACTTGTGTTTCTGCACGAAACTAGAGTAGTAATCTGGAATGTAAACTCTACTCCCAATCTACCTCGTGTAATATTTAGACAACTTTTATACTAGTTTTTGTCTTAGAAACCACGTAGTTGGCGTGATAAATGGGAAACTTAGTGAAAATGCTTCTAGATGACTTTTTGCAGTGTGAATAAAAACTTGTTTTCATGGAGGCGCAAATTATCATTAGGGACCCCGAAAGAGAAACACAAACTTTAGCTGAGTACCTTTTCATGTGGAGTGTCTAACCGAACCTTGGGTTGTTATTCGGAAGTCTATTTGACCTTATTTTATACGCATTTAGGAGCCTTGCGGGCTACTTTGGGGCTTTAAACAACCGTTGAAAGTGAAAAATGTAGTTTGGTTTTGACCCGCTATTTAGGCCCTGAGTGTCAAAATGGATTTTGGCTTCCGTATACCTCTAATATTTCTATGATACAATTGCTGCAAACCATCAGTTTGGAGAATAATGCCCCGCAAGTTAATTTTCTGATAATTTTTGTAGGCTTCTAGCCATTGGGCGACAAGGCCGCTAAAGTGCATTTAGGATCGGTAGCTCTAGAAGGATGAGTATCGTTTTAATCTGGGTTGTCAGTTTGTGGTTACGTTAGCTCCGAGTGTTTCCTTATATATAGGGGAATATGGAGGATTTTGTTTTAGTGGGTTTTTAAGTCACAAAAATGGTTTTTGAATGCTGATTTTTGAGCAACTTGTCTAAATTTGACGATTTTGGAAACTTGTGACTAATTGGTGAAAACTGTCATATGATCTTATCCAAGAAGAATGATGATTAGGAACCCTTGTAAACGTAAATACATGACTGTACGAACCTCCTTGACGCTTGTTTGAAAAGATATTGAATGTTAAAAGAAACATTGTTTTCTCTCTCCTCTCTTTATTCCTGTGTTTTGGCCTTGAAAATGAAATGAAATGGAAATTGCATTCTTACTCTTCTCAAAGGTGTGTTCAGTATTATTTTATTGTTATTGGAAAACTGTGATAATATAAATCATGCTTGATAGAAGTTATATGACATGTCAATGGTTGTGTTGACCATGTGGTGGTTGCAGGTATGCGGGACATGTAAAAAATTGCAGCGTTCTACATGCTTCTATAATAATGGGTTATCCTTGAGTTACATGTAATAATAAATGGATGTATATCAACACTATGATTATAAACATGAAGGTTATTTTATTGAGTATTTTATGATACATAAGAAATGGTAGTGTATTGGTATTCTTGGAAAATGGCAATCATTTCTAGAATTGATTTTTATTATAGGTATATATCTTGTTAATGTTGTAGATGTACTTTTTAACTGGAAATGAAATGATCTTTAATATAATTGTTTTGTGGGTTATTAGTGAATGAAATTTGTTGTGTGGTTCTAATTACGGTTGAATTCGTAGAAGAACTAAAGCAAAAAATAAAGATGACCTTAGAGTGAGACATTGTTTGACACCCTCTTGTGCAGAAGCACATTAGCTTAGAAATTTGATAATTAAATGACTAGCCTCGTGTTCTTACCTTTCTTTAGCACCTCCTATTTTGAGGTAATATGAGCATAAAATTAGGGTTCTGTGCAATATTGTCTGTTAGTCGTCTTTGTCTTGAAACCACCCATAGGAATGGTAATGGTTAAGTATTGTTTAAAGTAACATGGGTTTCTACTAGGAAGTATGTTCATGCATGTTGAAGTTTTGTGTGATGCTTTATATTAAGTTTTAGGGTCACTTTTGAGACATGTGGGACGTAGGTTTTAAGCTATAGAATTGTAAAGTAATCTTGAAGTTAAACATAGAGGGCTAAGAAATAAACATGGTTGATCTTTTCTGTATCGAATTGGGTTCCTTAAATGTGGAGCTTATGGGCAAATAAAATATGGAAACCATCTTCTTTTAACCCATTATAAATCCTTCCTTTGTTTTACATGAAGAGATGATTTGTTCCTTATAGGAACGTGTATTTTGATTTTGTGATCTCCCTTCTCGAACATGATACTCATTTGACCCATGTGCATCTCAAAATTCATCCAAACATTTGTGGAATGTTGTAGTTTAACTTCACAAGGGGAGATAGGATTTCAAATCCTTGTTACTGTAGGAATATCTTTTCTTACTCCTAGATATAGGAAACCACATTTGGCAATTGTAATGGACCAATTCTACTAGGTAATTTTCTATAAGGTGACGGGAGGGTTCTTTTTTGTAATCCTCGAGTTATGTTTACATCTAAGTTTTCTTCATAGTCCTAGAGTCCTAGGGATGTTTGATAATTTGTGTTCCTCCCTAGGAACCTAATAGAGATTTGTCTCATGGGTACAAAAGTGTGTAATATGCTAGAATTCTAGTCCTAATGTCACTTTTAGGACATTCGAGTCGAAATATCTAGTATGTAATTTTATGGTTTTCCTAGAAACTAAACAACATTAGAAGGGAAAATATAATAGAGTTCTTGGGATCGTAGATATTATTGACATATACATTTATAGACCACTAAGGCTCTTTTCGTAAAGTGAGTTTGTAACTTGCTTTTTGCTTTAATAATATACCCTTGTGATGTTGGGATATGAATTATATGTACCATGGAGATTAATTTTCACCTTCATAACCCTTCATGTGTTGTGAAGGTAGATGTGACTTGAACCTCTTGAAAACAAATTTTTGAGAAAGCATAGTTTTTAATTTTGGGAATCAAAAAAATTAATGTATAAATGTTAAGAAACATCTAATAACCAATCATGTTATATAATGTATTCTCAATAAGATAAACAAACTAAATTGGATGAAACTAGTATAAGTTAAGTGATAAACAAGCAAAAAGGAATGTGGTCTCCAATAAGGAAAATGCATGCTTGCATGTTAAGTACTCCCTAAATCATCAAGGTTAAATAAAAAAATATGAATATAATAAATATGTAACCCACAAAATGTGGTAATGTTAAAGGTGCCCTTGGATTATGTGCAATTTATGGTTGGGCCATGGTTTTGTACCCATTCATTATAAACATGTGACATTGAACTACATTTTGTGTTGCCTTGTTATTTGCATGGCTTGCATGTTGTATGAGTGGGTTCATGTTTGTGTCAGCGTTACTTGTGTTATGTATTTTTGTGAAAAAACCCATGTGTTGTCTTATAACAAGTAGTGAGATTAAAAAAAATAGTATTCTATATTTCGTCTTGTGTTTTGGTCCCACATGGGTGTGCGCTACATCAATCCCTTCTACAAGATCATAAGTACAATAAATTTAGGAATAACTGTAATAAGTATTTCATTAACCACATTTTAGGCATTGTGGAAGGATCCTATGATCACAAGTATCTCAATGACCAATATTCCAATGTGGCTAAAGTCAACTACTGATATAATCCTGCACATAAGAATATCATTCATAAACCTAAAAATCCTTCCCTTAATGAAAAAAATATCACTGATACTTCTCATGAGAAACCTAATGATGAGCCTAATCCCTTAGCCAATACTCATCCCAAACATAAACCAAAAATTCCCTCTACAAATTATATTCCTCCACATTTGGATAAATTTATTCAATCTTAGAAGTCTCATCTAGCCATGGATTCTTTATTTTCTCCTCATCCTCTTAGGTACCGCTATGGCATTTATCCTATGATGCAACAAAATATATCCTAGATTAACTCAATTCTATGTCTTGAAAAAACACTTTGATGGAGCTCATATGTACTTATCTACAACATCAAAAATTCCTCGCGAAACAACTTAATCACTTAGAGGATGCTTTTGATGAGGTAAAAATTTCTCCATCCATCTCAACTTTTCCTAACCCCAAAATTCAAAATATTGAAACCACCATTCCCTCCAAAAACTCCAAATCTATATCCTTATAATTTCCTAAAGATGATATGATTAATGGTGAAGTATTGTTCTATGTTGATTATTTGTCACTTCTTATTAGTGTCTCCATACATAAAACTCAAGTATGAAGAGTCCTAGTAGATGAATCTTTTAAAATCAATGTCACTTCATTATCTCTTGTTAAAAAAATTTGGAATATTTTTTAATGGCCTTAAACATGCCTGAATGAGTTGTAATGGATTTTATAAGACTCATAAGAATATTCTCAATTTTATGTGGCTCTCCACCACCATTTCTCTTGTCCCTTATTGGGTACTAGTGTCTAAAGAGCTATGAAGATATAACATGAAGTAATGAGTTGGGTAACACAATGTGTGATTTCTAAAAATAAAGGGTTAATTCAAGAAAATTAGAGGTCAGAAGCATGGGAGGATAAAAAACAATGTCAATGTAAAGAATAACAAACATTGTGAATGTCTAGTGTTATTGCTAAGGAATCATACACATAATGACATGCTAGAGGCATGATGTAATAGTACTAAATACATAATTTTGTTTCTACATTTTCTCCCACTTTATACTTGTGAATGAATATTTGGCATCATAAAGTAGATAGGAAGATCATACCTTGTGGAGAGCCAAAGGATATTGTAATTGATAGTGTGTTGAATGGAAGTTGTAGGATGTGTATTATGGAGTCTAATAGGGGATAACAACCCTATGAGTGACATATGCTCTAGAAGCACAATCAATGAGATGGGGGGGGTGAATCAATGTCTTCAAAATTTTACTTCAATCATTCATTAAATTTTACTTAATTGGCAAGAACCATTCAATAAGCCATCATGATATAAGAAATGGCAAACCATCACAAAAACATAACAACCATCCACATGAGTATGCAATAATAGAGAGAACAAATTAATGCCACATATATGTGGGTGTAAGCTAGGAAAAATACACTACTAACAAGGAAATAAAATACCAATAATTATACCTCCTCCTTCGCGTTCCGTAGCAAACCTTAGAATGGGCTAGGAAACTTGGATTGAGCCCTGATTTTGTGATATGTAGGTTCTTTTCTTCAAGACGGAGCAAGAACTTCCCGCAACAACGATCCTCTTACTTTGCACTAGATGGGAAAAAGGATTATGAGGCTATTTTGGCATTAGGACGAGGCAAAAGGATGTTCTTTTCTCAAAGGATGAAAGAACTTAGATATGGCATGCAAGCTTATTCTCCATGTCTTTAGAGGGGAGGGCTGAGGTTGTATTTATAGCCAGAGGGAGTGATTAACTTAGATTAATTTAAGTAATCATGGTTTGAAAATGTGGGCAAGATTAAGTGAGTGGTTTGAAAATTTGGGCAAGATTAGGTGAGTGGTTTGAAAATGTGGGTAAGATTAGGTGAGTGGTTTGAAAATGTGGGCAAGATTAGATGAGTGGGGGCCACAAAGAATGGGTGAAGATTTGAATTATATTTTTAATTCATAAGTGGAGGATTTTAGGTGAGTGGGGACCACGAAGGGTGGGTGAGGATTTGAATTTGAATTTTTAATTCAATAGTGAAAAAACATGGAGAATAATGACATGTGATGAGGATTGGGTTATTTTTTAGATTTTTGAAATGGATAATTAATCAAATTATATTTGATTAATTCGAAGTGTATTTTTGTGGGAAATGAGGAAGGGGGATTAATTGATTTAGGATAGATGTGAAATTGGTGTGTCTACAGTGGAAAACCATAAAGGGGAAGAAAACCCACTGATCTTTACAATAATAAACAACAATCAATATTTAGTGAAGAACCAACTCCACAAGGAGCACCAACCCCTAATTTATCTAGCACCAAATACACTGTAGCAAGCACCAACTTACAAGGAGACATAAACCCCCTAATTTATCAAAAACCAACCTGAATTTAGTAAGCACCAACTTATAATGTGGCTATAATGACCTAGGGTTTTAGAAAGAAGTAACTTGTAAGAAGACTAAGCACCAACTCAGCCACCTAAGAATGTTTTCTACCTTCTTCTTGTTGTTATCTTAGCACATGATGGACTTCTTTACTCTTCTTTTCTCTTCTTTTTCATCTTCTCTTTATCTAATGTATCAACATGCACTAAGGCCTCTTGAACACTCTATTATCCCCAAACACTAGATACTCTTCATATACAAGCTCATATCCTCTTAAAGACACTCAAAACTGTGTCATTTTCTCACTCGCTCATATTCTTCTTCACCTTCACTAGATCATGGACAAACTCCCTTCTCCAAACTAATCATCTTCATATATTCAATTCTCATATGTTTCCCAAGGTCTTTAAGACCTCATACATCCTTTTCATTCCCTTATAGGTCACTCATTACATCATTCTCTAACAAATCCTAAAAATGCCTTTATACATGTATATATATGACTTTCATTAAATCAACCATATAGGTTAGTTATACATCAAGTAGTTCAGCCATGCCAAGACCCAAAAACATCAAAAAAAAACATAGAATTATTACATGATAAACTTCTTAAGGATTTACATGACTTAATATGTCTTTTTACATCATTTTTGAACTCAAAAAACCTTCAAATACTAGTTCGACAAGCATAGATTTACATAATGATACTTCCTAATCAACTATGGTCTTCATCAAAGATTGAAAATCTTCAATAACATTTTCCATGACTTTCTCAAACCAGACCAAGGACTTCACTCTTTATGCCAAGATTTGACCTCAATGAACAACAGTACATACCTTCTTTTCTTACCTCATTTCACTGTCAAACTCATAATACTCTTTCAACTAGATCCTTTATTAACCTCCTTATCATAATCCTCAAAATTACTCTTGTAGGTCCATTTAGCTCTTCAAGTCCTTCATACCTATATAGGCTATATAACACAAAAATTAGTTTTATCTTGTAGACCTATCACTTGCTTCTCAACTCACATACACCAAAATAGGGCCACAAAACACAACCATAGGCACACCACACTCTTCCAAGAATTATATCACCCTGCTAAGTTTTCACACACCTTCTTGAAGCATATGGAACACTTAATTTTTCATGATAATGCTCAATTAACAATAATTCATACACATACCTCTATGATCTCAAAATATTCTCTTAAAACATCATGATTGTGATGGAATGGATTAAATCAACATGCATATACCTTCACTTGTCCTTCACACAATTGTACAAGGTCTTCAACATGATAAAAAAAATTATCCTTTTGAGCACATAAACCACTCAATACTTCATGATAATACCTCCAATGAACAATTCTTCTATTATATTCTTATGCTTCATGATCTTATTGTCTTGCATACCCAGATCTAACCCTTGTTATCCTTCCTTTCATGCTCTTTTTCTCAACATATGACCATATCCTCAACAACACTTCATGGATTCATCTATGTCACCATATCCCTCAAATAGGCTATAATTTCACAAACATATTGGTCTTATAGACAAAACACTTCCCTCAAGTACCACAAACCTGAATAAGATCTTGAAATACAGTCTTAATCCTAAACATGCATACCAAATTCTTCAACCTAATTCTTTACCTACCAAGTCTTAAAACACAAATATTCTTTAAGATCTACATATTGCAACATAATTCCATGCATTTGAATGGTCTAATCAATTCATCATACAAATGTTTGAAACATACCTTTTTCCAAGCATTTTAAACAATGTACACCTACTCAAACAGTGATAAAACATCCTTCACATACCTACAAATCATTTGTACTTCATCCATATATCTCCATACTTCATGACTAGGATTCTCAAGCACCTAAACACTCTTCTTGACAACACTATCTTGGCATCAATGACAATAACATACCAACAAACTCTCCATGACATTAATGACATAATCTTGACATCAATGACAACATACAACAATATCCAACTCACCTTGAAATTAATGAAAACTTTGTAACACTATGTACATAGTGAAAATAATACTTGCATTTGTAATTGAATGTTTCCTTTTCCTGAGTGATTTTCTCTTGATATTGCCCCTTGTTCCTTTTGTTTTGTCTTTAGTTGGGATAAGGAAATACATTTGAATATCATGAGAGAAATGATATTATATTTCATATGTGTTTGTTACCTTGGAGTTGGTTGGAAGGATTGAGAGTGATCAATTTTCAAACTAATGTGAATATACTAAGGATTTAAGCATCATGTCGCCAAAGGAAGAGTATTGGGAGAGTTTTCAGATTTTCCCTCCACCCATTGACGCTTCCCCATGGATAAGTGCCACTACAAATGGTCAAAAACTTGATAATAACAGTCACGTATGACAAGTTGCTCCATGCATATCATTGTCTGTGCATATGCCTCAGGTGAGACTTCTTATTTGATATTGCTATAATAGATGCAAACTGAGAAAGAAGAATAATTAGTTCCCTTACTCAAAGTTTTAAATATACCACTTTTTTTTCATGTGTAATGGATAGTAAACTATATTTGAGTATCTACTGCTAGATTATAAGAAAACTTGTCTCTGAGGACCTATTCAATTTGTAAAGTACCTATTTTTACATCCAGGATAAAACTACCTAGGTGGGACACTAGCACCCACCATTCTTTTCTTCTCTAAGAGCATATGTCCTTGTTATGTTTTTGGCCCAATTCTAATTCTGAAACATTTGTTTCATTTCACTCATCAGGTGTGTGAAATGAATCAATGTGAGTGCAACCCAAATGAGGTCATTTTAAGTTGATGTATACATATGAAGAAATCATGCATGGTAACAACCATGGCGCATGCAAAAAAATAGTAAGAAATCTAGCATAAAGTGTTAATAAAAAACATGACAAAATGTAATAGAAACTAGTGAGATACGCAATAACACAACAAGAGATCATTGTATTAGTTAATGGAAAACATGGGACACCACATAGGATGTCACAAGACACTCAAATCCATCAAGACCATTCAATAAAATAATCAAGAAATCATAGGGGCATAACTCACAAACAATGGAAAACAAGTCATAATCATATAAATAAAAGAATATACAAGCAAATGGTATAATCAAATAACCATGATTCGAGGCAGGCCTACAAGACAAATGTTACACATGAAGCACCTATTAGCATGGTAGCATGATAAAATATTATGGAAAAAAATTGTATATCAGACACATAAATACGAGTAGTAGATATTGCAATGATAGCACCTGAATATGGAGAGATGTGGAAGGTATCCCCCATAAGCCTCAGTGGGACTGATAGAGAATAGTTTCAAGCATCATTCATTGTTTGATAACATGAAGAGGTCTTGTATTCACCTCAAAGTATCATGTGAACGTGTATGTGTGTATATAAAAAAATATAACATACTATGGATCAATCTCACATGGTAAGAAATATACAACATGGTATAGTATAAGTAAACAAAGATACAACCAACAAATATCTAAGCTAATGTGTTTTACATTTTTACAAATATTTGAATTTTTTTTATTGTGAGAATTTGAAATACTATGAATAGGGAAGGGAAGTGAGGATACCCCCAATGTATGTGTGTAAATTGAGGTTCATGTAGGTACAAGTGCCCTCAAAAATTATGTTTGAACCTAGAACTAGAGTACATCATCAAGTAATAATGGTAACACAAGAGTTACCATAAAAAAGTGTAAATATAGTGAGGGGAAAACCCTATAGAGTTTAAGATTCAAACTACATGAGTAATAAGTGTAATGACATAAAAAATAAGAGTGTGTCCATTAGGAGAAACTAGAATAGGTGGAACATTAGTGAGTAATAGGTGCAATTTAGGAATATAGGAAACATTAAATATGTGTGTACTAGCCCCTATGTATATATAAGAAAACCATGAACATAAATGCAGAAAGAGGGGGATTGATTTCCCACATGGATGTAAAAATATGAGGTGTAGTTATAGCATATGAGTCCTGCATAGAAGTTTGTAAAGTGAGAGCATCATGAATCATTATCAAATTAGCCTATTTTGTTTTTATTTATGATGGATAAGTTGAAGAAAATAATCATTTGTAAGAATTATCAAAGCAACAAGTTGTTTACTTGTGGAAGGATTCAATAAGCATATGATCATAAGAATTGGATCAAGAGTTTTTCCAAGAAACATATTTGAAATATATGGTCATGTTGACATTGTGAAGGGGGATTTGAGTGTCTCCCAACACCTTAGGTATTTTATATGTAATAACCACAATAGGGGAAAATATCTAGCTATAGGTAAACGTGCAGCACTATACATTAGGGATCGAGCACCATTTGGATGAAAGTGAGACATAGTGGGGGGAATATCATCTATGCCAATATAAATTTTGTAATGTAAACTAATAGGATTGTAGTCAATCACAAGAGGAGAATGATGTGTAATGTAAGTACTGTCTATCACAATGATTAGAAGGATATCACAATGATTAGTAACATGATGTGTGGAATATATTGTATCATTATCCATGGAAGAAGTTGTTGCAAGGGTATTGTATTCTATGGCATGGGTAGAATGGATTGCGTGCATAGTTTGTAATTAAGGACAGCCTAAAAGGATATTATAGTTAATATTATTAGGCATAACATGGCATAGAACATTAAGAGTGCAAGGTCCTACAGTAATGGGTAGAGTTATTTCTACCAACATTCACTCAGGTGTTTTATGAAAGACGCGAATATAAAGAGTAGATGGAGTTAGATCAGTGAAAAAAATCTTATTTGATAGAGAAAGTAAATGTTGTATATATTAAGACCATATTAATTATCAACTAATGGACACTTAACAAGCACATTATGATTATGAACCTAAATATATAATGGGGGAGCATTTTCAATAATTGTATGATAATCCATAAATCAATTTTACACAAGCAAACCAAAGAGACAAACAAATTTGTATTAAAAGTGATGTTGAGCAAAAAGTGATTGTCATCAACGAATCAAATGACCTTATCTAAAAATAGAATCGGAATACTAAAAAAGAGAGGATTTTTTTAATATGAGTATGTAAAATAAATACCTCCAAGGGATTTTCTCAAAAGTTTTTATTTTTCAAATTATGCCTTAATTACAAAAAAGTGTAATTTGGAATTTCCAAAAATTGTGAAAACAAATAAGGCAATCAAAAAGAGATTTTTTCTTACATATGTAAAAAAATAAAAATAACCTAAAAGGAATTTGAAAATATATTCGTTATTCTCAAGATATTAAATAAGCGGTGATTTGAAAATTAGAACCCCAAAAAGTGACCCCAAAGGGTGGGACCAACTATGAAATCTCAAAAAAAAATTACAGAACATATTTATGGAAGATGATAGATGAAAATCATGTATTAATCTAAATATAATATGTATATATGAACCATAATGCAACTATGGTTTGGTTTTGGAGAAGATTAGATCTGATAAAGAGCATGCAAGAGTCAGGTTCACTAAATGATTCAACAGAAATAAATATTAATTAGAGGACTGAGATCGATCAGATAATAGCATAAATATGGAATATCTAATATATAATGGAAAGCAAGTGTAAGTGATGATTGTATGGGGAGTAACTTAACTAATAACTCATCATCTGTGCAAGATCTAGCATAAATTATTGATGGAACATGCTAGGTCAAGAATATATGTGCTTCTCCTGGAAAACAATGGTCTACAAGTGTACTGGAAAGAAATTCTCATGAGAATATAGGACCACTCAAGCACTAGTGTCTAAATTGGGTGCTCATTTCTTGGTAGAAGTTATAGATATGTTCTTTTTTGGGTCTGATCATGTCTTCTTCACTTCAATATTTGTTGCTTCGAGTTTGTTGTAATGTTTCATTGTCGCACTTGAACCTACTAAACAAAACCTAGTTTTCTACAAAAAAAAAAATCAAGCACACGTCATATGTAATAAAATATGCATATGCTTGAATCGGAATGACCTCGATGGTCATATAAAGTGATTTTTACCAAGAACTGCACTATATTTCACACTCAATGTAGTTCTGGTGTGTGTGTGTGTGTGTGAGATGGAATTGTGTCCCTTGAAGCTAGGTTTCCCTTGTGCTAGTCACACAAGGATAATGTGCTATAACTTCTTTCCCCCAAGATAATGTGTGTGATGGAATTTAGAAATTTTCCTTCTTATACAGTGTATAATGCAGCCCAAATGCATTCCTCAAGTGTTCCTTTACACGCACACCCACACACATGCACACGGACACACATGATTCATTTTCTTGAATTTGTTCATTAAAAATTAAAACGTTGACCCATAATGATAAGTAGAAGTTTTAGAAAAGATAACAATTGATGTGGTATTTTAAAAATAAGAAAGCAGGGAAAAGGTACCGAAGCACCCAAAGGGAACAGTATCACCTAAGCATTATTGTCCCTTACTGTGTACTAGTGTCCAAAGAACTCCAAAGATATAACAGGAAGTACTGAGTTGGGTAACACATTGTGTGATGTCCAAAAGTAAAGGGATAACTCTATAAAAGCAAATGACGGAAGCCTGAAAGTATAAACAAAATGTCAATGTATATCAAAACAAGCATTGTCAATGTCTAGTTTTCCTGCTTAGAAATCATGCATATAATGACATACTAGAGGCATTATGTAATAATACTAAGTGCATAATTTTTCGTCTACAACTAGATCTGTTAGAAGAGCTAAGAATGGGTGTAACATGAGGTTAAGAATAAGGCTCCCAAGGGATGGATTATTTATCAAAATGAAGAGGTGGTGTCATAGATGGATTTGTGGAAGTCCAAGCATCTAAAAAAAAGGTATTAGGCAAGGGATGTTCACATGGGATACTCCTAACCATAATCACTTGTTTCTTATAAATTTACTTGACACATTCATAAATATAGAAAGGATGACCTTAAGTCTAAGAATCCATGTGGTCACTAGGTACATATTGCATGACTAAATAGAAGGTGTAACCATAAAATCTATAAGCACAATAATAGAACTGACAATAATATGTAAATTAATATAGGCTAATGAAGCCTTTGCATCATAAGTAAGATAGTCCTTGTGGAAGTTAAGGTGAGAAGGTTTCACAAAAGTGCACTAATTATTTTTAGAACTGCAGTCACTGAACACACTATGTACAAGGATCAAACTAAAAAACACTTGAATGTAAAAAGAGTCTAAAACAAATTCATGAATACAATTAGAGTCATAAAAGGTGATAACAAGTCGAGAAGAAAAATCAAGAGTGATGGTGCTAATCGTAGATTCCAAAGGATGGTCATAGGAAGGAGGAGGATACTTATGACAATAGGTATGATTAGATTTAGTACTATGTTGTAGGAAGTGGGTCATTAAAAATATTGAGCTTAACATTTTCATTAATTGGCTTTGATTTCTCGTGAGGAGTTTCAAATCTAATAGCCCTTTCACTGATAAGGTCTTGGATAACATGACAAATATTGAATCATTTGTTTGTAGATTGTCTAAGACATCAATGGAAGTCATAAGAGGCATCATCATCAAAATATTTATCATGAGGCTTGCGTATATCAACGTAAACAATGGGGGGAGAGATACAAGATTGCACTTTAGTATATTTTAAAGAATTACTTGAGGAGAAGAAGCCAATCATGTGAATTACCACCAAGGAGATATTTGTAATTAAATCTTAGTACGTTGAGAAGTAACATTAACATTAATTTTAGCATCAAACGTTTGATTTTTGGGTTTTCCTTGGACATTAGATTTTCCTTGAGATTTGGATTGATATGTATTGGGAGCATTAAAATTATACTTAATCTTAATCATAGATAATAGCTTAACTTCCAGTTCTTTTTAAAGGTATGGCATGGCTCACTGAAATAATGAAAATTTTCAAAGATAATAGACTCTCAAAAAGGAGTGAGTAGACTCAAGGAGAATAGATTTAGAAATTTAGTGTTATCTAGGATATAGTTCATCTTGGTGAGCATAGTATTGTAACATAAAACATAGTCACTATTGGGTTCATTGGAACCTTGTTACATCTTGGACATTTAAGCATAAGATATCTTGTCCCCAATATTAATAGAGAATTGTGAAAGAAATAAATCAGCCAAGGGATTAAAGTCATGAACTGCATTAATATGAAGGTTATATAACCATTGTAAAGAAAAATCCTTGAGGCTTCTAGGAAAGAGGTTAGTAATGTGTCATTATAACCATAATCCAAGAAAGTAACATGGAAAACATGAAGGTGCTCTTAAATATCCCCCTTTCTAGCATAGCTATGAAGCTTAAGAGTAACAAAATCGGTAGGCATAGGACAAGTGGCAACTTTAGGTGCAAATGGGTAGAGTTCGTGACAATATAAGGGTGAGAATTACTTTGTTCCAATTAGGAAACATTAGCTTGTAATTCAAGGATAATACACTCAAAATATTGTGTAGGCGAGGGGCTAATGTGTGCTGCATGTGTATTCAAATAAGATGTAGTATAGTGGATCATGCAAGCATAGACACGGTGACATTCTGAAAGGGGATAAAGGATTCCCCTAAAGATATAGGCACAGTAGTTACAAGGATAGTAGATGTGGCAACACAAGATGATGTGGGATTTAGAACTCGAAAATAAGTGTCCTCAAAATATTTCTTATCATGGGCCAACTTAGAAGTAAGAAGAACATCAATGACATGATCAAGGTGATGAATGATTCCTTGAAGATCTCAACAAAATTTATATATAACCATGAGTTGGTTTGGGCCAACCTTATGAGTATCATGATCATGAAAGGGGTTGTTAAGATCAACACGGTTATCATCGGTATCTTTTGATGCATAATTTATATTGGTGTCAGAAGTGTATGGGAAAACATAGATAAGAGAAGAATCCATGCTAACCCTATGCTTGTGACTAGGAGGAGAAATTTTAATATGCTCATGGGGTGTATGACTAAGTCGATTTCAATGCCAAAAGGGTATATAAGAAAGGCATGAATCTTAAGAGATGTTAGAAAGAAACAACAAGTTTAAACAAGAGTTGGGTTCAACAAATGATTTACCTGAATTGATTGATGAATATGTTAAAAGGGGGTTTGTAGCAGATTGTATATTAAGGTTTAGTACTTAAATAATCAACATGCAAATAAGAACATAGTTTCAAGAAATAAACATTGTAAACAATAAGATATAATTGATTAAATGAAAAGGATTGGATGTACATATGTGATACAAAGGTGCAAAAGACGATATGAATGTGCAGACTGACTATGGAGACTAATGAGTATGTAAAAATGTTGTGTTCCTAAAACTAGATCTGGAAGATGACTTGTGATGTGGCCATACAGACTAGGATTGTAATGGAGAATAATATGGTCATTTTCTTATACGGTTTGAACCCTTTTGTGCGAGGATTCTATAAATTTTGGTGCTCAACAGTGGTCTAGAAATGCACTTCATTGTCAAAAATTAAGGTTCACACAAATGCAATAATGCCTATAATTACTTGCAACAAATAGACAAATCTAGATGCCTAGAACAAATTTCATTTATTGATTAAATGAGAAAAATTAAAATCTTTGTGTGGTGAGGATGGAATGACCTTAGTGGTCAATGCATGCTAAAACAATCCAAATGCTATACTGCATCCCCTTGAGTGAATGTAACTCTAAGTAAACCCTCTAATGTGCCCTCAAATCTCTTGACCCAAAGATAGTAATCACGACTATAGATAGACTCAAATGTACCCTTCGTGATTATGTATATAGTGCTAGTGTATGCAAGAACTAGAGTGATTGCTCTTGGACCCTTTTGATGTTTGGCAACTTTAACCCTTGGCTTGAACTTGACTATGTCTTGGTGTGTAGAGAAATAATCTAGACAGTCTAGCTTGGGTGAGTGCTTCCGAATTAATGTATGTGCTGCTCAAGGATGTGCTACTATTGTATATGGAGAGAGGAGAGATTAAAAATGCTCTAAAATAGTATTTCTAACGGCAACTATTCAAATTTTCAGGGGAGTTCAAATGGTGAATTAAAATTGCTTATATAGGTGTCTGTGATTATTAAATTGCATTAAAGTCAACCTATGGGCATAGGAAACAAGCCAAAGAAAGATATCAAATTAAGAAACTAACCATTATATGTGAAAGGACATGGTCACACGGGTCGGTATTGGCTGTAGTATGGCTTGTCTAAAGACCATACAGTTTTATATAGGAAGTTGCTTATATTTATGTAGAATTCTAGGTGAGATACCTAAGAGTTGTGCTCTACTTTACATTAATGTGACTATATAATGTAGCCAAATTATAAACAAACTCGAAATACTGCAAATAATAAGAACTCCAAAATAAAATAAATCTCCTTCGTTATTGAATAATGAATTACAATTTTTCCTAAATAGGAAAAAAACTCCCAACTCGATTTGCCAAGCAAAATCTAACTAACTTTGACTAAATCTACTCTAGGTGGCAGAAATTACTATTTTTAGTAGTTCACTAGAACCTGCTATTCTTAATAAGTTTGCATGCTTATTCATACAGGCACAGAAATTGCCATGCATCTTCTACATTCCTAAATCAAAGGAATTGTCAAATTTCTAACTCATAATGCAACTAATAGACTAAAATTAACTAATGCCCAAAAATAGGAAAAAAACCAAACTACAATTTAAATCCTAATTTTCAACCTCAAGATGGCGGATTTAGGGCCCAAAAAATGTGCCAAAACTTGCTCCAACTGGTAGGTAGGTTTAACTAGTGTGTTTTTCTCATCGAAACATGTAGTTTCAAAAAAACAATGGACTCAAACAAACACCCAGAGCTCAAGTTATGACCTTGTCAAGTTCCTGCTAATTTTGGCACATCATTCTCCCCTACATGAAAAAAATGCAGCTCTTGCAAGATGTCTTCTTCAAACTGCTTCCATTTATCTGCATCCAACTTCTTAATCTCCCACTCTGTGACCCAAGTATTTTCCTCTTGTTCCATTCCTTTCCAATGTACCAAATATTTGTTGTATTTCCCATATCGTGTGTCCATTGTTTTCTTATCTAGAATCTGATCCACTTCTTCTTTCTTCTTCACCGGAACTCGTTGCCTCCAATCTACTACTTCGTCAATAACATCCCCTTCTACACCATCCCCATGAAAAGAACACAAATCTAAAACATTAAACACTGGAGAAATATCAAAATTCCCTGGAAATTCTACCTCATAAGCATTATCATTTTTTTTTTCACGATTTTGCAGGGACCAATCTTCTTGTACTTCAACTTGTTATAGGTTCCTTTTGGAAACCTTTCCTTCTATAGGTATACCATAACCAACTCACCAACTGTAAATACCTTTCTCCATCTGTGCACATCTGCTATTTCCTTCTACTTATCATTACTATTCTACAACTTCTTCCACACTTCTTCTACACTTCATCCTACAATTGTTGTATATGTTTGGCAAATGCTTCTGCATCATCACTGACTCTGCCATCAACTGGTATCTATACCAAATGTAACACCCCATTCAGATTACTCCCATACATAATTGAAAATGGAGACTTTCCTATGGATCTATGTATGGAATTGTTATACGCAAACTCAACTTGTGGTAATGCTAAATCCCATTGTTTCAGATTTTCCCCAATGATGCACCTTAACAAGTTTCCCAAACTCTGATTTACCACATTTGTTTTCCCATCATTCTGAGGATGATAGGCACTATTGAACTGTAGTTGAATTCTCAATTTCTTCCATAAATTCCACCGGAAGTGACTTAAGAACCTTGTGTCCCTATCTAAAGTAATGGTTTTTGGAACACCATGCAAATGAACAACTTCTCTAAAAAACAAATATATTATTCTTGTCACACCACTTGTTTTCTTACAGGCAATAAAATGAACCATCTTAGAAAACCTATCAACAACCACAAAAATTGAGTCATTACCTCGTTGTTTTTTTGGTAATCCCAAAACAAAATCCATACTCAGATCTATCCACAACCTTTAAGAACAGACAACAACATATACAACCATGTATTTTGTGCATGGCCTTTCAAGACTTGGCGAATTCGACACCTCTCCACATATCTTACCACATCTCTTTTCAGCTTTGGCCAATAGTATTTCTTTGCTACCAAGGCTATCATCTTATCTTTACCAAAATGCCCATCCAATCCTCTGCTATGCAACTCTTTCATTATATTCTCTCTCATAGACCCAACTGGGATAAAAAGTTGGCATTCCTTGAATAGGTAGCCATCCTATAAAATGTACTCATCTTGGACATCTCTTGCATTGTCTGACAATGGACGAATTAACCTTACAATAATATCCTTGAAATTAGAATCAGAAGAATAAAAAGCCTTTATTTCTTCAAAATCCACCACCTCATTTTCCATAGTGGTAAACAAAGTCACATGCCTACTCAATGCATTTGCAACTTGATTCTATTTTCCTTATTTATGTTTTAGAGAAAAAGTATAACCCTGCAAAAATTATACCCACTTTTCATGCCTACTATTCAACTTCTTTTGTGTATTCACATACTTCAGGGCTATGTGGTCTGTAAATAACACAAACTCCTTAGGCATGAAGCAATGCCTCCAATGTCTTAATTCTTGTACAATTACATAAAATTCCACATCATAAGTAGAGTAGTTTTTCCTTACCTCATTCAGTTTCTCACTAAAGAAAGCTACTGGCTTTCCACCTTGACTTAGAATAGCACCAACACCCACATGTGAGGCATCACAATCAACCTCAAACACTTTATCAAAATCTAGTAGTGCCAAAATAGGTGCCTCTGTCACCTTCTTCTTCAAGAACTGAAAACTATTCTCAATTGCCTTTGTCCACAAAAACTCCCTTCCTTTTGTGCAATCTGTTATAGGTGCTACAATACTTCTGAAATTTTTAATAAACTTTTTGTAATATTTTGCTAGACCATGAAATCTTCTTACCTCTGTTATACTCCTTGGAGTAGGCCATTCAATAATTGTCTTTATCTTTGTTGAGTCCAACTGTACACCAGCTACTGAAATAATAAATCCCAAGAATACCAAACTCTCTTGCATAAACGTGCACTTCTTCATATTTACGTAGAGTTTCTCTTTCCTTAACACTTCAAATATCACCCTTAGATGCCTCAAATGTTCTTCTTTAGTTTTACTAAAGATCAAGATATCATCAAAATAAACCAAAACAAACTTACCATTATACTCCCGCAGCACGGTGTTCATTACTCTCATAAAAGTACTAGGTGCATTGGATAACCCGAATGGCATCACCAACCACTCATATAATCCATTTCCTGTCTTGATTGTTGTTTTCCACTTGTCTCCTTCTTTGATCTGAATCTAAAGGTAACCACTTTGAAGATCAATCTTGCTGAAATACCTAGATCCAGCAAGCACATCCATCATATCATCGAGGCGAGGTATTGGGAATCTATACTTGATTGTAATTTTATTGATTGCTATGTTATCCATGCACATTCTCCATGTTCCATCCTTCTTTAGTGTTAATAAAGTTGGGGTTGCACACAAACTCATGCTCTCCCTTACGAACCCCTTTCTCACAAGCTATGCCACTTGCCTATTCAACTCTGCATGCAATGTTGGGCTCATCCTATAAGTCGCTTGATTTGGGAGTGAAGACCATGGAATCAAATCAATATGGTGTTGAATATCTCTTTTGGGTGGTAATCCGTCTGGTAGCTCATCAGGAATAACATCATAAAATTGTTCTATTAATTCTACTGTTTCTACTAGTATTTGTGCACTTGTAAGTTCATCCTTATTTGCGACTAGTGCATAGCAAAAACCGGTTGCCTTTGCCTCCTTCACAATTTCCTTTGCAGAAAGCATATTTTCAGCCTTACCCTCTTCCTTAAGAGGTAGCAAAACTATTTTTTGTGCCATCCTTCCAGAAAGTATAAGTATTCTTTCCCCCATTCATGAATAACTTTTCTATCAAATTGCCATGGTCTTCCTAGTAGCATATGACACATATCCATAGGAATAACATCACACCAAATCTCATCCTTATAATTGTTCCCAATAGAAAAACTAATTAAACATCTCTTATCAACATTGACTTCATTACCCTTCTTAAACCATGCAATATGGTAAGGGTTAGGATTCTTCTCACAATGCAGACCCACTTTCTCGACCATCTCATTTGAAACCATGTTCTCACAACTACCACCATCAATAATAACATTACATACCTTTCCTCCTAAAGTGCATCTTGTTCTGAAAATATTTGTACACAGCCATGCATCCCCCTTGATATCATTTCTTGGAGTAATCATCATCCTCTTGATCATCATATTTTCTCGAACATCTGGTGGAATTTCTAGGTTATGTTCGTCTTCTACTTGTTCAGCTTCAACAAGATTTACTCTTGGAGCATTTCTTTGCCTCTTGTCATATGTATAAGAATGCAGGCATTCAAAATCCTGATGCCCCTCTTCACCACATTTGTAACAAACAAATGGTATTTGTGGAGCCTCCCATCCTTTATCATTAGCATATCCTTTGCCCCTAGAAAATCCTCTGCCTCTTTGTTGATTCTGGGAATCTTGTCTCGTATCTTCTTACTTTTCCACTCCACGAGGTGATTCTCTCCTACCTTGGTTGAAACCAGCGTGTCCCTGAAAGGAAGATGAGGCCACCCTATTCATTCCAGGTGATCTCCTAAAACTTTGACGACTTTGTTGTTCCTCGGCCTTTAAGGCTAATTGATAGGCATCCTCCATGCTCTTAATGTTATGCATACTTATCTCATCTTGAATAGAAAATTTTAATCCATTTACATACCTTGCAGCCATTTGTTCCTCATTTTTTTCATACTCTACACGAATGGACAACTTGTAGAACTCATTTGTGTATTCTTTCATTGTTTGTAAGTTCTATCTAAGATTCTGAAACCTCCTGTAAAGGGTTTGTGCATAATCCACAAGGAGAAATTTATCTTTCAGCTTCTTCTCCATCTTACTTCACATCTTAATTATTTCTTTCCTCTTTCTTGACTGCTCTTTCTATAGGTGATTCCACCATAACATAGCATGACCTTTAATTTCATGCATGCAAATTTTACCTTCTTTTCTTCTGACATAGCCTTCCACTCAAAAAAAATTCACATGCTAGTCAACCAGTCTATCAGTGCCTCTAGTTTTAGACTACCTCCATACTCTGAAACATCAACTCTTATCCCATCATTCTTTCTTTCTAATGCTCGAAGCATCCTTTCTTCAAAAGCTAATGGTGGTGCTTGCGTTTCCACCTCTTCACAAACTTCTTCTTCATCTGTGTTATCTCCACCTTGATTTCCTCTCTGGGTTATCATTGCAACAAGTGCAGCAACTTGCCTCTGCAGATCTTGCATATTTCTATTCATCTGGGCAATACTGCCTCCCCTTCCTCTTCCTCTTCCTACCATTTTTTTTTAAAGACTCAAACCAGCTCTGATACCAGATAATGTAGCCAAATTCTAAACAAACTCGAAATACTGCAAAGAATATGAACTCCAAAAGAAAATAGATCTCCTTCTTCGTTATTGAATAATGAATTACAATGTTTCCTAACTAGGAAAACAACTCCCAACTCGAGTTGCCAAGCAAATTCTAACTAACTTTGACTAAATTTAGTCTAGGTGGTGGAAATTACTATTTTTAGCAGTTTACTAGAACCTGCTATTCTTAGTAAGTTCGCATGCTTATTCGTACGAGCACAGAAGTTGCCATGCATCTTCTACATTCCTAAATTATAGGAATTGCCAACTTTCTAACTCATAATGCAACTAATAGACTAAAATTAACTAATGCCCAAAAATAGGAAAAAACCGAACTACAACTTAAATCCTAATTTTCGGCCTCAAGATGGCGGATTTAGGCCCTGAAAATGTGCCAAAACTTGTTCCAATCGATAGGGCAGGTTGTCTAGTGCGTTCATCTCATCGTAACATGTGCTTTCAAAAAAACCAAACTCAAACATACACTCGGAGCTCAAGTAATGACCTTGTCAAGTTCCTGTTAATTTTGGTGCATCACTATATAAAATGATAACCAAGCAGAGTGTCCAATAGAACAAATCATGCTATGGACATGAGGATAGGACACCTAGACTTAGGATGCATGCACAAGTCGTAATGTAGGAATAAAGTAAAAGTTGTCATTGCCGAACGATAAATTGATATTCTCAATAAAAACTATGTTGTTGCCCCCAAATGAGAATAAAATTTGGTGTATAAATATATCTTATGTATGTCCAAAATTTAGGCTACAAGGTTTCTTACATCCATTTTACTGGTGTGTAAATGCCATATTCGCACAGGCTGAATACGAGCTCTGTAACTTAGATGTATGAAAAAATCAACTGTAATAATTATCAAGCCACAAAGGACCTAATCTTTGACATATAAAATGCTCAAAATGTGCTAGTGACCTCTGTTTAAACAGGAGAAATACTTTCTCGTCATATCCTCTGTGGAGCCAGGCTTTTACATAACAGATGAACTGGACTATTATAATCTGCTAGAAGAGTTAGATTATGTTTCCTCGAGTCACTAGCACTTGATCCTATAATTGGGTTTTTTTTGGGAGAAAGCAATTAAACCTCAAATTAGTTCATGAGCAGTTTCAGGTGATTTTGACCGAACTTATCTGTTACACAAGGAACCCATATCAATTTCTTTATGAACTAAAAGATCGGTCTGTTAAGATATCAGTCGGAGCATTCCCTACAGAATATATATCCAACTTTCGTGTATATTATTGGAAGAAAGGTTTATCAAGTTTCCCGGACACAACCACCAGGAAGAAGGTACTTGAATTTGTCAGCATTGTCAATAAGATGAGAGGGAAGATGAACTGCAGACAAGAAGTGAGGTATGGAACCCATCTTTGCAATTATCTGTTGAAAAGTATACTCCTCTGGCAACATGTCAAACAGATCTGCTCCCCTGCAAATTATGTCTTGTATTCTTGAAGAGTCCAAGAAATAAGAATACTTCACTCTGTCTACATGACTATAAGCTTTCATCTTAAATATGAAGTCACCGATATGGCGAAAGCAGAAGCTACAATGCCACCCTGCATCTACAAGGAGTTCATTCGATTGACGAAAATGGGCGTAGCGAGTTTTCTCTGGTTTGTAGATGTGGACCTGTGCTCTCCAACTGTCAAAACCAGCAAGGAACTCATAGGAGTACATGTAATCCCTCAGTTGTAAGTGTGTCACAGGAGGTATGTTATCACACCACCTAAGAAGATTTATGGTATGTGCACTTGGTATTTCATCCACATCTGACATGATCACAAGGTCACCTTCCAAAACCCCTGCCTCTCTTAGGAGCTTGTCCACTTCTACTCTTTGTAATGCCTCCTCTACAAAGGGTTGCTTTACAAATGGCAGGGGCAGGCTAGGAGAAAAAGTTCCATACTTCACCTTGGTTTCTGCAAACTCATATTGTTTCCTGTTGATGGCAAAGTGCAATGGCTTTGGTAAGCCTGTGAATGTTGTATTGGATTCGAGGATCACAAACTTTGTCACAACAGGATTCAGCTCCTGCCATCTGATTGTGAGAAGATCTATTTCATTACTGAATAGGACGGCATCGAAAACTCGTCTGGGGGTATCCCTGACTCTCCACCCATGAATGTTGCAAAGGTGCTCCATGGACACATTTTCAGCATGGTAATGAGGGATATAATTGAAAGGCTTTGGAGGAGTATCCCAGAGAGGGCGAAAGAAGTAAGTGATTTTTTGGTGATGGAAGAAAATTCCCAGGACAAAAGTTGGTACAATGACCAGCCAAATGAGTAAAGTCTTCATGTGCATGCTTCTTGAAATAGCACGAACGCTTGACATGTCCAACAATTCTAGATCTGTTTCCTGTCATCAACAAATATCTGTCATGAGAGCTAAAAACCCAGATAATAAAACCCCGAGAAGCCAAACTGAACTGTAGATAAATGTTACAGAGGATTCAATCAGAAGTAGTCACTGTAAGTTATATTTAATTTAAATATTTATCTCCACCAGAAGGCAAAAATGGTAAAGGCACTGCAAAAGTTACATGGAAATCATACAATAAAGATGACCCACTGTAAGAAGTAAGGGGAAAGGTTAATGAAAAATATTTAAGATGCAAAAGAGAAGTCAAAGCAAAGAAAGGAAAACTATGGGAAGAAGACAATGGAAACGGACACCAAAAAGACAGCGAGGGCTTCACAGCCACAGAAAAACTCCTCAAAACTATGCCAACCATGTGCTTTCGTGACATTGAAGACCAAAAAAGCTGGAGAATAGGCTTGTTCTTTAAATTTTGGTTGAGGGACTTTTATTACAATAAATTTGCCAGGGCACCATTCTGGCCTCACGCCATTATTTATTGGTATTTCCTGGAATTGAACTCTCCCTGGATAGCGAGGCAACACCTTTAACACTCTCATACACACCATTGGACCATAACCCATTGGATTATTCTATAATTTTAGACACCGTAGTGTACAAATTTGTCATTTTTTATTACGAAATAAGGCTCACTCTCCTCTTAGATAAAAACATCAGAATTTGTACATACGGATCTCCAACTAGCAGAGGGAAAAACAACTGCAGTACTAACACCTTAGGTTTTGACAGGAGGAGAATGCCAACACATCATTTCAGGGGCTTGCACCCTGAAGCCTGCTTCCAGATGGGCAACAAAAGTTCCGTAGAGGTGATGAAAATGTCCAGAGGCTAAGTCCTAAAGACAAAAAAAAAAAATCCCAACCCAGTTCAAGCACAAGACTGATAAAAGAAAATTGCCGGAGAAACAGCGTCCTGTAATTAAAAGAAATTTGCAGAGTAGAGGAAAGAAGGCACTGCATAGATGCATACAATACAATTAGGTAAAACTCAATAAAAGGGCCAATGAAAAGATCTTGAAATTTTGCAACATCCAAGAATTTCAACAAAAAAACAGAGTGAATCCACTGTTCGAAGAATAGGAGTTTGATAAAAAAAAAATGAACAGAGTCAATCCAATGTCCAAAGAATTAGAGTTTGAACAAAAACAGAGTAAATCCAATGTTTAAAGGCCTCCAGTAAGAAATTAGAATCAATCTCTTCTAATGAATAAAAAAGGGTGTAGCACCTACAGAATGGTATATGGTAAAACACAAAAACATCAAATTTTGTAACTATTCTAAAAATAAGCATATATTCCTTATTCCAAATCACACGAGTGCATTACAAAGAAGAAAGAAACAAAAGGGCAATGAAAAAATTGACAGAGACAGACCATCCAAACAAAAAACAATCACCAGGAACAACCTTTCTCAAGGAAATGATATCATCTGAACAATCTAAATTACTTATCAGAAACAATAATGCTTTTCTTGTATGTTTGAGACCTCAAATCCATATTAAATAACTGAAAAATCTCAATTTCCTTAGAAAAGTAATAATGAAATGAAACAACTTTTAATGTCCTGCAGGCCAAAAAGGTCAGTAGGGCCAAGTTGTTTGCAAGATTGTTTCTATGGGTCCATTTTTATGCTTGAATTGATGTAAGGTTTCAAGTACTAGGTTATGACTGCAAATATCTGTGCATACATGCTTAACACGATTATGTTAGGGACAAGTTAAAAGGAAATGTATTTCATCTTGTATTACATTTGAGTTTTACACCTTACAGCCCTAAAGCATTAAGGCCTCAAATTCACAATAAGCATTCATGCCTCCAGTAAAAACATTCAAACAAATATCCTAATTAAACTACTAAAATTCAAGGGTCAAGAAAAAAACATTACCTTGCAGATGCCATGAAGAGTCTCATCTGTCTTCTTGCAGCTGTAATATCCTTCTCCCACCATCCTAATGCTGATTAAAAGCAATGGACAGTTACTCTCAAAATCTGTGTTACTAATGCTATTCTGTGGAAGCCCAGAAATTTAAATCACCAACAGTCACCAGCCCCTGCTTTAAAAACCCAAAATATCAAAAATTCTTCTCTTCCCACAATGTAAATCCCCACCATAAAAAAACACTCTTAACTCCACCTCCTCAAATTCTCAGCCACCATACTTTTCATATAGATAAACTCAATCCAATCCAAGCCTACTCAGAAGTCTGATTTTTATTAGGGATTCTCTGCTCTGTTTTTTAAATAACCATCACCATAACTGCCACTCAATAAAACACAGAACGTTGTTACATAGAAAAGGTGGCGGACAATACGGGATAGAAGATGCTGAAGAAAACACAAATGGGTGTAATGTTTGTATACAGCTATATACTTTATATGTTATATAATATATATGTAAACATCTCTTCTGGTTCAGCCTTCATCAGACAAGAATGGCCTGCATGATGATGCATGTTTTCCAAGAAACTTTCCTCATAGTTTCCTTCAAGAATTGACTTGTCTCCAAGTCATTGGAAAAATCAATAAAACCATCAAGCTGCAGGCCTGTAACGGCATTTACCATTCCATGATTTGGATAATTGTTAATTGTTTTTGTTTTGTTGTTAATCATCTATTTTACACAATAATTTTTTTATTAGAACCCATCAATATATGGTTATAATAAAAGGCAATTTATCAAAGGGGTTTGATCACTTGAAAAGGTAGTTTGAAAAGTCATAATTTAAAGGAAAACATTAAAAAAAGTTTACAAAAGTCACAGAAGATTATCAACAAAAATTAGAGAGACCACAACACTTAAAAATTACAAAAAAAAAACAAAAAAAAATACATAGTAGAAAACAACTTAAAAAAAACCATTTATGTTTATAATTGATTAATAAATTTTTAATAGACCCAAAACATTTTTAATTTATGAAATTTCTAAAGCAATACACCTTAGACTAATTTGACCTAGCAAAACGAAAACCCCAAAAAAACCTTTGGATCATGTCTCCCATATGATGTTGGATATACCTTTTATCTCTTCCTTAGGTGGTATTTTGCAGGGGATGCAACATATAATATTAATATTAAATTTCTGTCCAGATAGATTTATTTGTTGACTTGTGGAGGAGTTTTATACCTTATTTCTTGCATAGGTTTTTCTCAGAGATAAAATATAGAATACTAATATTAAATTTATGTTCAAAACTTCTATTGGGATGGGTTGATTTGGAAAGTACATGTATACCTATCCCTTTTAAATAGGGATAAACCATAGAAAAGTCTAATTTTAATGTTTTGTTTATGTATTTTTGTTCTGATTGTTAGGATTAATATTTTAATAAAATGTATTTATTTGAAAAATATTGATGAGGAGTATTTATTTTAGATTTGTCAAATAATTTATTTATAGAAAATTTTAAGAGTGATTAATAAATTTATTATGACAATTATCTTAAATATATTTTATATGATGATTTTTATAGGTAGTATTTATCTTGGATTTGTCATTATCTATTGAAGTATTGCACAATGATTAACAAATATATCAGTTATTGTGTGGTTGATAGTGTTTTCATGACCTTTTCAATATATTTTGGAATTGTTTCTATGATTCAAAATCCTAATTCAAATAAAAACTTAATTCTATATTGATTGGTTGACTTGCTGGCTGTAACATATAAACCCCAATTTATCATAATCCTTATGCCAATAAGAAATACAGCATAAAAAATTAAATGTCTTAAAAAATCTAAAAATTTGGAATAATTTTTCTTAATCTAAATTTTTTTATTTAAGCACAAAATTATGGTGTTTGTCCTATGACATCTTATGATAGTCAAAAATCAACTATTTTTATTGATATCTTATATTATTGTACTCCACTACCATCACCTCTTTAAGTACTTCATCAACATAATAATAATTATTGTAATAATACTTTTTAAAATAATTATAATGCTTAAAACTTGCTTTAAAAATAAACTTTATACCTTTCTAATCAAAATATTGATTCTAAATGCATATGGTAATTTTAAAAACATCCAATTTTTTCGAAAAAAAAAGCAAAAAAAAAAACGTGAATGCTTTAAAGCTCAAATATATAGTTTTTACTTCTTATTCAGATATTTCTAAAATACAAATATTGAATTTATATTTACATAGGTGTGTTGGCTCAGTTAATTGATTGAAAATTCGTAAGAAATGTAAATTACTTATCCAAAGGCAATGATAGACAATTGGGTAATCTGCAGATTTTTAACGATTACTTCCATGGCAAGGTTTTGAACATTGTTTTTATTTTGTTGTGATTTGTTGTTAGTTATTAGTTATTGTTTTGTCTCTCTCTCAATTGTATCGACATAGTGAGGACTTAGATTTGACATTTATGTTTTTATGATATTATTAAGGTGAACCAGGCTGTCCAATGTGTTTGTAAGCTTGGCATTTGTTTTGGGTTGTGAGTGCAGGCTTGGATTGTGCCGAGAGGAAGAAGACAATAACATATTTATAGACCTAATGGTGTGATTATATCAATAATATGGTGGAATATGCCTGGATCTATTTTAAGACATTCCCTATGCTTGAAGATAAAATCATATTCTATTTCAAGTTGTGTCTTCATGTGGGTCAAGGGGATATCTGGTTGGAGGTTAAAAATCTTAACAATCCCTTTAGTGTGCCAATATTTTGATGGTGTCTGGAATTTGTTTATTCAATCTGAAAATGCCTTGGTTTAATTGGACCAAAAACAATCGTACTTTTGAGTGTGTGTAGGTGGGTGGGCAAGGTGTAGGTTACTTTCCAAAGTGCTTTTGGTATGACAAATAAACTTCGTCTCTATTGGCATTCCAAGTGCATATATACACATAGACCCATATGATATATACAGTGTACCCATTATGACTTTAGTATTTGAATATAATGCAGGTGTCATAATTCTAGCTCTTGAATGATATGAAATAATCAAAATAATTAATATTTTATTTAGGTATATCCTTATTTTTTATATTCTGAATAATATGAGAGATATATACAATATCTTTGATTATTAATAATAATAGATGATAGAATATCTTAATTTATTTAGGTATATGATATGAATTTTTTATTAATTTTTGTATGTTTAAATTTATTTGTTATATATTATTATTAAATTTATTATTTGAATTATAGTTTAATTGATATGTATTTGTAGATATTTAATTGATACATGATATGAATGATATATACAATGTACCCATTATCATTTTATCACTTTTAAATTATATATTATGTTCATTTTAACACTTTTGAATGATATAATGTACTCATTATTACTTTAACACTTTTGAATTATATATAATGTATCCATTGTCACTTTAACATTTGAATGATCGTTTTAACTCTTGAATAATAAATTATAGGTAAAGCAAATAAAGTAATATCTTTGTCCTCTCCATTTATGTACACACTTTGAGAACTTAATTTAGGTGTATGATAGGAATGAAACATGCAATGTATCCATTATTGGCTTACCACATATGAATTTTATATGCAATATATCCATAATAAATCTAACATTTAAAATATAACTTTAGCACTTTAATAATGAATGATAGAATAAGGTAATATCCTCCTATATTTATGTGCATATAACAATTAATTTTGTACAAATATATATTTTGATTGAATATATTATATATCTATAGACATCTAATTGATATAAGATTAGTTAATTGTTATAGTAGCAGTGTATGTTTTTGTGTTTATAAATCATTAGTCCAAGTTAGACTTTTATTGGTACATTTTCCTTGTGATTATTAGATTTTAAATTATTTTCACATTCGACCTCATTTTCTCTTGTAGAATTTTCATTCTTCTCCATAGTGTTGCTATTTTGTCTTTTTTTCATTTTTCTCTACTTTTCTTCTTTCACCAAACTTCCTATCTCTTACATGGCTTTTTTACTTAATTTGGATCAATGACTAATTTCACAATGTTTTTACCTGTTTCATACCTAAGTTTCTGATCAAATATTTACAAAATAATTCAATTTTCCTTTTGAGGGCCCTTTTGTCCCTAATTTTGATTTCCTTGGGGTTTTTTGTTTTCTTTATCATCTTTTCTTCTGTTGCTGAATTTTCATCAATACAGTCCAAGTCTACAAATACAAAAATTCACTAGTACATTTAGGAAAGACACATACATTATACATAAAATGTTAGGAATATGTAGTGCTCACATGGGATGAATGAATAATATTAATATGTGTGTGTAAATAATAATATAAGAGATACCATAACAACTAGTATTAGAATAGGGAGAGATATACTTACATTATTTTTTTGGGTGAATTGTTCGATTGTTAAATCAAATCACGCAGCATAGAATTAGTTTTGAAAGATTCATGGAAAGATATTTGAGGGGAAAATTAAAACCTGTAAATATATAATCTTGTATGAATGAAAATTAACGAAGACAGTTATTCAGCTATTGTTGAATCATAAACTATTTGTGAAGTCAAAAAATTATTGTGAAAATCTGAACCAAAGTTCTCATTTGGTATTAGTGGTTTCCTTTCTCATTAAAAGACTTGAGATATCGATTTTCGTAGCTCCAAAACATGCTTTTATATTCATTTCTTTGTATTGTGAATTGTGATGGAATATGCATGTAAAATTCTATTTTCCATTTTTATTGAGATCTACATGGAAGATTCACCATGTTTAAATTCAGCCAAGAGGTCAAACAATAGAGGTGTGTATTACATTTAAAACAAGGGCACTTTGATGTAGAGTTTTAATATATTTATTGTTTCATTTATATAGTTCTATTTTTTTTATAAAGTAAATTGCCTCACGGATGTATTTTTGGTGTAATCTAACGTCTAAATTATGGGGGTAAGATGAAAAATATTACATTTTTTATGAAAATTTTGAAGATTGTAAAGAACTTAAATATGTATTGCTTCGGGGGTTGTCCCTCGACCCCACCCTGTGTTGCAACAAGGAGCACACACAGGGTGCTGCCCTAGGACCCTACACGGGGTGTTTCCCCTTGACCTTACTAGAGGCTACCACTCCCGAACCCCCATTTTGGAATTTCAAAGCCAAAGAAAAATTTGGTGAGGAAGCCATGATAATGAAAGAGGGTGCAAATTTGAGCTTCAAATTCCATCTTGAGTAGCAATACATTGTAGGATGGAGGAAATGGAGAAAGGAGGACAATTAGTGTCCTCTCGTCAACCACAAGTGACAGGGTTGAATAGTGATGTTGTGGAATGCGTGTTTGCAGTGTGTTCGGTTTGTTTTCAATACTGTGTGATGTAATAAGTGAGTATAATTCTGATATAATTCCCTATTGGAAAAACATAGTGGAGAACAGATATTATAGTGTCTTGCAACATCATGATACTTATTTAAGTTGTTGATTGTCTTGAAAAACCATCTTTGAGGTTGTTGGTTTTCCTAATAATACCATCTTGATGTTTAAGTCGTTTGTTGTCTTGTAAAACCATCCTTTTATGTTGTTGGTCATTATGATAAAACCATTTTGATGTTTAGGTTGTTGGTCGTCCTACAAAACCTTCTAGGTGTTTGGGTTGGTGGTTAATCCTATGTAAAAACATCATTGTATAAGTGTGGATGATGAACGGATGTGTGGGTACTTGTTCATACCTAGGTGGTTGATGTTTCCATCCTTGAAAGCCACCTATGAGGAAACAACTTTGGAGAGTTGTGTGATAGCACATGTGGATCGAGATCATGAGCACACCAAGATGACACACTGTAGTTAAAGAAGTGTTATTTTTCTACCATGTTCACACTAAGGGGGGAATGTTAGGAATATGTAGTGCTCACATGGGTTGAGTGAATAGTATTGATATGTGTGTTTAAATAATAATATTTGAGTTTCCATAACAACTTGTATTATAATATGGAGTGAGATATATTTGCATCAGTTTATTGTGTGAGTTGTTTGGTTGTTAAATCAAATCACATAGAATATAATTAATTTTGAGATATTCATGGAGAGATATTTGGGGGAGAATGAAAACCTATAAATAGGTAATCCCATATGAATAAAAAGTAACAAATAGAATTATTGTTGAATCATAAATTATTTGTGAAGTTGGAAATTTTCTATGCAAATCTGAACCAAAGTTCTCATATAACACATTTCTATTGAACTTATAAGGAAATAAATTTTATTTATGAAGCATCCTTATTGCTAAAGGCTTCGGCTGTGAGAATAATTTGAAAGACGAGATTTTGGATACATTGCATTTGAAACTTTAAATCTCGACATTTCAAGTCCAACTACGGGACCCATCGTCAGGAGAGAAAGATTTATATTCCCAAAGAGACATTATTACAATGTATAGAGTAATGCATTGACACTTGATCTTTCCTTTTCTTTAGAAAGTTTTTTCTTCTTGTTTCTTGACCTTTCGTCTTCTCTAGTTCTTATTTTTTATTAAATGTAATAAGGGTTTCCAAGTATTGTTTAAGATAAATCCCTCGTCCTTATTTAAATTTTGTGGGCATTTCTCTATTTCAATGGCTTCACGGATCGGACATTCCCTCCAGTGGTCAATTCTTGCAATCAATTTTGTATCTTCTACGCAAATATGATGTTTGAATTGGAGGAGTGTTCTGTAAGAGAGGATTTTGTAATTCGATCATGGCGAATATCAGCAATGTGTTCTTTTATCCAATTCTTTAATGTTCTTGTTTCTCTTATATATAGTTTTCTGCATGACAATGGGATCGAGTATACTCTACCATAAAACACTAAGAATCATCCTTGATTCTTAGTGTTATACGGTGGAGTATACTTGATCCCATGCTCATGCGGAAAACAATATATCAGAGAAACAGGAAGAACATTAAAAACTTAGATAAAAGAATGATCGAATTACAAAATTCACTCTTGGAGAACACTCCTCCAAATTCCAACATCATATTTGCGTGAAAGATAAAAAAATTGATCGCAATAATTGACCACTGGAGGGAATGTCAGACCTGTGAAGACATTGAAATAGAGAAATTTCCCAAAAATTTAAATAAGGATGAGGGATTTATCCTAAGCAATACTTGGAAACCCTTATTAAATTTAATTAAAAAAATAAGAACTAGAGAAAAGGAAAGGTCAAGAAAAAAGAAGACAAAGCTTTCTGAATAATAGGAAAGGTCAAGCGTCAATGTATTACTCTATATATTGTAATAATGTCTCTTTGGGAATATAGATCTTTCTCTCCTGACGATGACTCCCATAGCTAGACTCGAAATGTCAAGATTTAATGGTTCAAATGCAGTGTATCCAGAATCTCATCTTTCAAAAGCATCCTTATGTCAAAATCTAATTTTAAAGTATATATAATATATTAGATACTTAACCCTTTGAAACAGATTTTACTCTTTTTGACACTGTTTTCCCCTTTTGATTACCTACACATCACCTTGGTCACTTACAATTGTATTATACACACTCTTACAATCATAACTAGTTTTCTTAGGACACATAGAACACCTTGGGGAAGACATTCTTCTATTCCTTGAGTCATTTCATGTCTTATTAGCATTAGGATATGTTCACCATCTTTGAACTTGACACATCTATGAACATACCCTCCTCTCTTAAAAACAAATAACTTCTTGATATTGGTAATTTTTGAAAAATATCCTAGGTTTGAAATTGAGGTTAGAATGTGTAGAGATTTTAATTAGAGATGGATATATAAAGAACACTTATAGATCATTTACGTCAAAGAAACATATGAGAGGAACAATTATAAATCATTATTATTTGCAATAGATATATCCTAAGCCTCTCTAAAGTACCCATTATTAGGTAATTGATACATCACATGAATGATATATAAAATGTTATTCTTATTTTATCACTTTTAAATTATAAATTATTATCATTTTAACACTTTTGAATTATATAATGCTTTAACAATGTTGAAGTATATATTGTACTTATTATTACATTAACAATTTCAAATTATATATAATTCATCTATTATCACTTTAACACTTGAATAACAAATTAGAGATAAAGCAAATAAAATATTGAAAACCTAATCTACATGATATGAATGAAACATACAATATATCCATGATTGGTTTAACACTTATGAATTTAATAATTAATGTATCCATGATAAATCTAAAATTTGCAGTATAAATTTAGGACTTGAATAATGAAATATAGATAAGAAAATATCCTCCTTTATTTATGTGCATGCAAGAACTTAATATTAAATAAGTATACATGCTTTTATCGAATATAGTATATACATATACATACCTAATTTTGGTATAGGATTAGTTAATTGTTATAGCATTAGTGTATATCTATGTGTTTATAGAATATTGGACCAAGTTAGACACTTATTGGCATATTTATTTGTGATTATCAAATTCTAAATTATTTTTAGTGTTTCTAACACATTTGACCTCATATTATCTCGTAGAATTTCCATTCTTCTCTATAGTGCCACTATGTTGATTTGTGTCATATTCACACTTGTTATGAAGTCCGCCTTAGGTATTATTATTGCCAAGGTGAGATTTATTAAAAGAAAAACATTGGTAAATGAACATTTAAGTGGAATTTATCCTCACATGTGTGATAAGGATGAGGCGTAACTTGCAGAATGAATTTATCCTACATTTCACTCAACTAATAACAATATCTCACTCATCTCTTACTTTTCCTAAATAAGGAACCTTTTTTTCCTTGTCAAAAGTTAGATTGGAGGTTAGATTCATATCCAAAGCTAGTGGAGATGTAGTCTCTTAGAGATATTTTTTTCTAGTGCAACCATTTTTTATTGCACAAAACTATACATTATATATCCCTTTTAGTTTAATACAATGTGCTTTTGTTGGTGAATCTTTTCCTCTTGTATGAGTACTTGGTGTGCATGCTTGCATTACACAGTTATCTTGGGCCCTCCTCATTTTGTTTATGGTATTGGAGAAGATCTCCAATCTCCATCTCATAGTTTTATCACATATATATTTTTATTCAATTTTATATGCATTAGTGATTGCAGATTTGAATGAAGAAGAGTATTTTGAAGAGATATTTACATTTTTTCATTTTGAGTGTTTTTGGAGGATCTCAAATTTCCTTTTGGATGATTTTAGAGATGTGGATAAATCTACATATTCATCAATTTAGAATTACAATGCTTCTTCCCAAGCTCCTAAGTAATTCTTGAGTCATTGCACATTATGGGTTTTCAAAATTTCCCAATGGGTATTTATTGTTTGAGCCAAAATTGTTAGTATGGGGTCGTTTCCAGATTGTTTTTCAATTTTTAGAAAAAATTAATTGTAATGGATATGATCTAGTATTTTTTATTAAATATTCTTGAAAATATACAAAAAAAAATTAAAAATCATTTTTTTTTAGCTTATGGGGAATTTATATGCTTATTTGAAAGTTCAAATCTATAGGACAAGTAAGGAGCAACCTATAAGATGGTGGATTATTGAAAAATTTCTAAAAAATCATGGTGTGAAAGTATATCTTTTGGATTCCTCTCTTCAACATATTTACATAAAGTATTGGTTTGAAATAACAAAGCATTAAGGCACTTGTGGTGTGTATTTGAAGTTTCAACACAAATCTGTTGTATTTTACATGTTCAAAATCATTGGTGCATGTTACATGTTGTGCATAGTCACCCCTTAGTCATCCATACAACCACCATCTAGACCATGCTACCTTCAATCAGCCCTTGTCCCACCATATGACTATCCAGTTTGCATTTTTATCCCTTTATGGCTAGACTTTCACCATCGAGCCCTTTTTTTTTCAAGGCTCATAACTTTTGATCCATGAAGGTTAGGAAGATGTTTTCTTTTCAATTGAACAAACCTTTTGATCCTTAAAACATTAACATGCCTTTTTTACCCTCTTAGACATGATGAGAACTTGAAACAATTTACCACACAATGCAGCCATGAAGATCCTTTATTATGTCACCTAGAGAACATTGATGACCAATGAGATGCAAGACCATCCTTCTGACACATAGGTGGGGGAAGGGGAGAGAGATTGAATTTAATTTCATTCACCTTATGATCGAACACCCCATATGAGATGAAGTGAAATGTCCTTCCAGACTAAAATGCAATTTGAGACCAAATTTGGGAACCAAGAGGGTTTCCCTTCCACTTGAGTCACAAATCAATTTTCAACCCTTTTCAAGAATAAATTTTTCCATATCATTCCTATGAGTAAAGCTCCTAAGAGATGATCATCACATAGTGATAGGTGTATATTTACATGTATTTCCAAATTTGGCATGTTCACTCTTAGACACATTATGTTTACCCCATCTGGAAATGCGGGGATTTGCTTGCAAAATGAAGATTTGACCTCTGTGAAAATTGGAATCAATGAGACATGCAGGGGAGGAACATGTGTGACATTTTTTATCTCATTTTGATTACTTATTATTTTTAGTAAGTCATGCATGGGTGTCTGTTATTAGCAATTTACCAATTTTTCATGTTTGAGTGTTTTGATCTTGGAGGAATGAATTGAGGTACTGAAAATCAATTGTTTCTCATACTTACTATTTTTAGTAGGCTACCTAGTAGAGGCCTACTAAAAATAAAAAGTGGTCTTCTAGGTTTCGGATCGAAATGAAATTGATCTCGAAATTTTCTATTTTGCACCAGGATTCTTTACTGCAAAATTCATGTGGATGTAAAAATGGTTATGTGCATCAATTAAGGAAAGTAAATCATATTCTGAAAGGATTTTTCATGAGGAAGCTACAATCAAAATCTTGTGGAAATCAGAGTTGGGGTTTGCAAGCTATGAGCAAAACAAGATTTTGATATCTAGGGAAAAAAAGGGAGTTTTTTTTGGTGTCTGAACGTGGTGAACAAGATTCAAATCATTTTAATGGTTTCTAAGGAGATACTTTATTTTTTTCATTTGAATTTATATTTTTGAGTTGTGGGAGCAAGGATGAGTGAATTATGCAGTGGAAGTGGAAGAGGGAAGAAGCACATGCGAAAGTGGGAGAATATATAAATGCAAGGGGAGGATGGAAGCCTCTTTGCACTTGGTAGAATTTTTTTGGTCCAATTTCACCTCAAAAATGTGCCTTGGGTGCATGGAGAGGAGAAAAGTGTGCCACAGGGATGGGGATGGAGGAGGAGATTCCATGTGCATGCCCATGAGGAAGCTTTCCTTCATGTTTTTAACTTGACTTGACATGCACACATCACAAATACTCACAAATAGGATCATGACGTACCTTTTAGGTGTAATTTCACCTCAAAAGTGCACTAAAGGTGCAAATGGAGTATTAAAATGTGCCTTCAATTTATAACACTCACTTAAGTCATGACATACACATGTTGTCTTATTCTTATGTTTTTAACTTGAAAACTTCAACCAATAGGAGAGAGGCACAATTATGAGGTGAAATTGCACCTAAAATATTTTCCAAGGGTGCAAAGGGACACCAAAAGTGTGCCCAAGCACCCAAGTGAGGTTTCAGAGCATGGTTTGCACCTCTATCTTGATTCATGGAATGTTTCCTTCACCCTGAAGTCAAAAATTAATGCATATTTTCTATTAAATATATGAATTTTCAAGGAAACAATCCAATGAATCTAATGATCCTATTTAGAATGCCTTAAAATTATTTCTCCAATACCATTTACTTGTACCTTTAGTTTTTCCTAAAGCAGTGTGCCGATAAGACGAATGAGAACATGAGTTTTAAAAGAAGACGAGCCAAAAAAAACTTGCGGTTCATGGGGATCATTGAAAATAACTTCATTTAAGATTTTTTAGGCTCTTAGATTTTCACAGGTTGTCTAAAAAATTTTGAGCAAGTTCCACCTTGTAGAAGGACTCTTTTATTGCACTGATGGACAAGTTTCCACATTTTTATACTCTTATAATTTTTCCTTGATTATTGCACCATGGAGTAGCCTTTGTCAAATTTAAAATTCTTGGGATATGAGCTCCTGAAAATTCACAAGGATTCTAAAACCTTTCAAACAAGGTGAAGTGGATTCTTTGGAACTTGCATTTCCTATTGCCTTACCCAAAAAGACCCAATTTTTCTTAACTTGTTCCTAAACTCAAATTTCTCCATAGAATATTCCTAAAATACTCTAGAATATTTCATTTATCTCCCATACACCTCCTAGATGATTTTAATTTTCCCTGTAAGCTTCTGAAGGATGTTCACCTATGACAAAAATACCAAAAATACCTCTTTTGAATCCTCTAGTGGCATTGTTCTTTCTTATATCTCGGTAGCTTCAAGAACAAAGTTAAAAAAACTTATATGCACATGAAACACACTTAAAAATCATGTTATCCCATTCCTATCAACCATAACGAGGGTGACATAGTTACAATGTTGACCGGAGGAAAGGTTTACATTGACCAGGAAAGGGATTTCAAGTGTGGGTTTGGTTGTCATGCCTCTAGACACCTACATTTGACTATGTAGTTTTAATAGTAAAATTTCACTAATTATCCTTTTTCCCATCATTTCGTTATAATTAGTGTTTTTTCCACTAATTAGCTAACATTCCCATTTGTCTTTGTTTATTAACAACACTTCATTAAATAACTATCCTTCCCCCATCTTGCATGCAAATCCATTAGTTATAATCCTCTTTTAAATTATTAATTAAATATTATTAATTAAGCCTTTCAATCTCATCTTTAACCAATAAACCTTATTAGTTAAATCCTCCTTTCAATCCCTTCAAATTCTACTAATTTCCCTCTAAATCATCTCCAAATAGCTTCTATAAGCTTAATTTGGCTTATTAATTAATCCTAGTTGATTAATTAAATCATCTCCAACTCCCATGAGTTGTTAATCTCTAATTAATCTCTTCTATAGACACCTAAATTTGACTACGTAATTTTAATACTAAAATTGCAATTCTTATCCTCTTTTCTATCATTTTGTTATAATTAGTGTTTTCCCACTAATAAGCTAAGATTCCCCTTCATCTCAGTCAATTAACGACACTTCGTTAATTAATCAGCCTTCCCACCATCATGGATGTCAATTAAGGACACTTCGTTAGTTATAATTCTCTTTTTAAGTAATTAATTAATTAGCCGTTATTAATTAATTAATCCTCTCAATCTTGTATTTAACTAATAAACCTTTTTATTAGTTAAATCCCTCATTTAAACCCTTCAAATTCTACTATTTCCCTCTAAATCATCTCCAAATAGCTTCTATAAGCTTAATTTTACCTACTAATTAATCCTAGTTGATTAATTAAATTGCCTCCAACTCCCATGAGTTGCTAATCAATAATTAATATATTTTAATCATACTTATCCATTTCTAATTTTACTTTACCTTTATCCCACATTCACTAGGATACAAACTTCTCCAAAACTGGAAAGCTATATAAGGAACCTAGTATACCTTGTCCAAATTTACACCATGTCCTTGTAAGATATTTGCATATGATAAGAGCAATTCAATCTTGGAATGCTTATTGATCAAATAGCCATTTCCCTTTTCTACTTAGCTAAGAGTAGTAAGAGAAAAACCAAACATGGCAACTAAGCCATATTAGTGAGATCTCTTCCTCTTCCATGGAGGAATCCTTTGATCACACATAGTTACATTCGGATTGTTAAAGGAAGTATCTACAATTGCAAAGCATATATAAATATCAAAAGGTAGGTTTTCATTTCTCATTAGATTTAATGTTTGATGCACATTAGTTAAGTTTTTCCTTTCATGCTTTATCATGATGTTTATGTTTGATTGACTAAGTTAAGAATATATTTGGTGGTAGTTTCCTTTCATTATATTAGATTAATTCAATCACATGCATACATATGGCACACCCGGTGGGACACTCCTTTGTCTCATGAACATTCTTAATTTTTTTTAAGTTTCATTTTTTTCATTTGCATGCTAACCCTTTTTGAAGATATTGACATAACTTGTGTTTTTAAGCATGTTTTGTTGAGTTTGCATGTGTTGAGTCTTCCTTATAGTTATAAAGGAGGCAAAGTTTTGTCAAAATTGGATCATAATGGGAAAAATTCAAGCCTTCTTCATGTTTTCATTTTGAGAGCTTCATTTTTCATCATTTCACAAGCTAATTCTTTCAATTTGTTAGAATTTCTTTTTTTTTAGCATGTATGTTAGCATTTGATAGCATTGAGTTTTCTTTGCACATATAAAGGAGGTGGGTTTATATCAAAATTGGATCTTGATAGGAAAAAATCAAGCTTTCTTCATGTTTTCACTTTGAAAGATTCATTTTGCATGCTAGTTATTTCAATTTATTAGAATTTCTTATTTTTTGAGCATGTATGGTAATGTTTGATAGTGTTGACTCTTCTTTGCACATATAAAGGAGGTGGGTTGCTGTCAAAATTAGATCTTAATGGGAAATATTTGAGCTTTCTTCATGTTTTCATTTTAAAATCTTCATTTTCTCGTCATTTTACATGCTAGCTCTTTCAATTTATTGAAAAGATTAAGTTTTTGAGCATGTATGTTAGTGTTTGATAGTGTTGAGTCTTATTTGCACATATAAAGGAGGTGGGTTGCTGTCAAAATTGGATCTTTGTGAAAAAAAATTAAGTTGTTTGTTGTTTTTGGGATATTTTTGACATTTTTTAGTACATGTTAAGTGCATTCCTGTGACTATAAGAGCATATGCATAACCTATCTTTCAGAGGCCCTAATTTTTCTCCCAAACTCAAAATGACTCCATTTTTTTTCCAACAGAAATGTCTTTTTTAAAATATGCAATAAACATATAAATTTGGGATTTAACCTTACAAAAAAAATCATGGTTTCCTTTCTTATAAAACTGGTCATTTTTTTTGCATGTTAGATTCATTTTAATTTGATCAACACCATGTATGTTCTTCTCTTGTGCTTTCGAGTGACCTTGAGAATCAGAAATGGATATGATTATATGGATATTTTTCTAACATTATGGTTGTCATTTGTTTAGAAATGGTGTTACAATTTTTAAATATTTGTTGGAAATCTCATTTTCACTATAAATTCATTGAAATTGTGTATGCTCTTCTCTTGGGCTTTCGAGTGATCTTGAGAATCAGAAATGACACCAATTTTGGATGATTTTTTAAATATTTTGATTGTCATTTGGAAATATGGCTAACACTTGATATTTTGATAGTTTGCATGCAAAAACTAATCATTTGAGTTGTTATTTAAAAATCAATTTTTAACACTTTAATTCTTTAATTACATTGGTTTTTCCATTTACTTAAGTTGGATAAAATGTCATGTGTATTCTTCTCTTGCACTTTCAAGCGATCTTGAGGATAAAAAATGACCTTGATCCTCATAAAAACATTATGTGATTACTTAAAAAAAATCATGATTTAAGTTTTTTTAAAAGCACTTAATTGTCATTGATTAAAGTTTTCTGTAAACAAAAACTCACGTAGTTAGGTATATTTATAGGTCCAAAATCATACTAATGTATATATGATTCCTAAGCAAGAAAACTAGTGGTTGAAAACTATCTTTGGCCTCTTTTATTTGTCTCATACTTTCTCTTTGGTCTTACACACCCTACAACCCTGAAAAAACCTGAGTGATTTATCTTTATGTCCTTAGACACAGACACCTACTTAGGTCACCAGTGCCTGGACGTTTATGTCCATACTAGGTGCTCCTGACCCTTTCTTACCTTTACTCACTCTTTTTGGGTCTCTTTTATCATTTGGGCATCTTTTTTACTTATGGGTTGGCATTCCAGTTGTCAATTACAAAATTCAAACAAGGGAAATCATATATATACATAGTTATTTCTTAAAAATAAGGACCAAGCATTAAGAATTACTATTACCACCTAAGCTTGCATTCCAAAGGAGCTAAATCTCTTCAAAGGCCTCCATCTAGCATCTATACAAGGGAAAAGGGTTACATCACTTCTGCATACACTACATAGGAGGGGAATTCTATTTTATTCCATCCACACATACTACACATTGCTAAATTCTAGATCTAGCCCACTATCATTGTGAAACTTACACAAGGGAATCCTAGGGCATCACTTCTACCTACACACACAAGAACTACATGGAGTCTAAGATTTAGTGCAACACTTGACAGCAATTTCACTCTTTAGGTGACCACTGGGGTCAGTCTGACTCCACATTCTTCATCATTATTTATTAGATTTGATGTGGTTTTTGGACATGTATAGGTATTTATTTTGTTTTTTAGGTTATAGGTACCCTCAGCGATTAAGTAATGAATATCAAGTGATAGAAAAGAATAAACAATGAAGACCTTGCTACACAAAATAAATCAATTCCTGAGCATCTGCACAGCCACCAGGCCCAGATCTAGTCACCAACACCCATGTGCCTCTGCCCTCTCATGGGCACCCTTGTCTTTCTCTGTATCTGAGTTCCAAAATTTACAGTGAGAATTAATGATGTTGTGTCCACTCTATTAATCACTTTTTCCTACTCAAATCACCTCCATTCTACTTCAAAATCAGCTAAGTATTTTTATCTCTTCTTCTTTCTTAGGTTTTACATTTTACATGTTTTATTTCTTGTGCCATTACTCTATTTTAGCATACATATATTATTACAATAGTTACTCTACAATATAGATTTAATTCAAAAATATTAAATCATTTAGAGAACCCCACTCATGATTGGTCATTCAGATCCTTATTCTATTGGTCTCTCTTTCATGGATTCTAAGCTTCCTCAAATCTCCTTACATGACTTACTTCCAATGCACCCACCTTGCAAATATGTTCTCCAAAAATCCATAGACACTATGTATCTCCCTCACAATATGCCACTTGCACAAGTAAGTTCCTTTTTTATCATCTCTCTTATGAACCTATCGATCATAATACCACAACGAATTAATCCATTTTCAAATCAATTTAATCTTTACATTTTTTATTTCAAGATAAAATTTAATATATGGAAATCAGTATTACATCTCTCACTATTCAAATCCAACATCTCAAGGATGCTTCTTAAGCACATGCTAGTTCTTCTTCTACACCTCATCCCAATCCTATGTCTTCTACATGTGCTCAGATCAGTGAACCTCAAGCCTTACCATTACCAGCACCCCTCAAGTTTGATCTAAATGCTAAGAAATATTATATTCTTCCTGAGCTCCTCAATCACCAATTGATCAAATTTTCAAATACTCATTATTATCCTCCTTATTGGCTTGCCAAGTACATAGATATTCCATTTTGAAATTATAGCAAAAATTAATGTACATCACGAAAATGATTTATATGCTTTAAAATGAAGAATTAAGTAGCTTGAGTATTAGGGTTTTATTTCATTTTCCTCAAAACATCCTGATATATCTCCAATTTCTAAATCCCAATAGGATCCTAAATCCGGTCCTTCCATGTCTAATGAGAATCAATCTACAATCATTAATGATCCTTCTTTGGTAAGTCAAGAGTCGCCTATCCAACCCATTCCAACTAAAAAACCCCCTCTAAAAATTCATCCTCCATCCCCTCCCCCTATCAAGTCTTTTACAACATTACCAATTCTAAGTAAGAAACCACCTCTCAAAATTCATCTTCCATCCTCTCCTCATATCAGGTCTTCTATGGTGTTGCACATTCCAACTAAGTAGCCTCTTTTAAAATTCCATCCTCATGTCAACCCAAAACCCAGCCCTGGCCCTATTTTATGTTCTCCCTCTCATTTTGATGATAGTATGCTTTCTCATTATGTATTTCAAACTCCCTCCCCATCACAATGTCTCTATTTTATCATCACATATCTCTTCATCAACAACAAACTTGGGGGGAAATTCACTTTCCCACCTTTCTAGCACTATTAGTTGTCTCTAGCACCTATTTATCTTCACGCTCCACACTTCATGATTAATCTTTCTCAGCATTTCAAAACCATTTTATACACACATTGTATTATCATTACCCTATGACGCACTCTAGTCCCACTGTTAATACTTGATTGTTAAGGGTCTAATTCTAAAATGAACCTCACATCATCTACATTTTATGCTCTATGCTTCATGATACATCTTTCTAGCTCATATATTCTCACACAGCACATACCCGATGACACACTCTTGTTATATGGTTCATTTTTTACTGTTGAGGGAGCATTTATACATAAACCTCATTCCATGCACATCTATTGGGGGGCATGTTTCCCCTATCATTTTCACACTTTTCATATAATACCATCTCACTCATACCCCATTTATATAGCTTGGTTGTATCTATTCTTGCTAGATTATTCTTTTTACATGTTACACTTTGTTTTTCATGCTACACGGATTTTTTTATGTCATCATCTTTCTATATATACACATGTGCATTCACTTGGTATTTTGAGGTGAATACATATCTCTTACATGTTCTTACACGTTGTAATGATTCTTGGCACTGTACCTTTTACCAGTCCCACCTAGGCTACTGGGGACATCTACTTCCACTATTACCACATTCTACACACTTCAAGTTCTATTTCTACATTATTCATTATTTCTAAGTACAAGTTATTATACTTTTTTTTATTAATACATGCCTTGACATGCTACTTATCTTTCTAACATGCTAGTGGGTTCTTCATGTGTAGAATTTTCCTTGCATGACTATCTACAAGTATGGTTGTCTGATACATTTTTCATGATCTTATTTTCTATTGTACACTATTGTTTGCAGGATATGACTTATGTCTTGTTTGAACACTGTATGCTTTTGGCCGCTTTGGCCTTGATTGTCTTGTGACATTGTGAGAAATGTCCTATATCTGAAACCCACTTTTCACACTTTATAATTTTAGCACACTTAATTGTTACATTGTCTTCTCTTGCATCCTAACACTTTTTACTACCCTACATTGTTTGTATGTGCCTTGGTTTCTGCCATGCACATCCCATACCCCTCGCAGGTATCCACTTCATATCAAAATCAAGTCCTCTTCTTTAGGCCGCATTTTCCTACTATCATTGAATGCATACATTGGGTAAACAAATCACCCCTACTGAGCTTAGAGCTACAGTTCAGATCAACATAGTATATAAATAACACAGGAACATAGTCACATAACGTTGTAGAAGATGACTTGGGTTCAAAACATAGAGAAAACACTAGCGCCTAGAATTAAACATTAGTGCCTGGGCGCTCATGCCCTCCCCTAGGCACTAATATCCTAGGGGCTGAGACAATCAATTTATTAGTATAATTTTTTATGTGTAATCACAGCACCCCTAAATATCTACAAATCGATGGGTTGAAACTCTCAGTGTGATTTCATAACATAGAGTTTTTCCAAATTGTGGGACTTTGCAATTGGGAAATCTCTCCGAATGAAGGTCAATTCCTATTCCTCTGTTCTGATGCACACATTCAAATTATAGAGGATCTACTCTAAAACCTACTCTAACTTTCTAAGGAGACAGGGTTAAGAAGCTGCAAGAAAATAAACTTAAACTAACATAGGTGATACACCAAAAGGAATGTTGAACACATGCTTTTCCATTAAACATAAACCATTAAAATGTAATACAACCACCATGCACAAATAACTAGGATTGCAATGAGAGATCAAGAAGATGCAATGAACATAAGAGAGGGTTGAAAATCATCCTCAGACTTTTATTATTACTCCAAAGATTTGATACAGTGCATTACAATGGCCAAGAGTCAAAAAATTGCATTACAACTTGAATGGGAGGTTTGAACTCCATAATTCCACTTACAGAAAAGAGAAGAAGGGAGGGTGCAAAACCAAATTGTCCCACCTTAGAAAAATGCCCTTCTTTACAATATATATGAAGAGTGAGAGAAAGGGGGAGAGAATAATTTGAACCCTTGCTTCAACCACCCTAAAATGCATTGAATTCTCCTACAACAATGATGGGTTCCACTAGAAAACCCATGCCTCCGTGTACTCTTTCTTGTTAGGCAAGAAAGGAATCCCATACCTTCATTATTGTGGTAGGTGAGAAACTTGGGACACCCCCTAAAATGGAAAACTATATTTCTTCATTTTGAATAGCTTAGTCTCACTGAAATTAAGATAATCAGTTGTAGTTTTGTAGAGGAGACTGTAAGATTTCCAAAAATTCCTTTCTTGTGTAAATTTGAGCTCCCAATCAAAAGTTATGGCCATCTGAAGGTTGGGGTATCGTTCTACAAAAAAAGCAAGTTTTTGTTCTTCTTTTTTCAGAGTCCAAAATGCATGCAACCTCTGAAATCTTGAAATTCAAAATTTTAGACATTTTGGTTTCAGAAGTTGAGTTACTTTTCATCCACCAAATCACCTCAAGAGGTCCAAAACTCCAAAACCTAAAAGTACAAAATTTCAAACTTTCAAAATTTTAGAACTTTTTGTTTCGGACTGTGTTATTGTTCATCCCCAAATCACCTCAAGAGTTCTAAAACCCAAAACTCTGAAACTCTGAAAATGCCTCCACATTGACTTTGAAACCAAGTTTGACTTCCGAAATCTAAACCCTTTCTGGTTTCAGACTTTTGGAATTTCATACATTTTTTCTCACTTTTCCTGTTTTTTCACCGAAGACTCCGAAACTCCGAATTCCACATCTTCAAAATTCTGAAACCCGAAAGTCTAAAATTTCATACTTTCATAATTTTAGAAATTTTCCCATTTCAGACCATTTTCACTATTCATCACTTCAAACCCACCAAAATCTCTGTAACTTCGAAACTCGAAAGTCCAAAATTTCAGACTTTCAAATTTCGGGCTTTTGACTCTTTCAGACCTTTTTTCCAATTTTTTCCTACCTTGTCTCTGAAATGCCAAAAATGCGAAGTCCATTCTTCCACTTGATCTCTGATCTCCTTCTATGTTCCCTTGGCCATTCATTTTTCAACCTTTCATTTCCATTTTTGAGCCTGCCTATAACCTGATTTTCAGAATTGAAATGTGAGCTCGCATGACAGAACCAACCTCTCAATTTCCTCCTATGCAAGGTCTCATTTAATCAATTTTTCCCGAGGGGAAAAATTGGATAACAAGAACACATTCTATAACCATTTATAGATCATTTCTACAATAACAAGCACTGGCATTTAGTTGCATAAGGCATTCTATCTGCTAAAATCAGTACAATCGAAACAATTTTGAACTAATTCAGAAGAAAAAATGGGATAAACAAAACAAATCAGGATATATCATCTGTAGTGGTACTTATTGGGTAGAGTCATGGAAGGAGAGTGTAAAATTATACCTCTCTCCCTAACACTCTCTGTGGTATGAGATCACCCAAAAAAATTGTTCTAAGTGTGAGATAGCCCAAAAAAATTGCACTTAGCATGAGATCGCCCAAAAAACTTATGTTTATGGAGCCTATTTCATGTTAGAGTTTGGTACACCTTCCATGTGTTACACTCAGATATTTTTGCGGTGGTCCCACTCGCTGATGAGCATGTCAAGGTGGTTTGGAGGGTGAAGCCCCTTGATGGGGGCTCGGGGGCAAAGCCCCCGAAACAAATTTTCATGGGTGGTTTATCAACCCATGGGTAATGGGTAACCGTTATGGGCTATTTTTGGGCCCATGGTTTTTTGGTACCCATTGTTTTGTAAAACTACCTCTTTGGCTACCTATTGATGTACTTATAAATAAATGGACATACAATAGGATTTATATGAGTGTGTTTTGAGAAGGTGAATAGAGTGTGTGAATTCAAGTGCAAATTCAGGAGGTTTTGTTGAGCGCAACTCCAAAAAATATTCGATTATTGTAATTGTGAAGACTGTTGGCTTGTAATAAAATCTGATCAAGTGTTCTTGGTGGATGTAGCCCACATTGGGTGAACCACGTTAAATATTGTCTTCATGTTTTGCATATTTCATTTCTATAATTCTATTCATACTTCTTATTATTGTGATTTTGAGGAATTATTCCGCATTAGATATTATTAATTCCTAACAAAACTCACACTTGGCGTAATCGCCCAAACAAATTGCACTTGGCATAAGATCACCCAAAAAACTTTCATTTGTCATGAGATCACCCAAAAAACTTGTACTTGGCATGAGATCTCCCAAAAAAATTGCACTTGGCATGAGATCACCCAAAAAACTCACTCTTGGCATGAGATCTCCTCACTTTCAACTTTCAAATCAACAACTTCAAGCAACAGGGCAACTTTTTATCTTTTACTCTCTTACATATCAAGTGCACACTTTCCTTTTTACACTCTCTACATACTTATACACATGTTTCTTTGATCTATCATATACAAGACTTTGACTACTTTCTGGCTCTTCTTTTGCAATTTCATCCTTAGAAGAAACATCTCACACAAGCTACAACAGCACAGCTAAAATGAATATGTTTCACCCCTAGGGTCCACTTCCCTTTCTTATTCTCCTCGCTTTACTTTTTTATCACTTCACGCTTCACTTGTCCACTCAGCACGCTATTCACCAAACTCTCTATAGGATCATTAAATACGCATCTCTCATCTAATTTATGTTATTGAGTATTCACTCAACAACATAAAGGGGGGGAAAATGTAGACACAAAATCACGCACTTGGGTACATTTCTAGGTCCAAAAGCATACTAATGTATATAGTATTCCTAAGAAATAAAACTAGTGGTTGAGAACTATATTTGACCTCTTTTATTTGTCTCTTTCTTTCTCTTTAGTCTTACACACCCCACAGCCCTGACGGAACGTGGCTGATTTATTTTTTTATGCCCTCAGACACTAGCGCCTAGTTAGGTCACCATTGCCCAGGTGCTTGTGTCCAATTGGGTGCTCCTGACCCTTTTTTACCTTTACTCACTCTTTTTGGGTCTCTTTATCTTTTGGGAATATTTTTCACTTATGGTTCGGCATTCTAGTTGTCAATTACAAAATTCAAACAACAGAAACCATATATATACTTAGTTACTTCTAAAAAATAAGGACCAAGCACTAAGCATTACTATTACACATAAGCTAGCAATCCAAAGGAACTAAAGCACTTCAAAGGAATCCATTTAGCATCCATACAATTCATAAGGGTTGGATCACTTCTGTATACATTCCATAGGATGGGAAGTCTATTTATTCCATCCACACATACTATACATTTCTACATTCTAAATCTATCTCATTATCACTATGCAATTTGCATAAGGGAATCATAGGGCATCACTTCTACCCACACTCAAAATAACTACATGGGGTATGAGATGTAGTGTGGCACTTGGCAGTAAGTTCACTCTTTAGGGAACCGTTGAGGTCAATCCAACTCCACATTCTACATATTTTTTTAATTAGATTTGATGTGGTATGTAGACATGTGCAGGTAGTTATTATGTTTTTCAAGTTATAGGTACCCTCAGTGATCAAGTAGCGAATATCAAGCGACAGACAAGAATAAATATTGAATCCCTTGAGACACAGAAGAAATCAATTCTTGAGCATCTGCACATCCTCTAGCACCTAGATATGATCACCAGTGCCTAGGCGTCTCTTCCCTCTTATGGGCGCCCTTGTCCTGCTCCGTCTATGAGTTCCATAATTTATAGTGAGAATTAACGACTCGGTTTCCATCTTGTTCAGCACTTTTTCCTACTCAGATCAACTCATAGGGGTTCACTTAGTAAAATTATGGTATAGCACATTCGTTCGAAGGGTATTTAAGAACACCCTTAATGTTAGTTTTTACCTCCAATTATTCAATTGATAATACCCCCTCCCATTATATTATTAGAATGAAAATACCCCCTATTTTTTCCATATACCTTACATACCCATTTTTCCATTAGAATTTTATTTATCCCTTTTTATTTCTACCCTAATATATCAAATAGAACATATTTGTATTTCTACCCTAACATATTAAATAGAAAATATATCATGTTTTCCACTCAATTATTATTTTCTTAATATATCTTTCCTCTATAAAGATATTTCAAAGCCATTCAAGATATATTATCAATTATGTTAATGTTAAACTTTAATCATTTATCAATAGTTATTTAAATAATTAATATGTTGAAATTTAATATCATTTACGTTGAAAAGCATACTCAATCCTAGTTTTCTATGATATTATTATTTCTTGGTTAAGAATCTCCTAATTAATATTTCCTTATTCAAAAAGAGATTATAATTTAACTTCATGAAAACACTCATGCAATATTAAGGTATTTATTTTTCTAAACTAGGGGTCAAATATTTTAGTTTAATATTAAAATCAATCCCACCTATCCTTAGGCCCACCTCTCTAACCTACCCCCAATACCTAATTAAAAATATCAGTAAATTAAACCCTTTCACACCCTAATGTCTACCGGTATATTGACTTTGATTTTATCAATTTTAATTACCTCAATATTAATGCACATCCTAGGATATTACCTAGCTAATGAACCCCTCGTGGATCACCTCCAGACTACTTCAAAATCAGCTAATTCTTCTTATCTCTCCTTGTTTCTTAAGGTTTTACATTTTACATGCTTTATTACTTGTTTCATTACTGTATTTTAGCATTCATATATTATTACAATAGTTACTCAACAATATAGATTTAATTCAAAAATATTAAATCGTTTTCCCATTTATAATTAGTTGGATCAAACGTTGCATTTTCTCTTCTCTTACGCTTTCAAGCGATCTTGAAAATCAAAAACGACATTTATCCTATTTCTAAACATTGTGGTTTTTATGGAAAACTACTAATATTTTGAGTACAAGACCTTTTCTTTTGCCAAAGATCAAATCAAAAAATTACTGATACATTGTGTACAAGTTTCCAAAGGCAAAACCACAATTTAAATTAAAGATAAGAATGAATCATTCACTAACACTATATTTGGAGGTTTGGATAATGGTTAAAACCCACCCACTTAACTATTGGAAGTGTTTTGGCTTAATCCATAAAACTCATTATGAGGAGTACCACAAGAACCCCAAAGTAGTCAACTCATTGAGGGAATTGGATAACGAAATGGGAAGTGCCTCATCACCTAATTGACTTGGAAAACTCATGAGGAGTGCTAAAAGTTATCCGTATGATGCCTCATTCATTAATTTGATTGTTGGGTAATGGTCCTTTGCTTAAAATTTATTCTAAAAATGTGTACCTCTCTTGTAAATGTATCAGTGTGTGGGTATTTTGGTTAAAGAGGAGATAGAAATGTTATTATTAGTGGGATTCATCCTACCTATTGATTACTCTGAATGGATCTCCAACGCAGTGCTTGTTCACAAGAAACTTATTGGTATAAGTATTTGCACATATTTTAGGGACATCAACAAGGAAAGTCCTAAAAATGAATTTCTTCTTCTGAACATCGAAATGATTGTCGATTCTATTATTGACCATTAAATGTTATCCCTCATGGATGGATTCTCAGGCTATAATTAAATCAAGATTATGGAAGAGGGACAACACGAAACAACCTTTACTACTCCTTGGGCACCTTTTGTTATCAAGTCATTCCTTTTGACCTCAATAATGCAAGATCAACATACGAGAGAGTTATGACTGTCATATTTCATGACATTTTACACGATATTGTGCAGGATTATGTGGATGATATCCTTGGAAAATCTAAGGCTAGATCAAAACACCCAGTGATCCTTCGCCACATATTAGAATAGTTTTGGGATTACAAGGTCCATTTGAATCCTAAGAAGTGTGTCTTCAAATTCATCTGAGGTAAACTATTGGGCTTCATTGTGTCTTGGCATGGAATTAAAGATGATCCTACTAAATTCACTGCTATTATAGAGATGTTTCCTCCTAAGAACCTTAAACATTTGCAAATTCTATAAGGTCAAAATTTAGGACATTCGAAGATTCATCTCACATCTTACAGAAAAGTGTCATTCCTTCACCCATATACTCAAGAAATATGTGGATTTTCACTAGGGTCTTGATTGCCAACAAGCCTTTGTTTTACTCAAACAATATTTTGAAAATCCACTTGTCCTTATACCACCTACACCAGGTGAACCTTAGTTGTTATACATATCTGCTACCTAATTTTCTATAGGCATGCTCTTGGCACATTAAGATGCCAAACATAAAGAGAGATTCATATCTTATCTTATTCATACCTTAATTGCACATACCCTTTATAATTTTATTTTTCCTTTATCCCACATTCACTAGGGTGCAAGCTTCTCCACAACTAGAAATCTATATAAATAACCTACTACACCTTGTCTAATCTTGCACCATGTCCGTATAAGACATTTGTATTTTATTAGATCATTTTAATGGTATTAGATTGTTCAAATAAATCTCCCCTTTCTACTTGGAAAAGAGTAGTAAGAGAAGAACTAAAAATGGCAATCAATCCATATTGGTGAGATATCTTCCTCTTCCTTAGAGAAATTCTTTGATCATGCATAGTTGTGTTCAGTTCACAAAGGTGATATCTAAAATTTCAAATCCCATCAAACAATCAAAGGAGGTTCGCAATTGATGTTTGATTTAATGCTTTATGCATAGGTAATTAAGCTTTCCTCTCATGTTTTATAATGGTGTTTTATTTAGATTAACTAAGTTATGAACTTACTAGGTGTTAGGTTTATTTAATTAGCTGAGACTAGTCTAAAACATAGCACACGCACACATTATTTATTTTCTCTTAGTTTAGACTTTATTTTTACATGCTCTTTATGGACCCATTGTTGATTTTCTATGATTTATATGCATGTATCATGATGTTTGATAGTGTTGAGTGTTCCTTTTAGGAAGTTAGGAGTTAAAATGCCATCAAATTTTAGTCTTGGTGAGAAACTTTTGAGATTTATGATGTTTTTGGTTCAAATTTGACATTTTTTATGTGTAGACATAGGTTCCCTATGCTATTGTGTAAATTTCTGCATTAGAGGAACACTCCTTGCACTAGCATGCATCTGTGTGCATCTGTTTTAAACTGCACATGTTTCTGTCCAAGTGTACGCATTAGCATTACACTAGAATCATGCTTGCATGTGCTTGTGTTCTCTCCCTATGCTAGCATTTTTCTACTTTTTTTCCTCTCCTATGTGTACTACCATTAATGTGCACACTCTACCGTATAACTATATGTGTTTTTGTTAATCTTCACATACTAGCATTCTATCATGCTTTTCTATTATTTGTTCTAGCATCCAACCTCTTTCGTTAGTGTTCATGTATATTTGCTAGTGTTCTCCTTTATTCTCTGATGTTTGTGCTAACGTCAAACTTCCTGCACTAGCGTTCATGTATACGAGCTAGCATACTCTATGGTTTTTAATCGTAATTTTTCTCAAAATTTCCAAAAGATTCAAAACTAATTTTTTAATTTCCAGCATTTTTATACATGTTTTTTATGCTAATGTGCATATTATTATCTAAATTAGTACTAACATTGTGAGTATTCGTTAGAAATCTCCTTTTCTCTATAACTTCATTGAAACCGCATATGTTCTTCTCTTGCGCGTATGTGTGATCTTGAGAATCATAAATGGATATGATTATGGATATTTTTCTAACATTATGGTTGTCATTTTTTATAAATGGTGTTAACATTTTAAACATTTGCTGGAAATCTCATTTTCTCTATAAATTCATCAACACCACTTATGCTCTTCTCTTACGCTTTTGAGCGATCTAGAGAATAAAAAATGACAACGATTTTGGATGATTTTCTAAAATTTCAATTGTCATTTGAAAAATTTTCTAACATTTGATACTTTGGTTTCAATTTCCATGTTGATTCAATTTGATCAAACACCATGTATGCTCTTCTATTGCACTTTTGAGAGATCTTGAGAAACAGAAATTGTTGAGATCCTTGATAATTTTCTAACATTGTGCTCATATAGAAACATACTAATTATTTAAGTGTAGGAAAATTCCGCTTTTCAAATACCAAATTCAAAATGAAATATCAATGTCATGTGTAGGTTTCCTTGGTCAAAGAACAACATTTAAATGGAAACATTTTAAATCAAGGTAAAAAAGAACAACTCACATTATATTTGCAAGCTCGGATAAGGGCTAAAACCCATCTGCTTTAAACTATGGTAAGTTCTTTGGATTAATCGATAAAACTCATTTTGAGGAGTAACATAGGAACCCCAAAGTAGTCGAAAAATTGATCAAACTGATTGACAAAACGAGAAGTGCCCCATCACCTACTTGACTATAAAAACCCGTGAGGATTACTAAAATTTGTCTATATGAGGCCTTGTTCATTAATTTGATTGTGGGGTAATGGTCCTTTGTTTAGAATTTATTCTAAAAATGTGTACCTCTCTTAGAAAAGATATTGACGAGTTTTGAGAACAAAACCTTGGGGAGACATTTGGCATTGGGGACAACTTTTCCATATCCTATTCATGAATTTAAAAATAGCCATCAGAAATCAATACTTCCTTGGATTTAAAACCTTGTTTATCGAACAAGGAGAGAGTCCATCAAAGTTGTGCCTTGTATCTTTCATCATGAATTATACATAGCAACACTTTGTCCTAGTTAAAACCTTGTTATTTGAACAAAGTAAAACTTCGTCAAAGTTGTGTCTCGTATTTTTCATCCCCAATCAAAAATTCCCTTATTTTTTTTAGCATTATTGGTCAACATTAAAATATAAAAATTTCTTATAAAATTATATCAACCATTTTTTAACCCACTTAAATCCATTTTTCCTTAAAAACTTGATTTAAGTGTTGAAACTATGTTGTTATGTTATCCTGATTTTGGTAGTTGTCTTAAAAATTTGGGACATTTTAGTTCTAGGAAAGTTTTCCTTTTGCAGTTGTTACGCTTCCCAAATTACATAGATATCTCTAGATATTCATTTTTGTATATCCCAAACACTTAGAGAGTTATCAATTTGTATTCATTACACTACCCACATTGCATAGATCTCTCTAGATATTCATTGTTGTATATCCCACACACTTAGAGAGTTCTCATTTTTTCATTTTTACACTGTTCATTTTGCCTTAGGTTTCTTTTGATGCTTATTTTTGCAATCTTAATTTATTATCAAAATCGTTTCATTATGATGTATGTTTTCCTTATGTTTCCTTTAGAGACTCGCATAAGAACCCCCATCCTTGCACGATGTCTAGTTTATAGTTACGTTAAAATTGACATAACTCCATAAAATTGACATAAAACTTTTCTTCCATATGAAGGATTTTAATAAAAGAACCTAGGTTTGTGCATTCAATTCCAACAATGCCAACCATGCCTAGAGATCATATGGTTCCTCATGCTTACGACAATAGGGAACCCATATTATATTCCACTTCTCCACTGGTGTTTCCTAATCCATTTTATTCTTCTAACTCTCCTCAAAATCATAAGTCTCATCCAATCAACTTCCTCCTGTATAATGGTCAGTCGCCCAAATGAAGTTTTCCTCCATTGAATATTTTTGTCAAAAAAAAATCCTCTAATCAACCACCTCATTCGACCCCTATGTCATGGTCCAATCCAAAGGACCCCCTTATTTTATCTACACTATACAATCTTCTAGGAAACTCAATGCCAATATATCCAAATTCTAAATCAAATTCAACTCTCAAGAATCATAAATCCAAATCTACTTTGTCTCTTGAATCATCTTCTCATACCAATGAAAATGCAATCTCTCTTCATCCCTTGGGCCATTTCAACTATGCTTTATGCTATCTTCCCAAATATTCTGGAAACCGATGTCTATGTCCATGCCAAACAATTAACACGCAATGATGTGTTAAGATATATTTTCAAAGTGCTATCACATTCCTTTCTAGACAAAATGAGGTCAAATCCTCCCAATCCCCTCATAATACATCTTCCAACTATTCAACACTTTTTATACCTCTTCCATCAAATAAATCTTATATCATCAATCGACCACACTTTCCAATTCATCTACTTGAGAATGAAGAAGCAATTGGTGAGTTCATGGACTTAAATGATGACATTCCTTTAGAAGATCACAAACAAGGATTCAATATTGACCTTGATACATAAGCATATCTTGGGGAAGAGGTTGAGTCCTATGATCTGTAAATGGAAGAAGATCCTAATATCATCAAACTTGATCCCCCTCATATTCTCCCATCTGATTTCCCATTACATGACAAAATGGATGGATTTATCCTTGATCCGTCTTCTATTTTATCATCACCCCATCATTCCTTTCATATCATATTTACACAATCATCTTAAATCCATGGGTTATCTCCTCTTTATATCCCATTATCTTCTATAATTGGAATTCCTTCTAGCCCATTATCTTCTACTATTGAGCCACCTTATAGTAGCCCATTGTCCTCTACTATTGGGTCACCTTCAAGTAGCCCATCATCTTATATCTATGGGACACCTATGGGTATCCCATCATCTTCAATCATTGGGCCTCCTTCTAACCCATGGGTAGCCCATCATTTTCTCCCCTTGGGATTAATTTTATCCCATTACCATTTATCATTGGTCCACCTCTTGGTATCATGTTACCTTCTATTCTTGGGCCACCTACAGATGGTTCATTTCTTTCAATCCTGGGACCATATCCTCTTTTTCTATTATATCATCCTTTTGTTCACAATTTTGGCAATCCCACCATCATCCATAACACTCCTATCATCAATCATAAACATATTTATTATTCTCCCACTTCGAGGGACTAAAAACATCATACATTAGCTTGTATAAAATGCCTACAGTTTCTTCATCATCAAACTAAAATTAAAAAGTTGAAGAGATCCAAAGCTCCAAGAAAATCCAACACCCACAAATCTAAAAATCAAATTTGATTCAAGAATGCACACCAACACAACCATCAAGTATGGAAAAAATTACAAATATATATGGATATGAAACTCAAGCTCCCACATACAAAATCCATGTTCCAAGATAAGTCATAATCACTTATCGAGTATGATCTCATAATGATCATCGAGATTGGAGATAATATCACTCTTGATAAGCAAAAACTACTAGCCTCCCTCATCAAATAAATCATAAACATTATTTTTGGATCATATCACACAGAGTGACATTGTTGGTCCCAACTTCCCAATCATTCATCTTCATCATCTTCTCCCTTTTTGGTTTTACCTACGCAAAACCATCTAATATTTAAATAATTCAAAAAAAATTCAAAAATCCATCAAAAAATATAAAACCTAAAACATTTTAAAAAATCAAAGGTACAAAGATAAAACATTGTAATCATTTATTGCATACACATGGATGTTCTTTCATTTCTTTTAATCTTCCTTTGTAAATCTCCCACCATGTTCATCCCTTCAATGATTTTTCAGTTATTCTATTCACGCTCCTTTTGTTGCATTGATCTCTATTGTATCTGTTTAAACTTGGTCTTTCATTACCTTGGTATATTAAAGAATGATTGGCCTCTTAGATATCATATCACCATTATACATTTAATAAAATTGTTGTGAATAACTTTGTGTGTATTTTTTGACACTAGCCAATGTCATCATCACAATCACTTCCACATCCTTCCATCAAGTCATCACTAGCTATTAACCCCTTGTCAAAATAATCGAGAGATCTGACATATTTTTCAAAAATTAAAATCAAACATCAAAAGAAAAAATCAAATCAATATCTAACTCTCTCTTAGGGTATTTCCAGTATCTCTATCGAGACTATGGATGCCTGACTGGAAATAGATAAATGTTGCAACTAGAACCCGATACATCTCCATCAGGTCTATGGACATATGGTTAACAACTAAGAAATGTATGGTTGTCCTTCCACCCTTCATTCATCAATCACATTTCAAATTAAATCATTCCTACACATTGGCTAGTTTGTCCTCACTTGTTGCCTATAAAATATTCACTTCAAGAAGTAATTCATTTCCACGTGCACACAATGGATCTTGGTGAGCAAATAGGACTAGTATGTAACAAGGTGTTATTTGGACCTTTTTCAAACTCTTGATTTATTATGTCTTGTCTCATGATTTGCACCTTTGTTTAATCAACTTTTCATCCCCAATCATATATTTACATTTTCCATATCCTCCGATAGCATTCACACTGTTATTTTTCTTTGTTTAGTACATCCATGTGTATAAGATTACATTTTTTCCATGTTTGAGGGAACCTTTGTCCCTTCTTTCAATAAAACAATATTCTACTTCTTTCTATCATCTATTTCCTGGCCATCTTGCACTAGGGACGTGCTCACTCCTTCCTATAACTTCATTAGTTTTAGTTCATAATCATGTTGAACCAATCCATCTTGGCCTAGATTTGTATTATCTTCATCTTGTATATCTACATGAAATTTTGTCCTTGTATATTATCACCTCTCACTACCGGCATCTTTGCATCTTCATTTTCCTATACATAGCTTTGAAAAACTTTCAAAAACCCCTAAAAATTTGTAAAATCACTAATTAATCCAATAACATTGATAAAAACTTCAAAATTCCACAAGCATTGGTAAAACCTCCAAAATCCAAAAACATTGGTAAAACTTCAAAAATCCAAAAACATTGGTAAAACCTCCAAAATCCAAAAACATTGGAAAAACTTCAAAAATCCTAAACATTCACAAAACAAAAAATCCTAAAAATCAAAAACTATCCTACAAAACATCCTATTTTAGTGTTTTTTTGTTCTATCTCATAACATATGGATCATCTTGTGATCTTCCTTCAGCAACAAAGTTGGTTTGTTTGTTATGTTTTTCTCCCATCATATATCATTGCTCAGGGCATTTTCATAGTGCACATTACTTTTTGTGGGAGCTCTATGTCCTCCATCTACTCCCTTGCATGTATCATTGCTTGGGAAATTATTTTAACCCTTGTCGTATAACTCGAATATTTAGGAACTAAAGCTGGATAAAAAAACATTCGTACAAATTTCTCAAACATTGCATGTTTAATTTTATTTGTATGTGCTTGTTTGTTTGCTTTCCTGCTTATTTACTTTCTTGTATTGCATTACTTTATGTATTTTTCTTTGATTCATCCCTTTAGAAATGAAAAAAAAATAGTATTACGACTCTTCATGTCATTTTACCCTTTTGTTGTATATGTATATCAAATAAAAAGGTATTTCCAATGCAAGATGGTATGCACAGTATGTCACGATCTTCCCATCCATCCTCTATCTTATCTTCCATTCTCACTAACTTTCTACCTATCATTTTCTAATTCTTCCCCCCTCCCTTACTTCTTCCACTTGAGGCATGGGATCCTACGCAATAAATCCATTTAAATAATGGCCAATGAAGCCATGTTTGAATTCTTTCATCACTATTTATTTTTCTTCCGAAGGATCTATTAAGAAAAACATCTCTTACTGGCCAGATTGACTTGTCTTCGATCATGATTGTTATTCTATTCTTTTCAAGTGTCAATTGGCATCTTTTATCACCCCATCGAAACTCGAGGGGGCATCATCCATCCTACTCATTTTTCTTCTACTCCTTAAAAGTTGCTAAAATTGTCTACTATCTTTGAAGTAGCATTGCTTACGTTAAACCACATCAAAGAGGGGAAAATGTAGATGCCTAAATCTAACTACACAATTTTATAGTAAAATTTCACTAGTTATCCTATTTCCCATCATTTCACTATAATTAGTTGGTTTTCCATTAATTAGCTAACATTCTCCTTTGTCTCGGTCAATTAACAACACTTCATTAATTAACTAGCCTTTTCCCATCCTGGATGCCAATTAAGGACTCTTCATTAGTTATAATCCTCTTTTAATTAATTAATTAATTACCCATTATTAATTAATTAAGCCTTTCAATATCATATTTACCTAATAAACCTTCTTATTACTTAAATCCCCCTTTCAAACCCTTCAAACTCTACTAATTTCCATCTAAATCATCTCCAAATAACTTCTATAAGCTCAATTTGGCCTATTAATTAATCCTAGTTGATTTATTAAATCACCTCCAACTCCCATGAGTTTTTAATCTCTAATTAATCTCTTTTAATCGTACTTGTCCCTTTCTAATTCTATTTTTCCTTTATCCCACATTCACAAGGATGCAAGCTTCTCCAAAACTAGAAAGCTATATAAAGAACCTAGTACACCTTGTCCAAACTTATACCATGTCCTTTTAAGACATTTGAATTTGATGAGATCATTTTCATGTTATTGGAAATAGTTGTTCAAATAAATTTCCCCTTTCTACTTGGCAAAGAGTAGTAAGAGAAGAACTGAAAATGGCAATCAAGCCATATTGGTGAGATCTCTTCCTCTTCCTTGGAGAAATTCCTTAATCGTGCATTGTTGCATTCGGTTCATGAAGGAAATAGATACAATTTCAAAGCGCATCCAACAATCAAAGGAGGTTTTTATTTGATGTTTGAATTATTTTTTTATGCTCGTTAATTAATATTTCATTTCATGTTTTATCGTGTTGTTCTTTTTAGATTAACTAAGTTATGAACTTACTAGGTGTTATGGTCATTTCATTAGCTTAGACTAGTCTAAAACACATCACACAATGACCAAAAATTTAAATGTTTCATGCTAGTCTCATTTAGCATTACAATAGTTGGCTCTTACTCGGGGACTTGTTTTAGATTGAACAAAGGAAAAACAAAGCAATCACGAACCTCGATTTTCTCTTGGGGGAGAAGACCAGTTCCTTATCCATGGGGAAAATAGAGTCACATAACACACCAAAAATACAAGAAAGCAACACAAACAAGAACAAACAAAATAAAAATATGATGGAAAGGGAAATACACAACAGAAAGGGAAACACCACATAACAAGGAAAAATAGCCTAAAGGGAAACACAACCTAAATCCCTTATGGTACATGCAGGGGACAACCCATTTTCATTGTATTGCATTTTCTCCTTTAGATGTTACCTTTTTGCAAGTATCATGGGATGATATTTTTCCACAAATCCATTCATTGGTTCAATAATGTAAAACCGCTTCCTCAACCTTTTAGGAAATACAAGTGTTGTAGGTGGTATGAATATGAACAACTCACTCTTATCAGTGTCTGGAAATTTCATTTCAGATTTCCAATCCATTGTTTCATTCACGTGTGCTTGTTATTTCACATTCTTAATTTTAACACTATTATAAGATTGATTTTCAATCATTACAGGCTCACCATGTTTTCCACTAGCCTCATGTTGTCCATTTGGAAATTGCTCCTGATTTTTCATGTTATCTATGGCAATTTCTTCTATGAGATGGTTCCTGGTAAATCTTCAACATTATAATAGACCTATTTTTTATTCATGTTTGATGGATGCTCTAGATGTTTCTCTTTCACACATGCCGACTCAGGATTAACCTCGATATCAATTTCTTTGATCAAGGTACTATCCTTGTGAATGGAGACATCAATGAGAGGTTCAAGCATTTCCTTTTCCTTCCATTCATCATGAATACAATCTTCCAAAAAAATTAGAAAGATAAGGACTCATATTCACATTCATACTCATTAACCAATGTTCCAAGAGGGACATTGAGCTCCTCTATTTATTCTACTTTTTTACCAAACATTTTTTCATCGAATGAAGAATCAAAATTAGACTCATACGTATCTTGCATAGTTAGAGCATAGGTTGGGATTTTGAGACTGAGTTGAGGGTTTTTAGTTCCTTATGCAACCTTTAAAATCTCTTACACATATTCCTTCTTCAAAATTGCCACATACTTTTGCATTCACTTGAAAAACCTTCAATTGGGTCTCTGGGAGATAATTTGAAACATGGTATCAATCATTTTCAAATAAGGAAACAATATCCATGTTGAATGGGAAGGGAAAATTTTCCAATTAAGGACCCATAAAATCATCCTCATGTTCCTTTAATGTTTCCATCATCTTTGGAAACTCTTTCATCAAGATAGGAAGTTCAACATTTTCTCCTGAAGCCATGAAATAGTTGCAACCTCATGAATCTTGATATACAATGTCCACCCTTGGATTATCTTACTTTTACACAATATATTTCATTTTTATTACTGGAAGGGTCTTCTTCATGGCAAGCTTGACTATTATGCTATAAAATGACCAATCCAACATTGTATCTCAACCAATTTCTTTATAGAAGCTTCATCTCAGTAACATCCCATATACAATGGGCATGTCTACCACAAGTATCTTGAGATTGATATTCTTATTAGGAGAGTCCACATGTGCTACTTGAATATATTTGAATTTACCAATAAGAGGTATTTATGTGATCTCCATGATATAACAATGACCAATAACATGGATGAGAGTGGTACCAAGAGAACATGCAACTTTTTTAGGCATGAAATTATGTGATGCTCCAAAAACAATGATACAGTTATTCAATTTTATCCATTGATCAACAAAGAAAGGTACATTGGTTATACTTTTTCACAAGGGGAGGATGTGGAGGCAAGAAGTTTTTGAGATATAACATTTTTAGGATTGGGAATTGAAGCTTTTGCAGAGAGATTTGTGGATCATTAACCCGAATTATTTCCTTTAATAAGTTGGACAAGTTTATCAAATCACTTGAGATGAGTTCTCAAATATTCATACTTGGAGATTTGGACTTTAGACTTCTTAACATGTTCAATTGTGTCAAAATAAGACTCAAAGGAGGGTGAAGTTGAAGATATAGTAACCATAGGTTGAATACTTCTTGGAATGACATTGGTATTATAATTATTCATATCATTACATTTGAATGCAAAAAAGGGGGTAGAACTTAGAAAAGAAGAGGTAGACTTACCCACATTGGAAGATGTAGAGGAAATTCCGGATATTGTAGGCTTATTCTTCATTGATTGCATCAGAGGGGGTAGAAGTGATCCTCCTTTTTTATTATTTTTTATAGAGTCACCATTTAAGGATAGTTTAATTTGTAAGAATTATCCCTCTCTTGAACCTTCAAACAAGTGAATACTACATATGAGTGGCTATTCATATCATAAATGGTTTCATCATCTTTTTCATTGGAAGAAGGGGTATATTCACAAAATCTAATGTTTATAGTATAGTAAATCTAGTCAATGGATAAAATTCCCTCATTATTTTCATCTTTAAATTGAGCCTCATCATACTCTTCTTTGTGGTTTGCTTCACATGCGGCATTCATAGGAGGTGCTTCAAAAGCCAATATTCTTTCTCCTCCACCTTTTTTGTTTCATTTCTAGTCATGTTTTTGATTTAGATATCCTCCCCTTGGAAAGGTGGCCCATGCAAGTTTATTCTTCAATGAGATCACATCATTTTCCAATTTTTGAACTAAGGAATTAGTGGAACATTCTTTAGGGATTTGAACCTTTTTCTTATGATTTAGATTCTTCACTTTCCCAAACAAAATTAGATCATCATCTATTTTGATGGCATATTCTTAGGTAATTTCAAGAGTTTGAGGTTAAAACCTTCACAGAATGAATCCAACCTTGGGTAATTATCCATTGATGAAAAATATCTTTTTGTTATCATCCGATGGTGAAGCTTCTACAAGTATTCTTTTGAGAAATTTGTTGAATTGGGCCACAAAGTTTCTCATGAGATCATTGGATTTTTATTTCATTTTGACCAATTGAACAAGAATATTTTAAGAGTATTCAACTAATTTAAATCTTGCTTCAAATTTGGTTCTAATATCTTCCCAAATTTTTATGGAACGAGAGGGAAAGAAGTAGAACCATTCAGGTACTTTTTCTTCAAGTGACTCCACAAACAACCTTAGTATAACATCTTCTTGTTCAACTCTAAGAACTCTACATGAGGTGATGAAAACTGTGATATGGTATTTATGAAGTTAAGTGCCATCACCTTTAAACTTGGGAAATTTATTATGAGATCCTTTTGGAAATTCATGGAGAGGTAGTGTAAGAGAAAGTGGACCAATAATCCTTTCCCATGGAACAATTGGTTGAGTTTCTTCCATTTCATATTCCATTTTGCTCAAAAATATTTTTCAATAAGCAATATGAAATTTTATAGCCATGAATATGAAAAGTCACTATAGAATACGAAGGGTTACTCACATAAATCAGAAGTGGGTTTTCGAGTAATGGATTTTAGTATTTGGGTTTTTTTGTATTTTTTTACTCTTTATGGTTTTTTGGTAATCTGATTTTTAGGAATTTGTGGATCGTTATATGGTGTAGGATAGAAAAATATACCCCACGTTGGACACTAAAAATTTTTGGTAAAATAATTTTTCTCGAGGGAAAATTAGGGGCTTTAACTAATGCTTTGGTTCTAGGTCCCTCTATAAATAAGAATGCGACAGATTCATTTATTGAAAATAGGGAGATACGTACACTACTTTAACCATCATGGGTGACCTTTCGACTGGGATTCACATAGGAATACTCCACTAAAACCATGTGTAAAAATTACGTGGAGGAAAGGTGTGTGCATGGAGAGAGGGGAGAAAGTTGGCGGGGGGTTTTACTAAATAAATAGCAAGCTACGCTTATTGACATAAAACCAGAGTATTTCCAAGTTAACAATGAGAAGACACCAATATGCAAATTAAGACACAAAAACACAATCAATAAAAAATTTTAATACATTATTTTCATCAAAAGATTCATTCTTTCCCTGGTTGTGTAGGATTACAATGCTCTATTGGAGTAGGAGTTGATATGGAGAGAAAAACATAAGACAAGAAGATAAAAGGATTGTAGTTTCCTTTTTTTAATAAGACAATGAGAGCTATCAACCAATAAAAAAAATTCATTCCCATGTTACTTTTTAAATTAAAGTCTAATCCTCAATGAATAAATAAAAACTTTAAGTGACTTAAGTCACTTTAAAAAAAATCTCCTCAATGAAGAAATAGAATTCTAGAGAGAGAAAGATAGGAGAAGAGAGAAATAATAGAGAGAGGAGAAACACCAAGATTGAATTTGGATGAAGAAGTGAAATCATGATCTTGATGACCTCTATAGTGATGCTCTGGTGATGGATTCCAGATGAAGAACTTTGACCCCTATGAATTATGAGAAGCCTCTTTTTGAATGGTCAACCATTATAGCCCATTAGGTTCTCTAAGAGGGGAGATGAGAAACACTTGATCAATAGGCCATTTAAAATAATGAAGGATACCTTCCCTCACTTGAAAAAACTTTTTGATCCCTGAAACACTACCATGTCTTTCTGACCCTCTTACACATGATGATAACTTGAAACAATTTCCCACACAATACAACCATGATGATTGTTGATTCTTTCACCTTGGTAATGTTAATGACCAATGAGATGCAAGACTAGATCCTTTTGACATAGAGGTGGAGGAAGGGGAGAGATATTGAATGCAATCTCATTCACCTTATAATCAAACACCCCATATGAGATGAAATGAAATGTCCTCTAGGACTAAAATGCACTCTGAGACTAAAATTGGGAACCAAGAGGATTTCCCTTCCACCTGAATCACGAATCAATTGTCAACCCTTTTTAAGCATGAATTTTTCCTTATCACTCATATGAGGAAATATCCTAAGATTGTTAGTGTGAGTGGTATTTTTCATATTTTATTCATTAAATAGCTGAATTTTCACCTCACAAAGTGATTCATCTCACTTAGGTGAGATCATAGGTCATGAGGTGTTATATGATAGATTTTTTCATATTTGTCAGTGTGCATCATGTAGGAGCTACATTCCATTTATGAATTGTAAATCCTCTTCTCCCTTTTAGAGGTATGATGGGTCTTGCATTGGGAGTTACACATCACTCCTATTTATACCTTTTCATTTTGATCTATGAGTATGAGTGATTCAAAAATTGGCTGAAATTTCTTTCTCATTCATAGACCCCTATAGGCTTTAAATTCTTTTCCAAACTTACCCCATTAAAATCAATTTAAATCAATGCAAGAATTAAAACACACTACACACAAGTTGATAACGAAGTTCGAAAGAATGCCTACGTTTCTGGGTTCATTAATAGAACCAATATATTATCTACTTCAACGACTGCAATTAATACAAAATTACAATCTAAGCATGATAATACTAAATACAAATGGAACAATAACCTTTACACTAAGTAGCTACCCTGGCAGATTCGATCTAGTATTCTAACCATGAATACCTCAATGCTTCTTTTGCATGGTGCTAAGTCTTCTTCCATAAACATCCACACTTCTGATGTGTAGTTCTAAGTCTCTAAATTTCAATATACATTAATTTTTGCCAACGAGATTGAAACTAAATAACGACCCTCCTCCGAAGCTAATGTTCTAATGACCCATCCAACGTATTAAGGTTCTGAACTCTACTACTTCTCTATGCTTCTTCACGACCCTTGGCTCCACGGCGTCTCTAGGATCTAGTTTGAGAATTATCTCAGTAATTTAAAAGAATACTAACTCCTAAACAATTTGAAGATGCCTATTAAATAATAGGTCTTTTCTTGCCGATAAAAAATAATATATGTCCTCAATATGACTATAAAAATAAATAGGACTTACTTCTCCATATTTCCTATAACAAATAACATAGGCCTTTGGTAGTGCATATCAACAATAATAATAGGCCTTCTTCATATAATTCCTACATAAATATAAATATAAATATAGGACATATATTTTATCTCTCCACAACACCTATAATATAATAGGGCTTCTGTCTCTGTAACACTTTTTTATCACACCTTAGAACTTCAAGTCATCCTCTTTGGCTCGATCTTGGATAATTTATTCACTGGAGAGAACTTAGAGCTTCAATAGTGCCTTTAGGACTTATATTCAAATGCCTATAAAAAGGCCCTCATAATATTTGCTCCAAAAATGCCTATATAAATATAGGACTTTATCTTCCTCTGCATAATATGGCCTTTAATATTTTATAAGGCCTCACATTATTCTCTTGACTCTTCTTTTCTCCTCTTGGTTTACTTAAAGAGGGAGGTTTCAAATGGAGTAACTTTCTTTGAGCTCTAATGAGCTTGTGTAAATGGAGGGAGGTTGGATTTTATAGCCTTTGAGCTTCCCAATCTATATGCTTTATAGCATATCTACCAAATAATTACCAACCAACTCGGTTGGCCGAGTTGGTTTAGCTACTCCACATGTGAGGGGTAGGTCGCGGGTTCAAATCCCACTCCCGATATGCATGTCAATTTTTTTTCTCCTACAGTCAACCTATTGACCACAAGTCCTCTATCATTGTCTCCATCCACTCTGACATTACTGTGTGTCCCCTGTGACCCTGTCACGAACCGTGGTGGCCTCCACATCAACTACCTCGTCTAATGCACTGGAGCCATGTATCTTGCATTCGTTGTCCATGTGTCAGTCCTCTATCCCGTGCATCCACATCTGCTGGTACTGACTCATTCGGCCGAGTATTTTTATGTGGTGATGGGATATGGTTTATCCCATATAAATCAGGGAGTGGTGGAATTAAGGATTTAATATAGCCTTTGACCATATCTCACATCCTGACATCGAGCCACATATCACAATTTTTCTGGCCAAGGTAGATAAGGTAGTTCGTGATATAGCTTGATGAGCTAACTAATTAACTCACCCCAATGCAACTCGAGCTCGGTCCAATGTGGTAATATAGACCAATGAGGCAATGTGGTGGCATGCCACTTGGTGCTTGAGGACCCACCACGTGGCATATTGTTTTCCATCGTCAACGAACATGTCGATATCAAGTGTCGAAGAATGGAGGTTGACCCAAACTCTACTTATGTTTGCTTCGAATTTTCCACTTTGTCATGACTTGCTAGTTGACCCAATCCCATCTAGGGTTGACTTCAACTTTGATTAGCCACCATTTGCACGTACTGGCTCCATTTTCTACATTCATATAGTCAATGGAAAGTTCACGGAGTTGACTTACACATTGTGATGATTTTATAAGGTTTAGGGAAACTCTGTCCTCATAAATGTCCTCCACAACAATGAGTAGACCTGTGTTTTTGCATACACATTATTTTGATTGAGTTTTTTCTTTCATCTTGGATATACTTCATGTCTCAATCCAAGTGTAACTTCTTTGATGTGTATGTATTATTTCTTGATCCTTATGCTTCATCGCTCTCACATGGTATCAAAGCTCGTGATTTGGAATTGTTTCACTCGCTACAGTTGTTGCTTAGTACTCTCTAGTTTGTGATTTTGTTAGTTTCATGTGCAAGTTCTTTAATATTTTACCTTGTGCTTTACTTGCATTTATTTAGGTCATTGTGCTTGGGTAATGCTTTTTGTAGGTGTTTTGTAGGTGGTTTTGTGCAGGTTCTGGAAAAATTAAGATCAAAGTGTAGTTTTTTTAGTTCTTTTAAAAGGTGGTGAAAGGATGTTTTAGGCCCAACTCGGCCCCAACTCACTGATCTAGGAATCAAGCTGGCCAAACCGACTCATCAAACTTCTAGCTCACTTGCTCCCTTTGTTACATCTCCTAGTGACTTGGTTGTGTTAACTCACTCGCATCTATTTTTTCATGACTCCCATTTGGTTCATGTCATGTTTGCATCGTCAGCCCCTGCCCTACATCCAACTTACCTTGGCTCATCATCCTTGCTTTAGCTCTGTGGTTAGCTTTCCCATTTCATCCCTTGTATTTTGCATTTTTTTACGTGTTAGCTCTTCCTGTCATGTCCTTTCTCACCTCTAGCTCGATATTGTCCACATATGACCTCAGATTTCTTTCTCATTCCTTGGAGTTACTTCACCATGTGCTTAGATTTTTCTAACTCAACTGGTTCTCAGCAACTTCCCTACACTATGTATTCCCAATGAATCAAACATTGGCCCCTACATTCCCCAATTTCCTTGGTTTGTTACGTATTCAACTCGCCATGTGGTCTGTCATGCTCCTGCTTTCCTATGATAATCTCACCAAGATGTTTTGGAATTTTCATCATATAAATACTTACTTGTGTCATCCTCACCAACACGTGGAGTATCTCCCTTGACCTATCATGGAATCCATCTCATTCATTATCTCACTACATTCCTTCCATGTAATCCATTGACTTTTCGTTACCCTACAAAGTGGAGGACCTACACCTTGTCATGTGGAGTCCTGTCAACCTGCCCCGACATGATCCCAATAGCTCAACGCGTGGAACTTGTACTGCCAGTGCACCAACTTGGCACCTATCATCCCCGCAACTTGTCCATCCTCTAACATAGCTTGATGTGACCTAACCCTCCAGCTTGATAACCTCCTACACAACTCAAACTATACCTAGCTCAATTGGTCCATCAACCAGCTAGCCAGCACGTCGAGATGAGTTGGCCCCTCACCCTCCAAAAGGTAATTTTTTCCTAATTTTTTTACACTTTTTTTTTAATTTAGATTAATTAATATTATCTTAAATTAAGAAAAAAAATAAAGGGAAAATATATCTCCTTTTGGATTTAAAATAGGGTTAATGGGATTTTTTTATCCCTTCCCCTTTTCGCTCCTCATTATAACAATGTTCTTCTTCACTTGCAAGTTAGTGAGCATGTCCACCACAACCTTATGGAAAGAGAGCCTCATTCTTGTCCTTCCATTATTTTCTTACTTTTTTCTTGTAATTGTGTTTCATTGTGCATGATTGATCTTATTTTGGTCTCCATGTTTGTGCTATATTTTTCCAACTACAAGGTGAGTCACCAATTGCTTCACGTTGCATGAACACTTAGTTGTAATCAGCACACTACTTATAAAGTGTCTCAATCAGGAGGTGTTTATTTTGTGTGGTTCCTTTATTTCTACTATCTATTTTTCTCACTCTTATCTACTATATATCTCAATGTGATTCCATTTCTCACTCCCTTTAACTATCATGAATGGAAAAATGTCGTAACTCACACCTTGCGAAAATTCAAACTTTATCAGATAATAATGGGTTTGTAAACTGAACCAATAGATGTTGCAGAGAAAGAGAAATGGTTCGAAAAAATTGATGACTCCTTTGGTTTGTTGTGTCTTTCTGTGTCTCTAGAACCGCACTTTTATATTAACTTATCCAAAACACCCAAGGAATTTTGGAATGCCTTAGAAAAGAAATTTCGAAAATTGGATGAAATGAGAGTGCATGAACTAGAAATGAGTTAATTAATCTTATCCCTAGCAGTATTGACACTCTCCGGGACTTCTTCACTAAGCTCAAATCTCTAAGATTACAACTAAAAGATTGTGAAATTGACAAAAAGGACTCGGCGCTCATATATCCATCCTCACCAAACTTGGTCTTGATTATTCTATTTTTGTTTCTACCTTCCATGCAACTAAAAGGGAACTTTTTCCTTTGATGATTTTATTGCTGATTTGACTAGGGAACATGATATGCTAATTAAAATGGGTACTCTAAAATCCACAAAATTCCATGTTCTCATTGTGTGTCATGACAAACTAAAGACTTCAAAATAGAAGAAATGGAACAATAAGGATCGTGAGAGTAAAAAGGAAAAATCCACCAAATTAATCACTTCCACTTCCTCTTATAGTTCTAAACCTCCTAAAGAACGGGTCAAATGTGTGTATTGCACTAGTAGACATGATGAAGAAATAAATTTGAAGAATAAGATTGACCTCCTCATGATTCTTCTTGAAAATAACAACATAGGAGTTCCCGATTCTTTTAAACCATCTTCATCAACTCACAAATGTTCTAAGGAAAAAGAAAATGAAAAGGAGAAAGGGAAAGATAAAGAAAAATTTAAAAAATCAACTACGGAGAAAATAAAGGGAAAGATTTAGTTGCATTTTTATCACCTAAACATACAACTAAATATCATCATCATATGGCCTCGTCAGACATAGAGTTTTCTTTATTAGATCCTTGTGAAATGTCTTCTATTCAGCTAGGTGATGACAATTCTACTCTGGTTTTTGGGAGAGGGTCTATTGAAGTGAATAGTGGAACATTCAACAATATGCTTAGTATTCCTTCACTTATAACTAATATCCTTTCAGTTTATCATGTTACTCACCTTGTTCAGGGCATGCGGGTTGAGTTTACTCTAGATTTTGTTTATGTTAGAGAGCTACACAGTGACACTATCATTGCTTTACTCTGGGTATATTTGATCCTCATACTCGGCTTTACTCTTTTTCTCACTTTTTTCCTCCATATTCTTCATTCGACTCACTTGAACTTGATGATATTTATGAGCTCCATCACACGTATGATGATGATGACTTCTCTTCTAGCATAGTTGATTATCATAGTGATGTGGACCCGCCTCCACCATACACTTATCACCTACCACATCTTGAGGATTTATTTCTTGATCCACCTACTTCTGGTACACAAAATACTTTTTAGGAGGCATGCACTTTGATTCAAGACTCATAGGACATTGGGAACTCTTCTTCTATACAGTTACAGGAAATTTCACCTTCCTTCTTCACCGTTGCTTCAAATTCACCATCCCTTCATGGAGTAGTTGGAACTTCTACCTCACATATGGAGCATCATTCCTTGGTTGGGAACATTTCCTTGTCACTTTGGGGATCTTATTCTTCTTCATTGGGTACAGGGTAGCTTTCAGTAAGTTAATCTTCTTGGGAGGCTAGATAGAATTTCTTCTTCTCCTCATCTTTTTATTTTAGAAAGATCACAATTTTTACATGGGTACCTTATCAGGCCTTTAATTTATGAGACCCATTTGATGCATCTTTCTTAGTTGTTTAGGCGAATTCTATCTCCTGTAAGTGGATTTTTTCCCGCATGGATTTCCTCCATTACTTGAAATATTTATTTTACATGGGTACATCATTATGCATAGTGGTCGAGACCCATTTCTTTTTGTTTTCTTGACTTTCCTTTCCTCATCCTAAGTTACAATGAAGGTGGGGTAATAATGTGAGCAATATTTTTCATCTATTATTCATTAAATAGGTGAATTTCCACCTCACAAGGTGAGTCATCTCACTTAGGTGAGATCATAGGTTATTAGGTGTCATTAGGATTTATATGACATAATCTCTCATATGTGTTAGTGTGTGTCATACATGTGTTACATTCCATTTTTGAATTATAACTCCTCTTCTCCCTCATGTAGGTGTGACAGTTCTTGCATTGGGAGTTACACAACACTCCTATTTATACCTTTTCATTTTGATCTATGAGTATGATTAGAAAAAATTTATTTGCATGCACATTCTTGTGATTGAATTATTGCTTTCATCTTCAAGTTACTTCATGTATCGGTTCGAGTGTAACTTCTTTAATGTGCATGTATTCCTTCTTGATCCTCATGCTACCTCAGTATCATATAGATATGATCACCACATAGTAATAGGTGGAGATTTATAGTTATTTTAACATTTATCATGTTCACTTTAAGACACCTTACGTTTACCCCATTCGGAAATGCAAGGATTTCTTTCAAACTGAAGATTTGACCTTCGTGAAAACTGTAATCAGTGAGACATGCGGGGGAGGAACATGTGTGACCATTTTGATCACTTAATATTAATTCATACATGGGTGTCTTTTCTTATCAATTTTACTAATTTTTTACTTTTGAGTGCTTTGATATTGGTGGAATGAATTGGGGTACTGAAAATGAGAATTGTTTCTCATACTTGCTATTTTTAGTAGGCTACTTGGTAGAGGCTTACTAAAAATATAAATTTTTATTCTACGTGTTAGATCGAAATGAAATTGGTCTCAAAAGTTTCTATTTTGCACATGGATGCTTTGCTCTAATTTTAAGGAAATTTGGCTCACAAAGTTTCTGTAAATCTGAGAAAAAATTATTTATGGCTGGAAATGTCATGTGGATGTAAAAAATGACTGTGGGTGTCAATGTAGGAAATTAAATAATCTTCTCAAAGTATTTTTCATGAGGAATCTATATTCAAAATCTTGTGGCAATCACAATTGGGGTTCGCAAGTAATGAGCAAAAATAATATTTTGATAGCTAGTGCACAAAAGGGAGTTTTTTTAGTGTCTAAACATGGTGAACCAAATTCAAAGCACTTTAATGGATGCCAATGAGATACTTTATGTTTTTGCATCTTATTTTATTTTTTTGAGTTATAGGAGCAAGGATGAGTGAAGCACATGGAAAAAAGGGAGAATGTAGAAATGCAAGGTGGGCGGATGGAAGCCTCTTTGCACTTGGGTGCACATTTTGGGCTCAATTGCAACTCAAAACTATTCCTTGGGTGTATGGAGAGGAGAAAAGTGTGTCACGTGGATGGGGATGGAGGAAGAGATGACATGTGCATGCCAATGTGGAAGTTTCCCTTCATGTTTTTAACTTGACTTGGCATGCACACATCAAAAATTCCACACCAATAGGATCATGGTGCGCTTTTCCAGGGTGAAATTTCACCTCAAAAGTGTACTTAAGGTGCAAATAGTGTTTAAAAATTCTCCTTTGAGGGAAAATTGTAACCCACTTCAAGTTATAACATTCACTTAAGCCATTATGTGCATTTTTTCTCTTCTCCTTATGTTTTTAACCTAAAAATTTCAACTAATAGGAGAGAGGCACACTTATGGGATAAAATTGCACCTCAAAACTTCACCAAGGGTGTAAAGGGATACCAAAAGTGTGCCCAAGTGCCCAAGTGAGATTTCGGAGCACATTTTACACCTCTATCTTACTTCCAAAAATGTTTCCTTCACCCTAAAGTCAAAATTAAATGAATTTGGACATAAAATATATTAATTTGCATGAAAAGATGAAAATAGATCCAATGATGCTATTTATAAGGCCTAAAAATGAGTTTTCCCACAACTTTTATCTGTACTAAAAAAAAATTATAGAGTGATGTGCCAATGAGCCAAGTGGCAAGGAGAGTTTTTAAAGAACACAATCGAAAGAAACTTGTGTGTCACTAGGATAAATTTTAAATACCCTCATTTGAGCTTTTTTATGTTCCTAAATCTTCATAGGGTGTCTTAAAAATTTCAATAAAGTTACACCTTTTAGAAGGAATCTGATGTTGCATGCATGTACATGTTTCCACATTTTTATACTCTCATCTCCTAAAACATTTTGAACAAGGTCACTAGCTCCTTTGGAACTTGCATTTCCCATTGCCTTGCCCAAAAAGACTCAGTTTTGCTTAACTTATTCTTGAACTCAATCTTATATACAAAGTATTTCTAAAATATATTGAAAAACTTCATTGATATCCCATACATATCCTGAATGATTTGAATTTTCCCTATAAGCTTCTGGAGGATGTTCACCAGTGATAAAAAGACCAAAAATAACCCTTTTGAAGCCTCCGAGAGAACTATTCTTTCTTATATCTTAGTATCTTCAATAACCAAGCTATATAAACTTATATGCACATGAAACACACTTAAAAATCATGTTAGCATGTTCTTATTGACCATAATGAAGGTTACATAGTTGAAATTCTAGTTAGAGGAAAGGTTTATATTGACCAGGAAAGGGATATCAAGTGTAGGTTTGGTTGTCATGACCAAATTTTCAAATTTTACATACTAGACATTTATCATGACAATATGGATCCAATAAAAACATGATGGGAAATAGTGATTGGTTCTCCACAATACGAGACACACCCTCTAAAAACCATGTTTCATCGAGGGATGACTTTTCCTACACAGTCCAAGGTATTGGGAACATTTCTCTACCTATTGGTTCACAAAATTATAGGTTATCGGATGTCTTGTATTTCCTTGGTTTGAAAAAAAACATACTATCAGTTAGTCAACTTCTAGATCATAATATGAAAATTGATTTTGATAGTCATTTTGGTAAGAAAGTATGTTTGATTCGAGATAAATCCATAAGCTTGAATTTTTTTGCAAGAGCTTCAAATATGGGATGGATGTTCCAGCTTGACTTTATTCACAGAGATTATCAGGAACTAGTGGCTAAGTATACTTCTTATGCATAGTTGTGGCATTGGAGACTTGGTCACATCAGTTTTTGGATATCTCGACACACTTCACAGGTAAAATATTGTGAGATGTTTTCCATCTCTACAAAAATGATATATATATATATATATATATATATACAAGTGTCTTAATTGCCTCGCAGGAAAGAAACATAGAGCCTCATTCCAGAAGATTACATATCGAGCTCCAGGTTAGCTTTATTTGGTGTATACCAATCTTTGTGGTCTGATGTAACCTATTAATTCTAGATTTCAGTATTCTGTTCTTTGTGTTGATGATTATTCAAGAAAAATATGCACTTTTTGTCATCATAAAAAAATTGAATCTTTTAAGAAGTTTGAGAAGTTCAAAGTGGTTATTGAGAACGATACTAGTCAAAAAATTAGATCTCTCTACTCGTATCGAGGGGGAATTCATCAATAATGGGTTCAAAGCCTATCTGTAAGCTCACGATATTTGTCAATAAATGCATCCTCCACATACACTACATAAAAATGGTGTTGTTGAGAGAAGGAACTATACTATCATGGATATGGTGTGTTGTATGATCAATGATTCAAGACTATCGAAGACATTCTAGGCCGAAGAAGTGAAGGTTGTAGTATATTTTTTGAAAAGAGTTCATGTAGTTGTTCTTGTTGGAGTAACACCACATGAGGCATGGTCCAATCGGAATCCATCCATTACACATATCATATTATTCGGGTGTAAATACAACATGCACATACCCAAGAAAAATTGAAATAGGTTGGACATGAAATCAGAGAAATACATCTTCATTGTCTATAATGAATAAGCTCTTGGGTATAGACTGGTCGATCCGAAGAACAAGAAAGCATATAACAGCAGAGATGTTAAGTTAATTGAGAAGAAAGAAGTCGAGGATCCTTCTAAAGACTAACCCAATGTAGATAGCACATATGTTGTGAAAATAGAAGCAGATGTTGCCACTAATGATGATGGTGATGATCAAATAGAACCACAACCCACTGGAACAAAACAATGTATTCCCAAGTGGTATACAAACATGATTCGAGATGTGAAGTTAGATGCTCCTTCAGACACATCCACCACTACACTATGGACTTGCAGTAAAGCTCGTGAAGAGGTAAATTTTACTTTGACGAGTAGAGTTATTGAATCCCTTGAGTCCTTTACTATCAAAGAATCCCTACTATCAAAATATTGGAAAGATACCATGGATATTGAGTATTAATAAGTGATCAAGAAGAACACATAACAACTTGTTGATATTCCACCATGGAAGAATCCAATTGGTTGTTAAGGATATTCAAAATGATGTACACAAACCAAATAGGACTATTTACAAGTACAAATCGATACTTGTAGCAAAAAGGTGTACACAAAAGGAAGGTGTGGACTATGAGGATACATTTTCTCCCACATCAAAGATAAATATGATCATAACAATATTTTCTCTAGATGTAAAGTTTAGATGGATATTCCATCAGATGGACATGAAAAGTGCCTTTCTGAATGGATATCTATAAGAAGAATTATACATGACTCATCCTAATGGTTTTATCATACCTGGTGAAGAAAAAAAGGTAGGTAGACTCATCATATATCTTTACGGACTTAAACACACACCCCGGGATTGGTACATCAATACTGATTACATATGATTCAGCATGGATTTTAGATGAATCCAGATGATCCCAATCTATACCTCAAGAGGAAAGGAGGATATATTTTGATAGTTGTTGTATATGGCAAGGATCTAGTCATCACTAGCAACACAATGAAGATGATTGATGGAATAAAGAAAGATCTTAATTAATCGTTTGACATGATAGGTTTAGGCTCATGCACTATTGCCTTGTATTTGAAGTATAGAAGAAGGAGAATCATAGTTATGTTTCTCATCTGAAATATACCAAGACGATTATCAATAAATTCAGTATGATGGATTGTACACTAATTTCTACACTTGTGGAGATGATACTATAGTTATCTCGTATAGATCCATATCCTCTGGTAATTACAACTCTCTTTCAACAGTTGATTGAGAGTCTCATTTACTTGATATATACTAGACCATATATCAGCGTTGCAATCAGCTATCTTTCATGGTTCATGCAGGAATCTAGAGTTTGTAATTGGAAAGAAGTAAGGCAGATCTTGAGATATCTCAAGGGAACTATGGATCTTGGTCTAGAGAACAAGAAGATTAATTAATTCTTCTCCATTTGATATTCAAATTCACAACGTGCAAGTAACATTGGTGATAGGAAATCTACTTTTGGATTTGTATTATTTTTGGGATATAGTCTAATATCATGGGGAAGCAAGAACTAAACTTTGATTCCCAGTCTTCCACAGAGTTTGAATATCATGTTGTAGGTGGAGATATCTCCAAATTAATATGGATACATCGCATGATTAAGGGACTTGGAGTACCATAGGATATATCCACCACCTTGTATGATTACAATGAGGGTGTTCTCAAACTTGTTAACAATCTAGTGGTTCATAAGAGAACCAAACACATTGAGGTATAGGTTCATTTCATTCATGAGAATGTTTTGAAACACAATATGTAGCTTCATTTTTTCCTAATAGCTGAATAATGAGAAAAAAAAATCCACAAGGTCATTTACACGTGACAAATTTGAGATGTTAAAATAGCTTCTCTCCTCTTCCCCTAAGGCCATGCAAAATTAAAGGGGTAAATGTTAGGTAATACATATTATATATGTAATTATTCATTGCATTTATTATGTTTACCGTATTTATTTTTACCAAGGCAAATAGATCATTTACTGTAGTAATTAGTGGTTAGTTGGGTAGTTAGCTAATTTCATATTTGTTATATGGTTATATAGTTTAAACCATATATCTGTCCTCTTGCATATTCGCATAGATTTTTGTTATTCATGTGCAACCTCTTGGTTATTTGTACTCGGATGTTCAATGCATATAAAAATTTCAGCTCTCATATTTGTAACTTGATTATTTCTGTATCAATAATACTGTCAGGAATGCTCCCTGTTTGTTCATCACATCGAGGACGTTTAAATGTTATTTATTATTTTGTAACCTCTAGATGTTAAGTTGAACGGAATATGATGTTTAAATACTTTTTCATCTATGAAAGTAGAAATGATGTTCTATTATAAATTAATTTTATAATGCCTAGTGAATATTTATCAATCATTATATACTAGTTTTTGTAAACCAGAGTAATAAAGGAAAAATGGCATTTTCGAGTAGACCAACATGCCCTAACCCTAGATTTCCTAGTGCGGCCTGTGGTGTTGGTTTTGGACTACATGTGGAAGGATATATTTTCTCAAGAGCCATTGTTGGGCGATGCCTTAACCTGCAACGGATGTGTAGGGTCATGTTTTCGAGATGGAGTGCTCTCGACCTCAACTCAAGGCACTTTTTTTGCCCCCTTCCCTTTGTTAGCTAAATCTGGGTATGACAACTCAGATATGGATATGGATATGGATAAATATGGTTTGGTACATGGGATTGATCTATCCTCACAGGTTCCTCAAATGGGTTTTGAACACGCTACCCAGGTCCTCATCCCCACCTATTATGGGAACACTCTCTACATCCAATTCCCAAAGCTTGCCCTGGGAAAGGATCTTAAATTTTTTCTTTCACATAAATTGGCCTGAAGGTTTGATCTCATAGTCCTTATTTTTAGTGGAGAATATCTGAAGGGTGACTTACTGCTCATCTCTTATGGGATTAAATGGGATTCCATGATTTACATGTCTAGTTTTTTAAAGGGAGGAACCAAAGTAAGAAACCATGTACCTTTTAAAGAGGCATTGTTTAAGCATTCCCTTCCACATCAGTAGCAACTTCCCCTCCTCCCCCCGCCTACATTATGGAACAAGCCTTATAATCCCATAATTTGGTGATTAACAGTGAAGAAGCTCTGAACTTCAAACACAAACGGGAATCTAAGGCTCTCATCTACATATTTAATGGTGTTTGGCCATCGACAAACACTCTGCTCTAGTGTATTCATTCCTCGTGGATAAAAAAATTTGAAAATTTCTTCTGTGCCTGAGAATTTTTCATAGTCTACTTGTATGACCAGAAGGATTATCAAAGGGCTATTGATTAGGGCCCTTGGTTCTGGGGGTTGATAGGGTTGTTCACTACCCCTTGGTTTCCTTGATTTGATTTGAGTTCCTACTCCATCTCACGTGTTCCTGTTTGGGTGAGATTGCCTGATATTCCTCTTCATTTTTTGTTGTTATGGAAGATATTGGACACATTTTTGGGAGATTCATAAAACATGATGACAAAATAATTATAGATTGGTTTGCTTACTTTTGTCAAGATCTTTATAGAAGTGGATCTCAGTAAAGGACTACCAGATAAAATGACTCTCAAGATGGGAGATATGACTCCAGACTCTTGACTATGAAAACACGGCTTTCAGATGTAGGAATTGCAAGACTCCAGGTCACCTCCAGACTGCCTATCCTCATAAGAAATTCCAAGCTCCAAAGAAAAAAGGATTCATTCCCAAACAATGGATCCCTTTAGATATTGAAGATGACTTAAAAACTTACTCAGATGTTCAATAAGCTAAAGAAATGGATCCATTGACCGTTGATCATCCTGCCTCTGCTGAATGTACTGAGGAAGGACAACCTCTGGTTCATCCTCCCTCTTTGGAGGTACCTACTCTAGGGATCAAGTGACCTCATGAATCTGATCACTCTAACTCAAATAAGGATGTTCCTAATTATCTGGACAAGGAGTTATAGATTTGTGCCCCTCTGAATTTGTTCATCCCCAATACTTGGAAATTGGAATTTAGTGTGTTCAAAGAAGGGGAAGAAGGGTAAGCACGTATTTCTAAACCCCTTTTATTTCCTTCCCTTCTTCAGATTTGTTTGTGGATACCTCTTCGGTAGCTTCCACTTCATTTTCTTGCAGCTTATTTTGGGTTGCATCTCCTCCCTCCCTCTTCGTTGGTCCTCTTTGATGCATCTTCTTGCAGCTACGTAAGGAACTACCTCTTCTTTTTTATGTGTCTTCTTCACTACTACAACTATGACTACAGCAGCTTCTCCTTGTTCTCTTGCATTTCTTTTATCTTCTCTCCTTTTGTGTTTTTTGGTAAGTCTCTTTGGCTTCTCCTTTTGGGTTCCTTGTGTTAGGTCCCTTCTTCGTTGCTTTGTTTCGGATCCTCTCTTTTTTATTCATCTGTGTACAAGGATGTGAGTCCTTTCAAAACCCTCACATTTACCCTTTTCCAAAAAAATATTTATCAATCATTAATTTATTATGGTTCATGATGAAAAATTGCTCACCCAAATATTATTTATTTATATCCTCCCTAGTTTGAATCATTAAAATATTTAATCAAAGGATTTTCATATGCGCTAGTTATTTGAATTTATAGGAAAATATCACCTAAATATTTTTATTTTGTAGATATGTGTGTACATTATATAGAAATGGAAGAAAAATCCCATGCACTTGTGATTTTAGAACATAAGAGTGGGAAAAATATAGTGGACCTGAGTGTTCTTATAATTGTTCCACAGTCACCTTATATTGGTCTGCAATTGTACATATGCATTTCTGGATGAAACATTATGGAATATGAATTAATTTATATTGCATAACTCCAACAATATAAAACTAAGAGGATGTTCCATACCCTATTAGATGATGTATACATAATTTATAATTATATATCTTACATGTTATGATATTGTTGGAAAAATAATTTTTTGCAAGGGAAAATTATTGGTTTTCGCCAACTCTCTAGAACTAGGTCCCTTCTCTTGGGAATGAGGAGGCTCCCATTTATTGAATGCAAGAAAAGTAAAATTTGTGGTGGCCATTAGGTCAGAGATCACACAAGAATACTCCACTAAACCTATGGAAAATTTCTTATAATGAATACAAGGGATGAATTTGCTTAGGGAGAGGCGAAGGGAAGATAATAATATAGAAAGAGAGGGTTCATGTAGTGAGTAGGCACTTGCAAAATTCACTGACATTAACCAGAATAGGTCCACATATATTAGGAAGAAATAACTATGTAAGAAATAACAAGATTAAAAAATTAAGGACACAAATTTCAATTGATTTATCCCTCAAAGATACAGAGTTATTTATTGATTGTTGACTAAGCTTGCAAAGTTAGAATTAGGAAGTACAAGAGCATAGACAAGAAAATAGAAGGAATAGATTCTTGCTTGTAGTAGGATAAAAAATATGTCAACCCCCTTAGAATGAAGAAGCCATCGCAATATATATATTTACAATGTGTCTCCTCATCTCCCCGCCACATGAATTTTCACATTCCTACCACTTATGACCTTTCATATTCCTATCTAGGAATAAAAATAAGCTCCTTTCCTTATTAATGAAAAGGAACATTTACAATGCAAAATTAAAAGGTCATTTCAGTGAATAAGATGAAAATTTCAAAAAGAACATTCCTAATGAAGACTTAGAATATAGAGAGAGAGGGAGGGAAGAAGTGAGAAGTTAATTTGAGGATGAAGAAGCCTCCAATAATAAATATCTTTCTCTTGGAGAACTTTGATGAAATTCTCCTAGAATGAAATCCTTACCTTTGACTTCCTTGCTAAAATGAGCTACTGCAAATGCCACCTTCTTTTCCTATGGAATGAAAACGTAACCCAAAGCACTAATCTCAGGAATACCACCAATGGTCTTACATTCTGTGAACCAAACTTTGTGATCTCTTTTGGTATTGGAGTTTTAGCCTCTAATAGATCTACGAGGAATTCCAAAGTGTCATCATTGAAAGATAAAGGATCTCTTGCCTCTTTCTGGAACAATTCTTGGAAAGACTTTAGGATCTCTTCCAAGGATGATTGTTCATTAAGTGGAGTTGATCTGAGCTTCTACACACTGTTGCAAATATCTTCCAAGATTTCAAATGCACCTTCTCCATAAGACTCGAGTTTTGATATGGCATCATTTATGATATCATGCCTAACACTTATTTTGTGTTACCATATGAGAGATAAATTATTTGAGATAGATGTGAATACTTTCTTACTCACTAAGGAGTGAGAATCAAACCAATTCATCGTGGACACCAAAGGAAATACACTATCCCAATGGGAATTTTATTTCTCAATCTCTTCCTTAGTCATCTTTACCTTATAAATAGTTACATGGGTAATTTTGAATAAAGAGAGAACCCTAGGCAATAATACCTCTCCTTTTTCAGAATCTTCTCTACCCATTTTTCATTGGCTCTCCCTTACATAGTATACCCTTGAGCTCTTTTGATCACTTGAGGATCAAAAATTCTAATAGGAGCAATAGCCTCTGCCAGAGGAGGTGGTATTACATTGGGTTCCATGAATGATTGTACATAGGTGGTGAGGGTTCTCACATGTTCTTCTAATTGTTCCATATTCTATTTATTTATTTTTTTTTCCTTTAAGCAATCGGGATGTAGACTCTTTGAATAGATGCACATATTCCTCATGCGTAGCTTGTCCCAAGGAAATCCAAGTCCTCTTGTAATCATCATGTATCATTTATCACATAATTTGACAACTTTTGGATGTGCAACTTCCACATACTGAGATCCAGAAGCCTCATGGAAGAAATGAGAAGTTGTTTGTGCTTTCTTCGTACGCTTTGTATTGATTTACTTTGATATGGCCTCAAAGTTAGGTGTTGTTTCTTGTTTCATTGTTCTTGACACTCATCTAAACAACTCCTATGCCCATGGGAAGGTCTAAATATGTGTAGACAAAAATTCAGGTATAGAGAAACTCTCATGTACTTGATAAGGAACTAGAGCTTGATTGAAATGAGATGGCTCAATTTGTCTCCAAGGGAATACTTAGATTGTGGGGATGATTAGGAAATGATGGATCCATTTCCTCTAATTCAAGTGGCTCAATGGGATATTCTCTGACCTTTTCCTTATTGTGAAGAATCATACGGGTAGCAACTTCAGTGCACTCCATTTTCACAAGCTTCCTCTTGTAATATTCCTCTGAATGAGAATATCCTGTAGTACTTTCAGGTGCCTTGAGTGAAGAAGTGAAAGACAATTTATTAGACAAAGATAGTAGACCACTAGATTTAATGAAAGAGGTATTCTTCCAATTGAACCAATATTTTGACCTCTAAATCAATTTCATGGCTCTTTCTTTCATACCACTAGACTCTCAAATGTTTCAGGGGCTAGGAAAAAGAGTATAAGATTTCACTTCTTGATATTCAAGATCAAATAGGTCTGATCGATAATCCTTCATTCGTTCTATAAACCATTCAAACTTGAATTTCTTCATCTGATCCATTTTCATTCTCATGTAGTCTTATTTCTTGACCTTGAGGCTCAAATTCATCAGTGTAATTATCCCAATAGTCCTCAATTTGTGGAAACTTGGAAAAAATAAATTCTTTGGGGTCTTCTTATTTTCAAATTTTGACCAAGATACATATGAATACAAATTTTAAGTTACAAATGAAGTTTCAATATTCATTGCATATGTTATATTTTTACATGAGTAGATCCTAAGGGAAATAGGAAAAGATGAATCTTTCTTCTTTACACTTTTGCACATGGTGTGAACATGGGATAATTTTTTGTACAAATCAATCATGATTATCTTATCACTTACATACATTGGTAGCCTGCAAGGTGCAAGATCAAATCCTCTAACACTAATATAGGTGCAGGTGGGAAACTGAATGAATACATGTGATAGGAATTCATGGTGAACTTCTTGTAGGTAGGAAACTGCAACAATTGGTTATGAATGTTATTGCTTATTTTTTGCCCCAAATTAATCATTTGATCTCCTTCAATGACCACCAAAATGAACTGATCCATCCAATCTTAGATATACTTTATGGTTTCTTCTCCCATCAATCTATTTAGTAGAACAATTACATTTGATTATGCTTCATGAAACTCACTTCAGGAACAAGTCTTAGGGATCTGAAAAGGTTTCCTTCCCTATTTAAGCCACAAACCAACTACCAAGCCCTTAAGTATGAGTATATTCTTACCCATTCCTGTGAGGAAAACTCCCAAGTAATGATTACGATGTTATTACAGTTAGGAATATGCAGGCATTGAGAAATACCTTTTGGTTTTAGGATTCTAAGAATTAAATTGTCATATATGTGGATTGTTCTTGAATATAGGTCATAGTGTTGTGCACAAGCTAGGGCTAGATCGGCACTTTGAATAGAAAAAGGATGATCAACTACTCTAAATATCCCATGTGATAATATATTTTCCTCCGCATGTTCACGAGGTTCACTTATCATCCTTTCTTTTAGATCTTCCAGGTCCATGTGTGTTACATCATTGTTACCCACATTGGGATATTCAGTGTTTAATGTGGAAATTGGATCCAGACCTAAGTACTTGACCTTCATGGTGGAAAGAAGTACTAAAATAGATAGGGAATGAGTGGATATGAATGGTATTACCCAAATCCCAAAACTTTCTATTTTTAGAAGGTCCTATCTCGGACGACTATTTTTAGTAAGTTTCTCAATTTTTCAGTTTTTATTGTTCTTGACTTGAAAGGAGTAACGATGATACTTAAATTTTTCCATTTTTGAAACTTACTCTATTTATATTGTGAGGACATGACACAACTTACTATTTTTAAAAGTTGTACCTCCTGATGTCAGAATGGAATGAAATCAGTATCAAAAATTTAGGTTTTTCATTTGGATACTCTACTCCAATTTTCAGAGGTTTTCAATAGCTAGAATTTTCTAGATATAAAAAAGGAAATTTCAATGGTTGGAAATTTCTTCTACCTATAGAAAAATATTTAGAGCATTAAAGGGGATAATTTATACTCAATTCAAAGGCATTTTCAACAGGAAGAGATTGGTGATGTTTCAACGAAATCAAATGCACGGTTTTGGAGTTATGAGAAAAAGTTTGTTTTCATGCATGGGGTTTTCCTAGAAATTTCAATAGGATGTCTATAAAAAATTGAGTTTTTGGGGAATTTGAAAATCTCAAAATGGCTAAGTGTTATGTTTCAAAGATATTTCACTCCATTTACACATTTTAACTTATTTTTTAACCCACCAGGATTGACCTAAGTCAATCGGGGGTTAGAGGGTGAGTTTCACCCCAAAAAATAGGGGACAGAATAAGAGAAGGATAGATGGGACACCCAAGTTAACTTTTCACAAGATCATGACAAGTGACATAGTGTGGTAACATGTGAGAAGGATGGAAGGGTTAAAAATAAAGCTCCCAAGATCCAAACTGAAGTTTTGTATGTGACGAGGAGTTAAATCCATAGATAAGGGAGGATTTTTGTGTCCCTACTATGCCTTTGGGTGTTGGGACAAGATACAAGGGATAGTGAGCATGGAAAAATGTGCCATGGGTCAAAGCATCATGAGGCGGGGGGCTAAGGCTGATCAAAACACTCATTTGTAACTTTCATAACCACCATGTTGTCACTTAATTGATGAAACAAATTCATGCATGTAGGGGGAGTGCACTTTGGTGACCCTTCTATCCCCTTACACTAAGGGACAAGGGACATACAACATTAAAAAGTGTTGTAAAAATGAAACTAGGAGATAAATTGTGATGTTTTAAGTGACACAAACTCTATCAACAACAAGAGGGAACACATTTGTGTCCCCACCATCCCCTTTCACCATAGGAAAAATTACAAGGGATAAATGGGGTGAAAAAGTGTGCTTAATCTTATGAATAATGTTGATGTCATCCTATCAACATGATAATAGGACATGCAGATTGTTTTTTCTCCCTAAGAGTAAATATTGGAGTTCGGAGGAAAAACCTTATATTATTTTGACTCCAAAACACCTTTTGAGTTCATTCCAACCATTTTCAAGAGTGTATTCTGATTGAAATTTTATTTTTAGGCCTAGTCACCCTTTTAGCATAAAGGAGTAGCGATAGTGACCTAAACTATCACGAAGAATAGTGTGCCCCATGATAAAAAAAAAATGATATATCCACCATGTAGTGGAATCCAAGATAATTCTATTAATTATTTTTTATCTTCCAAATCCTCCCAGAACTCCCAAAATCTTAAGAACAAGGTCACTTTCTTCATTGAAGCTTGTGTTTCACATGCCCGAAATGACCTGATTTTTCTTGAATGGATATTGACACCATATGCCTCCACAATATTCCTTAAAAATTCCCTGAATATAGTCATTTATTCTCTACATAACCTCTAGATGGTTTGAACCCTTTTAGTTAGCTTCCGGAGGATATTCTTTAATTGAAACATGACTAAAATAGCCATTATGATGCTTCAGGGAAACATTATTCCACGTTATAACTTAGTATCTTCCTAAATCAACTTAGATATAATTTTATGTACATGAAACACAATTAAAAATAATGTAATCATGTTCCTCTCATAAAGAATGGGGATGACACCTACTGAAAGGGAACAGATGAATCGAAAGGATGAATGGAGGAAGGGTTCACAATGACCGGAAAAGAGGATTTTAAGTGGGGATTTGGTTTTCATGCCCAAAATTTTAAGTTTTACATGATGCTATAAATTTATCATGACAATAGATATCAACCTTAAAAATGCTAGGGATATGACCAAGGTATGTCCCATAGCCATAAAAATAAATGATAATTTTCCTAGGTGTTTGATTTTCATATTTAGATTTGAATTTTGAATATTTTAACCTACTTTATTCAATGCAAGAACCTATGATGACCCTTTCTTATTTAATATAAGTAACATAATATTGTTTTATTTATTAATCTGATTTTGATTTCATTATTTGATATATATAACACATCTTCCAAGGTGACTTAATATTTAAGAATACACATGTTTGTGTGCATTTGTTCGTGCATGTGTGTGCGCGCGCGCACATGCGTGCTTGATCATGTGGGCATATCAATGTACGTGTGTTTGCATGTATATATTTGTGTGTGGACATGCATGTGTGTGTTTATGTGTCCATCCCCTTGAAAGTACCAATATTATTTATATGTTATATATTCTAAGAAAAGATCTCTCTGAATCCACCCAGCACATTTGAACCCATTTGATGGTCCAACTACATGATAATTTAATGGTGTTACCATAGTACATAAAAATATGTGATAGTTTTGTTGTCAAACTCAATTAATGGTCTTTAGTCAAAATGTAAAGTGAGTATGTTTGCATTCTCATCCTTCCCCTCTTCACTTTTGTGGGTTCACAATCCAAAACAACTTGTTAAATTATCTCCAAATTCATTCCTTACAACCCAAAGTTAGATATGCCCCTTAATTGCATCTTGGAATTCCTTCTACAACTCTAAAATCTTCATGCATTCAAAATATTAATTCCATAGTATTTATCAAGTTTTTTTTGCAACAACATATAAAATTTTGTGTAACCTATGATGTCCCTCTCTTATTTAATAGCAGTAACATAATCCTTTTTTATTTAGTAATATAATTTTGATTTTATTATTTGATATATCTTACACATCTTATAAGGTGACTCAATAGCTAGGAATACACATGTGTGTGTCTGCATTTGTTCATGTGTATGTGTGCAAGTGTGTGTGCATGTACATATGCATGTGCATGTGTATGTGTTCTTGAGCATGTGGGCATGTCAATGTGCATGTGTGTGCATTTCAATTTCTGTGTGCATGCACGCGTGTGTGTGTGTTTATTTTTCCATCCCCTTGAAATTCCCAATATTACGTGTATGTTATTCTAAGAAAGGGTCTCTTTGAATCCACACAACACATTTGAACCCATTTTATGGTCCAACTACATGATAAGTTAATAGTGTTCTCATAGTTTAACAAAATATGTGATAGTTTTTTTGTAAAACTCAATTAATGGTCTTTACTCAAAATGTAAAGTGAGTATGTTTACATTCTCATCCTTCCCCTCTTCACTTTTGTGGGTTCATAATCCAAAAAAATTATCTCCAAATTCAATCCTTACTACCTCAAGTTGAATATGTCCCTTAATTGCATCTTGGAATTCCTTTTAGGACTCAAAAATATTCATGCATTCAAAATATTAATTCCACATTAGTTATCAGGTTTTGTTTTCAACAATATATAAAAATTTGTGTATTATAAGCATTATTCAAATGGGGGTGACACCATATTGGAAGTGGAAATCCAACTATCATATTAATTGATCTAGTATGGTGTGTGTGTGTTATGCTTTATTTCCCTTTTCCTATCCACCTATTTGGATTCACAAAGCAAAAAACCTCATTTAATTACATATAAATACATGCAATCTACCCAACTCAAATAATCCTGTTCAATACATATTTGAATTTATTATACAACACTAAAATCTTATGTCATTAAAAAAATCAATCCCATATTAGTCGTTAGGTTTTTTGCACAATCATATAAAACCCAATTGATATACCATGATCCTTAGACATTGATGGAGCTAATGCCTCAATGGAATTGGAAATCCTTATAACAAAATGGTGGATTGATTTTAGGATGAGTGTGTGTTATTTCTCTACCATCTCCTCTTCTCCTTGGTGGATTCATAATCACAAAAAAGCCTATTTAATTTCCTCTAAATAGATTCTTTACTACCCCAAGTCTCTTGAGTGCAGCATGGAATTTATTTTAAGAAGCTGCAATCCTCATTCATTTAAAAGATAATCCTACATTATTTGGTATGTTTAATATTTCCCAAGATATAAATATCTTAATATACTATCATCTTTATGCCATTTTGAGTGACACGGAAATATAAGTGGCCCTCCTACTAACACAATGGATGGTTCATTGTGGTATAAGTGTGATTTATTGCTTGGTAACATTATTTCATCCGGTAGACTTGCAATCACTTGAATGTAATACATTTTATATGTAACATTAAATGTAATGGATATTTAACCTTGATACAAATATAGTGTTCATACCATATGCTTGTATCAAAACATAATTTCTATTGTCACTCTTCCTCCACATCAAGTTGAGTATCTAAACATTCTAATAGTGGAAAGGAAGATTGCATAAGGGATGTTATATGATACATTCTTAACCAATCATCTAAAAGTAGTTGCACCAAACTAATGCACACTTCATGGCATGAACATGATTGATTCAGCATGGTAGGTGTGTAAGCAAGTCTCTATTGTAAGTAAAATTCCCATAACATGCCTTTTGACATGGGAAACCTATGTGGGCATTCATGGACCTACTTGGAAGAGAAGGTTAGGGCCATATACAATGATGGAAAGGAGGGAGGACTTACATCCATAATCCCTCTTACATAATCCTATATAAAATATTAAATATTGTGACAAATATGTTCTAAATCTTAATTTAATGTTGTTATCAAAGTGCACCAAAAATTGAGATGGTTCTTTTTGTAAAACTCTATTAATGTGATTTATTCAAACTTTTTAGTCAATATGTTTCCTTGTTTGGCCTTCCCCTATCCTATTTTGTATCTTTGTAATCCAAAGAATCCCATTTAATTACCTCAAAATACACACTTTGCTACCACATGCTATATGTACCCCTTCAATGCATCTTGGAATTCCTTCTATGACTTTATTTAAGCTTCATGTAATCAGAATACTAATGTTACATTAGATGGTAGGTGTTATTCACAAAAACATATAAACCCAAATGTTCCATGGTCCTTATGTCAATGGTGGTGATGTCAAAGTAGATGTGGAAATCATTTGAACATAATCATTAATTGATTATGGGACATGTATGTATGTTATGTTTTCTCTCCCATTCGCTATCATATTTTGTGGCTTGATTATCACAAAAATATGATTTAATTTCCTCAGAAGACACATGCGTTATTAACCTAACTAAAATAAACATCTTCAGTACATCTTGGAAGTTATTTTATGAATTTAAAGACCTCATTCACTCAAAAAATTAATCCCACATTTTTTAGCTAGAATTGGTTTGCAGAAACATATAGAACCCAACTAATATACCACGATCCTTAAAAGTTGATGGAATGGACAACACAATGAAAGGGGCACTCCTACTAACATAATAGTGGATTCATGTTAAGATGAGTATGCTCTCTCCACCTTTTTTCCACATTGACTTCATAATCCTAAAAATCTTGTTTAACTACCTCTAAATAGATTTATTACTACCTCCAGTCATTTATGCCCCTCAAGTACATCTCGGAATATTTTTTGTGAAAATAAAAATCTCTCATTAAAACATTAATCTCATATTATTTGATAGATTTGGTATATACCAACATATAAAATACCATAATGTACTATTATCCTTATACCATTAATGAGGACACCACAAAGCAAGTGGAACTTCATAATGGTTGGTTGATTGTACTCAATATGGTAATTTAATTTTGCCTATTGGCAAAAGCGTAGTAACTAATTTTCATACCAATAGAAAAATAACTACAAGCACATCTACAACTACAAACACGTCTAGAGTTCGAGAGGAATTAATAAAAATTATTATATCATCGTAGACATTTGGAACGAACTCTGGAACTCGCCCCTATGTTATGTTCCTCCTGCATGCAACAAAACTTTTAAACGATTAGTTTAGAGTCATTATAGATAAGCTTAGGCTGCATTAATACAATTATTGGTATAGAATGTTCAATCCACCTTTGTTTCCTGTTTAATGACTCATAGTTTAGTTGCAAGGTGAAATTACACATACAAAATCTGGTTGGTTAGGTATTTAAAATGCTCCAAAGCTATTTCGCAATACAATCCACACAGTCTTCACATCAAGTACTTTATCACATTTTCTCGAAATGGTCAAATTGATATTGAATTTCAGTTGTTCTCTTCCATAGCTGACGCTCACATTTTGTCTTCAATATACTAATTTGGTGGACTTTTCCATTGAGCCTTTAATCCACTTCACGCAACGCATAAAGGGCTATTGTTTCTCAATTTTGTCAAGCCACTACACCCTTTGAATAATATTTCAAAACATGCATATTCCTATTAGACTTGAAATATCATGGAATAACAACAAAATTTCCTTCTCAACCATTCAGTGTCCTTTCTCTCATTCTAGGAACGTGAAAGGCCATACTTATTCAATGGGTTTTTGACTTATTTGTGTAAAACTCAAAGCATGCCAAATCAATGGCCAAGTTATGACATAAAATATTACAACATAATACACATTTTCCATAAACTTTTGGCCATAATACCACTATTACAATAAAATAACACATACCCATTGCCTTGAATCCAACTTTTTTTTTTATTGAAAAGCATAACCATATATTAAAGATGACATAAGAAGTACAATGCTAATCATACAAAATCGGATGGAAAAGATCACACCCCATAAGCAGGATCAAAATAACCATAAAGAGGCTATGAGTAGAAAAGTGTCATGTCGACGGTAGCATTTTCAATCAAAAAAGTTTTAAAAAAAGGTGCAGAGAACCAGAAAAAACTCCAAACATGGAGCTAGGCAGCAGCAACAAACATGGAAGATGGTGGTGGTGGCGGTGGGCTCTTTGGACGGTCACCACCCCAACCACCAAGAGTAGTGTCGGGGGTGCTATCAGGCGGCTCCCAGCCATCTACCTGTTGTTGCTTCTCCTCATTTCCCCACCAGGAGGGCAAGAAATTCAAAGAGAGCCGCAGAAAATTTGATTGGTCGGGCGCCTGCCACCTAGAACCACCACTGCCAGAGCCCAACTGACCAACACCCCGCTAGCGAGTTGAGTCTGAGATCGAGGTGGAGAAGGGACCCGCCAGTGAGGAGAGGTGCTATGCCACCCACGAGCCAGACCTCAGTCTAAATTGCGCCGCCCATGGGAAAGTGATCGGTGACCTTGCGAGTGAGAGTAGAGGTGAGGGGAATCTGGCGCGACTAACAGCACAAGGAGAACTCCCTCAATGGTCCATAAGAGTTTGCAAGTGCTAAACTTCAATGCGGAATTTCTCCACCTACACCTAGATCTGAAGCGAAACATTGAAGATGACAGCAAGCTTGTTAGAAATAGCAAAAATTCTATCCACTGTCTCCTTATTAAAAATAACAGCATTTCTAGATTTCCAAATGTGATATAAAATAACCACTCTGAAAGAATGCCAAATGTTGTAAAATTTTGCAGGAATAAAGGTCGGATCCCCTAGAAGAACCATTTTCCATGTTAAGAAGGTGGACAAAAAAGGTTGAAAAAGGGTATGAATCCAGCACCAGGCAGACTGAACATGAGGGCAGAACTAAAAGAGATGAAGAAGAGTCTCAATGTGGTTACAGAAAGGGCATCGCAGTGGGGGAGCTCCCAGAAGAACAAGGTGCTTGCCCAAAGGAAGCCCTTGATGAAGAATGCTCCAAAGAAAGTGTGTAACTTTGGGCTCTACAAGAATGGCCCAAATAACAGTGAAGCACTGCTTCAACCAAAATGAGTGGAATGTAGGCTCCGGCGAGCATTTAACTTATTGAGAGGAAGCTGCTTCTGGGTGAGAAGTTTGTAGCCCACCCGAGGTTAATAATTTCTAAAGGGGGTGGTAGAGGGCCAATGCCAATCAAACCACCATAGGCACTACGTAGTAACACCAATTTTATGCAAACAATCATCAGGTATGAAATCTTGAATGATAGAAATGGCTTGTTTGTCATTGTCATTTAGATCAAAATTAGCTTTTAGGATATCCCATGGAAGTCAATCCCTGCTGATAGAACAAAAAAGGTCCTGTATATACTGAATCCATTTTTTGAAAAGACACAAACCCTTAAGTTGTAAGGAAAGAGGAAGGGGTTTGTCATGAAACTGAAACACCGGATTCGACCACAAACTAAGAGAGTTAAGAGAGATCCTGTTCTGGAAACCATCACCCTACCAGAGAAAATGGGGTTTGAGAAGTTCCCAATCTTTCCATATGATATTGGCCACAAAAGAGCCACCTATTTTAACAGTAACAAGGCATAGGAGTAAGGAGTAGTAGTTCAACCCCTATCATGCCTTTCGATTAAGCGGAGACCCTTGAGATATATAATTTCTTAGAAGAATTTTCCAAGATTCCTCACCTTCAAGGCTGTGAATAATCCATTTGGCAGTAAGAGCAAACCCTTGCATATGAATTTTGATTAGGCCAAGACCACCAATGTCCTTGGGCGTACAGCATATGTCCCAAGCAACTCTGTGAAAACCACGGTTCCCTTTGGAGTTGGCCCATAGGAAATCACATAGAATTTTCTCTAGTCTGTGGTAAGCGGCTTTAGAAGGTGCCCAACATGATGAGTAATAGACATGAGTGGCATTCAGTACCTTGGAGCAGACTTAGAATTTTCCAACAAGAGACAGATGTTTGGTAATCCAAAAAGAGATTTTTCGCTCAACTCGCTGAATCACATAGTTCCAAAGGTCAGCAGGGGATGCCATAAAGGAAAAAGGAATGCCTAAAAATTTGAATTGAACACTAGGTTAAATTAAAAGCCATTGGAATCCCTCTAGCCAAGGAGGGTTGGGGCACATCGCTTGTCTATAACATTGGGTTTTCTTCCATTGGATAGCATAACTAGAAGCAAGACAAAAAAATATCAAGACATTTCATGGCATTAGTGACAGAGGCCTCTATTGCAACTAGAGTGAGAAAAGAGTCACCTGCAAAATGACCATTAATCAACTACAAAGGTAGTTGAATACCTTAAACCAAACCATCATTAGTAGCGTTAGCGAGCAAGTAGCTTAGAGCTTCAACAACAATGACATAAAGAGAAGGAGCAAGATGGCAACCTTGCCGAATGGATCGATGAAGAGAGAATCTCTTAGAATACTGACCATTGATAGTAATACAGACACCTGCATTTTGAAAGAGCATATTAACAAAGTGGATGAATCTGAGTCCAAAACCGATAGCCTATAGTATGGCCATAATGAAAGGCCACTCAACTCTGTCATATGCTTTTTCAAAATCAATTTTACCAAACAGAGTCGGTTGAGAAGTCTGGCGGGCATATTCCATGCCCTCCCCAAACTACAATAATGTTGTCTAAAATATATCTATTTTTTATCAATCTGGTTTTCTTGCTCCTGATGATCGAGGGTAGTAAATTAGTGAGCCTGATAGCAAGATATTTGGCAATAATTTTGTACGAGACATTGAGTAGATTTATTGACCGCCAATTGGTGATAAGCTCGGGATCTCCAGATTTGGGAATGAATTTTATGTTGCCTTGGTTAATCAGATCACCCAGGGTGTTGGAGGACATAGCTTCCAGATAGACCTGATGAAGATCCGAACCAAAAATCATCCAAAAATACTGGTAATACTCACAGGGAAAACCATCAACATCATGGGCTTTATCAGAGGCCATCTGCAAAATAGCTTCCTTCAAATCATCAAGAGTGAGAGGTCTATCACAAGCAATGCACTCACTTTCAGAGAGCTTGTAGGGAATAGCTTCAATGCATTGGAGGAGAGTAGCATCTCGAGCTGGAGTAGCAGGTTGAGTAGCAAAAACAACATGATAGTGATGCACAAAAGATTACAGAATGTCAGGTAAGAGAGTAAGCCTTTGATTGTCCATCATTGGTTGCTTTGATTTTGGTGAGAGTTTGATTAGATTTAAGGGAAGAAAAAAAATCCTTAGTAACTCTGTCACCAATGTGAAGCCAGTGCAGACGGGCTCGAACTTGGGCTCCTCTGGCCTTACAGTGCTCCTCAATTTGAAGCTTATGTTTCTAGTGAGTAGCTTGCACTTGCAGGTGGGTGTTGAAAGGAGACATATTAAGCTCGTGAATAGCCCTCGAATATTCAATATGAGAGGCTTCATGAGCATTCTTGCAAAAAAAGAGTAGCTTGTTTCCCATAGAGTCTAAAGGAAAGAAGTGGTATGAGTGATGGCATGAGACCACCAGTCAATCCAACCAATCCCATCAACAATTCTCAGGTCAAGATTCCAAATACATCTTATATAATCCAAATTTTTGGGATGAGAAATTTGGGATCTATTTAAATAGAACTAGGTGGACTTGGGCTTGGGACACTGAAAGTTCCATTGAATCCCAAAGAAGATAGGCTTATGGTTAGAAACCAAAGTAATGTCCACCACCGAGACCGGGAGGCTATATGAAGAGTCAAAGGAAAACCATTGCTTCTCTAAAAGCAGAGCTCTATCAAGATGCTTATAAACTCTGTCATCTCCATATCTAAAATTAGACCAAGTGAACCAAAGAGTGGCAGCAGTAGAGTGCTTGCGGTGGTTGGGATCAAATAGACAAAGTTTATTGTGCAAGTAAAACCAGGCTTCACGTTCACTAGCACACCAACGCATTGGAAGCCAGCCCAACTTGTCTTCGGGGGATTCAACCATGTTGAAATCACCACAAAAAAGCCAGGTAGTAGAGGGCATATGATCAGCCAACCACCACCAAAAAGAAGAATGCTCAGAGGCATCATTGGAAGCATATATATTGGCCAACCCAAGAATGTGGACGTCAAAATCAAAAAGGGTCCACACCACCCAATGAGTGGGGTCATAACCCCAAGATATGATAATGGAGGTGAGGTTAGGGCTTACAAGAGTGACAACACCACCTCGTCCATTATCATGAGCTGACATTTGGCAGAGAGAACTAGGCTAGATGGTACACATAGCAGTAGAAAGACAGAAGCCAAATATTTTGACTTCATGCAAACACAACACTTGAAACTTTGTAAAATTCTTACAACTGTGTCTAACAAGATATCTGCCAGTCAAATCAGTAAGCCCCCTGACATTCCATAAGTAAACTAACATGGAGAACTATCAAGGTGCATGTTTTCCTCCTCGAGGTTGGCTAATGCTCCAAATTGGTTAGAGAAAGTGACTTACCGCACATTCCCATGAATAAAATCACCGAGCTTTAATTGTCGGTGGGGGTCTCTGTGAGAAATCCTCCTCAGAATGAGGGGAAGGACTTTGGGAATGGCATAAGGTAACCTTTCTATCTATCTGAGCAGCCGAACCACTGGTAGTGTTATTCAAAAAGCTTGAAGTCTCAAGAAATGAGGGGTGTGAAAGCGCTGGAGCCGAGGGGTGAGAGATGATGACAATTGCAGCTTACGGAGTCTGAAAGATGGTGGGCACGGGCTTGGGAAGGGTTGCAGCAGACGGATTCAAATGAGCAGAAGTGGAAGTAAACGTTGGTTTGTAAGTAGCCTGTTGAGGCTTATTTCGAGTCGAGGCCAAAGGTTTTCTGCCAGTGACAATAGTCCATCCATCAGAGGAGGGAGTGTTGGATTTAGGGTCCATTGGGGTTTTCTTTGAAACTGGCAGTGGGCTTGGATTCATGAGAGGATAATCCTTGATCATATGGTCAACAGATTAGCACCAAAAACAAGTGTTGGGTAGATTGATGTATAGAACTTTCTGTGTAAAAGCATGTGTCTCCAACCTGGATATCGAGGGTATCTTTGAGGTCTTTTGAAAGATCAATTTCAACATAGACCCATTTCTAGGGTCAAGATGAGTAGAACTTATGTTGCTCATGGCAAATGAGGTGATCTAAGGGTTTGATAAGTTGATCAATGAATCCCCACAGAGGCAAAGGAAGGCCTAGAAATTTGACCCAAACAGGAATTTTGCAGTTTGGCTTGCTCAAAGACTTGAAAATCTCGAGTCCAGTGGGGAGAAAACCATAAGAGTATTGTGAATAAACTAAGGACTATGGTTAACAACGGCTTTGCAATGGTCAGTATTGGTAAAGCAAAATAGAAAGAAACCCTTGGTCATGTTTTGGACTCCCTCTACCTTGACTCCATGAGGTTGCCAATGGTTATGAATCCATTGGTGGAGGATACCTTCAGGGGGAACTAGGCCCACAAAATAAGCAACAAGAGAAAATGTTTCAAACCAGTTGTAGGATTTTTCAAAAGCTGGTAAATCAAGAACAATATCCGGGGAAAGGAGTATCAGTATCCTTACCTCGTTGAATACCTTCAGGACAAACTTCCTCGCTCGTTTTGGTGTCTTTTTCCAAAGCTCTTGTGATAAGACAAGCATCAATAGATGCATGGCCCGAGGAGGTGGTCATTTTATAAACCACCGCCTAATGGGCGGACTGGCGATCGATACAAAATTAATGCAAATAATCTCACCTAGATCTAAAAATCGGCAGTGTGATGCGATGGCGGCATACAACAAGGCCGAGAATTCACTATGAAAATAACTTGCTGATCCTGAATGAATCCAACTTTATCATAACCCACTTTAAAATTTGAGATACCCATTACCTAAATTGTTTTTTTTTCTCATCTATTTTCCATAGCCAATATGTATAAATTCTCATACCCGTTTCAAGTATCTTGTGAGGTTTAAGATCAAATCCTCCAACCCTAATATAGGTGAAGATGATAAATTTAATGAACTAACTTCCATATTTCTCGATCAACCCATCTCTTTGAGATGGGCTTCTCCATTCAGGATTGCCTACAAATAACCTTATGACATGCATGGTGAATGCATCATTCACCTTGTAGAAGTGTGAGTTACTTTCATGATATATTAGTTGTGGGTATTTTTCATAGGTTGATGATTTCTGTGGCACATTAGGTGTAGTGGAGAGACCTTGGAAAGGTATTTTATATGCAAGGTAATACACGAAATAGGAAAGCACGCAATGAAATTTTTGGAGGTAGGTAATTGCAATAACTTCGTATGAATCTTATTGTGTATGATTTGCTCTCAGTCAATCATTTGATCTCCTTCTGTGACCACCAAAATGAACTGAGCCATCCAATCTTGGAAATTTTTTGTGGTTTAGTCTCCCATCACTCTATTTACTATAACAATTTCATCTGATTATGCTTCGTGAAATTCACTTTGGGACTAAGTGGTAGGAATCCGACAAGGTTTCCTTCCATGTTTAAGCCATGAACCAACTACCAATCCCTACAAATATGAGTCTTATCTTTCCCATTTTTGCAAGAAAAACTCTCAATTAATGATTACCATGTTATTACAAATAGGAATATGCAAGCATTGAGAAATACCTTTTGGTGTAAGGACTACAAGAATAAAATTGGCATCTGGATTGTTCTTGAATCTGGGTCATAGTGTTGTGCACAAGCTAGGACTAGATCAGTGCTTTGAACAAACAAAGGATGACCACCTACCCTGAATATCTCATTTGAGAAAATACTTTCCTCCACAGGTTGACGAGGTTCATTTAACATCCTTTATTTTAGATCTTCCAAGTCCATGTGTGTTACATCACTATCACACACATTAGGATATTCAGTGTTTAATGTGGAAATTGGAGCCAAACCTGAGTACTTGAACTTCATGATGGTGGGAATAAGTGAAAAAAATGGGGAATGAGTGGATATGAATGGTTTTTACCCCAATCCCAACACTTTAAATTTTTAGCAAGTCTTATCGTATATGTCTATTTTTAATAAGTTTCTCAATCTTTCACGTTTTAGTGTTTTTGACTTGAAAGGAGTAACGTTGATACTAAAAGTTTTTTATTTTTAAAACTCACTTTTTTTAGATTGTGGGGACCTGCCATGACTTACTACTTAAATTAGAAGGTGTAACTTTGGATGTAAAAATGGAATGAAATTGGTCTCAAAAGTTTAGGTTTTCCACTAGGATACTCTACTCCAATTTTTAGAGGTTTTCAATTGCTAGATTTTTACAAAACTAAAAAAGGAAAGTGTAATGGATAGAAATTTCTTCTAGATATAGAAAATTATTCAGAGCATCAATGGGGATGAGCTTATACTCAATGTAAAGGCATTTTTAAAAGGAGGAGGTTGGTGAAGTTTTAAGGAAATCAAATGCATAGTTTTGCAAGTATAAGCAAAAGTTTGTTTTCACACATGGGGGTTTCTTCGAAAATTCAGCAACATGTCTATACAAAAAGGATTTTTTGGGGAAATAATAAAGCATTTGAAAATATCAAAACACCTAAGTTTTTATTTTTTAAATCTATCTCACTCCATTTACACATTTAAACTCACTTTTTAACCCACCAGGATTAACCCAGGTCAATTCGGGGTTAAAGGGTGACTTACACCCACAGGTATGAGGGAAAGAAGAGGAGAGGGGAAGATGGGATACCCAAGTGGAATTTTCACAGGATCATGACAAGTGGTATAGTGTGGTAACATGTGAGAAAGATGGAAGGGCTGAAAACAAGTTCTCAGGAGCCAAACTGAAGTATTGTATGTGACCAGGGGTTAACTCCATGGAGGGGTGCATTTTGGTTTCCCTGATTTCCCCTTCAGTGTTGTGACAAGGGATAAGAGATAGTGATCATTGAATAAATTGTCATGGGTCAAGTCATCATGAGGAGGGGACTAAGGTTGATCAAAACACTCATTTCAAACCTTCCTAACCATCCAGGTTATCACTTAAGTGGTGAAACACATTCATGCATAGGGGGAGCACACTTTGGTGTCCCTTTTATCCCCTTGCACCAAGGGTGAAGGGGTCATGATTTGAAGTTGTAAAATGGAACTATGAGACAAGTTGTGATGTTTTAAGTGACACAAACTCAATCAAAAACAAGGGGGAACACTTTTGTGTCCCCATTATCCCCTTTCACCATGGGATAAAGGACAAGGGACAAGAGAGGTGAAAAATTGTGCTCAAGCTTATGAAGAATGTTGATGTCATCTTGCCAACGCGATAATAGAACATGGAGATTGTTTTTTCCTCCCAGCGAGTAAATCTTGGAGTTCAGAGGCCAAACCTTATATTATTTTGAATCAAAAACACTTTCTAATTATATTCCAACCATTTTCAAGAGCTGATTTTGATTGAAATTTTATTTTCATGCCTAGTCACCCTTTTAACAAAAAGGAACAGCTACAGTTACCCAGACTATCACAGAGAATAGTGTGCCCTAGGATAAAAACTAATATATTCATCATGTAGTGGAATCCAAGATATTTCCAACTCTTCTCGGAACTCCCATAATCTTCATAACAAGGTCACTTTCTTCATTGAAATTTGCATTTTCCGTACTCGAAATGACCTGAAATTTCTTGAATGGATCCCAACACCATATGCCTCCAAATTATTCCTTGAAATTGCTTCATTTATTTTCTACATAACCTTTAGATGGTTTGATCCCTTGTAGTTAGCTTCTAGAGGATATTCTTTTATTACAACATGACTAAAAATACCCATTACGATGCTTCCGGGAAACACTATTCCACCTTAGAGCTTAGTAGCTACATAAATCAACTTACATATTCTTCCCTACACATGAAACACACTTGAAAACGATGTTACCATCTTACTCCCATGTAGAATGAGGATGACATAGACTCAAAGGGACTGGATGAGGTGAAAAGCTGACTAAAGGAAGGATTCACAATGACTGAGAAAGAGGATTTCAAGTGGGGAGTTGGTTGTTATGGCAAAAATTTTAACTTTTACAATCTATAAATTTAGCACGTAAATATATCTCAACCTTGAAAAATCTAGGGATGTGACCAAGATAGGTCCACTAGCCATAAAAACAATTTATAATTTTTCTAGGTGTTTTATTTTCATATTTAGATCTTTGGATTTTGAATATTTTAAGCTACTTTATTCATTTCAAGAACATATGATGTCCCTCTCTTATTTAATAGCAGTAACGTAATCATTTTTTATTTAGTAATTTGATTTTGATGTTATTATTTGATATATATTACAAGGTGACTCAATAGCTAGGAATACACATGTCTATGCATTTGTTCATGTGTATGTGTGTATGTGTGCATGTGTGTGTGCATGTGCATGTGCATGTGTGCTTGAGCATGTGGGCATGTCAATACATGCATGTGGGTGAATGTCTATGTATGTGTGCGCGCACGCGCGTGTGTGTTTATTTTTCCATCCCCTTGAAATTCCCAATATTAGTTGTATGTTATATATTCTAAGAAAGGGTCTCTTTGAATCCACCCAACACATTTTAACCCATTTTATGGTCCAGCTACATAATAATTTAATAGTGTTCTCATAGTACAACACAATATGTGATAGTTTTTTGGTAAAACTCAATTAATAGTCTTTACTCAAAATGTAAAGTGAGTATGTTTACATTCTCATCCTTCCCCTCTTCACTTTTGTGGGTTCATAATCCAAAAAAGTTTGTTAAATTATCTCCAAATTCATTCCTTACCACCTCAAGTTGGATATGCCCCTTAATTGCATTTTGGAATTCCTTCTAAGACTCAAAAAACTTCATGCAATCAAAATATTAATTCCACATTAATTATCAGGTTTTGTTTGCAACAACATATAAAAATTTGCGTACTATAAGACTTATTCAAATGGGGTGACATCATATTGGAAGTGGAAATCCAACTAACATAATAATTGATCTAGTATGGTGTGTGTATGTTATGCTTTCTTTCTCTTTTCCTCACATTATCGCAATACAATCCACACAAAAATCACAGCCTTCACATCAGGTACTTTCTCACATTTTCTTGAAATGGTTAAATTGATATTGAATTTCACCCGTTCTCTTCAAAATACTAATTTGGTAGACTTTCTCCATTGCAACCTTTTATTCCTCTGCTTTCACATCACTCAACGCGTAAATGGCTATTGTTTCTCCATTTTCCAAGCCACTACACCCTTTGAATAATATTTCAAAACATGCATATTCCAATTAAACTTGAAATATCATGGAAAAACTATTCCAATTAGTCTCCTTTCTCTGAATCTAGGAACGTGAAAGGCCAGACTTGTTCAATTGGTTTTTTAATTTATTTTTATTAGTGTCAAAAACTAAACATGCCAAATCAATGGCTAGCTTATGAGATAAAAGATTTCATCATCATACACCTTTTCCATAAACTTTTGGCCATAATACCACCATTAAAACAACACATACACATTGCCTTGAATCTAACTTTCACATTAACCACTTTAAAATTTCAAATACCCATTACCAAAAATCCATCTTTTTCTTATCGATTTTCCATAGCCAATATGTATAAATTCTCATAACCATTGTCATAAATTCTTCGCACACATTACCCATTTGATAATTCTGGCTTGAAAGAATATCATTGAAATGGAGAATTGTGAGGCTACAGAAAGGGAACATGAGCTACAAGAATCCATTGCTTTACTTAACAGGATTGAGGCAGAGAAAAAGTCTAGGAACTAAATATTAGAGACCAAGAGAAGGTCTGAGACTCTGAAAATTTCTCAGAAATGGTTGCCATATTTTCAGTGGGAAGATTTTAACAACCAAAATGTTCATAATTCTCAGAAAGTTCAAGTGGAAGAAGTGCGACAGTGTACAAGATGCGTGAAGAGGAGGAAATGCAGCCCTGGAGTAAATGTTATTGATAATAAAAAGAGTTTCTTTAAAGAGAATAACAACCAAAAGATTGTTGAAGCTTTTTATCTGAATGTGAAGGAAGAGCCTAAGGTTTTATTATCTCTGGGTTTTCCTTCATATTTATCAAAGAAATGACAAACATCTAAGTTATATAGGGTAAATTTTAGCATCATGTATATGATTGTCATTATACGTTGAAGATCTGACGTGCAGAATAAGTCCAAGTTAGGGCATCATATGAGTTCAATTTAGTCTCAGGGTAATGTTGCAGTGATTTTAATGATAATTATATTTTTAAGTGATAATCATTAGTGAGTATTTTTTCGAATTAAATGCATAGATAAAATTATGTTCAATGTTTTTTTTTAAATGGTGATTTTCTCAAAGTTATCATTAAAAGTGATATGGGCACCATTTTAATGATAATTTTATTTGTTACAGTGATAATTTCAGCGTCTTGTGGAAATTAATTGCATAGATCAAATATGATAAAATTAAGTTTAGTTTTTTATAGATGTCACTTTGATAGCTAATTTCTCTATAACTTTCTTGACAAAACCATTTAAGCATTTATAAGACCTCGCCATTTGATTCACTGTGTTAAATTATTTACTTGACTATGTAAATTATTTTCTTCTTGCACATGGATTATTTGTCACTACTTTAGAACTACGAAAAATATAGGTGGGATTTAGGAATATTTTAAGTCATCTTTTTTTTCAAATTTTATAAATGTTGCCTAGTCTTTTTCGACCGATTGTTCCACGGTTACCTATTTAAAATTTATTTCATAAATAGTATGAGAAAGTAGCCATATATACGAAAAAAAAAAAAAAAGTTTCAATGGAAAAAAATTAAAGGATATATTTTGTTTTGGTTTGGTTAAGCAAATCCAACACCTCCCGTATAAAGGAGCTTGGGTATATTTCCTTCTTTTGAATTATTTATAAAAGCTCATTAAGTCATTGAAAGCACTTTCATCAGTACACCATTGATTTTCATGATTAGTCTTCATAGTTAACTTCATATATACTAGCAATCGTACGTGAAATGTACAATGTGAATGGTGAAAGGGATATAGTGAAGAAGTAAAAGCAGATGTAAAGGAATAATCAGAAATGAAGATGGGTGTAGAAAACGGAGGTTCGAGGGAAGAGAAGTGAATGGGGAAGGAAATATGAATCGAGGAGACAATTTAAAAATTAGGTATCTATGAAGAATATGACACATATCTCAATGGAAAGAAGGAGAAAAATGTTGTCGGGAAGACCTAAATGATACTACAGAGGATGATATCTAAAAATGAAATAACTGTACAAAATTTTTGGGACTTGAAGTTGTTGATTATACATGGAATGGTCAAGTAGTGAATTCATGCAAAATTTAGATTGATGTTTTTTCCCAACTATCAAATTTCCGATTAGGGTAGTGTATTTTCACGCAAGTGTAATTTACGTCCAAAGGGGAAAAATAAAGAAGGGAACAGCCAACATGTTCGAACTTTAGAAATTGACCGTAAAGAATGTGGTATGAAAAAGGACGAGGAAAAAATAAAAAATCAAATTTCATCCACATTAGGATTCATCTATTAAAACAACCATATACTCCCTCAACCAATCACATAAATAATTTAAAATAAAGCAAATTTTTTATACAATAATTGTTGATAAATGTTCTCCCTTTATCTCTAGACATGAAGTGACCCTCCTTTCGCTTGTTATCACTTTGGATGAATCATAATCTCACACACCATCTATCTACCTTACGTCAATTCATACACATGTCCTAAAATGAATGCCTATTTTTGAAGGTCAAATAGGTAACTTGATACTAATATGGACATTGATACAAACAAGGATGTCGAAGGTGAGGATTGTGATAGTATGTGGACGTTGATATGGATGAGGGTGTGGATGACGAAGATTAATAGATAGTGTCAGAAGTCATGGTGTGTTTTTTTGTACATAGCAAGATTAGATGACTAATAAAGGGATTCTAATGGTGCCATATAAATTCTGAATCACAAAGGGAATAAACAACATTCACATATCTGACTAAATGGAAAGGAAATGACATAAAATCTCTTAGTTATATTTATTCAATGTAGATCTGGAATGATTAATGTATTTCTCACAATTTTTCATCGTAACTCACAATGGTAAGGTACATTCAATAGCCAACCAAGAAGAACACCTAATCTATCTTCCACAACAGATCTGTAATAATACAACTTAAACTAAATAACCCTACACCAATCAAACTTCATATTTTTGTGCATGCAAGGCACCCTGATCAGTGAAGGAGTGGATCAAGGGATATCCATGCGAAAGTGTTCCCCTCATAAGGAAGAAATATAATGCCTTAAAAATAGTATGTTTCTTTCTTAACTTCTAGGTGGTGATGTATTCCCTGTCGATATTGCTCTGCCAATAATGAAAATCCAACCCACTCCCTTTTCGGCAGTTTTGTGTGGCAGACCGACTTTTTACTAAAAAACCTATCATTAATCCTTCCTTGATTGTCACTAAGGATCGCAAAGAGATACAGCGTAAGAAGCGTATGAGTGTATCTTTATTACATTCTTAATTTCAACTTTAAATATGCGACGAGATAAAAATGAAAAAAATAAATTATGAACATAATCAATATGCTTCAAACTATGTAAGATATTATTATGTATTCATTTAGAGATTGGTTATGTGCCTAAATTAAAAACAAAAATAGAATTTCATCCATATAAGGATATGTCTATTTAAATAATCATATATTCCTTAAACCACTCACATAAAATATTTAAAATAAAACAAATATACGATATAATAATCGTTGATAAATTCCCTCACTTAATCTCTAAACATGACATGTCCCTTATTTTGCGTGCCCACACTCGAGACAGTGTCTAATATCACCCACTCTTTCTCCACTTGGCATCACATTATACACATATCAAACAATGATTGTCAAGTGCCACCGTACAGGATATCACAGTACGTTAAACTCAGGGCCGCCAATTTGAATGCGCCTACGAGAGACTAGGTGGGTTGTCCCATTGTCAATATCACCTTTCGCGAGAGACCAGGTGGTTTGTCCCATTGCATAATAATGGATAAAAATCCCACACAATAAATAATTTTATTTATTTATTATTGCAAGCAATGAATTGAATAGGGTAATTATTTATGTTGACTCTGCAGGGAAATGACTCCTTCTACACATTATGAGGAAATAATTGAAAAGATAAATTCATTATCTCTTTCACTTCTCCATTGAAATAGGAAAGTAAATCCTAATCATCTTCAAAAGTAGTAGCGATATGGAGTTATCTTTTTATCAATCTTGAAAAATCCCAATCCATTTTATAGTTAGCTTGTACCACGTCGTTAGAGATTGTAAACATGGCATTTAGAATGGAGATACTGGAAACCAACATAGGAACTTCCTACCAATGTTTTGTTACGTAAAGAGGGGAGGCCCATTATAACAAGGCATGACATGCATTTGAATTGAGACATGTAGATGTTGGGGCAGCTTAGAACCCCGATCGGTCGATAGGGTGAAAACTACCAATGAAAAAAATAAATTCCAGAGGGATAAAAAAAGAGAAAAGTTCCACGTTGTATGCTTTTTTATCAATATTTTCTCGATATAACAAGTATAACAATGAATTTTTTTGGTTTGTAGGTTATAGATATTTTAGATTTATCCTCATCATGTACGCAGTTATCAATATTTTCTTAATGAGACAAGCTTAATGTAGGAAATTTAGGATTTTATGAGTTAGGACACATTTTTTATTTGTTTTTAAGGGCATTCAAAATAGATATTCGTTAAAGTGATAAGGTTCCATTTGAAAAGATATTTTATGAAACATACAACTTCAAAAATATTGTATATGTGTTAAACAGAGCTCTCCCTAATAGTCGTCCTAAAATCAGCACCATTATGGTTAAAATCAAACCTGCACAAGGGGATAAATTTGTAACCCTAATATATCCTCGTTTTACTATATACAAATTGACCAATCTAGATTTGTATTTGTATATGAAGTGGGTTCAATTATCTCTGAGAGGAAACTACTACCTACCATTTTTTGTTTGTTGTATGTAGAAGAAGAAGATTGAGGATTCTGAGGCATTTCATTTGGGCGTAGGGCACAGGGGTGACACATTCTGACTAATGACTTGGAATCCTCGGTAAAACATACACAGCTTCCACATCAACCGCATACTATCTCCGACAGAGTGCGTCCATGTGTTATATCGTATATGTGCTAAACATAGCTCTCCCTAATAACCGTTCTAAAATCAGCACCATTATGGTTTAAATCAGACCTGCACATGGAGATAAATATGTAACCCTAATATCTCCTCATTTTACTATATAAAAATTGATCAATCTAGATTTGTATTTGTATCTGAAGCGGGTTCAATCGTCTCTGAGAGGAAATTACCTGCCATTGTTTTGTTTGTTGTATGCAGAAGAAGAAGATTGAGGATTACGAGACGTTTCATTTGGGCGTAGTGCATAGGAGGGGACGCAATATGACTAATGACTTGGAAACCTCGGTAAAACATATGCAACTTCCAATACATCAACTGCAACGTGTGTCCACATACGAAGCCACTAAATTTGTTGATCCATTCATGCATGTCAGGGATATGTGGTCTCAATCCCCTTTGGAAACACCTTTCAGCATAACTACTCCTATTTATACAATATACTACCATAAAAACCATATAAATTTGAATAACATAAATAAAAATTATCATTGTATAATCACAGGTATTATAAAACAACTTACCAAAAAATGATCTGATCTCAATTTAAGTCATAAAACATGCAAAATAAGGCTACGATCTCTTTTAGAGAGGAGGATTAGAATTAAAGAAAAATTAACATACGCAATCATATTAAACCAGTCACCATATATCATGTAAACTATACGAAAAATACAGTACGTGGGCAGAAATCAACTGGATTCGTACACAGTTACAAACTAAAATGGTGAAAGTATACATTTCAATGGATACATCGGAGCGTTGGTTGCCGAAATTTTCTAGGGAAGTATACTCTGTTGATAGTGCCCTCACCAATGTCAACGCAGCTCGCCATCATCTACCTCAGCCGTATAATTATTATAGGATTTCAGATGATGAGGAGGAGGATTATTAAGCCAGGCAGACGATCCATACATTATTTTAGCAACATGGTAAATATACAGACAGCATACCTCATGAAACAATAAATTGAAGGTGCCCAACCATAAGTCAATATGCCTTCAAAGTATGTAAGATATCTAATTATCGGTCATTCAATTAGAGATTGGTGATGTGCCTAAACTAAAAACAAAAAAAGAATTTCATCCATATTTAAGGATAATGTACTATTTAAATGAATTATATATTCCCTCAACTGCTCACACAAAATATTTAGACTACATAAGAATGAAATTTGATCAGATACAAGGAATTCAAGTTGATAAATGGTCCCTCACTTCATAGAACTAATGACATGATTATCGATCAAACCTGATTTTGCATGCCTGACATATCAAGAACTGAAATCGTGATACTCTTTACGCCCTTGCTCCACTTGGTATCACTTTATACACTTGTGAAACAAGTGATTTCCAGGTGTAGAAGGTAAAACAGGGAAATTGATATTAGATGTGGAAATGTTGATACGAATAATGGAACCGAATTAAGCGGTGAAAGAGGTTTCATTAAATCTAGTGGTCTACTGTCTTAGAAAAATAAATTGAGGTTCACTTCGTGAGTCAGAGGCACCTAGAGGAGATGCCATAGGATAGGTGCACATGGCTGAGGAGGATTACAAAAGGAAGCTTAATTTTTTTAGGATTGCATCCTGAATCTTTCTCCCCGTATGATTCTTCACAATAAGGAAAAGGTCAGAGAATATCCCATTGAGCCACTTGAATTAGAGGAAATGGATCCATCATTTCCTAATCATCCCCACAATCTAAGTATTCCCTTGGAGACAAATGAGCCATCTCATTTCAATCAAGCTCTAGTTCCTTATCAAGTACATGAGAGTTTCTCTATGCCTGACTTTTTGTCTACACATACTTAGAGCTTCCCATGGGTGTAGGAGTTGTTTAGAGGAGAGTCAAGAACAATGAAACAAGAAACAACACCTAACTTCGAGGCCATATCAGAGTAAATCAATACAAAGCGTACCAAGAAAGCACAAACAACTTCTCATTTCTTCAATGAGGCTTCTAGATCTCAGTATGTGGAAGTTGCACGTCCAAAAGTTGTGAAATTATGTGATAAATGATACATGATGATTATGAGAGGACTTGGATTTCCTTGGGACAAGCTACGCACGAGGGATATGTGCATCTATTCAAAGAGTCTACATCCTGATTGCTTGAAGGAAACAAAGAAAATAAATAGAATATGGAACAATTAGAAGAACATGTGAGAACCCTCACCACCTATGTACAATCATTCATGGAACCCAATCCAAAGGCGTGACATGCATTTGAAGTGAGGCATGCAGATGTTGAGGTACCTATTTATTTGCGGCTTAGAATCCTGATGGCCAATAGAGTGAAAACTACCAATGAAAAAAATAATTTCTAGAGGGCTTAAAAAAAGAAAAAAATGCCACGTTGTATGCGTTTTATCAATATTTTCTTGATATAACAAGCATAAAAATGAAGTTTTTCGGTTTATAGGTTATAGATATTTTATATTTATCTTCATCTGTACGTAGTTATCAATATTTTCTTAATAAGACAAGTTTAATTTAGGAAATTTAGGATTTGCTGAGTAGGACACATTTTTTATTTATTTTTAAGGGCATTCTAAATATATATTCGTTAAAGTGATAAGGTTCTAGTTAAAAAGATATTTTATGAAACGTACAACTTCAAAAATATCGTATATGTGCTAAACGGAGCTCTCCCTAATAGACGTCCTAAAATCTGCACCATTATGGTTTAAATCAGACCTGCACAGGTAGAGAAATCTTTAACCCTAATATATCCTCATTTTACTATATACAAATTGATCGATCTAGATTTGTATATGTATTTGAAGCAGGTTCAATTGTCTCTGAGAGGAAAATACTGCCTACCGTTGTTTTTTTTTGTTGTATGCAGAAGAATAAGATTGAGGATTCTGAGGCGTTTCATTTGGGCTTGGTGCACAGGAGGGGACACGGTCGGACTGATGACTTGGAATCCTTGGTAAAACATATGCAGCTTCCAATACATCAACCGCAGGCTATCTCTGATAGACTGCGTCCATGTGCTATATCGTATATGTGCTAAACGGAGCTCTCCCTGATAGCCGTCCTAAAATCAGCGACACTTTCTTTTGCCTCTTTCCACTCGTTGTTTTTGCCATCAGTTTAAAATTGAAGAACAAATTCCTTTAATGAAAATCATTTGATCTAGTCACCTGCGTGTGACAGTCTCCTTTTAAGGTAGGAAAATGGAAAGAATTTGGAAGTTACTTAGACGTGGAGGCAGTTGTTGCTCTGCCCTGAAGCGATTGGATTCTCGTGCTCAAACATGAGTGACTCCGGATCAATTCCTGCACTGTAAAAATTTGTTTTCTCCTTTATAGCGCCACCGTCAGATTTCAACGCATCACTGAAGCTACAATCTTAGCCATTTGTACTCTAAGCGTTGTTAGACTCAGCCAGTCTTGCCTCACAGGGAAAACGCCTTACGGCGTAAAAAAAATAGGATTTTTTTGTATTTCCAATGAAATTTCAAATTATATTCAATTATGATAGATAAATGGTAGGGAAAATAGTGTTTTAAAGTTCTTACATTTATTTCAATATCAATATTTGAAGTTTAAATTAGGGCACAAACTTAAGTATTTTTGTCCATTGAAATATATGCGTAAGTATATTTTAAATTGTTATATAATATCGTCTATTTTTTTAGAATTATCTTATATCATTTTATTTGTTAATATAATATAAGATCATATTCATTAAAAAAATTGTTATACGATATCAAAAATAACAGAGTAATAAATATAATTATTTTTTTAATCTAATAGACAAGTGCAATACAATTTTATCTACTATAAATTTTAAAGTTTCAATAAATTCTCTAATGATTTTATGACTTCTATAAATGCTCGCAAATGATCAATAATGATTGTCTAATTTCTCTAAATACTTGCACATACTTAATAATTTCATTCTCTTTCACTTGAAATTTTCTTGAATTCCTTGATAAAATAATAGACGCTTCTAGATGTATGCCAAATGTTTAAATGAATTAGGATGCTTGTGTTTTAATATACAATATAAATTCAAATGAGAACTTTATTAAAACATGCAAGACAAGCTCTAATGGCTGAAAAAAAAATCTAAGGATCAAATGGGCCACAAAAGGTGATGGAAAGTGTAACTTTTTCTAGGAAGTTGTAAATTTCTCGTTGCTACCAAGCTAAAAATGTGAAGTCCATAAGGAAAATGAAGGAAAATAGTGAGGTGATAGTGAGAATAGTATACATGAAGATGAACATGGACCACCAAAAGTAAATAAATTAATAGAATGCAAAGAACTCGAATTTTCAGTAATCACATAAAATATCTCTAAAATTCTATATATTCATCTATTGCAAGTCTCTTTGAGGGGAGAACCTCCCTTTGAGAAGATCTCAAATTCACAAAAATTAATTTCACCAATCTCTTCCTTACAATAACAAAATGCCATTACAACCCTAACCCCTAATGCTCAAGGGTCATCCCTACACACACATGTGTAACTTGTGAACCTCTTCAGTACATAAAAATTTCCACATCTTGAGTACAAATATTTCTCAAGGGGATGTCAATTTAGGACCTTGATATTCTAACAATCTCTTATTTTTACATTATAATATTCATATTTTTATTTTATCTTTACATTATACTATTCATATTTTTATTTTATCTTAGGTTCCTATTGTACCTGTGTGATATCATAAATCCCTCAAAATACAAGATGGAATCATGCATAAACAGCAACTCATAAAGTAAATAGAAACTCAAAACATTATTTGATTCAATACAAGGGAAATAAACATCATATGTTGAAACACACTCACATCAATATCACAAATAGAGTTGTTTTACAACACTAGATCTATATATATTTCCTTTCTAATTCAAAATATTTGGAAGTAAAGGTCACATAAACAAAAACTAATTGAAATGACTAATCCAAATTCAAAATTTAGCTCATGTGGAAGGCATACCTAATTAAATGTTAAGTGGCATATTTTTATATATATGTAGTACCTACCTATTTACATCGTCACCTCAAATATGTAAGTGACACATATTAGATGTTTCTCATCCTCTATACAATGATAGGTGGGTCAAAAAATATAAGTGTGTCCCATTTAGTAGCCAAAAATATATTGAAATCTGACTAGTAAATAAATATTTAAAAATACTATAAAAACTTTAAAAAATCAGGTAAATTATGGATGCCCTACACCTTGGTATTTATAATTTCTTAAAAATACATGTTTTTTCATTTTATTTTTGTTTGGTCATGTTTTGGTTTTCAGGCATATTTTGTTGAAATTACAAAAATTGCAAAAAAGTGGGACACAATTATATGCTTTGACTCTGGTCCTTGATTATAATACAACTTTGATATATGTGTGTGGTCTTATTTGTTATAATTATGATTTAGGTGAACTCATGCCAAATCCTTTATGAATTTAGTATTTGAAACTACAAAATTTCCGTACTATAATTTTGACCCTAGTGTAAAATAGTGTGCATTTCACTCTCGAGGAATTGTTGCTTGCTTTCTCATATTAGCTCAAATAAATTCATAGTGTCAATGATATATGCATTCTATTTAGATGATTTCATGTTCGTAATAGGATCCACTAAGACATTTTATGTGATACCACACATGAAAGAAGTGATCCTCTTTTCATAGACATGAAGTTTTCCAACCTTTGTTCTAAGTGATGAAACCTTATGTTATTCATCTGAATGATGTTCAATATGACTCTATAATATTCCACATACTTAATGAGGTCTTATGAGTATGTAAGAAGACTCAACAAATTATAAATAGTTGAAGCAAGCTACACAATGGTAACATTAATTTTGGATCACATTCTCGTAATAGGCATACTTGATATAAGAGGTACAGCGTGAAAAACTTCCACTAAGGTTTAGCAAAAAGGGATCTTAGTCAAATTTTGGCAGCGCAATGACACTAGGAATATTTTATTAAGTCAATGTGACCCTAAGAACTAAAGAATAAAGAATAAGCTACCCTAGCAAGGTGATATCTGACACAAGTTTTTCTAGTTATCTACACTAAATAGTTTATTCTCTAAGATTCATCTAGATAGGTTTGCGACAAAATAGTGACAACACAATATCGCCAGTTAGGTCAATTTTGCAACAAACAAGGCCTAAATGATAAGAGAATGTTGACGTAATCTTCTAACAAGATATCTAAAAGCCAATTTCTAAACACTAACAAAGTCTAAGCTTTGTAAAATGGACGATATAAATGTGAGCAGCATAACAATGCTATTTAGACACATAATCAAACTTTACGAGAAAGTGAGATTTTGTTATGAAAATAATAGTAGTGTTCACATTATTAATATTGTAATGTGAATAATTATATTAGTAATTAGTTCATGTAATAATTAATATTTAGATATTATGTTGTTTTATAGTTATAACAATATAATATGTTGTTAATTTGTTTCACCTGTAAATTGATTAAAAGGGTTATTTGTTTCTTGGTTTGTAGGAGGTAGTTTGCCTACCTCCATGGATATATAATAGCCATTGTAATAGTAGCAGTTCAATAATGAAAAGTATTTGTATTAGATCTGCACGTTCTCCTTCATTTGGTATCAGAGCATACTTGATCCGACCTTGCCTTTTGGTGTTGGCCTGTATTGTTTTTGAAGACTGTAGATTTATTTTTCCCATGTGATGGAATACTCAACTCCATATTGAAGGAAAGCTACCGTTACCCTCCACCTTAGACATTGCTTCACGAATACTTGATGGAAATGTGAAGGAATGTTTCTGCAACTAATTGAAGAAGGAATATATGTGAATTCTGTTGGGTATGATTACATTACTTGATTTCCCATAGCCGCAAGGCTGTTATTTTTTAAAATAACTGTGATAATAATTTTTCATAATTTTATTTTTATGATTTGGGTCTTCATGATCTTTACTGGGTTTCAAGTTCTGTATGTATTTAAAATACTGTTAAAATTACAGCAAAACCCATATTGTAGTTTGAGATAAACGCTTCCATGAATGTCATTGTCCAAAGCCTCCACAAAACCATCATTCAAGTTATTGCTTTGTTGGAGATAAGGGGTTCAAAACCACAATTTGTAATTCGCGGTATTTGGTTTATTCATGGTTTGAGTTTTATTTTTTTCTTTATACGCGGTTTTAGTAAAAAAAAATTAGTATTTGTTTTTATTTAAGTATATAGAGTCATGTAAATTTATGAGTCAATATGGTGGTCGTTTATTTTAAAGATGTAGTGCCTTGTTTATAGTTGGTGAGAAGTAATGAAACTAATTGTTTTCTAACCACCCACCGTATGCCTTCCTCCTTGCTGGCCGCGTAGTTTTCAAAAAGGATCAGATTTTTTTTATCTTCCGTGTGTTTATCTCCTACCTGCCATTGCTTTGAAGACCCCTACACCTTTTTGGCATGTTCAACTCCTGGTTGGTGGCCGCACCTGCCCATTTATTAAAATTTTGACTTTCCATCTGTTGTCACGTGGGCTACCGGTTGTCTTTTGCCCAAAACCACGAATGCTTGTTGCGCTCCATCAAATGCTGCAACAGATGAATTGCTACAGCGTGTTCTAGACAGTGGATCCTTTGATGGTGAAATGAAGGTTAAGATGAGTTCATTTGAGGAGGAAGTCAATCCAAAGCAAGCCAGGTTTACACAGGCTTCGATTGCAAGTCATTTCTGCAGCAAGCATGGAAAAGGGACGTCTCTGAATGATGTGTCCACCAAACTTTAAATCAGTGAGCTCACCCTCTCCGACATTCCTCCCATTAGATTGTCAAAGGATAGAAATGGTGATATGCAGTCTCATCACAATAGGAGACTATGGGTGTTTCGAGAGGTAGGCGTGAGCAACGTGAAATCCAAATTTTTCTGAAAGCCTCTCTCCCATAAACCGCCTCCACCAGCTGCATCTCGACATGCCACTTTCTCTCCCAAGGTTTGAGGACAGAAATAACTACTGCACTGCATTACTCTTCAGTTATAGCTATGGAATATAGTCGTAGAATGTAAAGCCACTATTATCTTTATAAATATAAGTATATGTATGGGACTGCATATGAATATGTTGTAGATATGGATAGAACATATAAGCTCTCAGTTTTTTTTTTGAGGGAAAGCAGTATATACAACTCTGTAGGTGGTTCATTGTTGAGGGTGAAGGGTGGCCAGTGACGTGAATGATAGGAGGGATAGCAGTCCAAACCCTTTCATTGATGTTTATCGCATGGAAAATAGACTGGAATATGGAGGTGACAGATCACACCCACAGGCATGGGAGATATATGCAATGTTGGAGAAAATGTCTTGGGAGATGAAGGTAGCAGGATATTTTTCAGATCCAGAACTTGTACTGAGTTTGTTCCTTCAAAATCGATTAAGTGGAAGTGAGGGTGTTACCAGCAAACCTGATGAAATTTATTTACAAAGATTCTCTATTGAGATCTTACTTGTTTTACGATGTAACTCATGGAAGAGAATCTCATAGAGGTGGATCTGTTTCTTATCAGAATATTCATGAAGCACAATTTGCTTGCAATTATTTGAACTTGCTGGGGATACTTGGTTGCTGCCACATTAATTGTTCATTTTGCCACCTTGGTGGGCTGATGATTTTGTCTACCCACGTGTATGGTTGCAGTTGAGTTACCAAGGGAGTGGCTGTCGAAATACCATGTAGGCCCGCATGTGTAGAGTTGAATGTCTAACTTGGTTGGGTGGGACATTTTTACTGAACTCATGGGTAACCGGAATGGTTATTGTTTCTTTTGCGTGGTATTTGGGACACCGTGTGGGTGAGAAGCGTGCTTTTGGTGGAGAAATAATTTTGGGACTGCTGGGAGAAGGGGTCTGCTCATGCATGGCCATGGGATATAGCGTTTAAAACAGGCATGATAAGTCCTAACCCTCTCTCTTAATGATTTATTTCTTTTAGCATTTAGATAAATCAATATCTGCAACTTTGTTCGAATGCTGTAGATGTGGGTTTCTTTTGGAATGTGGATGTGTTTTTGTTTTACTAAATAGATAGCGTTTGGACTCTGGATATCATATAACATGTATTTACACATATTGACTCCTTCTTGAAAGAGATGCTCAAAAAGAGACGAGTTTTCCAAATGACTTTTAATCATAATTGCATGAACTGATCTCTCCCCCTTTTACAATTTATCTTATTTACTGTTTGAAGTAGAAGAAATCTCTACATCGATTCTTGCCTACTGATTTTATAATGTTGGTTTCTCTTTTTCCTTGATTATTCCTTTGAATGATGGTTTCTGTAGAAAATAGTATGGAGCGTGAATGAGGTTTATAATTTTTCTTGTATTTTTTATATTATGTAGAACATGGCTTGAAAAAGGGAATTTCCAATATGACTGTATTTGGATTTTATTGTGGTTTTAGAATAATTTAAACTCCCACTAGGATTGGGGCTTCCATTTGGGAAGAGTCATACTAGTTTAATTGGTCTTCTAGATAGCTCCATCTGAGTCATTCGATTAACATTTACCTTGGGGATTATTGAAAACCCCTCACCAGGACCTCTACTATTACTATTACTATGAGCTTATTATTAGATTGGAACCCTCTTGAAGCATGCGTTAATGGGTTTTCTATGACCTTTACGAATATGCTATGCACGCAAGTCATTATCCTCTGTGGGTAATTATTTGGCTTAATTTTTGAGGCACTACTTAGATCCTGTAATGCCCACTTCCCTACGACACTTAGTTGATTATCATTTTGAGTTATGCAGACTTTGGATATGGACATGACTTATACTTATGTTGATTAGCATGATGTTTTGTGACTAGATGCATTTGGATTATGATTGGATTTTGTTTTTAGTATGATCTACACTGACTCATGGACAGACTATTGGATACCGATATTATTTTTATATGGATATATTGCATGTGTTCTAACATTGGATTTCTTCGCCATGATGAGTAGAATGTAGTTGTTGAATTTACATTACTATAATTTTGGATAGTGATGAAATGCATAATTAAGTTGTGATTTAGATCTAGAAATAATGATTGATTGAATTACGTATAGATGTTAATAAATTTCATGCATATGGTTATTTTGGATATTTTGACATGGCCGCAAATCCGAAGGACGTATTTTTTATTTTGCAGGAAACACAGCATGATCACAACCATGAGGGGGATTGGGAACCAAACACAACAGGATGTCGAGTGGTTACAACTTTTGGTCGTCAAGGCAACTAGTGAATTGTATTGTGTTACCTTTGTTCTTTTGTGTTAAGAAAATTTCCATGAGGGGGAAATTTTCTAATGTGACCAAGGGGGTAAGAATTTTATTTACTTGTTTTAACTTACTTTAGTAGGTGATTTTATTTGTGATATCTTTTTTTTAAATTTCTTTTGCTAAGTGTGTTTAGATTAAATTAACATCTTGTTTTAATTTTTAAGTTTTGGAGGGAAGTCTAGTGGGTGTAATTTATTTTTATGGTTGACTCCTTGAGCCTTGTGCTTGCCTCTTATTTGAATGCTTGTTTTGAGTGTTGACCACTCCAAATCCTTTGAATCTCGAATTTGAGATTTAAGGCAATTTTGGGGGACTTGTGGGATAAGTTAAACTTGTCCCACACTTCTCAAAACCCCTTACCAACCATATCTATTGGTTGGGAATCTAAAAAGGGGATTATTTATTGTTTTGGGAAGGGAAATGTGACTTTGGAGTGCACTTGTCTTCTTTTGCATTTATTTGTGCCTTAAGACACATGGGAAGGGATGGATGTGGAAAAGAGATGTCATTCAACCCAACCACTCATTTATGGTGTTTTGGGATTTGAGTTGACTAAAGGGAGGTGGTCTTGAGGATGTGTGATGTGGCATCCTACAAGGAGCCACATCACCCTCACTCTTCCCTTTTGTCTATTTATGGAAACTTCCTCTCTTGTTGAGGGGGTTGGAGTTTTTTTGTGGGATTGTTTTGGAGGGAGCTTGGACAAAGTTCTTGGTTTAGGCTTCTCCAATGGAGAGGTAGGAAACCTTCTCCCATTTTTTCTTTCATATTGTTGTTGCTTCTATGCTAAATTTGTGGATAATGTATGTTTACTTGTGTATTGTGAAAAATGGATAGCATGCTTAATGTGTAATGTAGGAGAGGTCTATGGGAAAACTCATGAGGGAGGCATAAGAGTAGAATAGGAAATTGTGGAGGGAGTTTGAGAGGGATGCCCATCTTGGGTAAGAATGTTCACATTCTTACCTTGTCCTTGAGGGAGCCATAAGAGGAGGGAGGCATAAGAGTATGGGAGGAAAAAGGGGCACTTGAGGGAGGCATAAGAGTCATAGGGGCTTGAGTTTTATTGTGGAGGGTTTGGAATGGGCATCTCATCTCAATTGGGAGACAAAAGGAAAACTTTCCCATAGTTCCTTCTCTTTAATTGGCTTGGATGAAAGCCTTGTTGTGAAATGTTTGGTGTTATTTGTGTGTCCCTTTGTTTCTTCTATTTTAGCTTTGAATGTTGTGAAGAAATTGTATTGTGGAAGCAAGTATTGTTGCCTTGAGTTGGAGACCACCCTTCATTGTGTTGTGTTTGGGGCTCGGGGGTCAACGGAGGAGATTGCTTCTCTTCTCCATTGAGTTTTGGTTGGAAGGAGAGTGTTGCCTCTCCCCCTATCTTGGTTGTGATTGAAATACTTGGAATTTGGAGCATGGAAGAAGAACACCTTGGAGCTTGTGAAGACTTCTTCCTTTTTCCTTTATATGTCTTATCTTGTTGTAAAATTTGTATGTGAAAGAAAGTTGTATCATCTTGTTTTCATTCCAAAAAAAAGGGGGGGGACATTGTAATCTATATTTGCCCAAAAGTTCACATGGTTAAAATGTTGGTAGATCTTGTTTAAAACTTAATGAAAATATTGATGGACTCTTACGTGGAATGTTAGCATATTTACAAAAAATATATATACATACTAGATTCCATTTTGTTGCAAAAAAAAGAGGTATTGATAAGTGATATTATTAGTGTATATCTTCTTCTTGTAGTATGAATGGAAAGAGTTAAGTTTTATTGAATTTCCAATATGCCAATAGAGTAGATTACACCCTAACTCTATCATGCTCTCTCTTCATTTAAGAATTTCTTGTGAATCTTTTGCAAATCGTAAAAAAGGAAATTGAAATCAATTCTTTTGAAAACCCATGTTATGTTTATTGAATGGTGTGAAAGGAGATTTTAATGCAAAATTCTAAGCTGAATGAGATCTACCTGAGGAAAACGAGTTGCTATGCGATGCCCACTTGTCAATCCAACACCTTAATATAGTAAATCAATGTGTGTTGCATAAATGCTCATATATATGACCCATGTATTATAATGATAAAATCATGTATGACAACTTGAACAAAGTGAGAAATGTATACCCATGTGAAAATCTCAAACCTTCTTGTTGCAATGTATACAAATATTTTAAACCTTTTTTTTTTACAGATTAGGACACTACGAGTGGTCTTAGCTTCACAAATATCAAGATGCATGGCAAGCCTCGCAACTGCCCAAACAAATGTGAAGTTAGTCTCAAAATCAAGACCAGTCAATCACCCTTAAATTGTGTCTAAGAGAATAACTGCTAATATAAAAAAAAAATGATGATACGTTTCAGCAGATATGCCTGATAGACAACTTGATACACAAAGCGCTGACTGTCACAATGAATATTTAAATTGTTGCAATGCTTGCAAAAGTGAGTTTTGTGGTCGTCTATTTAAGAGTGTTGCAATAGACAAGAAATGATAAAACCGTCCGCGCCTTCGCCTGTCCCTTCATCGTTTTTGATCAAATATCCTAAAGGTGAGACCGTTTTGAGGATGCATTCGATACTGAACAGTAATAACTTGATGGTCGATTATTTTTCCACGTGCTCAGCACAACAAAAAAAGGATTTGTTAGCCGTTATGCTCGGCCTGCTGCCTGGCCGACTGTTGTGACAGGCCAAGGCCATGAATCCCGCGCCCCCTTCTCACCTGTAGCTTCAACTGCGACCTCCCTTTTGTTTGCACGCGGCTGGGACAGTGGAATATTGACAGGGCGGCTTGGCAGAGATTAGATGTGCAAAATATAGTGAAGTCAATGTTTAGGCGGCTGGTTGGGTGAAGCCTGCACGCAAGGAGGCAGGGAGTCATAAAGGGGACAGTTGGTAGTTGAGTTTCCACCGCCCCAACCATAGTATTTAGTGTTAGTTGAAAATGCCATACTTTGCAAGTCTTCTTTTAAAATAGGGATAACCAGTTAGGTAGTTGGGCAGTAGATACTATACTAGGTAGTAGTGGTATGATACGTAATAGAATTTTCAAATAATTGTTACACTAGATATAATTAAGGCACTATATATACCTAAACATATGAAATTATACAAATTACAATTTATTTAAAACTCACACTCTTGGCCCGGGGCAATTACTTCATCAATGTGTAACTGTGTTTTGGCCACTTCATATTGTAGCCTTCAAATTTTCCTACTACCACTTAGGATATGGTCAAATAAGGTTTCACCATCACTACCGAAATGGATCTTTTATTAGAAGTGTACTTATTAGGATAACACATAATAATATACATATCTAAAAAAAGAAATTTTGCACAACTAACTTTCTTAGGTCATTGGTTCATATATTTGTTATTATGACTAGACGTTTGCTACCATCCCAATCATGTTACACAACACCCTTACCCCAAAATCCTTTTGTTCACTATAGAAATAAGATTCCCTAATGTGATTATGTCAATAAAAATTCAGAGGGTATGGGGTCTTTGGGAAGAGCCTTCTTGGTACGAAAATAGTTACCATACACATGATGGTATCATCATAGTGTGCAAATTCAAGAATGGGGACAATAGGGTCATGAGATGGACTGGTCCGACTGGATATAATTAAAGAGGTTATTTGATATCTAACTGTTATATTATGAGACGAATACAACAAATATTGAAGTAAATCTCTAGTGAATGGAATTGCGACAATCATGTAGTTCTAGTTTTGCGACCGAAATACAAAGTAAAAGATTGAAGCTTATCAGTTCCCAAGATCAAGCAGGCCACAAAACTTGTAGATAAAATAAATCAAACAAGAACCTCTACCTTGTTTAGTTAACAAAAAAAAAAATTGTCGCATTTTCGGGTTGCATGGTTGTGGCACGCCGTCGTCATCGGGAGCGTGGCGTCGCGTCTTTTAGCGACGTTACATTTTGGTATCAGAGCCAGGGGTTCGAAGATGGGACCCTTGGGCACACGCAGGAAAACGCAGAACAGGAACCTTTAACTTAGTACAGAACATTATTCTTTTAAAATATAAAACCATAATGTTGATAATTATAGTAAACAGCAAATTTTGAAAACTAGCACAAGACCTAGAACGATGAACTAACTCTCGCCTTGATCTATGCAGGAGGCGCGGATTGGGCGAGGGGTCTCTTCATATAGACCTAGACATACCACCGCCAGAGCAGGCCGTAGCAGCCCTTCTGCCTCAGATCTTGCAGACACTCCAGGATGTCAATGCCGCTATACGCGGAGAGCCCTTGGGAGGACGGCTTGCTAGACATAGTTTGGAGCCATCAGTAGATGCCCAGGCATCCTCTCGACATAGCGAGGAGCACAGAGCAGAGAATTTCCGTGCAGAGTCGGCTAGGGTAGAGTCACCACAGAGAGGACATGCAGACAGGATCTCAGGACATAGGGACAGGTCTCGGAGCCCTAGGCAGGGGGAGGAGCATACAGAGAGATCTAGGATTTGTCATACATCAGCTACAGACCATATCAGGGAGATCCTGAAGCTACGACCATCTCAGTATTCAGGTGATACAGGTGGTTTTCAGGTAGAGGCCTAGTTGGTGAGATTGAGTGGATGCTTCAAGCTCTATCCTTGTAGTAGCAACATGAAAGCTTGTGTTGCGATCCATCTTCTAAAGGATGGAGCAGGAGTCTGGTGGAGGACCGAGGAGCAGAAGCTCCATGTCGACTCAGAGACGATTACCTAGGAGTTGTTTGAGGAGCGTTTCAGGAGTAGGTATTTACCCAGGAGATTTATTCAGCAACGCATAGATGAGTTTCATGACCTCCATCAGGCGTCGATGACAGTAGCTGAGTATGAGAGTCGATTTCTAGACCTACTCCAGTACGTCGACTATATGCAGGATGAACAGGTATGGATTCACAGGTTCATCCGGGGCCTGAATTTGGATTTAGGAGGCGCAGTGCGCATTCACTGCCCATAGACATTAGCAGAGGCCGTGGAGAAGGCCTATATTGCAGAGGAGACACGGGGAAAGACACAGCAGGCTAGAGACAGAGTTCGGAGCTGTATCTAATAGATGTAGGATAGTAGGTTGAAGGGGTCAATTCCTCCTCCACGGGGTGGACAGAGTTCAGGGAAAGCTTCATTCAGGCCACCACCGCAGCAGCAACAGCAGCAGACCCGCCCACCTTACCGACCTCCTCAGAGATTCGATGCACAGAGAGGATGTAGTATGGGGCCTCCTCCTAGGGGTCCCATCAGGACACAAGGTGCACCGAGAGCTCAGTTAGTAGGATCTCATCAGCAGAGACCTCAACAGTCCATAGCCGGATCGTCAGGATCTGTATCTCAGTCATCTAGAATACCAGCCGGAGCTGCTTCCCACTGGAGAGGACCACGCAGCTGTTATGGTTGCGGTGTTGTTGGACATCTTTGGAGAGACTGCCCACATAACCCTACCAAGGGTAAGACACAGAGCTTAGAGCCTACTGTTGGAGATATGGCACGGAGTCATCAGATCTACGCAACGGTCGAGAACCGCCAGGCTGAGCATCAGAGTACTATGATTGAGACGACAGGTAGTGTTGGTGGTATTTCCATCTCTATATTATTTGATTCTGGTTCTTCTGATTTTTTTATTGCACCATATTTAGTAGAGCATTGTAGGCTGGTGGCAGTTAGGTAGGGCCATAGTTGGGACGTTGAGATGGCTTCTGGAGCCAAGATTTCTGTAGACTCCTTAGTTAAGGAGTGTGTAGTGGATTTGGGACCTTTCACCACTACTTCTGATCTTCGGATCCTTCCATTAGGGTCTTATGGCATCATTTTAGGCATGGATTGGTTGTCCACTCATAGAGCTAGAGTGGATTGTTACCATAAGACTATTGCTTGCATAGATGATCTTGGAATAGAGTCAGTGATATCAGGAGTTAGGAGGGCCGTATCCATTCGCACCATCTCCACTATACAGCTTAAGCGGTGTGCGCGACAGGGTTGTTAGTTATTTGCTATTACGATCAGTGACAGATCAGAGGACGAGTCCAGAGGACCTTCCCTCGATGATCATCCCATCTTATCAGAGTTTTCTGATGTGTTCCAAGGGGAGCTATCGGGATTACCTCCCCCACGTGAGATCGACTTCCATATAGATCTAGTTCCGGGCGCAGAGCCTATCTCACGAGCACCCTATCGGATGACTACTCCTGAGTTGTGTGAGCTCAAGTTGCAGCTTGAGGACCTTCTGGAGAAAGGACTAATCCATCCTAGTGTATCCCCTTGGGGTGCACCAGTTATCTTCGTGAAGAAGAAAGATGGATCTCTTCGGCTGTGTATTGACTATCGTCAGCTGAATAAAGTAACGATCACGAATCGTTACCCCCTTCCACGCATTGATGATTTATTTGATCAGATGAAGGGGGCTATAGTTTTCTCCAAGATAGACCTTAAGTCAGGGTACCATTAGCTCAGGATTGCGGAGACAGATATTCACAAGACAGCTTTCCGCACGAGATATGGCCACTACGAGTTCATAGTGGTACCTTTCGGTTTGACGAATGCCCCCGCAATGTTTATGAGTTTGATGAATGGGGTATTCAGGACCTTCCTTGATCGCTTCGTGCTCATCTTCCTTGATGACATTCTAGTTTACTCACGCACACATGAGGAGCATGAGGAGCACCTTCGCCAGGTTCTTTAGTGTCTTCGCGAGCAGCGCCTTTACGGGAACTTGGAGAAGTGTGCGTTCTTTCAGCCTGAGGTGCAGTATTTGGGCCACGTTATTTCTGGGGAAGGTATCGTAGTCGATCCTTCCAAGATTTGAGCCATCATGGATTGGCCAGCACCCACTAGTGTGACCGAGGTGCGTAGTTTCATGGGTCTAGCACGATACTACAGGAGGTTTGTTCAAGATTTTTCCCGGATTGCGCACCCCATCACTTCTCTTCAGTGGAAAGGGAAGAAGTTTTTATGGTCAGATAGATGTGAGCAGGCCTTCAGTACACTGAAGGAATGCCTTACGAGAGCACCTATCCTTGCAGTGCTAGATCCTCATGGAGAGTTTTTCATATGCACAAATGCTTCCTTGGCAGGACTTGGAGGAGTGTTAATGCAGGAGGGTAGAGTAGTTGCCTTTGAGTCCCGCAAACTCAAAGATTATGAGCTCAATTATCCAACCCATGACCTTGAGCTTGCAGCAGTAGTACATGCTTTAGTGCGGTGGAGACATTTTCTGCTTGGCCGGAGGTTTACACTCACGACTAATCACTTGAGTCTTCGCCACCTTGTCACGCATCCCAATCTTAATTCTCATTAGCGGTGTTGGATGGAGTTGCTTTGGAGTACGACATGGAGATAAAGCATGTCAAAGGGAAAGGAAAATGTGGTTACAGATGCCTTGAGTAGGTGAAGACATGTGGCTATGGCCACCTCAGTGGGCATAGATTTGCGGAGTAGGATCTTGCAGCAGCTACCTCAGGATAGTTTCTAACTTGCAGCCAGAGCAGTGATTGATTCTCAGAGACCCCTTGAGGGGAGATTTGATGGATTTTCATTAGAGGAAAATGGTCTTCTTAGACACAGAGGTCGAATTTATGTTCCTAGAGATGGAGGCTTGAGGCAGGAAATTTTGATGGAGGCTCATCATGCACCTTATTCAACTCAACCCGGGGTGAAGAAGATGCACGCCACCTTGAGACAATTGTACTTTTGGAGGGGACTTTGGAGAGACATAGCTTCTTTTGTATCCTGCTGTTTAGAGTGTCAGAGGGTGAAGGCCAAGCATCAGCATCTAGTTATCCTTATCTACTTACATGCCATACCAGAGTGGAAATGAAACACCATTTCTATAGATTTCATTGTTGGGTTGCCGACGTCGAGATACCACCATGACGCCATCATGGTCACGGTGGATAAATTGACGAAAGTAGCTCATTTTTTCCCCAGTGAAGACCACCTATACAGCAAGTGCATGTGGCACGAGTATACCTTGATGAGATTTTTAGATTACATGGGATTCCGCAGAAGATAATTTGCGACCATAATCCTTTATAGACTTCCCATTTCTGGACCACTATGCAGTATGCTCTCAGGACGAGGATTAATTTCAGCATAGCTTATCACCCTAAGACAGATAGATAGATAGAGAGGGTGAATCAGATTTTGGAGGATATGCTAAGGATGTACGTGATGGATCATCAGTCGAGATGGGAGGAGTATTTGTATTTGGTGGAGTTCGCTTATAACAATAGCTTCCAAAGTTCTATAGGCATGGCTCCCTTTCAGGCATTATATGGTAGAGAGTGTAGGACACCTCTCAGTTGGGACAGGATTGAGGACAGGGTTTCCCTTGGGCCAGCATCTATTACAGGATATGGAGCAGCAAGTTACCCTGATTAGACAGAGATTGCAGGAGGCACAGGATAGACAGAAGAAGTATGCTGACCAGCATAAGATAGATCATAGTTTTGAGGTGGACATGAAGGTGTTTGTTCATGTCAGACCGCATAAGAGCCCTATTTGTTACGGAAAAGGTTCTAAGCTTGCTCCTAGATTTTTAGGTCCCTTTGAGATCTTGGAGCACCTCGGCCTTTTAGCCTATCGTCTAGCACTTGCCACCTAGCTTATCACGCGTCCATGATGTATTTCACATTTATGTGCTTAGGAAATATATTTCTGATCCTTCTCATGTGCTAGATTGGACTGCATTGCATGTGTAGGATCAGGGGCAGGTGATGGTGGAGCCCGTGTGCATTTTAGATCGCAGGACCCTAGGCCTTCGCGACGGAGAGATTGATCAAGTTCGGGTCCAATGGGACAGGTGCGATGAGATTACTGCTACTTGGGAGGATGCTACATTATTGCGAGCTCAGTTTCCACATTTATTTCAGTGACTTCCAGGAGGAACTCTAGTCTAAGGGGAGGGGGATGTAATGCCCACTTCCCTACGACACTTAGTTGATTATCATTTTGAGTTATGCAGAATTTTGATATGGACATGACTTATACTTATGTTGATTATCATAATGTTTGGTGACTAGATGCATTTGGATTATTATTGGATTTTGTTCTCAGTATGATCTACACTAACTCATGGACAGACTATTGGATAACGATATTATTTTTATATGGATATATTGCATGTGTTTCCAACATTGGATTTGTTCGCCATGTTAAATAGAATGTAGTTGTTTAATTTACAATTACTATAACTTTGGATAATGATGAAATGCATAATTAAGTTGTGATTTAAACCTTGGAATAATGGATTGATTGAATTACGTATAGATGTTAATAAATTTCATGCATATGGTTATTTTGGACATTTTGACATGGCCGCAAGGCCGAAGGAGGTATTTTGTATTTTGCAGGAAACACAACATGATCACAACCATGAGGGGGATTGGGAACCAAACACAACAGGATGTCGGGTGGTTATAACAATTGGTCGTCAAGGCAACTAGTAAATTGTATTGTGTTACCTTTGTTCTTTTATGTGTTAAGAAAATTTCCATGAGGGGGAAATTTTCTAATGAGACCAACGGGGTAAGAATTTTATTTACTTGTTTTAACTTACTTTAGTAGGTGATTTTATTTGTGACATCTTTTTTTAAAATTACTTTTGCTAAGAATGTGTTATAGATTAATTTAACACCTTGAACATTTTAAATTTTAAGTTTTGGAGGGAAGTCTTGTGGATGTAATTAATTTTGATGGTTGGCTCCTTGAGCCTTGTGTTTGCCTCATGTATTGAATGTTTGGTTCTGAGTGTTGACCACTCCAAATCCATTGAATCTCGATTTTGATATTTAGGGCAATTTTGGGGGACTTGTGGGACAAGTTGAACTTGTCCCACACTTCCTAAAACCCCTTACCAACCATGTCTATGGGTTGGGAATCCAAAAAGGGGATTATTTATTGTTTTGGGAAGGGAAATATGACTTTAGAATGCACTTTTCTTCATTTTGCATTTATTTGTGCCTTAAGACACATAGGAATGGATGGATGTGGAAGAGAGTTGTCATTCAATCCAACCACCCATTTATGGTGTTTTGGGTTTTTGAGTTGACTAAAGGGAGGTTGGTATTGAGGATGTGTGATGTGGCATCCTAAAAGGAGGCCACATCGCCCTCACTCTCCCCTTTTGTCTATTTATGGAAACTTCCTCTCTTGTTGAGGGGGTTAGAGGTTTTTGTTGAGGAGTTCTTTTCTTTTATTTTCTTTTGGGAGAGGAAAGAATTGGGAGAAAGAGAAAAGAAGGAGCTTGGACTTGCATGTGGGATTGCTTTTGGAGGGAGCTTGTGACAAAGCTTCTTGGTTTAGGCCTCTCCAATGGAGAGGTAGGAAACCTTCTCCCATTTTGTTGCTTTCATATTGTTGTTGCTTCTATGCTAAAATTGTGAATAATGTATGTTTACTTTTGTGTATTGTGAAAATGGATAGCAGTGCTTAATGTGTAGTGTAGGAGAGGTCTATGGGAAAACTCATGAGGTAGGCATAAGAGTAGAATAGGATATTGTGGAGGGAGTTTGAGAGGGATGCCCATCTTGGGTAAGAATATTCACATTCTTACCTTGTTCTTGAGGGAGCCATAAGAGGAGGGAGGCATAAGAGTATGGGAGGAAAAAGGGGTACTTGAGGGAGGCATAAGAGTCTTAGGGGTTTGAGTTTTATTGTGGAGGGTTTGGATGGGCATCTCATCTCAATTGAGAGACATAAGGAAAAACTTTCCCATAGTTCCTTCTCTTGTTGGCTTGGATGAAAGTCTTGTTGTGAAATGTTTGGTGTTATTTGTGTGTCTCTTTGTTCTTCTATTTTAGCTTTGAATGTTGTGAAGAAATTGTATTGTGGAAGCAAGTATTGTTGCCTTGAGTTGGAGACCACCCTTCATTGTGTTGTGTTTGGGGCTCGGGGGTCAATGGAGGAGATTGCTTCTCTTCTCCATTGAGATTTGGTTGGGAGGAGAGTGTTGCCTCTCCCCCTATCTTGGTTGTGATTGAAATACTTGGAATTTGGAGCATGGAAGAAGAACACCTTGGAGCTTGTGAAGACTTCTTCCTTTTTCCTTTATATGTCTTATCTTGTTGTAAAATTTGTATGTGAAAGAAAGTTGTATCATCTTGTTTTCATTCCAAAAAAAAAGGGGGGGACATTGTAATCTATATTTGCCCAAAAGTTCACATGGTTAAAATGTTGGTAGATCTTGTTTAAAACTTAATGAAAATATTGATGGACTCTTACGTGGAATGTTAGCATATTTACAAAAAATATATATACATACTAGATTCTATTTTGTTGCAAAAAAAAGAGGTATTGATAAGTGATATTATTAGTGTATATATTCTTCTTGTAGTATGAATGGAAAGAGTTAAGTTTTATTGAATTTCCAATATGCCAATAGAGTAGATTACACCCTAACTCTATGATGCTCTCTCTTCATTTAAGAATTTCTTGTAAATCTTTTGCAAATAGTAAAAAAGGAAATTGAAATCAATCCTTTTGAAAACCCATGTTATGTTTATTGAATGGTGTGAAAGGAGATTTTAATGCAAAATTCTAAGCTAAATGAGATCTACCTGGAAAATGAGTTGCTATGCGTGCCCACTTGCAGCCAACACAATATAGTAAATCAATGTGTGTTGCATAAATGCTCATATATATACCCATGTATTATAATGATAAAATCATGTATGTACTTAACAAAGTGAGAAATGTATACCCATGTAAAATCTCAAACCTTCTTGTTGCAATGTATACAAATATTTTAAACGTTTTTTTTTACAGATTAAGACACTGCGAGTGGTCTTAGCTTCACAAATATCAAGCTGCATGGCAGGCCTCGCAACTACCCAAACAAATGTGAAGTTAGTCTCAAAATCAAGACCAATCAATCACCCTTAAATTGTGTCTAAGAGAATAACTGCTAATATAAAAAAAATGATGATGTGTTTCAGCAGATATGCCTGATAGACAACTTGATACACAAAGCGCTGACTGTCACAGCGAATATTTAAATTGTTGCAATGCTTGCAAAAGTGAGTTTTGTGGTCGTCTATTTAAGAGTGTTGCAATAGACAAGCAATGATAAAACCGCCCGCGCCTTCGCCTGTCCCTCCGTCGTTTTTGATCAAATATCCTGAAGGCGAGACCGTTTTGAGGATGCATTCGATACTGAACAGTAATAACTTGATGGTCGATTGTTTTTCCATGCGCTCAGCACAAAAAAAAAGGATTTGTTAGCCGTTGTGCTCGGCCTGCTGCCTAGCCGACTGTTGTGATAGGCCAAGGCCATGAATCCCGTGCCCCCTTCTCACCTGTAGCTTCAACTGCGACCTCCCTTTTGTTTGCACGCGGCCGGGACAGTGGAATATTGACAGGGCGGCTTGGCAGAGATTAGATGTGCAAAATATAGTGAAGTCAATGTTTAGGCGGCTGGTTGGGTGAAGCCTGCATGCAAGGAGGCAGGGAGTCATAAAGGGGACAGTTGGTAGTTGAGTTTCCACCGCCCCAACCATAGTATTTAGTGTTAGTTGAAAATGCCATACTTTGCAAGTCTTCTTTTAAAATAGGGATAACCAGTTAGGTAGTTGGGCAGTAGATACTATACTAGGTAGTAGTGGTATGATACGTAATAGAATTTTCAAATAATTGTTACACTAGATATAATTAAGGCACTATATATACCTAAACATATGAAATTATACAAATTACAATTTATTTAAAACTCACACTCTTGAATTACTTCATCAATGTGTAACTGTGTTTGGCCACTTCATATTGTAGCCTTCAAATTTTCCTACTACCACTTAGGATATGGTCAAATAAGGTTTCACCATCACTACCAAAATGGATCTTTTATTAGAAGTGTACTTATTAGGATAACACATAATAATATACATATCTAAAAAAAGAAAGTTTGCACAACTAACTTTCTTAGGTCATTGGTTCATATATTTGTTATTGTGACTAGACGTTTGCTACCATCCCAATCATGTTACACAACACCCTTACCCCAAAATCCTTTTGTTCACTATAGAAATAAGATTCCCTAATGTGATTAAGTATGTCAATAAAAATTCAGAGGGTATGGGGTCTTTGGGAAGAGCCTTCTTGGTATGAAAATAGTTACCATACACATGATGGTATCATCATAGTGTGCAAATTCGAGAATGGGGACAATAGGGTCATGAGATGGACTGGATATAATTAAAGAGGGATTTATTTGATATCTAACTGTTATATTATGAGACGAATACAACAAATATTGAAGTAAATCTCTAGTGAATGGAATTGCGACAATCATGTAGTTCTAGTTTTGCGACCAAAATACAAAGTAAAAGATTGAAGCTTATCAGTTCCCAAGATCAAGCAGGCCACAAAACTTGTAGATAAAATAAATCAAACAAGAACCTCTACCTTGTTTAGTTAACAAAAAAATAAAAAATTGTCACATTTTCGGGTTGCATGGTTGTGGCGCGCCGTCGTCGTCGGGAGCGTGGCGTCGCGTCTTTTAGCAACGTTACAGATCCTTGAATCGTTTAAAGTAATATTGGATACATCGACATTCTTCAAGTTTGATTGATTTGTGATACCCTCATGCATACGAATTCAGGCAATGCTTGAAATATAAAATTATAAATGTATCTTATAGTTTGACCTTGAAGCTTGTCGAAAGACTTTTGGTAAGAAAACAGATGAATAGGGAAGTTAAGATAACTACCCTAAAATGGAGTCATGCATAGCCTTAAGTAAAGGCGACAGCTACCATAATGGAACTGTGCTTACCATGTATGACAGTAAGGATATAAGTCCACCTGAAATTATTTAACTTCATTTTATAGAACAATTCTTAATACCCATAGATTGGGGTATGCAAGTGGAGGTTGAATTAGATAACAGGGTATATTATGTTATCAGGTAACTGGTGAGGATAATTATGTTATTTCAATGCTTGGTTAACGAGTGGAATATTTCAGTTATTTATGATGATTATTATGTTTAGCAAAAAAATTGATACTCGCATCTTATTAGGAGTTGAGATAATGTTGATACTTGCATTCATAGTGGCTTGGGCTGCACTTGCATATCTTAGCTAGTCAAATGTATCTTTGGCATATTACCAACAGATGACAGTATTGTCGGTCATAACTCATTCTTATGAGTTGGACTCTTTTACTAGAAGAAATATATAAAGACATGGAATAAGCAACCAAAAGGACACCTAAATAATACATGAACCTATGGATTGGTGGAATCCTTGTTAATATAATTATAATCTTAAAATTGCGGGATAAATATCCAAACTATACTTACATACCACTGACTATCTATGAAGGTTTGATACTTGGGTAGTATCGATGAACAATGTAAGATTGATACTTGTATTTATTATATAAACTTAATGTCGTTGGTGCTTTTATTTAATTGAAAGATAGTCTTGTTAGACACTTATATATGTGAAGTAGGTCGAGGGTATTAGGTGAGCATCATTATTATTTACTGTAATTTAAGTATGATTAATTGCATGATTAAGGTTGTATATCTAGTCTCTTGGAATGGTGTTCTTATGTAAGCAGATCTTAAGAAAGTGAACATTAATGAGTATGAAATGCATTATCATGAGATGTGCAGTTAAGTTTTAAATGTATGTTAGAAATTGTTTGATAAAGAGTATTGCAAACTTTCATTTATTTAAATACTAGATGGCATAAGTTATTAGGAGAGGTTTATATCTTATCATGCTCAGTTCTAGCGAACTGACTCTAGATAATATTTGTGCAGATGGATTATGTGAGTAGATTAAAGAAAAGAGTGTAAAAGTTTCATCAGTTCAAATTATGAAGTTCTTGTAGAAAGTTCAATGCGGTGTAAATTTTGTAACTTTGCTTGCAAGAGTTTAGAAGATCTCTTGCCTTGGTATGTTTGGAAAACTACGTGGTGAAGTTTTCTTTCCCTTTTGTTGTTAGACTAGTTACTTACCTTGGTGAGATATGATATTCAATCATTACATTGGCACAAGTATTGTAAAACCTTGTTTTTGAGAATAAAGTGTTAAGTCAAAACTCTCTGACACCTTGTAATGATGTGATATAAGTAAGATTAAATGGAATGGTTAACCCTTATAGAAGTTAACTAAAATATATGTATATTCAGATAAATTAATGTAGAGATGACTTACCTGAGAACAAGAGATTCCTGAAGTACTCAAAGGTGAAACTATCCTTGTAAAGTAAATTTTTTTATTTTTTTTTATAAATTGATATCCCTAGCTAAACTAGTGAATACTACTCTTTTTGGTGAACGCCTAAAACAAGCTAAAGGAAAAAAAATAAAATAGTTAGTTTCTAATAAGATTTAACAAGTAAGAGAAGAAAATTTAGAAACCACACAATTTATCTCTCAGCCTATTTGAAAGTATGTAGTTTCCTTTTGATAAACTCCTTCAGTTAAGCCTACGTAAAAGCGTTAATAATTACGTATAAAACCCCAAGCTCCAATTAAACCTTGGTAATAACTAATGACATCTTAAAGAGGAATTTAACTCAACCTTAACTCTTTCCCAGGATACTTTGTAAGTTCCTCTTGATTTTGTTGAACACGAATTCTTGTTGTAGCAAGGTAATGAACAAGTTCTAGTAGCATAAGTGTTAATAAAATGGCCTTGTGAAATTAAATTATCCCTTTCTCCAAATAACGAATTAAGCAAATAAATGACAAAATAGAGAAGATTTAAAGATGATTACTCAGTGTAAAGAAAAATAAACTTAGCTTGGTAAAGATGAATTGTAAGAATCATATCTTGAGTCTCCTTGAAAACGTAAGCTAAGAATTGCAAGATGTCTTATTAAAATAAATATCCCTCAAGAATATATCATTGTGGTTGGCCCTAACTGTAAGTGTGTTTGTGGTTGGATTTCTATGTTGACATGTCAAAAAGAAAGGTGTATTATCCTTTTGGGTGTGAACGTTTCCGTGCTGAGCTTGTGGTCCTCCCCGTAACAAGTGGTTCCTAGTGTTGGTTGTAACCTTGTGACGACATGTTGTGTCGTGTTATGTGTCAAAGCAAGTCAAAAAAAAAAAATTCCTGTCTTTTACTGTGTTGTCCATGTGTGTGTTTTTGGGTCGTTACAAAAGACATTTCTCATATATATGTCAAACATCAAAAGTTGTTGTGTTAATAAGTAAATATTTTCCATTGTAATTTCTATTGTTTTATTAATGTAATAGTGTCATCTCATTAAATTTGAGGTCATCATTTTCTGTTAGTATGCCATTGAGTATAATTTTTTGAGTCATTTTCTAAAGTTATCATGTTCTTATGTTTCATCTTAATTGTGCCTAGGTGAATAATAGGTTGTATCATTTGTATTTTTTTACAATGGAAATACCATTGGAAAAATTCAATGGTCTCAATTTTCACACATGGAAAGTCAAGATCCAGATGTAATTGATGAATAAAAATATGTGGAGGATAGTAGATGGAAAAGAACTAACACCTTCAAATCCAACCAAATTGCCAGAATGGGAAACGAGGGATGATAAAGCCAAAGCCATTATTGGCCTTGCTCTTTCATATTTTGAATTGCATTATTTCGATTTAGAGAAAACCTCAAAGGAAATGTGGGATACTTTGAGAAAACTATTTGGCTAAAAAGTAGTCAATGCAAATTTTTCTCTAAAACTTCAGTTGTTCAAGCTCAAAATGAGTGATGGAGATACAATGTCTAGTCACATCAATGATTTAAGATCTCGTCTGAGACAACTTGCAGAAGTCAAAGCTCCAGTAGATGATGAGGATGAAAAATATATTCTGCTGAATAGTTTGCCACCCAAGTATAGTAACATTGTTTTCACTCTTGGTCAGATGCCTTCCAACTCACTAGAAGATATGATATTAGCTCTTCTAGCTAAAGAAAAAAGGACTAAAGAAGATGTTGAAGAGGAAACTGCAATGTACGTAAAAAATAAATACAAACCTTTCTCTAAAAACAAAGAGGAATTAGAATGTTTCTATTACAAGAAAAAAGGCCATATATCTAAATATTCTAAATTTCAAGCCAAAGATCTTCTCAGTGGAAATTGAAGTCAAATGAAGCAAATATAGTTGTAGAATAATCTTCTGAATCAGAAGATGAACGAGTGACTGATGAACCTGATTATAATTCTGAAGACTGCTTGTATTGAGTTCAAATCACTGGAGGATGGAGGACATCGAAGGTTAGAGGTCATTCAACGACCTCTCGTCATTCACCAACGACGGGGCCGTGAAATGATTTGGTGACATATGTGCAATGTGGTTTCTATTTTCAATACATTTTAGTGTTCATGTTTGCAATGTGATGGTTTTCTGAATAAACTCCTTTCTAAAATTTTGGTAAAGATTCATGTTTTCAAAAGACTCGCTTTTGGGGAGCAGGAGAAGATTTTGAGGTAGACTCAAGGGATGGTTATCCAGCTAGTGTGAAGCTTGTGGATATTTTAGATTCATAATTCAGGCACCCAGAGAGGAAGGGAAAATCCCACAGGAATCCAAGGAGGTAGGGAGTATTCCTACATAATTCAGATCGACACTACGCCTTTACGAGGGTAAAGAGATACTCTATGGAGTTTGTACCTAGTCTAAGCAGTGCTTTCAGGAAGTGGCTCAACTTCTTCGAATATGGTTCTTCTTTGTGTTCACATTAAGGGGGTGAAGATTAGAGATTAATAATGTTCACACTAAGGGGGTGACTGTTAGGAAAATAATAGTAGTGTTCACATTATTAATATTGTAATGTGAATAATTATGTTAGTAATTAGTTCATGTAATAATTACTATTTATATATTATATTGTTTTATAGTTATAACAATATAATATGTTGTTAATTTGTTTCACCCGTAAATTGATTAAACAGGTTATTTGTTTCTTGGTTTGTAGGAGGTAGTTTGTCTACCTCTATGGCTAAATAATAGCCATTGTAATAGTAGCAGTTCAATAATGAATATTATTTGTATTATATCTACACGTGCTCCTTCATATTTTAGTATTAAAATGGCACTATAGTGATGCTAACAAAGTAACCTCAACACTCACAAAACTCAAGACAACACTAGGGCGTAAAAACTATGTCTAAGTATATCAAGAAATTTCTATGCGTGCAAGCAGTGTAACCCTACAATATAGAGATTTAGTCATAATTTCATAATGGAAACAAGACGTAAATATCTCAATTAGATGGCTACAATATGGGTATCGTAATAACTCAAAAGAAGATAAGGATGAAATCACCTAACTACGATGATAATAAGTCTCAAATATGGGTTTTTGAGACAAGGGGGGCTACTAGATCGTGAGTAGGTACCATGCACACTTTCAACACTTGCGCTCTGGCATTGCAACCTAGTCACACAAGAAGAATACAAAAGTGGTGGACACGCGATATCTAGTAGTATATTTATATGTTGTTTCCTTTTGTTCAAAAATAGGAAACAAGAGAACAAGGGTATAGACCAGGTGGTGTTGAAATAAACTTGGTAAATTATTTTGGCAGATTTTTTCCTTGTCTTAGGACAAGTGAAAAACTAGGAAAAAATGACACTAAGTAGATTTCGAGATGAAAATCACGCGGTTTCAACTTTAAGATATTTTTTCCCTTGTTCAAAAAATAAGAGTTTGAATATAAAAAATTTGTCACTTTGTGAGAGCTCTCAAGTATAACAACTAAGACAAAAACAATGGCTCTAAGCCAACAAACTTCCTAGGTGGTTCTCTCTCTAGGTGTCACAAGATATCTAGAGCGAGCTAGATTTACCAAGGTTTCCCAAGGAGTATCTCAACTTTACTTTACTCCCTTCAGTATAATGAGCACTAAAGTACGTTAAGTTATAATTTCACTGGGATCGTGATTCAGATATCTTTAACTCTAATCTCACTAAGGTATACTAGTCAAGTTGGTAATGTGGAGCACTTTCCTGGTTCGTTCACAAGGTTCCCTCTTGTGTTAACTACTTTAGGGTTCCTAGGACCACCCCCATTATTGTATCTTAAGGCTTATGCCAAAGGGGTTATGTCCTAGTTGAGGAGACGAGCCATAGCTCTTAACCGAAATGTGTAATACGGTGTTTTGAATGGTGTGTTAGTGTATTTTTTATCTTTTGGATTAACAAATTTAGTTAAGACCACCAATGGCAAACTACAACACATGTGAATGTTAGATTTTTGGTTTTAAAGAGATCCCTTCTTTCTTTGACAAGTGTTTTACGTCCTTCACACAAATGATTAGTAATTCAAAAAGGTTCACAATATCATAGAAAGAGGATTAAATGTTGTTTTTGTTTCTCAAAATCACACTAGGTGTAAGAGAAGAGCATACACAACAAATAATCCAACTAAATAGAAATTTAAAGCTTGTAAATCAACTAACTACCATAAACATTTGTAAAAGTAAGGTTTATTCCCAATTAATCCAAGTCCTTAATGAAAGACTAAAATTGCTTTTTGTTCCCAAGATCACACTAGGTACAAGGGAAGAGCATACACAAATTTTAGCCTTGATTCTTTATTAAGTGAAAAATCTCTTAAACTAAAAGATCAAGCATATCAATGAATGTTGATTTTTCTTACTTGTTCTAAAATAGCAAAAAGTGGTTTAGAAGTGCTTTCGTTTCCCAAGATCACAATAAGTGCTGAGGAAGAGCATACACACCCTATTCCAGACTCAAATAAAGTTTGAAAAATCACTTATCAAACCCTAAGTGAATTTTGTTAGGAACATTGCTCTAAAATCAGTAAATTGACAAAAACAGCATCTAAAAATGTTTAAAAACTGACAGGAGTCATAAAATTGAAATTCTAGAACTTGAAAAAAAATTACCTTGATGCATAGGCACCCCTCTTAGTGCACATGCACTCAAATTCATGTACAAGTGCTCACAGTCATGCACAGGTGCCCCTCTGTCATTTTTCACATAGTCAGTGATGTATGACCACTTCCAATGACGCACGGGAACTCTTAGTCATGTACAGGGACTTTTCTCACTCATAACAAAAATTCAATGTATGCAAGGGCGCTCACACTCATGCAAAGGTGCTCCTCTTTCTTGTAGGTGCTCAAACTATCTTCCGGAGGCCATAACGTTTGCTCCCGACCTCAAAATGAATCCATTTTTTTTGCATTGGAAAGGTATTGAAGTGAATACACAATGCCAACATAAATTTGGAGTAAAAATTTACCAATAATTTAGGGTATTCATTTTTTAAAAACTAGTCATTTCTAACATATCTAAATGCTTTGATAAATGTTGTTTTGAGAACATTTCTTGAAAAATGTCCAATCTTTGGTATTTTGAGAGAATTTTGATAGGGCTTCGGCTCCTTATATCCTACAAGGAACCTAAAAACACAACTTCTACCACTAATCTAGTTTAAACAACTATCAAAATGGAAATTGAACTACAAAACTTTGAAAATTACTCTAAAAACTTGAAATTAATCTAAAAATATTGAGAAACTAATCGACAAAAGCTTGAAAGTAATCTAGAAAGCTTGAAAGTAATCTAAAGAAGCTTGAATCTAAACTAGAAAACTTGAAATGAAAAACTTTGAAACTAAGTTTAAAAGCTTGAAAAATTGAATGCAATGGGGTATGGTCCCATCAAGTGTGCTAAATGAAAGCACCCTAAACTTTATAAAGAAAATTGCATGACTAAACAAAGAAATATAACACCATTGTCATTTATCTAATCAAGGTTCTAATTCTAGGAATGTAACATTAAGATAGAAGCTTAAAATAATGCTTAACTAGTATGAAAACAATGCAATATCTAATTAAAAATGCCTACTAATATGCTTGAATTACCTAACATGGGCCTAAATAGACCTAAGAGGGCAATCAAATGGTTATGGTTGTTACTCCAAACATTGGTGAAATGACCTCTCCAAATGACTTGTTACGTCATTTTAGATTATTCATATACAAACCTTGTTGAAGGCTTTAGGAAAAGATTGAACTTGGCTATATATCATATTTATTATATGAGATGCAAATCAAAGCATGGTGTAAAGTATAAAGGAATGAGGTGCACTCTTTTTATAGTTTTCCTTTTGGGAGAAACTTGTATTTTGGTACATGTGGGACTAAAATCCCCAAATTATATTAGAATTTATAATCATGATTAGGCCTTTCTAATCAAAATTAGTGAATTATCAAGTGATTAAGATGTGGGAGCCTTAGTCAACCGCTTACGGTCAACTAGGAGGCTGGGATAAAATTTTGAAGCTTGTTGAGACACTTTGGAGGTGAACAGGGTGATTTTGAGTGATTGGAAGAGGGGTTTGAGTTGGTACTAGGTTATATTGACCAAATCAAGGGAAAAATAGGCTTAATTAGCCTATAATCACTATTTTTATGTTTCAAAGAGGATTTTTACTTACGATTTGTCATAAAGTGGCATCCTAAATGTGAAAGAGATTACGCAATCAACAGTGTGGTGTTAATTGGCTAATTTGGTAAGGAACATTAGTTAATTAGTGAAAACTACTAATTATAACGGATTTAGCAAGAATGAGAGTGATTTGTGTGCGTTTGAAAATAAGATTGCGAAAGCATAATTTAGGTGTCTATGTGTGTCAATAGATTACACACAACATTATGAATGCTAGCATACTAGGAAATACGCACCGAAAAAAAATAGTATAGCACTTGCATGCTCGCATGTTGTGAAAAATACTACAAGACACAATTGTAAAAAATTACTTCTCCAAAAAAATACAACACAAATAATAAGTGTAAGAAAAATTATTACACATTACTAATTTTATAACCTAATATATTTTATTTGATGTAGGATTATAGTTTATCTTGGGTCCTCCTACATCATATAAACTTGGTAGCAAATAAAAAATCATGATATCCTACATATGGCTCTACTAATGGTATTCCATGTGTTTCATATTTGAATACATTTATCCATGTCATATATTCAAATTCCTAGCCCTTTCATTTAACTAAATATTTTTTATTTTGTTTCACATGTCCTCTTCTTTATATGTGCATGTCAAGTACTATTTCCACCTCTTCACATTTTTCTCTGCAACTCTCAAATCAATCTTTGAGTTTGAATATAAATCTACATTCCTTTTTTCATTTTACATTTCTTGATATGTATACAAATATGCCACATTAAAATAGGTGAAATATCTACTCACTTAGGAAACTCAATCTCATGTGTTTTCCACAAAATTTTATAACACTTTTTTATGGTGTAATCTTCTCACGAATTTCTTGTAAGTGCCTTACCAAACACTTCGGTTTGGTATTTTGGTGTGGACTTACATATTAAAGTTAATTGACCCAAGATCAAATCCCGTAACTGGTATTTCTATGCCATGCAAGTCTTAAACCTCCACTTGAGAGAGGAAATCATATGTCAAGAAAATTTGGAAGTGCCTTACCAAGCACCCCGGTTTGGTGTTATGGTGTGGACTTACATTTACAATTTAATTGACCCGAGATCAAATCTCGTAATTGGCATGTCTATGCCATGCAAATATAAAACCTCCGCTTGAGAGAGAATAGCGTATGTCAAGTAAATTTGTAAGTGCCTTACCAAGCACCTCGGTTTGGTGTTTTGGTGTGGGCTTACATTTACAAGTTAATTGACCCGAGATATGTCCCCTTTAGAAATCTCTCTTTATATAAATATTCTAAGATCATGTCTCCAACTTGATATTGTACTTCTCTTCTCTTTGATGAGTTGGAAGAGTTCTTACACATGGATAAAATCTCAATCATAAAACTTCACATGACTATTCACAAAGAGATAAGAATATATATATATATATATATATATATATATTGTGTGTGTGTGTGTGTGTGTGTGTGTGTGTGTGTGTGTGTGTGTTGATCTCTTGCAAAGAAGGATTCAATAATTATCACTTTCAACCACTCATACCTATTAATATGGTAGCCATTATAACTCACACATAGTTACATTCTAACTATAGAATATAACATACCCAAGAATATCTCTCACATCTCATTATTTTAACCAACTATTATAACACATAATATTAATATAATTAAGATATTATTACAACTCATCAAACTAAACGCAATAATATATGTGAATAGTAGTAGAATATTACTAAAATTCCCCCTAATGTGAACATAGGGAGTAATCACTCCACAAGAATTAGAATCAAAAACACATGCCCATACATGTTTTAGGTCTACAATTTGCTACTCAAGATAAATACATAACATAATATAATTATAGTGATCTAAGCTCTTATTAATTTATTTTCAGTAGAGTTTTATTCTACACACCACATAAAACATGAAAACACTTTAAAATATAACACTATATCAAATGTTCAACCCCATCATTAATGGTTTGACGAGAGGACATTGATTGTCCTCAACATTTTTTGCATTCATCCTCTATTATTATTGGCTACTTACTTAGTAGATTAAATTTTAAGCTCTAGTGTCAATATCCCCACCTCAATTTAGACATCAGGTACTCCAAAAATTATGTTCATACAATGAAGCAAAAGAAATTAGTTTTCAAAAAAAATTGACACTTTTACAAATACTAATGAAGCAAGAAGTGTTCGGAGAGAATGATTTTTGGCCGATAGGCCTTTCTTAATCAATACAACAACTACTCGAAATAAAAGATAAAGAGTAGAAAAAATGAATCTCCCTCACCTAGGCTTATGTTTAACCCGAACGCCGATCAGGTTTTGAATGTGACAGACTACCACAAGCTCCGTGATGCCCCAAAACCGAAGTTCAAACACGCCTCCTCTGACATTAATGTGGCTCAGTTTCTTAGTTCGTCAAACACTTACAAAGGCTCCCCTCCTAGGCTCCTGCATTTTCTGGCACGATTTTTGTTCCTTCTCAACATCAGTCCCTTGGAAATTATGACTTTGTTCAAGCTCGTGTTGCCAGACTTGCACCCAGAGAGGAATACGGTGAACGTGAAGAGGAAGTGATAATATTGGAAGGTATACGGAGAACATGAAGAGGGACAAGCCATTGTGGTTCAGTGTGTACATCAAACCAGATGTGAGAGAGGAGGAGAATGAATATGCAGGCTCTTTCATTCACAGACTGCCTCGTCAAAAGCACTCGAATTCTCATCAGAAAAAGCAACCTTTAAAGAACATTGGAATTTTTTGTTTTAAGTTGGGAATAAGAAATATTATGGATGATTTTGATGCACATCAAGAAAATTCAACTGTTATTGTAACTTTAGTGCCAAAATTGAACAGCGATCAGGATCCCATTACTGTAGAAAATATTTGTATGCACTATTCATAATTATTTTCAATTTTCAACCTAATTTCTGGTTGTTGGCCACCTTACATGTACTAGCATACCTATATTATATTAATATATGTAAAATATGCTGAGAGGTATAGCTCGCAAGGTATTTATACCTCTCGATAAATCTTATATACCATGTTTTGATTTATTTTTAAATAAATATACATATGCAAAATATGTCTAGAGGTATAAATTCCTTGCGAACTATACCTCTCGGCAATATTTTACATATATTAATATAATATAGGTAGGCTAGTAGTAGCCACAGGAGTTGCATTGTACATAAAATGATACCAAAATAAAGTCAAGAAAAGAAGGCGGGCATTTAGTTTGTGCATGAATGACCTCGATGAGAACCTATCAAGTTGGTGACTTAAGACTCATATTATTAATAGTAAGGATCCCCGCCCATGTATTTCATTGGTGTTCATCATCATGATCATCATCGTCATCTTCGTTATCTTCATCATCATAGGGATCAGTTTTGTCATCATTGATCATCATTATAATCGACATCGTCGTCATCCTTAGAATCATTATCACCACCATCACCAAAACCATCATCATCATTGTAATCATGGTTATTCTCATTCTCATCCACCATTATCACATCATTGTAATCATCATTATTGTACATGTTTACGGTTTAGGGTTTTGAATCGTATTTTTGTAATTTATAATATAAAATAAATTATTAATAATAAAAATATTGTTTAAAATATATATTACTATTAGTATTAATATTAATATTGTAAAAAATATATTATTATTATACTTATTAATATTAATATTTTCTTCATCATCACCATCATCATCATCATTTTAATTATTTTCATCGTTGTGATCTTCATCCTCATCACGATCATCGTCGTCGTCAGTAACATTGTCATGATCATCGGCGTCGTCATCATCTTTGTGATTGTCATCATCGTCATTATCAGCAGTACACACCATCATTGACACGCAGAGGAGGATTAAGCCTTAGGAAAACTAGGCAGTTGCCTAGGGTGCCAGCAGTCAGGGGGCGCCTAAATCTATAAATTTCCTTTTTATTTGTTAATTTTAGAACTTAACTTTAAAATAATTTATCTGCAGATTTAATATTGATCAACCCATTGATAGATATCATTGTATAGTAACATAAATTTCACGATTACACATAAAAAAAGTTTTGTAATATTTTTGCAAGTAAAAACAATATCACATATTTATAAGCACATATGATTTTGTTTGTATTGTTACCCATTCTCTGATGTAGCTCCAGATTATGTAGGTGTGTAGTTTGTTCTAGAAAAAGGTTAATGTATTTTTTATAATGTCACTGGTGTATCTAGTAGAGGTGAGTATAATTGAAGGAAAAAAGTATTTTATTTTCTATTCTTAATTTTTTTGGAAAAAATTATATTATTTTTTTATGGGGGAATTCGTAGCCCTGGTCCAAATACGACTCTTCACAAAACCATGGGAGCTACATAAACATTTTTGTTTCTTTGCAAAGAAATGGTGCTTTATTTCAAGATAGAGTTATTGTCACCTACTTGATATGGCTAAATCAAACTTGTAAGAAGCCTTGTATAAAATATTGAATTTTTTGCATTTTGAGCATCTACTACAATTAATGCTTTCCATCCACAAAATATTTTTCATTCTTATGTGATAATTTATTAATATATTTTTATTATTATTTTATTATGACCGTGATGTAAATTTAAAAATAAAATAATATAGACATATTTTATTTATTTACTTTATGGAAAAAAATATATTAAGTAAATTTGTGAGGAGGGCATCCATTCGAACTATTGCCTAGGGCGTTCCCAACCTTTAATTCTGTAATGCCCCGTTCATCGTTGCTCCTTTGCTTCTGCGACGACTGTGCTTCTTAGAGTTGAACGTTGTTGCGTTTCCTTTGAAACGTTAGTGTTTCACCTTGTCGAGTTTAACTGTTGGTTGCTAGTAATATGATTAATAATTTTATGTTTTTAATAAAAGTCGTGCAAAAAAAAAATCTATCATAAAAATAATGATAAAAATAACATTTTAAATTATTTTGTCAATTTGCGATTATTTATGTTAGTGTCATTTCTTTTAGCAATATTGTATTAATTAATTGCAAGATATTTAACCGTAGTGTTGATCACTCTTGTGCTCGACCCCTCGATCAAATTATTTTATTTTTGTCACTATCGTGTTAGGTCCTAAGCGATTATTCGAACCCTGTTTAGGTGTCATGACTTTTTAAAGCGTAATAAGAATAGATAATAAATGAATTGGTATCAATTATACTTTAATTGTGTGAATAATTAATAAAATTTTATGTCGAATAAACTAAGCCTTTTCAGGCATCCACGCATACTTATTTCATAATTATGGAAGTGTGCCTTCAACCACTAACCTGCCTTTATGGTTCATATTCCTTCTGTTTGGCGTGGGGTGGAGGGTTTCCTTGTTTTCTGGCAAGAGGGGTGCGTGGTAGAGTGTATGGCCTCCTGCCATATTATTTTTTTATTTCTTTTGGTGCCTTGTTTGGCATATGGTTGGTGAGAATTAATGAAACTAATTTTATTACCCACCCACCATATGTCTTCCTCCCTGCAGGACGCTTATCTTTCAAAATCAGATTTTATTATTGATCTTCCTTGTGTTTGTCTTTTACCTGCCATTGCATTGAAAACCCCTGCATCCTTCTTGGCGTGTTCAACCTTCCTTGTTGGTGGCCGCACATGCCCCATTTATTAAATTTTTGATTTGCAATCTGTTGTCGCTCGTGGTCTGCCTGCTTTTTTCTACCCTGGCCGCGTGAGTTGTGTGGTGAAGGGATTTTTTTTTTCTTGGTGTGGTCGCTTGGACTCATGTTTTTTATTACAGCTCTTGCACTGCTTCCTCCTTGCGCATAGTTATGGGTTTGATATGGTGGTTATAGATGAAGCTACAAGCTAGTGAAGTAGGCGTGTTACCTCCACTTTCTTTGGGTGCTGCAAGGTGTGTTCTTGTCGGGGATCCACAGCAACGACCTGCAACAGGAATTAGCCAGGCGGCAGGCATGTTGCAGTATGGTAGAATCCTTTTTGAGCACTTCCAACAAGCAGGATGTCCAACTATGTTGTTATCTGTTCAGTATCGAATGCATCCTCAAATTCGGGATTCTCCTTCAAGATATTTTTATCAAAATCGATTAAGTGACAGTAAGAGTGTTACCAGGAGACCTGATGAAATTTATTGCAAAGATTCTCTATTGAGACCTTACTTGTTTTACGATGTAACTCATGGAAGAGAATCTCATAGAGGTGGATCTGTTTCATATCAGAATATTCATGAAGCACAAATTGCCTTGCTGCGTATTCCTACCCCCCCTCTTTCCTGTACCAAACGTGAATCCAATATTTCCTTCCATGCGTGCCTTCTACTTCCCCATAGATGAGGGCCTGATAACAAAAAATGGACATGGTTTTATGTTCTTTCCTGATTCAAGTCTTGCTGGCACGTTTTCTTGGTGTGAGGATTTTGGGAATGAAACCGCTATTTTCTTTTGCTGGCCAGTGGAATTTGCCTTGTTTTTCTGTTCTAATATGTCCCTTCCTTACCTCTGGCCACGTGAATTTGGGAGGATGTTGTTGGGGATTTTGAAACTGTTGGAGCTCAGCACCCAGTGCAGTTAGCAGGGGTTAGACAACGGCATTTTCTCCTTTTCTTTCCTCCTGGCTGTGCCGTCTTAAGGGGAGCCTGGAGTGGTGTTTTTCAAAGCCAAAAGAAGTGGATCAGTGGGACGTGTGGCTTATGTAGTCCCTGCTGGATGTGTTGCTGGTGGATGCGTTTAAAACAGGCATGATAAGACTAACCCTCTCTCTTAATGATTTATCCCTTTTAGTATTTGGGTAAATCAATCTTTGCAATTTTGTTCGAATGTTGTAGATGTGGGTTTCTTTTGGAATGTTGATGTGTTTTTGTTTTACTATAAATAGCGTTTGGACTCTGGATATTATATAACATGTATTGACATATATTGACTCTTTCTTGAAAGAGATGCCCAGAAAGAGATGGGTTTCAAATGACTTTTAGTCATAATTGCATGAGCTGATCTCTCTCCCCTTTACAGTTTATCTTAATTACTATTTGACAAGAAGAAATCTCTCCAGTGATTCTCGCTTATCGATCTTATAAAGTTGGTTTATCTTTTTTCCATGATTATTCCTGTGAACAGTGGTTTCTGTAGAAAATATTGTGGTGTGTGAATGAGATTTAGAATATTCCTTGTATTGTTTTTATTTGTAGAACATGGCTTGAAAACGGGAATTTTCTTGGAAGACTATGTTTGTCTTTTAATGTGGTTTGATAATGATATAAACCCCTTTAGAATTGGGGGCTTCTATTTGGGGAGTCATACTGGTTTTACTGGTCTTTCTAGATACCATCTGACTCTTTTGATTACCGTTTACCTTGGGGATTATTGTAAACCCCTCACCAGGCCCTCTGTTATTATTATTAGTACTATGAGCTAATTTTTTTTAGATTGGAACGCTCCTGAAGCATGTATTAATGGGGTTTGTTTTTGTGATCTTTTTGAATACGGTAAGCACTCAAGATGTTAGCTTGTGTGGATAATTATATGGCTTAAGTTTGAGGAACTACTTGGATTTTCGAATCAGTTAAAGTAATATTGGATACATCGAACTCTCATGAATGTGTACATTCTTCAAGTTTGATTGACATGTGATGGCCCTCAGGCATATGAATTCAGGCAATGCTTGAAATATGAAATTATAAATTTATCCTATACTTTGACTTATAAGCTTGTTGAAATGCTTTTTGGTAGGAAAACAGATGAATAGGGAAGTTATGAGAACTACCCTAAAATGGATTCATGCACAACCTTAAGTAAAGGTGACAACTGCCATAATGGGACTGTACATACCATGTATGACAGTAAGGATAGAAGTTGACCTGAAATTATTTAACTTCATTTTATAGAACAATAATTAATACCCATAAATTGGGGTATGCAAGTGGAGGTTGAATTATATAACATGATATATTATGTTATCAGGTAACCAGTAAGGATAAATATGTTATTTCAATACTTGGTTAACGAGTGGAATATTTTCTGGCATTTACGATGATTATTATGTTAGCTAAAAATTGATACTTGCATCTCAATTGGGAGTTGAGATAATTTTGATACTTGTATTTATAGTGGCATGGACCACGCTTACATATCTTAGCTAGTCAAATGTATCTTTGACATATTAGCAAAATATGACAATATTGTTGATCGTAACTCATTCCAATGAGTTGGACTCTTATACTAATAGAAACATATAAAGACATGGTAATAAGCAACCAAAAGGATATCTAAGTAATATATGAACTCATGGATTGGTGAAATATTTGTTAACATAAGTATATTCTTAAAATTGTGAGGTAAATATCAAAATTATACTTACATATAATCATTGATTATCTATGAAGGTTTGATGCTTGAGTAATATCGATGAATAATATAAGATTGATACTTGTATTTATTATAGAACTTAACGTCGTTGGTGCTGTTATTTAATTAAAAGATAATATTATTGGATACATATGTGGGAGAAGTAGATTGAAGGTATAAAGTGAGCGATATTATTATTACTGTAATTTAAGTATGATTAATTGCATGGTTAAGGTTGTATATCTAGTCACTTGGAATTGTGTTCTTATGTAAGCAGATCTTAAGGAAGTGAACATTAATGAGTATGAAATGTATTATCATGAGATGTGCAGTTAAGTTTTGAATGTATGTTAGAAATTATTTGATAGGGAGTATTGCAAACTTTCATTTATTTAAATGCTAGATGGCATAAGTTATTAGGTGAGGTTTATATCTTATCATGCTCAGTTCTAGTGAACTGACTCTAGTATATATTTGTGCAGATGGATTATGCGAGTAGATTAAAGGAAAAGAGTGTAAAAGTTTCATCAGTTCAAATTATGAAGTTCTTTGTAGAAAGTTCAATGCGTTGTAAATTTTGTAACTTTGCTTGCAAGGAGTTTAGAAGATCTCTTGTCTTGGTATGTTTGGAAAACTACGTGGTGAAGTGTTCTTTCCCTTTTGTTGTTAGACTAGTAACTTACCTTGGTGAGAAATGATATTCAATCATTACATTGGCATAAGTATTGTAAAACCTTGATTTTGAGAATAAAGTGTTAAGTCAAAACTCTCTGACACCTTGTAATGATGTGATATAAGTAAAATTAAATGGAGTGGTTAACCCGTATAGAAGTTAACTAAAATATATATATTTAGATAAATTAATGTAGAGATGACTTACTTGAGAACAAGAAATTCCTGAAGTAATCAAAGGTGAAACTATCCTTGTAAAGTAAAATTTTAAAATTTGATATCCCTAGCTAAACTAGTGAACACTACCCCTTTTGGGTGAACTCTTAAACAAGCTTAAGGGAAAACAATGGTTAGTTTCTGGAAGATAATAAGATTTAGCAAGTAGGAGAAGAAAATTTAGAAACCACTCAATTTATCTCTCAGCCTTTTGGAAAGTAAATAATCTCCTTTTGTAAAGCTCTTTCAGTTAAGCCTAAGTAAAATCGTTAATAATTATGGATAAAACCTCAAGCTCCAATTAAATCTTGGTAATAACTAATGACGTCTTAAGGAGGAATTCAACTTGACCTCCTTCTCTTAACTTTTTCCCAAGGTGCTTTGTAATTTCCTCTTAATTATGTTGAACACGAATCCATGTGGTAACAAGGTTTTGAGCGAATTTTAGTGACGTAAGTATGGATAGATGGCCTTGTGGAATTAAATTATCTCCTTTATTGAATAATGGAATTAAACAATTAATTGTCATAAAGGAGAAGACTTTAAGTGAACTACTCTACAGTGTATAAGAAAATAACTTAGTTGGTAAGATGAATTTGTACGATTCATATCTTGAATCTCTCTAAAAACATAAGTCATGAGTTAAAGGGTGTTTTATCAAAATAAATAACCTTCAATCATTTCTTACTGTGGCTTGCCCTAGCTGTGAGAGTGTCATGTGGTTGGACTTCTATGTTGTTCTGTCAAAAAGAAAAGTGTATTATCCTTTTGGGTGTGAACGTTTCCGTGCTGACCTTGTGGTCATCCCCGTAACAAGTGGTTCCTAGAGTTGGTTGTAACCTTGTGATGACATGTTGTGTCGTGTTATGTGTCGAAGCAAGTCAAAAAAAAAATTATCCTGTCTTTTACTGTGTTGTTCGTGTGTGAATTTTTGGGTCATTACATTGCTATCTACTTGCTATTTTATAGTTGTAGGATTGTTGATTTTTGGGTGTGAACTTAGCAACAACCTTTTTGTTGTTGCCTTTTTGTGATCTTTTTTTTAATTGTTTAATCTTTAAATATGATTTTTAAGCCATGTTCTACAAGGGTATAGTCCCTTTAAAAAAACTATTTTCCAATAATAATAACTATTATTATTTTTTATTTTATAACTTTTAAATTTTAATTAATTTAATTTTTTTTATTTCAATTTTTGACTTTTATTATGTTTTTTTATAATTTTTTATTAATTCAACAAGGTTGTCATCTTTTCCGCCCATATCCACTCATTCCATCTTAAAGTACCATAAACCCTCCATGTTACTTTCATTACTAGTTCATTACTTATTTTAATTAATTTTAAATTTTTAACTTTTTGAAACATTTTTAAAAATTAAAATTAAAATTAAAATTTATATTTGTTTATTTTACAAAATTCTAACTTTTAATTAATTTAATTTTTTGTATTGCAATTTTTAACTTTTATTAAATTTCTATAAATTCTTGATTTAATTTAAAAAAAAAAAATCACTAATTTTTCATTTCCAATAATCATTTTTAATTTTTATTATTATTATTTTTTTATTACTTTTCATTTTCATTTTTATAGAATTTTTTATTAATTTATATGTTTTTATTTAAATTTAATTTTAAAATTTTAAAAATATTTACTTTTTAAAACATTATTTTTTTTTTAATTTTTATTAATTTAATCAAAAATTTAATTTTTATTTTTTAATTATTTCATTTTTAAAGAATTTTTGTTAAATTTAAATTATTGTTTACAATTTAATTTTATTAAATTCATTTTTAATTACATTTTTTAATTTTTATTTGTTTATTAATTAATGATGTTTTTTTAATATTTTATTATTAATTTTTTTGTAAATTTTTATTAATTTTAGTTTTCTAAAAAAAAAAAAGAAAAAGAAAAAGTTTCCTTTGAAAAAAATTATTATTTATTTAACTCAAATTTTAATTTTTATTTTAATTTTTTATTTTATTTTTTTTATTAAATTTGTAATTTGTAATTTTTTTAAATTTTATTATTAATGTTTATTAATTTGTATTCTTTTACTTTTTGTCATAATTTTAATTTGTATTTTTTTATTTTGTAGTTTTGTTAATTTTAAGTTACTTTTTATTTAATTTTATATTAAATTTGTAATATGTAAGAATTTTTTTTAAAAATAATTTTTATCATTAATTTTTAACTTTTTTAATTTAATTTTAATTTTAATTTTTTAATTTTTTTTTTTCTACTTTTTGAAACATTTTTTGAAAAGTAAAATTATAATTTTTATTTTTAATTCACTAATTTTTATTTAAAATTTAATCTTAATTTTTTTGTTTTTGTTTTTTTATTTTTTTACTTTTTGAAACATTGTTTTAAAATTAAAATTAGAATTTTTATTTTTTATTCACTAATTTTTAAATTACTAATACTTTTTTAATTTTTAATAATTATCAAATTTTAAATTTTAATTATTATTATTTTTTATTACTTTTCATTTTCATTTTTTAAGATTTTTAATTTAATTTTAATTTAAAAAATAAAAATAAAAATTGTTTTTAATATTTCTACTTTTTAATACATTTTTATTTTTTATTTTTTATTTTTAACTAATTTGTAAACTTTTTTTTCTTAATTTCTTAATTTTAATTTTATTTTTTCATTATTTTTTTTATTAATTTGAATTTGAAATTTTTACTTTTTATCATAATTTTAATTTTTATTTAAAATTTTTTATTATAATTAGTTTTATTTTTGTTTTAAATATTTAATAATTTTTAATATTTGTGTATTTTTTTATAAAGTTGAAATTTTTATTAATTTTTAAAATGTTTCACAATTTCATTTTCATTTATTGTTAATTTTTACTTTTTTGTTCAATTTTAATTTTGATTTTAATTTTTTTAATTAATTTTTTGTTATTTTTAATAATTTATATTAATTAATATTATTTTTTTATTTTTTAATTATTAATTTTAATTTTTTATTGGTTTTTATTTGATTTTTTTATTGAATTTGTAATTTGTAATAACTTTCAAATTTTTTTTTTTTTTTAAAATTATTATTATTATTTTTTATTTTGATTTTAATTTATTTTTTTATACTTTTTGAAACATTTATTAAAATTAAAATTTTTATTTTTAATTTACTAATAATTTTTTTTAGTTTTAATAATCATTTTTAATTTTAATTATTATTATTTTTAAATTATTTTCATTTTTAAAGATTTTTTTAATATAATTTTAATTTTAAAATTTTTATTTTTAACTAATTTGTAATTTTTATTAATTTTAGTCAAAAGTAAAAATTTTATTTTAATTTTTTCTAAATTTCTTAATTTTAATTATTTAATTATTATTTTTTAATTAATTTAAATTATTAATTTTAATCAAAAGTAAAAAATTTATTTTAATTTTTTCTTAATTTCTTAATTTTAATTATTTAATTATTTATTTAAAATGTTCCCCTTGCACATCCTAAAGCCCACGGAGACGCATAGGCTAAGGGTCTTCAGAAAATGGGGACATTACACTATAATTGTTTACTGATTGGTTTTTTTTCCTTTTTTTTAAACATATTATAAATGGATTTGTACTTACATGGTATTTTACATTCATATCATGTTGATATTCTTAGAATAACATTGATTCACATTCAAGCTTAATGTTTTTCCTATAATAATAAGGTGGTATATAATGTATCTTCTCTAAACTTATAAGAGAAGCCGATGAAATTTTATATATTTAAAAAAAAATCTAGAGATATTTTATAAGATATTATAACTTTGCTCCAATTTTACAATGGTATTGCTTTGTTTCTACTGCACTTTTTGGTAGTTGCTCTATTTTGTCCAAAAAGGTGTCATGTATTAGTCTTATTGTTATATTTGGGTGGTAAGACCCTTTATTTTGGTTGTACCAGGGAAGGGTCCCTGTCAAAAATCCTTTATCCTTAATAAAAAAATTATTTCTCATGGACTATTTTTTTCTTAAATGTTTACCAATATATGAAAAATTAGAAACTCTAAAAAAAGGTATAATCATGCATCATACTATATTTCTTTAATATTGTGAATTTGCAAGTGCCATGTAAGGGGTGCATGGAAAATGTGGAAACATATAAATACAAGGAATTTAAAAGCAGTATTTACTCTCCATTAATACTTCACAATTCTTTAAGGAACCACGAATGGAGTTTTTTTACTCCCACAAAAACCTTAGCTCTGCATTCTCATCCCATGGCGGTGGATCTCCTTTGAAAGGAGATGGCATTGGGTTCCCATGTACACAGGCCCTATGCATGACATTTTTATTAATGAATACACTGGTTCAACTTGCAGGCAAGGAGTTCTTTTGGCCTATACTCGAGTTTCCTAGTTTTCCCCTACGGTGCAGCTATCCATATCTGAATATGGCATACTAGAAATGGATAGAAATAGTGGTGATTTGGGTTGCATCTTCAATCTGTCTCCACACATTACAGAGTGGGAACTTGACCTCACTTCCCAAGTTCTCGTTCATACACGAAATGGAACCACACTCTGCATTTTATTGCCCCCACGTACCAAGGGTATGGATCTTAAATCTTTTATTTCCCTCAAAATGTATTGTAGATTAGATCTCATTAATCTTACCTTTGGAGGCAAATTTCTAGAGGAGAACTCCTTGTTCAACTCTTATGGGGTTGAAAGGGATTCTCTAATGTTCATGATGGGGATTTTGAGGGGAGGAGCCAGAGCTCGAAACCCTGCTTCATTCAAATAATCTCTATTTTAAAATGTTGCATCAGCTTCTGCAGCTGCTACCCCTCCCCTAGAGTACATTATGGAACAAGTTGTGGATAACCCTTATTTGGAACTCACAAGTGCTGACTCTCTGACCTTCCAAAAAAATCTAGAGAAAAGGCTTTAATCTACAAGTTTAATGGTGTCTATCCTTCTACGAATGACCTTATCCTATGGATCCATTCCAATCGGACCAAAAATTATGATCATTTCTTTTGTGCCAGAGGATTTTTCATCATTCTTTTCATTGATCAGGATGATTATCACGGGGTCATTAATGAGGGACCTTGGTTTTGGGGCTTTGCGGGTTTGTTCACTACACTATGGTTCCCACATTTTGATCCGTTCACCTTCTCCATCTTGTGCATCCCGGTTTGGGTGAGGCTACCCAACCTCCCTCTCAATTTTTGTCTTGTTGCAGAGGATATTAGGAATTACTTAGGGAGATTCATAAAACAAGATGATTCATGATTACATGGTTGGCTACTCACTTATGTTAGAATTTGTGTTGAAGTTGACCTCAGTAAAGGACTGCCGGATAAAATAACCCTCAAAATGGGTGATGTGTCCCATGTTCAATCTCTAGACTATGAAAATACAACATTCAGATGCAAGAATTGTAGGTCTACAGGCCATCTACAGTCTGTCTGCCCTCATTAGAAAGCTCAATCTGTAAAGAAAAAGTCTTCCAAATGGTGGAACATCCCTGATGTTGCTGAGGATTCTGATTCTGATGTGGAAGTCCAAGAATTTAAGACAGTAGATCCTTTGGTTGCTTCTCAACCTGCTGCATAAGTTGAGTGTGTTGTGGCAAGTCAACAAGGAGCGCTTTCCCACCTGGGGGAGAGACCTACTCCAGGAATCAAGAGGCCTCATGAATCTGATCATTGTGATTCTAATAAGGAGGGTCCCATATCTCTGAAAATGGAATCATAGATTGGATCCCCTCCAATTCTATCCTTAACAAACACATTGGATTCAGAGGAATGATTTCCATAGAATTGGCAATTGGTACCCTCAAAGAAGGGAAAAAAGGGTAAACATTGATAGTTGTATCTTTTAACTTCTCCTCTCTTCTTCTACTTCTTTTGTGGCGGCCTCGTGGTTGCCTCCACTTCTTCATTCGGTAACTTACTTTGGAGCTCCATCTTCTAATCCTTACTTGATTGGTCCTTCTTACTGTCTTCAGTTACAGCCAAGGGTGTTCTTCCTTTTCTTCTTCATGTATCTTATTTGGCTGCCGACTCTTTGACTGCAGAAATTTCTTCTCTTCTATCTAGTGGCTTTTTCATCTTTTCTCCTTCTATGTTGTGGGAGGTCTCCTCATCTTTTCCTTTTCACTCTCTCTTCTTTGTACAAGGTTGTGGGTCCTTTCAAAACTCTCACATTTACCCTTATCCAAAAAAAATACTTCACAATTCTTTATTTTTGTAAAATCAAGCAAAATGTTGTTTAATATTAACTATCGTTAAATCCACTTTTATGACATAATCTTGCTTTGTAGAATCCAAATCGTCAAGAACACTACTATTAGTATTAACATATTTTCATAAATTCATTCATGATCTATATCATTAAGTGTGTTATTTTTTTTGTGTGTTATTTATTTTACGCTAATAAATATTTTTGTATTCACCTACCACAAGCACTCATGGATGATGTTTCTATTAATAAATAATTATTTTTCTACATGTAAATCTATTGTCACAAATGAATGAATCAATCCATAGTAACTACTATTATTTGTTTACAATAAAATTGAATTCAAATTTTTATTTAATAAAGTACAATTATTAGCAATGTAATGTTTCTAATAAATCCTTCTATATGTGTATCCACCTCTCACAAGCACCTATAAATGCTTTCACTAGTTTTAAGTCATGACACAAGATTGTTTTTAAAATAATACTCATGATCAATGAATAAAAACACCCCCTTCCAAAATTTCCTATCCATATAAAATTACTCTAATTGTAAAAACACTCCCCCCAAAAAAACAAAAATGTTGAAGTGAGACTATAAAGACTATTCACCACTTTAAAAAAGTTCTACAAGGGGGGGTCATTTGAGACATTAATAGAGACAAAATTTGACTAAATTGTCTCAAATAGAGACAATAAAAAAGTTGCATATCGTCTCTATTATTGTCTCAAAGTGGGTGTCTCTAATATTGTCTCTAATTATTGTCTCTCAAGAGACAATAATGATTGATACATATTTTGTCTCTTGAGAGACAATATCATTTTCATCTCTCTAGAGACAATATCATTATTGTCTCCTTAGAGACAATACCGAATACTAACATTTTGTCTCTCTAGAGACAATACTAATTTCAATTTTTATTGTCTCTCTAGAGACGATACGAATTTAAAGAATGAAAAATATGAATTTTAAAACTACATAATAACCAAATATCAACGAAGTTACATATCATCTATGATGTCGAAGTGGTCTGGTAATTAATATAATAAATTAACAACAATTTGATTTAAATATTGTGCCCAATAATGGGTCCACAAATATTTTATTAATATCAAATAAGATAAGATACAAAAGGGTGTCTGAATTCCGTTAACCCTTGAAATACAATGATAAAATACAAAAGGGTGTCTGAATTCCGTTAACCCTTGATATACAATATTAGCACCTTCTCTGCACCAAACTTCAAGTGATCCATATGATTCCCTAGTGCTACTTTGAAGTTATTTTTCTTAACTTTGATTTTGAGCAACTTCCTTTTTGAGCAATTGTCTCTCCATCGACAACAATCATCTTCATGTTCTTCGCTTTGATTGTCTCAACTTTGATGCAGTTCTCTACTTATCGTTAGCAACGAAGGTGCATTGGATTCTAAGAAATTATGATCACATATTTTACTCCAATTCTGCCAAAAGTATTCACAAATTGCATTTAAATTAGGACAATAATTAGTTTTTACTAAATCGACTTGATCTTTACATTTTGTTATAAAAAATTAGTTATCACTAACTCATTACTATCAATCCATTTTCATAAATTATACCAAGGACTAACCTCAGACATTAAAATCCCTAGAATTCCACACATGCCTAGTGAAAATGTACCAATATAAGCCTGTACAGAAAAACAAAAAAGAAGCCATTATTCATCTATTTTTTCTTTAGTGGATATTCTACACTACATGCATGAAAATGATTAAAAAGAGAATTACTACTTCATTTGCATCTGCATATCAGTATCCTAATTGTAGTGAACAATTTAATCAAATGAAAATAAATCCCAACAATAAAGATGGGTGGATATAAAGATGTGATAAGTGTAATTACCAGTATGTAAAAGGACAATCCAACCACAAAGCAACTGACGCTCATTCCTCCAGTAGCAATCTAAAGAAATTTTTCTCTTAATATTCATGTAAATAATCAACGAAAATCCTTATAACAACGTTTTATCAAAGCCTAAGTTCATACCATAAGAAGTGGTTGTCTACCAAATTTGTCCATCAGCAATGCACCTATTGTTGTCATTGGCACCTGCCAAGCAATATATACATATTGATAAACACAAAAAATGTGCTTCATCATGGAGACAAGCCAAATGGGGTGTTATTATTTAAGGAATTAGACATATTTGGCACCTACAGTATAGCTATTCCAACTGATGTTTCCAGCCTATGCTTTTTCCGAGCGACCTGTTAGCTACCATGAATTGTTTCCTGTAAACAATCAAATCCCCATAAATATCACATGAATGAAGAGGTGCCAAGATGAAGGCAAAAAAAGTGAACAAACATATAAGAATGTATGAATAATGCATATCATAAGCACAGACCTAGTACGATGTTGTTATTAAGACTTCGGCACCAGCTTCAAGATATTCTTCATGAACCTAATTAATGATACAATAGTAATGCATATAGGAAATCACAGGAATAAGACACAAAGTATATTATCTATTTAACAGTACAAGAACATTGTTAAGCTTAATGTGAAGTCATATTTACAAAGTAATGGTAAGTCATACCTATTAAATCATCTATCTGGATCTCTTCTCGATGTAGCTGGGGGCATATGTACAGATGGGGTATGGATGACGATTCGATTGGATGCAAAATGTCTTTATGTACTTATGGACTTTGAAGGACTAGGGAGCTTTGAGAGGACAGAGCAAGAGGACATGCTTCTCTCTGTCCTTAATGCAGCTATCAGTAATCTAACAAACTTCAATAAAAAGGTAGGCCGGAAGTGATTATGTATCTTCTCTTCATTTTTTGCTTTGATTTGCATGTTTTACTTGGCTTTGTTACCTTTTAAACTAGTGTAGATACTTGAGATTAACTGGAAATCTAATATGTTACATCTCAAGAATTTCATCTTGACAAGGAGACAGAAAATGTGTTTCAAAACTTTCAAAATGGGGTAAACTTGGTTAAGAGTGATGAAAAACTATTCAAGGGACTATTCTTCATAGCAATCAAGGATGTTGATCTAGCTGATGTAGAGGACTTAAAAGATGAGTTTCCTTTAAAGCTGTTACAAATTCGTAAAAGATCCCATGAAAACTTTCTAACAAAGATGTATGGAGGAATGGTTGAACTTGCTGCAATGCCTTCTTTCACCCGAAAAGAATATTATCAAGAAAGTCTGTCTGAAATAGCTTTAACTATGGAAGAAGATTTAGACCATACCTATCAGAATGGACGTTCCTTCTTGAGAGATTTGAAGCTTGTTACTGCCCAGATAGCAACCAAGGACTGGACCCCTGTTGATTTGAAGCGTGTTGCCATGAAAGTGAATATCCTTCATAAAAATTTGGAGTCTGCTGTGAGGGAAGGACAACTCTCTATGTCAGGAGCCAGCAAGGTGCTTGTGAATTTTGACACTCAAGAAGAAATACATGATGTTCCAATAGAGCTTGGAGATCTCTTGATTGAAGTGTAGGATAGTGGGCTGGAGCTTGCACCTACAGAAGAATCCATTTCAAATGATAAAGTCTTGTCCAATCTAAGATCAAGGCTAGGCACAATTTTTAAAATAAAACGTGTAAATGGTGACCAATGGCACTCTGTGTTTCAGAGTTTCTTAGGGGATTTGATAGAGAGACGGTGTGATCGTGTTCAAAAGTGGCTCTGCAGTAATACAACAGAATTTACTGGTAATCATGATGTACAGAAGTTGCAATTAGAGGTAGTTGCAACCCTAGCAGAGCTCAAACAGGGTCTCTCTGTCTGTGGTTGCAAGTGCTTTGTCTATTTCTGGCGATGCAGTAACAAGTGTAGCAATTCCCTAGTTTACTGTATTATGAGATGTAGTGGCTTTCACGCCTTGTTAAATCTATATTCACCTATCTTTGATGCTAAAATATTGGACCATTACTCCGATTCATGCCCCCCATGCACATTGTGGGTCTGCCTTTGAATACCACCATCTTGGCAATAATCATGGCATGATATCATGGTCATGTTTAATTTCATGTTTTCTTAAAGTTGTAGAGGTTCTGATGTGCACTTATAGTCTTATACTATGTCAAAGTACATTTTTCTCATGTGGAAGTATTTAAGTGTCTCAACAATTATGCACCTTGTCAAAGGAATGCTTATGAAAATCATACGTATAAACGATATATAGAGTGGCATGTGTTATACTTGAACATAAGAGTCCTAGGCCCCTTGCCATTATAGCTTAGAACATATATATTTTTCGAAGTATATTATGTCAGGGTTACACAAGATGAAAGACACATGCATAAACTTGCCATATATAAAAGTGCAGTTGTTGCTTTGTTGAGAGCAAGTGAGTCAAGTTTATGCCAAAGAGTTGTCACCACCCACCAAGCCATGTATAAAAATAATGAGGATGAATGAAATGGACTTCCACCCCACTTTTGATTCTATGCTCTTTCCTGTCTTATTTCTATACCTTTCAGTTTCTTTTAAGCAAGAGTGTTTAAGTATGATTAAAAAAAAGGATACTCATTTAATCTAGGAATCACTTAGATGTCTACATACATTGTTTTAAGGATCCAAGCGCAGTCACACTAGTCCATGCACTTACATTGAGTGTCTTGGACGGTTGAACAACTCCACACTTCGAGCAAGTCTATGCAGTTTGATGCACCATGCACATTTTATGCAACACCAGGATACGCACTGCACAACTTGTAAGACAAAATTTCTCCATTCACTCAAAAATGGGACGGAGCCCCAATAAATGTCAAGGGGTTCCCCAATTCCCTAGTGGGATGTAGGGCAATGGCCCGCAGACCATATTTTAATGATCAATTTCAGCGTTGTTTAGCATAAATTAGAGTTCAGCATGACCCACAATTCAGCACAGTGCAACATATGCGCTCTATGCAGCCTACGAAGCACTGTGCTATGCGTGCAATGTCTACATAGCATTGCTTGTCCATAAAACACCTGAAAACATGCAGTGTGGCTTAGTCCCTGGGCACAACATTCAAAATTCACGGCAGTCACATCTACACTCCACGCCAAACTAGGTGTCAATTCAAGGGCTCATGACATGCTAGAGCATCCATCAACAGACCAGGCATTTGGCAGTCAAACCATGCAACCATCAAGAGGAGAAGAGCCACACAAGGAAATTCAACCGTGTTAACTTCCATAATGTTTTCTTAAGCCTTTACAACTTTGTAATATAGGAAACATCCTCCCACTCCCAATCGGAGAAGAATGAGCATGTCCAAGGATGCCTATTGAGATCTTTGTTCGAGCTGCTGATATGTTTCCCAATCAAACATGTACTGTTCATAGCTAAAAGACTCTGCACACTATAACCAATGATATGATTTTTCATAAGCTTCAACTTTATTTTTTTTTGTATGGAGATCTCCTCCAAAAACTTCCAAAAACAGAGGACAACAACTGTAACAGTCTGCTATTTGCTTGATCCGAGGTCTTTTTTCTAACATGGAATTTACGTCACTTTCACTGTCTATTTTTCTACATAGAACTTGAACGGCTGCTTCAAGAGAAAGGGGAACCATGTGTTAAATTTCACATTCTTTAATTTTGCAATCTTTCATTACCTCCGAGACATTTGTTTTCCTAGATGTTACAAGCAACCTGAGTTTCTTCGGATTTGTTATTTGCCTCGATAGAAGCTCCCTTAGAGGCTGCATGTCCAAGAAATTTTCAATATATAAAAATACGGATTCCTTTTGCATAATATCTTTTAAGATTTGTTGTCCTCTGTGGAAGTCTGTAACATCTTGTTTCAAACTTGTCAAATGCCCCAAAATTTGGGACTGCAACTCTTCTATGTTTGGATGCTCTTCCATGTTTCAGAAAAGAATGACTTTGGAATGTTTCCAACCTTGGAGTTTGTCTTCCAAAGACCTGCACTGCATCTGCCAACGTGGTTTATCCAGATCCACCAATTCCATGCAAAACCATTACTCTTGCAGTACGCTTCTCTTTCCAACAGATGCAACTCCTAAGCTTAATGATTAAATTGGACATCTCCTAAGCCTTTGAAAGATGCAACTGGCAGTTCCATTTCTATACTTTATCCAAATTTGGATTCCATACAGATATAATCCAATGCACAGGCAATTGCATAAGCACTCCTGCATTCAATGTAACTTCAATGGTGAAATATACATTAATGTTCACTCGTCCATAGGATTACGACATGGAGGCCCACTCAGTCCGAGCCTCTTTATTCTTATGAGTGAAACTCTTTTAAGATCCCTTCATCAGGAAACAGAAGTGAACCATATCAGCAGTCTTTCAGCCACTGGAACTAGAAGGTACTCAAATTTCCATTTTGTTGATGATTCATTCATTACTTTTCTCCACTATTACCAGCAAGTTGTGGTGCATTGAGATCAGAAAATGAAGCAATGTGCAGAGTTATAAATTTAAAAAAAAACACAATAGAGTAAGAGCTCAAAGATAACGCCTAGAGACCAAGGTATAGGAGGAGAAAATAATGAGTTGAGCAACAATGAAGAATAATGTTCGTGAACGAATATAACGAAAAGATTGGGTGTGGTAAATGCAAACCCAGTTATAAAAATGAATTTATAGATCTACAACAAGGAAGTAACAAAACTGAGCCATTTCAATACAAAAAAACAACAAGGTCCAAGTTAACACTAAACTCGGGAAAGTTTAAAATACCCCTGAAGCAAGCAAGGCTCGAATCAAGCCATATATCAAACTCAACGAGAAAACAAAAACAGTCAGTGAGCAGAGATAAGGAAACAACAAAAACACCCACATGCTACCATGAGTCTGTGAGTTTGAACATGGAAAATCTAGATATCCATGATAAATGTCACCTAATATATCCATTGGTGTCATGGGAGCACAACCTGTTCATCCTCCGTCTCCCATGACTCCCACTGTAAGTCATCTACTTATAGAAAGTCACTTGTAGGAATGGATTGCAATGAAAGTCATTAGGGAAAGACAAACAAACCACAATTATTTTTCCTTGCTAGTAATACTTTATGTTTTGGGGCTCTCCATATGTCTAAGTAGTGCTCTCAATAATTCTACTTGTATATCCCATATTTCTGTAGATGACTTATGTTTATCTTGATTTTATTTTCTAGTAACATCATTAAGCATTTTGTTAACATAACAAATTCACAAAGATGAAGTAAATCATTGTTCTTAGAAATCAGATCTTGAAACACAGTGTCTAATATAGATCATAATAGCAATATTCATCCATACCATTATTTAACTATGGATGACAATCACCATACTATAGTAAGCATATAGATTCTCCAGTAATAAAATGTCATAAATTACAATTCTTACCACATTGCTTGCATCTCTTCCTCCACAAAGCAAAAGTAGACCATCTGAACGAGCACTTGCAATTGCATACCTATCAATGTAAGCAAATGATTAGCAATGGAAGATTCAACAAATACATTACTGACTTATTGAAACGAGATCAATACATTTGTCTACAAACCAAAAGATAATAGCCATCTCATCAAAAAGAAGGTTATAGACGTTCTTATGAGGCAAAAAAAGCCATCTTAAAATGTATAATACATGTTATAAATCTGGCTATCACATAAAATTAAAGATCAATCAACCTTATTGAGTACCATTATTCAATTTAGTATATGCTACTTATTATAGCCATCTCATCTTGGAAAAAAGAAGGTTATAGAAGTTCTTATGAGGCAAAAAAATTTTCATCTTAAAATGTATAGATACATACTATAAATCTGGCTATCACATAAATATCTGTGTTTGACACGCATTTGAGCAGTTTTATAGACCGATCAAACTCTCAATAAGTTCATAAAACAAACCAATAAGTTCACTGGTAATGAAATAGCCAATAATTCATAAAATAACAGTCAATTTAAATCTATTTAGCCGGATAGGAAAAATGTCTATTCTTTTTTGTCCTCTTTTGACGAGGAACTATAATAGATGGTGCAACATGATAATCATCCTGAACTCTTGTCTGTTGGATTTCTGGGTTGTTTTCCAGATGAGTTCCAAGAAGGTCAATCGATTCATTTTTTCCAGCAACAAAATCATCACATCCTTCTGTGGCATCTTCATGTTCACTGTTAGTTGCACCCTTTAAGGAGTTTGATTGTTGCACATCCTATTAAACAACATACTTTAGTTAATTAAATTACCACAACATTGATACTTAAATGTTTTATTATGTCATCGAATACTATAATAAACTTACCTCATATTCATGTTCAATGACCAATTTCTCCCCTCGATCTATCATATGTTGTTGGAGCCCTTGGGAACCATGCATTAAAGCATATTTCAGATCTTCATATGAAGCTTCCTTTCAAAATTGGTGAACCTAAGTGTACAAAGACATTTTAATTTATCAAGTATCATTTGTCATCCAATACATTCAAGTCACCGAAAAAATATAAAAAAAATTAAAATGAAATTATTCACTTACCAAGCTCCCACGAATACTATTATACCCACCCGACTCCAATTTATGGGACCCAATACTTAATAACCTAGCTTGGGTAGCCTTTTTTGTATCTCGAAGGCGTCTTTTACCTCCTTCTCGTGTAGATGGCATGTATTTTGGATTTTTGAAGGACTTTCTCTTAAATTTGGCATCTTTGATAAGGTCATCCCATGTTGTTTGGTTAGTGATTCAAGTTGGTCGGGGATATCTCGGGTCATTTGTTAGCTTTGATCTTATTTTGTCTCTTTTAGAGTGAATGAATTTCTGTGCATAATCCATTATGAAATCCTTGTTAAAACCAGGATTTTCAAACTCTTTTATGACATCTCCAAAGAGTTCATCTTTCTTAGAATTGGCTTGCTTTCTCCAATTCACTTGTATGGTATTTCCAAATAGGCATTCTGCGCCATGAAATAGAAATTAGAAAAATTTCAACCCCATTTCATCTTTTAAGACATTTCCATATGAGGTTAACAAGATTGTAACCTCTTTCTTTCCTTTTGTGTTCACTGTGGAGATTGTTGTAGTCATAGGGGTCGTAGTAGCTTCCCCTATAGGTACATCAGGGGGCATGCCATTTTCTTCCTGTATGTATAGAGCATGAATGTTTGTTAGGAGTACTATTGTAAACCATGCAATATGAAAAATTGGTGTTATGACTTTTTTATAGCACATGAATGATAATTAGGACTGTTAGGAATATTTTATACATAATTAATTATCATAAGCATACCTGTTCATGTGCAGCAAGACCTATACTTTCCAGCAATGTAGAATCCAATGCATGAATTTACTTAATTACTTCCTATATAACTTCATAAAATTCAGGAGTATCTAGTATGAGCATTAAAATTTTGGCTTGTGATTCTATAATACTTGTAAAGGAAGCATGTTGTGGTGTTGGAGGGTGAATTCAGAGAGAACCCACACATGAAGGGGTTACTCCTTAACTCTAGTGCTATACTATGTGTTGGCATGCTTGACGGAATTGGAATACTAAATGTTTCAATGTTGGATTTAGAAAGTATGGTATGGGATTTACTTCTTGGTGGCACTCTCATGTTAGGATTTTCTAGTGCATATGTAGAGGGCCTACCACAATCCTTCAAAATATCATAAAACAAAATTATTAACAGTAAAAAAAACTTCAAAGTTGTATATAACATTGAACAACTTCACTAACAAATGAATAATAACATATGCAATACTACATTTCCATTTCATTTCATGTATCAAAAAATATATATATTCAAAAGGACCAAAAGGTGTGCATCTTCATATAATCTTCAACAAGGAAACATGTGCAATGTATGCATTGACATAGAGAAAAAAACATTAGCAATCCACTCATTATGATGATTTTAAGGTTTACATGTATGCATTGACATAGAGAAAAAAACATGTGCAATGTGTGCATCTTCATATGTCCTTACAATGATTTTAAGGTTTACATTATGATTAAATAAAATCATCTTCATCTGACATTACAATTTACTCATCTGGAGGCATAAATACACCATAGTTAATGGGCCCTAGATCCACAAATAAATTAATACCATGGTTCTCATGATCTTCATCCCCTTCAGCTATAGGTAAATGATGATCAATAAACTCATCATGTTCATGTATTTGATCACCAAAATGTTGTTCTTGTCCTTCTGGAACTTCATCTTGTTCATATTCATCATCAATAGTGGTCAAAGCACAATGTTGTGTCCCACTTCATGTCCCAAAAACGCGAGTAAGAAGTTGGGAGGGATCGGAAATCGAGGGTGTTCGCGCGAACATCCCTTTCACGTGAACCCCCTTCGCCTGAAATGCCACGTAGGATGAAGAAACTAGTTCGCGCGAATGGGGGTTCGCGCGAACACCCCTTCGCGCGAACCCCTCGAATTCAAATAATTTTGGCGGCAAAGAGTTATATATAGATATTTATATAGTTTTGGGTGGTAGATTTAAGGTTTAGGGGGGTTCGGGTGAAGGGGGGGTTCACGCGAACCCCCTTCACGCGAACCCCCCTTCGCGCGAACCCCCCTTCGCGCGAACCCCCCTATGTGGCACATTTTGGCGCCAAATCCATTTGGAGGATAATTTTATGCCAAAATGTGCCACTTAGGTGCCACGTAATTAGGGTTAACGAATGAATAAAATTACAAAATTTTAACACAAAATACAGAATTTTATTAGCTTTCTAAAAATATAATTTTTATTTTTAAAAAATATGTTTTACTATTTATTTTTTATATTTTTCTAACATATGGTATTTTAGGACAATTGATCGTACACAATCAACCCAATCTTTGAAAAATAGCAAAAAATATCAAAAAAAATTGAAAAAATTAAAATTATTATTTATTGAAGTCTTCTTCTTACCTGTGAAAAAAAAATTCATTTTTGATATAAATCTTAAAAGTTATTGGCATAAACATTTGTACGCCATTTATTTGAAAATATTTTTATTAAATAATTAATTAAAAAATAATAATAAGTCTAAAAAATATGAAAATTTGACAGCACTTCAAAATTCAAATCTTGAACATATATCTAAAATTTCATGGTGAAAAAATAAATTTTCATTCAAAAGAACCACCCGGGGACAGTCATTCCTCTTTTATAACATAAGAAACAACGTATGAGTAAAATTAAGAAAAAGACTATTTTTTTTGTAATTTTTTTTTTAAAAAAATTTACATGTATTCTACACTCTAAATAAAACATTTCGTTAGTTTGTGGAATTTCATGAATGTGTATGGTTTTATGGCTATTACCTTTAGAAAATCAATGAAACTGAAAATTCATGTTTATAATGGTACAAAACATACCAAAAAGTGGGACATTTTATTGTGCTTTTACTATCGAGAATCATCCTCCACTTGGTCATCTATGTATTCAAGTGGATATTCTACCTCTTCAATTACATCATGGCCTTCTAAATCTTCGGAAAAGGTGACTCTTTTTCCTCTTGGATCATAATCTATCACAAAGGACCAGCCAGGGTGTTCTAAATTTGGAACAAGGAATATTTGAGTGCATTGGTTTGGAAACACATAAGGTTCAGAAGTAGATTCAAACCTCAATGTATTTATCATATTGAATCCATTCTCATGCAACAAAATAGTTTTGTCCAGGCCCACTTCAATGAGCCTATACCATTCAACATGAAAATAACTTTTTTTAAATATGTGAAATCAAACTCTATTATATCCTCCAACACTCCATAATACCGAAGTGTACTCATGATTGTGTTTGTGTCATATGCATGTGAACGAAACTCCACTTCAAATGGTGCTGAAATTCCACTATCATAAGTTTTCCGCTTATCATCGATCTTCCTCATTCGAAAATGATGACCGCTAATCCACATTGCTTTGTAATATGTTACCTAAATGCATATGTACATATTATCCAATTAGATTCAAGGACACAAAAAGTTAACTAAATAGTTTCAATGATAAAAAAATATTTAGATTAAACAATATTCATCATAATTCTTTATTTGTATATTACCTCCCCATTTATAGATCCTTTAACGAAATCTATTAGTTTTTTTTTCACTGCTTTCATTCCCTTGGTTGCCTCATTTTCAAAATTTGTCTTTAACCAATGCCATGAGCATCTATCTGGCCATTTTCTTTTATGGCATGCAGGAAGTCCTCTATTAGAGTTTTGACCATGTCTATTAAATATATCAGCCCATGCCTTCTCATCTTCTATTTTCTTTTGTTCAGCATACTTCTCCATCCATTCTAACATAAATTTAGAATTGTATGCAACATACAAATGCAATGAATCCCACTCCTTAACATCTACAAAAAAAATTATTTAACTAATCATTGATCTAATCATTCTTTAAAGGATGCATCATACAATACTTAGGATTTAAAAACTACTAGTAACATTTAAGATTACCTTTTATCCTCTTTGAAGTTCCTGGACCCTCTAGTTTTCTATCTCCAATGGATTGAGGTTGTTGATCACCCCATAATCTTGGAGCCTCTAGATGCAATTGAGGCAAGTACTCAGATAAATGAACCATGGTTTGAAAAACCATGTACCCTTCAACCATAGAACCTTCAGGTCAAGCTCTTTGCCTCACAAAATGTTTTAGGACCTTCATATATCTCTCTACAAGCCACATTGTCCTGAGATGGATGGGCCCACATTGTTCAATCTCTTCTACCAAGTGTATAAGGTAGTGCTCTTGAGAATTGAAGAAACTTGAAGGGAAACACATTTGAATGTCACACATCAAAAGAGTAACATTCGTCTTCCAATAGTTCAGCTCATCTGGATGTATCTCTTTAGATGATACCCACCTATAAATTTTAGTAACAAGCATTAACATATCACCAGTTATAATATTTGCAAAATATATGTTAAAACAATTATAAAGACATTGAAAATGATATTTATAGAAGGAAAAAAAAAATTATTGAATAAAAAATGATGGTTTATAATACCTCAAATATTTGGACAATTTGTAAATTTTTTGTGTGATGTCATGGTTGAAAGTGCTTTGTATTGTTGTAGGAAGCACATACTACACCAAAATTGAAAATAAGCGTTTAAAACTATAAATTATCTTCTACATTAATAATATATTGAAAATTTCAATTATACTACCAAGAAATATAAGATATCATGAATTACCTTTATCCAATTATGTCAATCATGTGTTTTCATTCCAGAAAACTCTGAACCATCTCTTGTGAATACGGTTTTTAATGTCACACCAAAACTAGTTGGAAATCTTATGGCACGCATAGTATCAAAAATATATTTTTTCTCCTCTTTTGTAAGAACCCATGGCGTATGATCATATGTGTTATTTTCATGTAACCAAATGTTTGGCATCATATTGATGGTTTTGAGGTCCTTCCTTTATTTTATTTGGTCTTCATTGTTGCTTCCCTTTAGATGTTTCCATAAGCACTCTGCCACATTTTTTCCAATATGCATTGTATCAAATAGATGAGCTATTGGGAGATGCTCATAATAATCTAACTTATAAAACTTAGATAGTATTTTCATTCTCAATGGATAAGCTCTCCCTTCCTTTTTGTCATATGCTGATTTCCACCTCAAAGGGTTCATCCTTTTTGGCTGCCTCCTTTCCTCTTCCTTTCCATTGAACTTATTTTTCTCATGCATGCGATAACGATGGTTTTGAGGTAAGAAGTGTCTGTATTCATCGTACATGGTTTTTTTAAGATCCTTTGATTGCCTAGATACAATGTTTGGCCCACATGATGGACAACCATGTTTCCCTTTAGTTTGTAGGCCTAAAAAATTAGTATGGAAACCATATTTAATTAATGGGCAGCAACATAAATAGAATGATTACAAATGAATATGATAAATAGATTACCACAACACACAGAGAGCCCCGGAGCATCGTGAATTGTCCACATAAGTATTGCACGAAAAAGGAAGATCCTATCATTGCTAGGTCTTGATACATCATACATGTTGACACCCTTCCATAATTCGCATAGCTCATCAATGAGAGGCTCCATGTATGTGTCCATATCTTTCACCTGGTGTTTTCCTATGAAGAAAATGTGAATTAAAATTTAAATATATTCATGTAAATGTACATCATCTTCAAGAGAACATAACACTAAGAAGTTCATATACCTGGTATTATTAGAGTTAGCATTGCATGCTCTTTTTTCATTGCCATCCAAGGGGGAAGATTATTGTTAACAAGGAAAACTGGCCAAACAGAGTATGTTGTTCTAAGATCTCCGAAAGGATTGACACCATCCATTGCCAATGAAAGTCTTGCATTCCTTGGCTCATTTCTTAAATCAGGCCATTTTTCTTCAAGCTCCTTCCAATCTTTGCTATCAGCCACCATACGCATGACACCATCTTGGCTCCTTCTTAGTGCATGATAGTCCATAAATTTTGCCAAATCTTTACATTTGAACATCCTCTCAAACCTCGGTGTTATTGGAATGTGGCGTAGAACCTTATAAGGAACTTTCTTGGACACTTGATCTTCACGATATCTATTGGTGAAACATATTGGGCATTGCTATAAATTTTCATTTTCACCATAGTATAAGATATGGTCATTTGGACATGCATCATATGTTTTGTACTCCATCCCAATGTCTTTCATTGCTGAAGATACTTCCTTTTGTGAACGAGGCATCTTATTTTCCTTTGGAAGTATCTTATCTACCAAAAGTCTGCATAAAACAACAAAAGATCTTTATATTATTCACTATACACAATATTCAAAACTTGAATGACATGGAGAGATATAGTTTAGAGGAGTTTAAAATATACCTCAAGATATCAGTGAAGCATGTATTCATCATTCCATGCATAACTTTCAAGTTCAAAAATAACATAAGTGTTTCCAATACAGACAAATTTGCATTTGGGTAAAGAGGCGTCCTAGCAAGTTGAGTTAGGGGTGAATCATCAACTTCTTCAGCATATGTGTAGAAGTCTTGTAAAAATTCGTTCACCCCATCTTCATTTAATTGAGAAGTGGTATCACCCATATATGTGTCTTCTCCTTCATTGTGAGTGCCACTATCATCATTGTCATATGCCCTTTCCTCAACATTATTATGAACTTGGATTGGCTAAACATTACAATATCATTTAAAATAGTCAATAATGCGATATGAAAAGTTTATATTTTTTAATAACAAGCATTTTTGAAATTTCATTATAGTATACCTCTTCTATATAAACTCCATACTTCAACCTATGGATACCAATGAGTCGACGCTTCTTTAATTTTCTATTTTTGCACTTTTCACAAGTACAATATATCATTTCATTAAAATATTCATTTGTCCCTGGAGTAGGTCTTGGTATATGTTCATCTGAACATTCAGATGAAGATATACTATTTTCCTGCATAAATCATATACTTTAAATAATGAGCATCTACCTCTCAACTTGAGACTTTTATTTTTATAGTTTGGAAATGGGTAATTCTGTTATGATGTTTCCGTAAACTAAAACATCATTAGTTTGAACTATGAGATGCCTAAAATGCTCACTGTGGGTCTGAAACATGGCTTATTTAACATGGCTTGTTTAACATGGCTTTTTAAATAAGCCACATTTCATAATCCATTTTTTGTAAGCTAAAATAGGGTCCATTATGAGTGTTATTTAAGATCTGAGTATTATTAAAAAAACTCATGACTATGATAATATTAATCTTTATTGAGATTAAATTCATTAAAGAAATAATACAAGTGGCAGAAAATGAAAGTACCTGTCTTTCCATTTTTTCCAAGAATAGTGGCTAATTAGGTAATAGTGTCCTCCAAAAAAAAGTAACACTCGTCATAATAATAAAGAAAAATATTTTTAAAAAATGAATAAAATTATCTGCACGTTCTAATTATTTACCAATATATCTAGGACTAGAATGTCATCTTATCTTACCTTCTTGCAGTAAAGCCACTCCACACCAACTAGAGCAAGAGAAGACAATGAAACCTGGAAAAAAAGAAAAGACGAAGAAATTAGACAAGGAAAAGCAATCTAATTTATTAAAAATGAAAACAAAATAGCATGAGAAGGTCCACATATTCAAAACCATGCTGCAATAAGACCTATGATAAGTTACAAGGTTAACTTGGAAGCAAACTTGAATCTTGGAACTTATCATAGGTCTTTGTTTTCATTAGAGATAAAGTAGATTGCTTTTCATTGTCTAGTATCCAGTATCAATCCAATTTATACTCTACAAGCTCCATCATTATAATATTTAATGACCAAATATGTGCCTTGAAAAGAGGCTTCTCTGCCCAAATGTACAAATCATGAAATATTTTAATTCCTTTCTCAAATGAAAGGAGGGCAGAAAAGCCTCTTATCAAGGCACGTATCTTGTGATTATATATTATAATGACAAGAGATTATTCTACTTTATTATTGTGTTACTCCACTTAATCTTTTCGAATATAGCTTTTATTTCTGATCTTAGAATTTTCCAAACCCGAGAATAAGTTACAGTGTGCTCATTTGTAATGTATTATAACATTAAACCTATACTAACAATGAGGAACATTAATCAAGCCTAAACATAGTTTGGGTCATAATAGTAATCCAAAGAAAGTATGAAAAATCTTGTAGAAACCAAGAAATATCATAAATGCCTCAAATCGCCATTGATATTTCCATGAAATCCCCTTCATCAGATGAAGTTCTATCAGATCATTCGGTTTGTCCTTAGGTATAAAAAATGGATCAATGTCCACAAGTGTATCCCTCTAACTATATCGTTGCTGACATGAGATTAGGTTAGACATAAATCCAACCATGACAACATAAGGTAGTGGTCCCACAAGCTTACAAGGCTTCACCACATCAGCAGTGTTAGGCAACATCCAGATACATCAAGGCATTGAAAAAGGCTTGGGCGGCATATGCAAGGCTTCGTGGCTTCAACATGCAAGATAGAAGTGTTGCACAACAAGAGACAAGGTCCCAAGGTTTCGTACGACACAAATAGTGATGCACAACTAAGTATAGGCTTGCGCAACAAGGTTAAGCCTTCGCAGATTGGGTAGGCATCTGTGGCTTCTATAAAAAAGAGTCAAGGCACTAAGGTTTGAGTGGCATGCTCAAACGTGGAGTGGCATTCTACAAGTCTGTATTCAAGTGGCTCTAAATGTTTTTGGATGATAAAGAATTGTTTGTGAACCTGGATGTTGTTACATCACATTGACATGCCTCTAGTATGTTCCACATAATTGAGGCAATCTCTAATCCACATTGCATAATCTTATGTGCTATAAACAGAAGTGAAATTTATGTTGTTAGCTATGATCAACCAACAGTCCATAAAGTGAATATGATACATTCACACACACAAAGAATAATGTAACTAATAAAAACTGAAATTTTAATCGTACTATAGCTTTGTACAGAGTAAATCTTGGAGAAGAGATGTAAAACTATGCAAACTTGTCCCTCCCAATACTGCAGCACATATTTATGTACAAACTTTGTAGACAAAAACATTAAAAGGAAAAGATGAGACAAATCATCTTCCAGTAGCAAAATATGGAGTGACACGATGAGAGATTTGGTTGAGGACAGAGCATGCAGAGAAGGCTTCCCTGTTGAATTCCCACCTATAAGAAAATTGGGGGTTAGAGAACTATTTCAGGAACATCAAGTAGACCTCCCAAACTAAAAAGATAAGAGCCTGAACAGTGAAAATATATAAATTTTGTTATTTTTATACAGTGGAAAAAATGTTTTTTTCGTAAGTCTGAAATATGAGCGCATACATTGTCCAAGCATCGCCAATCTTGTTGAGCATAAAGGCAATGAAAGTTTTTGCTAGCACTGAAAAAACACAGATTTGATGAATACATGCCTTTTTTCCACTGTACAAAAATAATGACTAAATGTCAGTTTGTTTGATGGTTTGCCAGACTTCTGTGAAGTGATGAAATATTGTGCATGCCACCAGTCTTAACAAGTATAGCTATTTCTATCACTTTAACATGTGTTTTACTCTAGAAAATGGATTGGAAATATACTCAGAAGGGAATTTCAATCACGGAGAGGTTTCTGATGCTTACAGACCAAATTTTCACTCCTTGACTGCAAGTGATGGAGTAGTTTCTTGTAAGAAATCCCATCGAGAGCATGATCCTTAAGACGATACTCATCGTCAGGATGACAGAAATTTAACTAGCCTTATAGAAATTTGCAGACAACACTTGGCCAAGGGGGTTTCAGTACAGTTTACAAAGGTAAGCTTCCCAACGAAAGCCTGGTAGCTGTTAAAGTTTTCAACAAATATAAGCATTGTCAAAATCGGTTCATGAGTGAAGTTGCAACCTTGTTGAAGGATCCGCCATTTGCATTTGGTGAGGCTATTGGGGTATTGCTTTGAGGGTTCTAAAAGAGCATTGGTCTATGAGTATATGGTGAATGGTTCGCTAGAGAAATATATATACGGAGATTACCATATTAAATTGGACTGGAGAAAATTATATTCCATTGCGATAGGAACAGCTCGTGGGATCACATATTTACATGACGAATTTATAAGCTGCATCTTTCACTGTGATATAAAGCCTCATAATATACTCGATGTAAATTTCTCCCCAAAGGTTGCAGATTTTGGTCTGGAAAAAGTAACAGATAGAGAGGAAACCCATGTCTCCTTGACAGGTGCCAGAGGAACCCCTAGTTATGTGGCTCCAGAAGTGTGGTCCCAAAACAATGGATCAGTGAGTGATAGATCAGATGTATACAGTTATGGTATGTTGCTGTTGGAGATGGTCGGGGGAAGGAAGAACTTGGACATGAAAGCAACAAGGTCGAGAATATTTTTCTACCATGACTGGGCATTCAAACAAGTGGAAACTGGTGAATTTGGAAGGCAGGATTTTTCTGTAATTATCATATTTGCTTTAGATCAATCATCTTTTTTACATTTTGAAAGACCATCATGTAATACTCTCTGTAAGAATGTTGCTACCTTCACTGCACTAGAAAGATACCCTGCTTCCCCTGATCTGTGTATTTATTATTGGTCCCTTAGATCAAAATTAAGAAAACAATTTAAAAAAAATAGGTTAAGAGATTTATAGATCCCACTGCGTAACCTCATCAACAAACGGCATTGAAACTCACGATATAGTTCTAAATCTCTGTCAACAGTCTATCATCTTATAACTTTGATACATTACAAACAAACAACCTTTAGGTATTTCCTATTTACCAAGGATCAATTGCATTTGTTTTGTAATACACACGTCCACTTATTATAACCTTAACACCTTTCATTATTCTTCTTCTTGCTTGCTTTCCAAAGTCTTTGCTAAAGTTTAGTTAGACCTTCTCTCATCATTTTCTTGTTTCATTCTGCCCGTGCAAGGTAAAAATTTTCATATTTGATGTATTTCGCATTTAGCAATAATGTTGTTTGATCTTTTCCTCGTTTGCTTATCATCTGGATATGTAGGAACAACATCAGTGCCATAATTAGTCTAGTGTGGATGCAAGCAATATGATCTTGTCTAACTTTTCTCAGGTTGATGTTAATGCCTATGGCAGCTGCAGTGCTGTTGGTTTTAAGCTCCCTTCAAACAAAATGACCACATCTTTGGACATGGGTTCATTGAGGTCTGATAATGGGTCCTTGTACCTTTTTGAGGCTCTCAATAGAACCCATAATGCAGGTATATGATCATGCCCATTCATAGTTTTGATTGTACTAGAAGGTGACATTGTTAGTATTAGGAGTTCTCAATATAGGTGTCATCACATAATGCAGTACTACAGACCTTTTAATGGGTCTTATCTATATTTATGTATAGGACTTATCAACGGGATGTGGCTAGCTATAGATGAGGTAAAGCAACATGATAGGTTTATGATTTTGATATCTGGATAGCTATAGACGACTGTTATAATGGATGTAATTTCTCAGTTGTGCAACAATATGATTTCTTACAAAAAGGCTTGTAAGCTCACATGTTTGTAAGTTTATGTTTTTGATCTCAAGGTAACTAAAGGGACTGTCATAATGGGTGTAACTGCACTGCCATACAAGAAGTTGATTTCCTACAAAAGGTTAACAATCTCATTCTTATGTATAGGATTTATCACATGATGTGGTAGTACGGATAGTGCCATCAATCTTTTTAGCAAGTTATGTTTTTTTATCTCTAGGCAAACCATAGATGACAATTATAATGGGTGTAACAATGACTTGATTTCCTACAAAATGTCTGGAATATTATTTTTCTAGTGTGTGTTGGGTTTATTATAAAGGGTGTGGCAACGATTTGATTTCCTGCAAAGAGTACAACGTTTGTGATTTTTTTAGTCTGTAATCAGCTACACTATTATAATGTGTGTAACTGCACTATGACACAAGGATATTATCTCCTCCAAATGGTTTAGAATGTCATTCTTATATTTCTCATATGGGTTGATGTTAAGATGATGAAATAAATATTGTATTCATGCATTAGGTCTTCCTTACTAGAATGATGTACTGGTTCAGATCAGGCTTTTCATATATTACTAGTGCAGGTCAGGTATCTCCGTACATGACTCCCAACATGATTATGGTGATACATAACTTATTGGACTGATTTGACAGAAACATTGTGATACCCAGTAAACTATGGACCCTAACATTAAGTTTGTCATACACAGTTATTTTTGCAAAATGGGCCCTAACATTTGTTTTTTCATGTACAATTTTGTTGTAGAATGGCATCATAAGAGATTGAGCAGTCAGTCAGAATTCATGAAATCTGAAGCAATTATGAATGCGAACAACAATGATCAAAAACGCCCAAATCTGGAAGATTTCTTGGGAGGAGCATTTGTAGGTGTTCAGTTTTTAGATGATGCAGAAACTCATCACATTCATACATCATAACTGGATCAAATTTATGGCAAGCCACCTGCACCTGCATTCAGCAGAGATTCCGATCACAGCTCAACAATGAATACCAACATTGTGGGAGATCATATGCATGTCAATGGATTCTCAGACTTAACCAGTGATTCATCTAAGCACTCCCAGTATCAGTCTGACCAAGCTCATGCTTTGACTGCAATGCAGGACATATACAACAATAATGGGGATCAGGCCTACAACAGTAAACAACAATAATAATATGCATGAGCTCTCAGATTTTAGTTTAATATGCATGATAAAAATGCATATTAAACTAGAAGCCTTGACATATTAAACAGATTTTTGGCATTTGCTAAGATTTTGGTAGATAAAAAGCAATATTTGGATCAACTAAGTGTGTTGAGATCATGCATCCTGTTGCAAAGAGGTGAATCCAGATATGAAATAATTAGGTACAGTAAGTTATTTCCCAAGGATGACCATCCAGCCAGATAGGCTATGTTGGGGATTAAAGAGATTTCGTTTACCTTTGTCATTGGTTGGGGCAGAGCTAGTAGAATATAGGAACTCTAGTTTAGTGTTATCAATTAGATCTCGTATGATTGTTTGGAGATAATAACAACAGCTTTCCTAGCAGTACTGTTGCAACTGCTACAGAACCCATTGCAAATAAAGATTATTTTGTTTTGACTATACCATGTCTATAAATATAAGAATCACCATGCAAATGCAACCCTCCTCAACAAGGGCCGTGATATTATGGTTAATACTTACACTAAGTAACCCTCTTTCTTTTTAATTAGGATTTTTTTGATTGTTACTATATTTTGGTGATGATCAGATAAAGTGGAGCACAGGCAGCGGCAATATTGAAATAGAGGGAAAAAGATACAGCCACCGAAACACCCCAGCTGAGCACACTATTGATGGCACAAGGTAATATAATGATTCTTATAAAAAATTAAAGTTGTGCCAAGAAAACAAAATCTAATTAATAAGTATATCAGTGGTGCACGAATTAGAAGACAACAAGATTGTGGTAGTTTCAATCCTATACACCTATGGAAGACCTGGCCCGTTTCTTGCAGAGGTACCCATTTTCTTGCAGAGGTGATCCAAGATTTCTAGGAATCTGGAAGATCTTACATTTTACAAAATACATCAGAAACCCCTTGCCATCTGAAATAGGAATGCTAACCAAAGATCTAATATCAGAAAGATCTAAAAAATGGCAGTTAAGAAAGATTCCCTAGTAGCTGCCACAAAATATACCCTCGAATCCTGTAAGGGACAGGTCGAAAACCAAACCATCGCCATTTCTGTGCACAAATCTCAGAAATACTCACTAAAACAGTACCAAGTAAAAAATAAAACAGGGCAAAATGGTGGATACCTGCTCACCCTCCTCCTCTGCTGAAATCCACACCATCTGCATGCAGCACGAATAAATTTCCCTCCCGCCCAAGCTTGTTTTTCATTTTCCACGCCTTCAGGATTTTTCGCTTAGTTTGCCCGCTTTGCAAGCCGCCTCAAATTATAGAGAATTTTTTTAATTAAAAAAATACATTAAGGGTTTTTGAGACAAAAGTAGGAGGGGTGTATTAATTAGAGACAAAAATATGTTTTTGTCTCTAATTAATGTCTCAAATGACCCCCCCTTGTAGAACTTTTCCATTGTAGTAATTCACATATTTTAATTTTGTTTGAGTTCCCATGCTTTCACATCACTCAGTGCGTAAATGGCTATTGTTTCTCAATTTGTCAAGCCACTATAACCCTTTGAATAGTATTTCAAAACATGCTTTGGAATAACAGCAATGTTTCCTTCTCAAACACGGCTGTGGAGTATTGTAACAAAAACTGGAAAAATAGAAGTTGGTCCTAACCATTAAGTCTCCTTTTTCTATTTCTATGAACGTACAGGGCCGACCGGATTTCTTCAATAGATTTCTTGAATTTCACCTGTTCTCTTTAATAGCTGACGCTCACATTTTGTCTTCAATATACTAATTTGGTGGACTTTTCCATTGAGCCTTTAATTCCTCTGCTTCCACTTCACGCAACGCATAAATGGCTATTGTTTCTCCATTTTTTCAAGCCACTACACCCTTTGAATAACATTTCAAAACATGCATATTCCAATTAGACTTGAAATATCGTGGATTAAGACCAAATTTTCCTTCACAACCATTCAATCTCTTTTCTCTATTTTTCGGAACGTGAAAGGTCGGACTTCTCAAATCAATGGCCAGTATTTGACATAAAAGATTGCATCATCATACACATTTTCCATGAACGTTTGGCCCATAATACCACCATTAAAATAACACATACCCATTTCCTTGAATCCAACTTTCTCATTGCCCACTTTAAAATTTCAGATACCCTTTGCCAAAAATTCATTTTTTTCTCATCTACCCATTGCCAAAAATTCATTTTTTTCTCATCTATTTTCCATAGTCAATTTGTACTAGCAATCACATGTGTACAATGCAATGTGAACTCCAAAAGGAATATGTTATTTGATTTAGAGGGATAGTTATTTCTTTTGTATTTGATCGTAATTTTCCCCAAGCACTTCACAATGTTTTATAAAGTTTGTGGATGCAAAATTAAGGACATTTATTTCTAGATGCCTGGAGAAGTTCTTCCTAGAGTTTTAATTCAAGGAAGAACAGAGCAATAACAACCACTTTTTGAGCTCACAACCCAAGGAAATACATTCATAAAAAATTGATCAACTTTTAAGCCAGATGCAATACACCACACAGGATATTAAAAATGGATTAGATAAGCTAGAAAACAATCTCTAAAACAAACATATAGTAAGGCAAGAAGCTCCATATACCTCATGGAAATCTTAATATCTTTCTACTCTACGACCTAAGATCACATTTTCTCGAAATACAGCTAAAGAGTTGAGGCCACCAGAGAACCAATCATAAACAAAATAGCAAAAAATAGGGTATGGCACCAGAGTAGTCGTGTACCCAAAACAGAGCATGTCCCTGAATATGCTCCTAAGTTACAGATGGACTATTGTGCCAGACCATTCATACCCAAAGCAGAGCATGTCCCTGAATATTCACCTATGCTACAGATAGAGTATGGCACTAGACCAGTACATGTTGAAAGCTTGGCTTCAGACAATTTATCTCTTGTACCCAAAATTGGATATGGAAATTCAGGGAGCTTGGTTGTCATACAAGCCCAAGAATAGGGAAGGAGTGGTTCAATGTATGTGGTTTCTAATATGAATACCCAGGTGGTGCCAAATGCAAAGGAAATGAGGTTTGCTCTTGCAAAGAGCCTGAAACGCTACAAGGACTTAACTATGCTCCATCCAAGTTACCCCACACTTGAGCCTCAAGGTACTATGACTGTGTATGTGGATACAGAGACCGATAAAAGTGGTAGAAAGCGCAAACAACCAAGGCCCACAAGACCTAGGCCAGTGATACAAATTCTAACAATGACAACCTGTAAATATGACCTTAATATCATTTTAAAAAGTTTAAATCGAACCTCTAATTCACAAACCAGTAAAACACTAATTCCGACCTCAATTCTCCAATATTCTGGAGCTGAGAGGGATACTTTCAAAAGCAAATAACAGAAAATAGAAATATGTATATTAAGTATCCAAAATTATATACAATCACTTTTAAGGCACATGAGATCAAATGAATTCAGCCAATTGACTATGAATTTAAATACATATCTGTAGAATTCGATTTAACGCAGGGGATTTATTAGAACTTGGAGAGCCTGATTAATGAAATTATAGTGTTAGTGACTAGTATTTACTGGTTAATGCATGCAAAAGCTATAAAATAATATTGAAAAATAGTAAAGCCAAAGCAACTTGTAAAATCAGAAAAGCAAAATTGTTAGAAAAGCAAAAATTAAAATTGTTAAAAATAGCAAAAGCAAAATTGTTAAAAATAGCAAAATCATCATTTAGGACGTCAAATTTTTCACAGTCACATGAATGTCCGCAAATCCCTTTCCCATAGGGGTAACGCCTTTGGCATAATAAATTCTCATACCCATTATCATAAATGTTTCTCACACATTACCCATTTGATAATTTTGGTTTGAAAGAATATCATTGAAATGGAGAATTGTGATGCTATAGAAAGGGAATATGAGCAAAAAGAATTCATTGATTTGCTTAATAGGATTGAGGTAGAGAAAAATTATAGGAAAGAAATATTAGAGACCAAGAGAAGGGCTAATACTATGAAAAAATCTCAGAAATGGTTGTCATCTTTTCAATGGGAAGATTTTAACAACCAAAATGTTCATCATTATCAAAAATATCGTGTGGAAGAAGTGCAATAGTGTACAAGATGCATGAAGAGGGGGAGGGAATGCAGCCCTAGAGTAAATGTTATTGAAAACAAAAAGAGTCTCTCTAAAGAGAATAACAACCAAAAGATTGTTAAATCTTTTGATCTGAATGTGAAAGAAGATCCTGAGATTTCATTATCTCTGAGTTTTCCTTCATATTTACAAACAAATGACAAACATCCAAGTTATATAGGGTAAATTTTAGCATCGGGTATATGATTTTCATTAGATGTTGAAGATCTGACGTGTAGAATAGGCCCAAGTTAGGACATCATATTAGTTTAATTTATCTCTGTTGGGATTTGTGTAATCACAATTACTTAATTTAAGTCAGACGAATTTTGTTAGCATAAAGGACCTGGAGAATATTTCCAATTTATTGTAAAATATTCTCTCCCAGCCATGCACATTTAATGTTTTCTAGCTTTCTCAAGAAGCTATCTCTTTGAAAATTTCTCTATATATTTGAGGCATTTGTATTCATTTTGGAAGGAGAAATTGAGCAGCTAAGGTCTGGCAAAATTTTAATACAAGTAGTTTATTTTGCTTTTTTTTTTGCATCTCTTATTTGTTTTACCTTACATGTTTGCATCACATTTCCTTCATCTTGTATCAGAGCAAAAATCCTCAGTCTGGATGCATGATTTCAAACTAGTGCATTATTTAGGAGGATCCGAATGGAGTTGTAGAAAGATCATAGAAGTAACAATAATTTACAAACAATAAACCATACTCATAATATTCTCTTTCATTCTCGTTAATTACATCTTTACAATACAAGCCATGTATATAGGAATATGATTCCTATATTTTAGGATGTGGTTCAAACTACTCCTTCCACATTTTTCTCCCAATTCTATTAACGTGAGTTGTTGAAACTCACTCAACAAATATAATTTCTATAGTTGTTTTATAGAAAACAACTTATAACAAATTACTAACATATATATAAATAATAATTACCCTAGTATCTATTATTTACTATTTCACTAACTTACATAACCTTAATAATGATTACTCCACGTAATTATTATTCACCCACTTTTCACTATATTTACTTTCACCATTAACATTTTAATATTACAATGCATAAATATAAATCCATATGATAAGCACTAAATCATACTCATAATGCTTCAATAAATTCTCAAATAATTGTGTGATTTCTGTAAATGTATAAATGATCAATAATGATTGTGTGACTTCTCTAAATACTTGCGCATCCTCAATAATTTCATTCTCTTTGACTTGAAATTTTCTTGAATTCCTTGATAAAATAATAAATACTTAAAGATATATGCCAGATGCCTAAATGAACTAGGATCCTTATGTTTTAATATATAATTGAAATTCAAATTAGATCTTTATTAACATGCAAGACCTTTAATGGTTGAAAACTAGTAAAAAAATATAAGAATCAAATTATGTGATGCAAAAGGTGATGGGAAGTATAATGGTTTTTAGGAAGGTGCAAATTTATCGTTCTTACTAAGCCAAAAATGTGAAGTCCGTAGGAGAAATGAAGAAATGTAGTGAGGTGATAGTGAGAGTATGCATGAAGATGAACATGGACTACCAAAAGTAAAGAAATTGTACTAATAAATCAAAAATTAATCAAATAATGGAAAATACACAAACGTTGTTGAAACATTCAAATTGAAGACTAATAAATCCATATGGGATTTTTAAGGTATCTAAACTTTTCCCCACTTTGATATGTGCATTCAAACTAAAGATTGCATAGTCATGCACATTTTCCATAGAATTTTGGCCGTAATATCACCATTAAAAAACCACATACCCATTGCTTTGAATCCAACTTTCTCATTACCCACCATAAATTTTTAGATACCCATTGCGAAATTTTCATTTTTTTCTCATCTATTTTCCATAGCCAATATTTATAAATTATCATACCTATTTTTTATAAATTCTTCTCACAGATTATCCATTTGATAGTTGTGGTTTCAAATAATAGAATTCAAATGCACAATTATGAGGTTACACAAAGGTAACATGATGTACAAGAATTCATTGCTTTGCTTGACAGACCATTGAGGAGAAAAATTATACAAAAGAAATATTAGAGATAGAGAGAAGCACTGATATTATGAAAATTTCTCAAAAATGGTTGTCATCTTTTCAGTGGGAAGATTTTAACAACCGAAATGTTCATCGTACTCAAAAATGTCAAGTGGAAGAAGTGCAAAAGTGTACAAGATGCATGAAGAGGAGGGGGGAATGCAGCCCGGGAGTAAATGTTACTAATAACAATAAGATCGAGATAACATTGTAGATTAACGAACTTGCATGGTTCTTCACAGGTGATAGAGAAGTCTGAACCTAGCTGCTGAAACCACCTACTGTGTCTGTCTGCTGTCCTTGGTGCTAGATCGGTTGCCGGACCCCTCTGGTCCGGATCGAGGGCCCCTTTTGTCAGGGTCCCTCTCTCCAAAGCTGCTCGACATATGGACAAAAGTTGTGGAGGGTTCCACATCTGCTCATAGCTCGGAAAAGCTATCCCCTTCACTGTCTGATGGGTCCTTTTCCCTGCGCATCCCCTCTCACATGACGGAGGCTGTTGCTGCTTCATGTGATCTATCCTTGGTGGGTACTCTAATGGGCCCTAGACCCCCATTGGAAGATATAAAAAAATGGGCTCGTTTAAAATGGCAACCATGTGGAGCACTAGAAATAGCGGCTATGCCTAATGGTTTCATATTATTTTCCTTCATCTTGAAAGAAGACTTCGCTAGAGCTCTGCTAGGTGGTCCGTGGTTTTTTGGCAAGCGCGGTTTCTATCTCAGGAAATGGTCTCCTGGTTTCAACCCACACACGGAATCCATGACCCAAGCCCCAATTTGGGTTCACCTCCCGGGGCTCCCTCTGGAGTTCTGGCACCCGGCGGTTATTGAAGGTATTGCTCTCTCAATAGGTTCTTTAATTGCTATAGATCAAGCAACAAAAGAAAAAACTAGATTCATTCATGCTCGTTTCTGTGTTAATGCTGATATTAGTTGTCCCTTACCAAAATATATTGAGCTTATTTCAGACTTGGGGAACTGGAAACAACCCATTGACTATGAATATATTCCTCAAGCTTGCTCCTTCTACAAAAAACTTGGTCATCGGGCCTCTAGCTGCCCATCTAAACCTCAACCAAAACCCAAGTCCCAAACCCTATCCCCAAAAATCAAAAATAAATTTATTCCCAAATCGTCTTCTATTGAGATCTCGATCATCCCCACTTCTAATTCCTTCGCTCTCCTTGAGGATGGAGAAATCAACACATCTTCTGATCCTGCTTCTGAGACCGTTCCCTCCTCCTCGGCCTTTCAACCTCTCATCTCCCCTCTGCCTCCATCGGCTCTCCCCACCTCTTCCTCTCTTGGAGTGGACCTATCCTTGGCTACCTCCTCCCCTCCCCCTTCACCTCTTTCAGCTCCTCTTCCCTTCCCTCCCCTTCCATCGATCCCCTCTTCCCTGGATCCCCCCACCCTGCCTCCCCTCTATCTGCCTCTTTTGGACTCTGTCCCCTCCCCCTCAGGTCTCTCCTCTGATGATTGTCTCAATCATCATTTACTAGAAGCAGCAACAAGAAACCCGATATAGGCTTGGAAAAAGCTCGGGGTAGAATTCCAAGCAGTATTAAGCTTCAACAAGAAGCAGCTATAAATGTTGCGCAAGGAACTCAAAGCACAATCCCCATGGTGGTGGGAAGTAAACCCAAACCAAAGAAATGAATATTATTTCTTGGAATATAAGAGGACTCAACTCTCTTCAAAAGCAAAGAGTTATCAAAGACATAAAATTCCATAACTCTCCTGATATCATAATGTTGCAGGAAACCAAACTAAAAAAGGAGGATCACCTCCTTAAACTCTGGCCAGCGGCTTCTTTTGAATCTCAACCTTCAATAGGGAACACAGGGGGGCTTTGTACCTTGTGGGATCCCAGAAGTCTCAAAGGGGAATGCCTGTTCAAGCACCCCAACTTTTTATGTATCCTCTTCCAAGAGGTTGGAGCGGACTCCTCTTGGATTGCTATCAATGTGTATGCCCCCAACTTGGAGACTCATCGAGGAAAACTTTGGAAAGATATCACTAAGTTCATCATCACTTGTGGTAAAATTCCCATTCTAATAATGGGTGATTTTAACTGCCCTCTTTATCCTTCGGAGAAACAGGGAGGTATGCCTACCATGACGGTTGGCATGGAGGCTTTGGCTGACTTCATAAGGGAGAATTCTCTTCTAGATATGGATCTCCATGGCTCATCTTATACATGGTCAAACCGCAGATTGGGCAGGAACCACATTCAATGCAGATTGGATAGATCTCTAGGCTCTCTGGACTGGATCTCTCTCTTTCCTGACTTCTACCTCAACTCCCTCCCTAGGGCTGCCTCTGACCACAGCCCTCTTCTGTTGAGCACCAATCACAAAATAAATTCCAAGAATCCTCCCTTCAGGTTTGAACTTTCCTGGCTTGAAAATAACCACCTGATCCCCCTTGTTGCAAACTGGTGGAATATCAATATTGAGGGCACTAGTATGTTTAGATTTTCCAGCAAACTCAAAGAAATTAAAAAACAACTCAAGATATGGAAGTCGAAGATATTCGGTAACATAAAGCTTCGCAAGCAGGAGCTAACTCAGAGCTTGGAAAAAATCTCTGAACAAATTGAGGTTGTTGGAAGATTGGATCATCTTCACCAACATGAAATCTCTCTCCTCAGTGATTATCACAACACACTTAAAGAAGAAGAGACCTATTGGAGGCAACGCTCTCGAGCCCTTTGGCTCGAGAAAGGAGATCGTAATACCAAATTTTTCCACATCACTGCTTGTAAGCATAAAGCTAGGGATAAGATCCGTGAGTTGGTGTCGTCCGCAGGTACCTTGCTAACTGCTGAAACTTATATTTCCAATGAGCTTATCTCCTTTTATTCTAATCTTCTCCATGTTGATTTTCCCCCTCCGGAACAATCAATGAATGAAATGCTCCAGCATATTCCGCATCTGGTGTCACCTGAGATGAATAACAATCTGATCAAGCCTTTTACTATGGAGGAAATTCATAAAGCAGTTTTTGCAATGAAGAGGGACAAAGCTCTGGGTCTGGACGGCTTTCCTGCCACCTTCTTCCAAGTCTTTTGGGAAATCATCAAGCAGGACCTCTTCCAAGTAGTTAATGAATTTCAAATGAACAACAATCTGCTTAAGGAATGGAATACCACTTTCATGGCTCTTGCCCCAAAAATGCATAGCTCTAAAGATGTGTCCAATTTTCGGCCAATAAGTTTATGTAACACGTCATACAAGATTATCACTAAGATGTTGGCCTCCAGACTTAAACCTCTAATGCAGGACCTCATCTCTCACAATCAGAACGGTTTCATTAAAGGTAGATCATCCAAGGTGGTATAATTATAGTTCATGAAGCCATTCACTCGGCCTTTCTTGCGAAGTCCCCAGGAATGATCTTAAAATTGGATATGCAAAAAGCCTTTGATAGAGTCAGCTGGCCTTTCTTAATTAAGGTCCTGGAAAAATTTGGTTTCGACAAAAAGTGGTGTAGCTGGGTTTTCTCTTGTATCTCGACCCCTTGCTTCTCTATTCTTATCAATGGTATTCCTGCGGGCTTCTTCAAAAGCAGCAGAGGTATCAGGCAAGGAGATCCCCTGTCACCTTTTCTTTTTGTCCTAATGGCGGAGTCCCTCAGCAGGGCTTTGGAAGCGGCTAAAAATCAATCCATCATTTCTGGTATGAAAATCACCTCAAATTGTCCTTCAGCCACTCATAGCCAGTTCGCTGATGACACTTTGCTGCTGAGTTTAGCTTATATAATTGAAGCCCGGGCTATTATGGATATCCTCTCTCTATACCAATCAGCTTCTCAACAAACTGTCAACTTCAACAAGAGCAGCATTTCTTTCATCAACACGCCCCCTAGGACTCAGAGAAAGATTGTTGATATCTTTGGTTGTATTATTGTGGATCTCCCCGCCTCTTATCTTGGCATCCCCCTCTTCCATGAAAGGCAATCGAAAAATCTATGGAATCATGTCATTGAAAGGTATCAAAAAAAGTTGGCTGCATGGAAAGGGGCTCTGCTCAGTCAGGCTGGCAAGCTCCAGCTGGTGAAAGCCACTCTACAAAACCTACCTACTTACTTCATGTCCCTGCTCAAGATTCCCAGTTCTGTGAGGGAGGTTGTGGAAAAAATTCAAAGGAACTTTCTGTGGTCTGGAACTGAAGATAAGAAAAGGATCCATCTTGTGGCTTGGAAAGAGGTGTGTAAGCTAACTCCTCATGGTGGGCTTGCTCTTCAAAAAATGACTGAAATGAATGGGGCCCTTCTGGCCAAACTTGTTTGGGAAGTGGCTAAAGGTGATTCTTGTTGGGCCCATCTGCTCAGAGTTAAATATCTGGTGAACAACGAAGATCTGCTCACTTCCAATCCTATTAGAGTCTCTGCCATATGGAATTCTATTAGTAGCTCTCTTCCCATCATTCGAGCTGGCACTAAATGGAGATTTGGGTATGGTCATCTCATTGATTTCTAGAGGGATTTCTGGATCGGGGAAGAACCCCTTGATCTCAATCCTACTTGGAACCCTATTAAGAGAAGTATCATCAATAAGCATGGAAGATTAGCTTCGGGCTATTGGAAGATTATGAACTCCATTCCCTCATGGGATATTCAGGATTGGGATGATATCAGCGATCTGCAGAGAAACCTCTTGTCTTCGCTCAAAGCGGTGCTCTCTTCCATCTACATCCCTTTCTCCCAAAATGAGAACGAGATTATTTGGCCCCTCTCCCTGTCGGGTTCCTTCTCGGTTAAGGCTGCTTATCTCTCGTTGCATAGTGCTGACCCTGCCCCCCCCCCTTTCCAATGTATGGCCTAATGAGATCACTCCCAAAATTGGTTTTTTCTCTTGGCTCTCCTCTAAGAATGCTTTCCTCTCTGGGGAGAATCTGAAAAGAAGGGGTTTCTCTCTCCCCACTAAATGTGTGTTATGTGCTAAAGAGGCAGAGTCCTCTACACATCTTTTGATCCATTGTTCTTTCTCGCAAGTTATTTGGCAGTGGCTTTTATCAAGGTTGGGAGTATATTGGACCTTCCCGGATTCCATTCAGGACACCCTCTCTCAATGGAGTTCTCCTTTTACTCACCCGATTCTGAATTTGGCTTGGAAACTCCTCCTCCCGCACGGATTATGGGGCATCTGGAAAGAAAGAAATAGAAGAATATTCAAAGAAAAAAGTCTTGATCCTTGTCAGGTGGCTACTCAGATTGCTCTGGCTCTCCAAGAAAATATCAACCTGACCATGTGGACCAAATATCAGCAAAAAATCCAAATCTGTAACTCCCAGGAGTGGCAGAAGTTATTATCCATTCAATGTAAAAGCACTCACACTGCTCGGAATTTAGTCTGTTGGCTTCCCCCTCCAAGGGGCTGGAAAAAACTCAACACGGATGGAGCTTCGAAAGGAAATCCTGGTAAGTCTGGAGGAGGGGCCATTCTTCATTGCTCTTCGGGATATATTGTTGTTGCCTCTGCTCACAACTTCAATTATGGTTCCAACCATCAAGCGGAAGCTTTGGCAATCCTCAAAGGCCTTGAGATGGCCATCAAATTGGGTGATGATCCCCTTCAAGTTGAAAGTGACTCCCTCAACATCATCAAACTCCTACAGTCTAATGACTCCAGTCATTGGTCGATTAGGAACATCATTGCTGATATCAGAATTATTCAAAGATCTTTCCTTCAAATCCAGTTCCAACATGTCCTCTGGGAGGGAAATAAAGTGGCAAACCTCCTTGCTAATATTGGTGTCCTCATCGAGAATCAACAAAGCTGGACAGATAACTTCCCGAATGATCTCTGCCAAATCGCTCAAAATGATATTCCCCATTGCTGACTGGTGGAATAGAGGGCTAACTCAGGTTTTGGCTAACTCGCTATGGCCATCTCAAAGGGTGGCGGCAATTATGACGAAGTTAATGGATTTGACTCTTAACGAGGGGCAATTGATTAAGGTGCTTTGTATTGATGCAGGGGATCTCCGCACGAATGGGCATTATCTTCACATTAATCATCTGAGGAAGTGGCGGGAGGACAATGATAACTTGGCCGGTGGCTTCCCCGACCTGTCTAAGTTGTTTTTGTCCACTTTTACTCTCACTTCTGCAACTATTCCAACATTCATTCCATGGGGGGTCAATTGAAGCGCCTTGAGCCCGATAACTGTGAGTCGATTAAGAATGATGGGGAGGTGTGGAATATATTATTGGAAAATGGTATTGCCACCTTCCTGGAAAAAATGGCAGGTTATTCTGCGTTGGTTTCATATGCGGTCACGGCTTCCTGGGAAAAGGGTCGGGTCCAAATTGGCAACACTCGCTTTACCATCTCCACGAATGCCATTGCTGACGCCATTGGCCTTCCTGCTGCAGGTGACATCTACTATAATCATTCGCTGCATGTAGAAATCCAGGAATTTAACGCCCCTGGTGACAGACCGGTGAAATACCTCTCTGGTTATACCCGGGATTCCCTGCCTTCTCCCTGGGATAGAGTGGCGGAGGTCATTATGCGATATTTCACTATCGACGGTAGATATCGGTTATTTTTTGGTCCTCACCTTTTCATCCTCTCTCCTCTTCGATGGGGGAAGAAAATCAATCTGGCTGCCTTTTTGTTTCATTCATTAGAACATTCGGTTCAGTTAGCTCGGGAGGGCGAAGGTGTAATTCTTCACCAGGGTTTGCTTTACCTGCTCTTCTCTGTCGTCGCTTCTCACTCCGACCTTCTTCGCTTCCCCCCAAATTGGGTCGCCACCGCCGCTCCCCCTCTCCTTCTCCTCACCCCTCCTCCTCCTCCCTCCGCTCCTCTCGGCGTCGTCGTCTTCTGCTTCTCTCCTCTGGTTTAGACTCTGATGTGGCTATTGTGAGTCCCCCCCGCGTTGCCTCCATTCCCCCTGCCACCCCTTCTTTCCCCAAGCCCCTCTCTTGCTTGTACTTGGAAGGCACTAAAGCCAGTGGTCACGCTTCTTCCCCTATTTCCAGCCCTAATTTCTCACAGGCTACTGATCTCTTGGGCCTGGCTCAGCTGTATCGTGACTCCCTGGATTCAGAGCAGTTTGATATCAATCAACCGGTTGTGGAGCCCATCTCCCAGTATGTTGGATACAAGGCTCTCATCGACGACAAAGTTTTTGCTGCTGACACTCTTCATTCCCCTCCTATTATGGAGTCGAAACCTGTTGAATCTGAGTCTGCTGACACTAAAAGAGATAATAGTAGAGAATTAAAACCACCAGAATATTGTTGAAGTTTTTTATCTGAATGTGGAGGAAGAAGCTGAGTTTTCATTATCTCTAGGTTTTCCTTCATATTTATCAAAGAAATGACAAACATGTAAGTTATATATCATTATCATTTCTTATATAATATTAGGGACAGGAGCACCCATATGCTTGTTTCTCCTTTGGGCGCATCATTAGATGTTAGCATTACGTATATGATCGTTATTAGATGTTTAAGATCTAGCGTGCAGAATAGTCCCAAGTTAGGGCATCATATTAGTTCAATTTAGTCTCAAGTTAATGTTGCAGCAATTTTAATGATAATCATATTTTTAAGTGACAATTGAGCGTGTTGTATGAGAGTATTTTTTTCAAATTAAATGCATAGATAAAATTGTGTTTAATGTATTTGTAAATGGTGATTTCGTCTAGGTTATATAGATATCAGCATCCATTTTAATGATTATTTAATTTTTAGTGATAATTTATTGTGTCTTTTGGACTTAATTGCATAGATAAAATATGATAAAATTAAGTTTTTTTTATAGATGTCACTTTGATAGTTAATCTCACTATAACTTTCTTGACAAAACTATTCAAGAATTTATAAGACCTCGTCATTTGATTCAGTGTGTTAAATTATTTGCTTAATTGTATTCAATTATTTTCTTTCTGCCTTTCAACTTGAATTTTCTTCTTTCCCGTGGATTATGTGTGACTAATGAGCTTTAACTAGTAGAACTATGAAAAATACAGGTGGGATTCAAGAATATTTTAAGTCATTGTTTTTAATTTTTAGTATGGTTTTCTATAGTATTTTTTGACCTATTCTTCAAATGTTACCTATTATATGGATTGATGTAATTGTCATCACAAGGGGATGAGCATGACGAAATTGATTGTGATTTCCTAGGAAACCTGTCTGGAGATCCCTACATTATGCACACTAACATCTTCTCTCAAGGCTTGGGAAATCATGAAATGTAATTCTACCTCTAATTTTATCCAACTACAGACTTCCACACTTACTCTATGCTCTGGAATCCCCAACAGATTTTTGGATGATCAATTTTCTTTTTAACTCCCATCTTCATTGTCATTGTCATCCTCTTCTTATTTTAATTATTTTGATTTTTAGTCTTTATGTAAAAATTTGAAACACAAACTACAAAAACATGTAGACTATAAAGGGGAAGGCCGGAATAGGAGATTTGCATTAAAAATAGTATTAGAATTTTGCGTATGAAAGAAAGAAGTTTCATACCTAATTTTTTTATGGTGCAGAAACTATGTGCATCAGATATCATTCTATATTTGTTAAAATTTGAATTGTTGGTTGATCTAAAAAGTATCATGGTTGGATTCTCTTTGTAGATCTCCTTATGAACATTTGATACAATTGGAATATAATAAACTTGTAGTCTCATCTATGGGTTTGAATGTCTGGAATAGTCATGAGGCCAATGATCTTAAGCCAACTGAAAGTGTCTCCATTAAATCAAATCGGTAGTTCAAATAGATTTTTTCTGAGAATTGAACTGAAGGATAGTCAAGTCACATGGCCATGATCTTACACTAAATGAATGTGTCTCCATTAAATCAAATGGAGTAGTCAAAGTTAAATTTCTCTAATAATTGAACTGTTGATTATTTATTTGTTCACATGTATATCCATGTTAATACATTGAGGAGAAAAATCAATTCATGAGAAACAACACCCCTTTGAACTTTTGAAGACAACAACACTCGCAACACTTAAACATTTAGTTCTCACTTCCAGTTTATCATTCTCAAATGTTTTTTATTTTTCTTAGTCAGGTCATCAAGGATATGAGATTACAATTACATGATGCCTATATTTTATGTTTTTGTTCAGGGTGTTGAGGATGTTGGATTTGATTTGCCACCACTTGGAGAGTATGTTGTAGGCATGTTCTTCTCGCAAATGTCTAACACGGAAGAAAACAAAAATGTTTTTAACAAGGTACACTAAATGTTACCTCAAAATCCCAAATGAATATATTAATCTGAAAGTGTTTTATGTGGGATGTGAAAGAGATAATGTGAGTGAATTACATTTGATGTCTAATTTGAATTTTAAAGTAGTTTAAAACTATTATTGGATGGAAATTTTCCTAAACAATAGATGTTAAGTTAAATTTGACTCACTTGAACATTTGATGTCTTTATCCAAAGCGTGTTGTTATGATGCTAAAGGAAAGGAGTTGAACAGAAAAGTTGGCTTTGGCATTTTACATGAAGAATAACAATAGCTTCACCACTCGTAATAAGAAAAATAATAATAATAATAATTGTGCTCCTTTGTGTATATCCTCCTCTGTTGAACTTTGTCTCAAAAATAACAAGGCCAATAGTAGAGTCTCACTTGAGGGAATAATAATCATAAGAAGAAAAATATGAGGATGAAGAATTCAGGGTATGATTGGAAAGGAGTAGCGAAGTAGAAGGAGGAATATGGTGCGAGTACATGTGTAATGTTATAGAGGAGTAGTGCAAGAGAGATGTTGCAAAGTTATAGAAAAAAGGTAGCAAGGGGAGTGTGGATACCATGTGTATGGACGGAGGATGAGGAGGAGCAGTTGAAGGAATGGGTGGATCTTAAAGTGATGGATTGTTGCTTTGCTCCCAACACCCTCCTCTCTATCAAAATTTCTCTCATCCAACACTCCATTTTCCCGTTCATTTTCCCTTCCTCTTATTTATAGTTGTATATGTTTTTATTTGTTCAAATATCTACACTGCCAACCTTCATTATAATAACTTCCTCCCCGATTGTTGAATTCATGTGATGTTATAATTTCAAATGGTTAATGGTTTTTAATGTCCTAAGGTTTGAGGCACATCTAATTTCATATAGTAAGGCATGTATTTAGAGACAATTAGACATGGTATTTAACTGAATTGCATTAGTAAGATGGACATCTCCATTGTGGTTGTCACCCCAATAAGTATGAGGATCATGATATATCGAAGTTTATATGTTATCACAGACCAAACCGACCAACCAATGTGGTATTTTTTTTGTCGATACATCTTTTTAAACTCAATTTTCTTTGTATCTCCCATCTTCATCATCATTTTCATCCTAAAATATTTTTAATATTATTTTCAAAATAAAAACCAATGAAATCAAACTTAGAAATTAACGTAGAATGGACTTCTAAGATAGCATCCATGGAAATTTCTTCTCCTAATAGAGCATTTCATTTTAAGTGTCATAAATGTGTTGATCATACAGTTCTATCAGAGAGAAACATGAAATCATGACCTTCAATTCTTGTGAATTGGAGAGGGTTTCAGGTGACTCGTGGATGGATAATGGAAATATTGTAATTCCTTGTACTACCTCACAAACATGTATATTGTTCATATTGTAGGCTATAAATGATCAATAAGATGATCACTTTTTTAATTCTTTGGATGTTTAAATGAAGAGCTTCATTAAATTAAACAATAAGATTTAATAATGTTGGTGGATCTAATCATGATGAAGACGGATCATTTATCTAATTTTAGTAAATCAAGGCCTTTGAATGAAAAAAATGGATATTCAATAGTGCCACATGTTGTTACCCAAATTGATTCTCCCTCAAAAGTTGAGCAGCATCACAGGTCTGGCATGAAGCTTAAAGACAAGCAGAGCATATAGTGTGTACTTTAGTAGCCGGGGATGAAATGCAGCTTGCTCTTTGTCACTCAAATGTGGAGAAACGGGTAGCACCCTCAAGAGGATTTGACCTATCCTCACTACTTTATGGTTGTGCCTTTCAACCAGGGTGAGAGGACCCTTTTTGTAGCCTGTTGTTTATGGAGGAGATGGAGATGTCCTTCCTTGTGAAATATTAAGAAAACCTTGAAGAAAATATGATCAATGCAACAAAACCTAACTCTCATGAGTTGTCACTCTAGATAATGGAGATATTTTCTAGGCAAGGTTCAAGCCACTAAAGACAATGAAAACCTGATTGTTTTTGCATGTTTTGATGGTAAAAATTATGCATTTGTTTACATACATGAAAAACAAGGGTAGTATGGGTATGATTAATTTCTTTTAAGTGAATTTTTGGTGGGAGGTGAAGTAGGATAAAGTTGATTATACCAGATCTTTGGAGGGACTTTACAATAATGAGCAACTTCACAATAGAAAGCTTCAGAACAGTCAAGGCGTTCCTTCAACCAGAAGGTGTGCTTCAATGGAGGCCCAAATCAGCACGTTTTCACATAATCTTTAAGTCTCCGATACGAAGGCTCGAATTAGAAGACTCAATTAAACACTATAGTTTATGATTAACCACGCCTAAGGTACACCCAAATACTTACAGACAATCTTTATCAACAAATGAAAGTGAATTGATTTTAAATTTGTTATCTCATCCAAGATGAAGGCTCTTCTTGAGATGACATTGCAAATACCATTAAACTGTCACAAGGATGAGATCCTGTGTGATTTCAAAAAAAAATAGTATAAGATTGCAATAGGAACGAATGAAAGTATTTACATACATTCTTGAAACAAAGCAGACACTAATTGCTCAGAGTCAACACAGAATAACTCAAATTTGATTAAACTTATCAGCAGGGGAAAGTTTCTAGAACAGTCTCAGAGCTTGTCAATGGCTATACACTTGCAACCACCTTGACACGATCGAGTTTAACACAAAAGATATATACAGGTTTCTCAAACAGTCCCTCAAAAGGACAGGCTCTATCAAGCTTTTTAGAAAATCAGTTCTAACCTCTAACACTCCAACCTTCCAACCTCCAACCCCTTACCAAGAGTAGAGCTCTTGTATTTATATCAGAAGCGACCAAAATAGAGGAAAAAGGAAAATCTGATGACAGCTCGACCACCAGTCGTTAATGCTCCTTCAAATCTGTCCACAATCTGAAAATTTTCTTTTTTATATCCTTCATGCTTGCTTTGGCGTATTAGAGGAGGAAGAATGGCAAATAATGTCAAAAAATAGGTAGTGGAAGCAACCAAATCCACTTTAATGGCACGAAAGCCATTTTTTAATTTTTCACCCATCAAGGCATGTTGAAAGTAATATTTTATGCTCCCATGGTGTAGTGGAGGTCTAGAGCTTTCCAACGGTGTCAAATTTATAATATTTCAAGCTCTGAGTCGAAAGATATGCCCCTTCGCAGCTTGTATCGAATCCGTACAAATGGGCGGGAAAACAGTTTGAAAAATGGGTCCCCTTTTCTCTTTACAATCTTGAAAAGATGTAGAAAATTCACCATTTTGTCTCCGCACCGTTGATTCTGAAAATAGCCTGTAAATTCCACAATTTACCTCCGGGGCCCCAAAAACACCACTGGCACATCAAACTGCAGATAAAATGCTGACTTAATGTTCCACCTGTACCAGCTTTTGTCTGAGCCCAGAGATGAAATTTTCTCCAAGGACCCCCGAATTTGTCTCAATCCACGTGGACCAGTTTTGACAAGGTGACCGAAAATTTTTAGACATTCCTCCAAGCTGCGCGACCATTTTCATGCAAAGATTTTTCCAAATATTTAGGAAAAAACGTGAGCCCGGAGATGAAATTTTCAAGGAAAACAAATCCTCGACTGTGGAATGAAAAGTCCGAAAACCTGAGTTTTTAGATGAACAGAGAATGGGGGACCCAAATTACAAACCCTTTCCAGATAAACAAAGAAACAAGGAAAGAACTATGGATCCATACGTGATCCTCAGCCCAGGAAGGACTAGTTATGGCCACAAAAGGAAGGTAGAGACCTCTCAGGCACAACATGGGGGGATAAAATATGGCAGAGGCCGTAAATTGATAGATTTTAATGGTAAAATGGGGTGAGACTATTTTGAGCACCAACATCAGCTCTGACTCGGGGATGGGCACTCCCTATGAGTGCCACAAGAACAAGGTAGACCAAGTGCCAAAATATCCATTGGGAAAAGGAGTCAGCTTGTAGAGCACAAAACCAGGACCATCCCCCCAAAACGAACAGAGAAACCAGTAAAAACAAGCCACCGAGGGCCAGAACGAACAAGAACACGAAAGACATAAAACAAAGCAGCAAACTATACATTGTATAAAATATGTTTACCTTGATTTAGAGAAAACAATCAAGGAAAAAAAATCAAGTGCCTGCCATCCTGGATATGACCATGCTAAGAGGTTCTGATATGTTTTCATCAACTGGAAATATACCTCTTTTTCTTCTTTGTTCAGTTTGTAAACCATCCATTTTCTCTGAAGCTCCTCCATTGTGTTTAAGTCAAATTCTTTAACATTTTTCAAGGCTGAATCATAGACCAAATTCCCAGAAAAAACAACATACTTAGGAGCTTTGTTTTCAACACTTTCATACTCCCTGAAATCCACAAAACTCACAAAGTTGTTAAGATCAGCATCTGCTTGCAAAACTTCATAAGATGCATTGTTTGGGTCTTCAATCAAGTACAACATCTTCTTCTCTCCATATAATTTCACCAAGTTGCCTTCAATGGGGATAGTGGCATAAGACATGTCCATTTGCACACTACCACCAACACTTTCTGCCCACTTTCTTGACAACAACATCCCCCACTTGGCAGGGAAGTCAACAATCACCACATCAAGCTTTAAGTTCCTTCCAGGATAAGGTGTGAGTTGCACAACTAGATCTTTGACACATCCCACCACTGGCACCTCTCTAGAGTCCATGGCAGTGCACTTCCCATATGTTGTTGTTACTTTGATACCTAATTCATTCATGACCTCAAGAGGCATGACATTACATGAAGCTCCAGAATCAAACATACAGTTATGTAACAGCTTGTCTTTGATAACCAGGGTAGTGAAGAATGGATCCACATTCAGTTGGGATTTAACCAAAGAAGTTCCTAAATAAACCTCTGGTGGTTCCCCCAGCTCTTCCAACACTTGTGGCTTTTCCAACACTATGGCAGTAAGGGGAATCCCAACCTTGTTTACATCTCTCTCCTGTTGTGATCTCTTCCTCTTTGAATCCTAAGTACTCAAAAGCCCTCTTCTTGTGCTCAGGGATCCTAAGAAGCTCAACAACTGGGACAAAATTTTGATTTGACTCAAAACTTGGGCAATATCATATGGAACAAATTTGGGTAAAGCATCACTAGGAGAAAGGTTGGAAAATTCATCAGATGGAATGGGATTCTTTAGAGTTTTGGCATGGGGAGGAACATATGTTTTGCTTGGGGAAATAAGCTCTCTGTCAGATGCATTTTTCTTTAGGGTTTCTTTGGTAAGAAATGAAACTTTTGACTTGTCTTGTGGCCCCTTGGACAGCTTTACTTCTGTATTGTGCTCCTTTTCTTGGGCAACTACAACATTCATTAATAGTTGCCTATCTTCTTTTGAAGGAATTCCTCCATCATACTTTTTAATCATTAATGCCCTCAAGTATTCAAAATCATTAGTGGGAAATTCAAAATCTTGTACAGTGTCTACTTCTAAAGTATGAGAGGGAGGAAGAAGAGGTACCTGGTGGATGTAATCCCAAAAAATAGCAACAGTTCTAGCACTTATTACCTCAGTTGAAGTTGCTTCCTTTGGTGAACTTGCAGGGATCTCCATCATGCAGGCATCATCATCAATATCATCACTAGCTTCTTCTTCTTCTTGCTGATCTTCCTCACATGGAGCATGGGGCATGAAACATCTATCACACCAATCAATGACATTTGTCTCCTCCACAACAGCAACTCTGGTAGCCAAAGGATCAGGTACCATTCTATTTTCCCTGGCCTGGGACTGCCTATTTCCAAATCCAACAGGTCCCTTGCCTCTATCATCAGATCTTTGGTGATTTGTAAACTTGTCTTGGCCCTGTTGTTTGTGTTGACCTTGTGAACTCTGCCCAATCCCTTTTTCTGCCTGGGCTAATTTGTATGATATTTCTTTGACAGCCCCTACCAAAGTTTTCACAACTTCCTCCAAATCAACAGCCTTACTTGTTTGAGGCTTTTCCGGGTTAATTAGTTTTACACCCTCCCTTTTTGGAGGCTTTCCAATTGCCTTGATGTTGTTCTCAATTTGCAGAGCCATGGTGAATGCCTGCCTCAAATTAGTAGGTTTTTTGTCCCTCAAGTAGTAAGCAGCCTTTTTATCAAATGCATCTGAATATTTGATCAAACATGACTCATCACATGGCCTTAAGCTAACAAGAAATCTCCTCAAGGTCTTGTTAAACCTTGTGTTGAAATCATGTACTGACTCATTAGGATTCTTCTTGATGTTTTCAAATTCTGACAGAAGAAACCTAGGGTCAGTTCTATCACCATACTGCAATCTAAATGCATTGTTCATTTTAGTCCAAGAGTCAATAGATTTATCAGGCAAAGCTTTATACCAGTCCCTTGCATCCTCTTCCAAAGTATGGATAAACAATTTGATATATACATCTTCATGTTCAATCTCAAAGTCTTCCATCATATTGATAAAAAGCTTTAGATGTTGATCACCAGTTATAGTGTTGTTTCCTTAGAACTTTGGTAATCTATTTCTTACATCCTGGGGGACTGCATTTGGATAACCAGCCATCCCTGTAAAATTTATGGGACCAAAGGTGTTTACAACAAATGGAGGTCTGGGTGGAGGCTGAGCCATATTATTCTGAGGAGGTGATCTTATAAGAGAAACAAAGTGATGAGGAGTGAGGGGTCTGTGTGGTACAGGGATATAATTTTTAGAATGACTATCCCCTAATGGCTTTTTTCATGGCAGACACTATCATATTCAGAAAATACAGGGGTGGAGTGAGAAGGCCCCTCTCCAGATGGAGAATTCAGATTTACAAAGAGACTACCTAATTCAGAAGTAGTTGAGGAAGCATTGCAGTCTTTAATCATATGCCGATCAATTTCACCAATGGAGGCCTCTTTTCTTGAGGTTTGATCTCCAACAACCCTCCAAATTCTTCCTCCTTCTGAATTAGACTTTCCAAACTCTGGAAACAACCTTCTACTAGGGTCCGCGGTGAAGAAATATCTTCTTCCTTCCAGCTTTGCAAAGATTAGTAACAAATTTTCAATTGACAAAGGTTAAGACACTGGCATTTATCAAAATCAAATCAACTCAGAGTTTCCACTAAGGATTTTCACCTAGTTGTGCAAATGCACTAAAATAATATGTCAAATATCTGTCAGCACTAAAAATCATGCAAAGCTTTACAAATCAGACCTTCCTTCACCCAAATTTATCAATGGTGAGGAAAACCTAGTACAATAACTGACAGGAAAAATTTGACAAACAGCACACAAAACCTATAACTTTGTTCAATCCTTACATATCTAATAAAAGAATGATGTTTTCAAAATGTATTTGCACACAGAACTACAAGAAACATTACTAGGGTCTGGAAAACTTTAAATTATTCAAAGCATCCCCGACAACGGCACCAGTAAAGTGTTGGTACCCAAATTGATTCTCCCTCAGAAGCTGAGCAGCATCACAGGTTTAGCAGGAAGCTTAGAGATAAAGCATAGCATGTAGTGTGTCATTTTGTAGCCGGGGATGAAATGCAGCTTGCTCTTTGTCACTCAGATGTGGAGAAATGGGTAGCACCCTCAAGAGGATTTGACATATCCTCACTACTTTATGGTTGTGCCTTTCAACCAGGGTGAGAGGACCCTTTTTGTAGCCTGTTGTTTATGGAGGAGATGGAGATGTCCTTCCTTGTGAAATATTAAGAAAACCTTGAAGAAAATATGATCAATGCAACAAAACCTAACTCTCATGAGTTGTCACTCTAGATAATGGAGATATTTTCTAAGCAAAAGTTCAGGCCACTAAAGACAATGAAAACCTGATTGTTTCTGCATGTTTTGGTAGTAAAAATTATGCATTTGTATACATACATGACAAACAGGGGTAGTATGGGTATGATTAATTGTTTTAAAGTGAATTTTTGGTGGGAGGTGAAGCAGGATAAAGTTGATTATACTAGATCTTTGGAGGGACTTTACAATAATGAGCAACTTCACAAGAGAAAGCTTCAGAACAGTCAAAACGTTCCTTCAACCAGAAGGTGTGCTTCAATGGAGGCCCAAATCAGCACATTTTCACATAATCTTTAAGACTCCAATATGAAGGCTCAAATTAGAAGACTCAATTAAACACTATAGTTTCTGATTAACCACGCCTAAGGTACACCTAAAGACTTACAGACAATCTTTATCAACAAATGACAATGAATTGATTTTAAATTTGTTTATCTCATCCAAGATGAAGGCTCTTCTTGAGATGAAATTGTAAATACCATTAAACTATCACAAGGACGAGATCCTATGTGATTTCACAAAAAATTTAGTATAAGATTGCAATAGGAACAAATGAAACTATTTGCATACATTTTGAACAAAGAAGACACTAATTGCTTAGAGTCAACACATAATAACTCAAATTTGATTAAACTTATCAGCAGGGGAAAGTTTCTAGAACAGTCTCAAAGCTTGTCAATGGTTGTACACTCGCAACCACCTTGACACGATCAAGTTTAACACAAAAGAGATATACATGTTTCTCAAACAGTCCCTCAGAAAGACATGCTCTATCAAGCTTTTTAGAAAATCAGTTCTGACCTCTAACACTCCAACCTTCCAACCTCCAACCCCTTACCAAGAGCAGAGCTCTTGTATTTATATCAAAAGAAACCAAAACAGAGGAAAAAATGAAAATCTGATGACAGCTCGACCACCAGTCGTTAATGCTCCTGCAAATCTATCCACAATCTGGAAAAAAATTATTTATTTTTAAATCCTCCATGCTTGCTTTGGCATATTAGAGGAGGAAGAATGGCAAATAATATCAAAAAATAGGTAGTGGAAGCAACCAGATCCACTTTAATGGCGTGAAAGCCATTTTTTAGTTTTTTGCCCATCAAGGCCTATTGAAAGTAATATTTTATGCATCCCATGGTGTAGTGGAGGTCCAGAGCTTTCAAACAGTGTCAGATTTACAATATTTTGAGCTCTGAGTCGAAAGATATGCCCCTTCGCAGCTTGTATCGAATCTGTACAAATGGGCGGGAAAACAGTTTGAGAAATGGGTTCCCTTTTCTCTTTACAGACTTTTGAAAAAGATGTAAAAAATTCACATTTTTCTCACACACTTCCGTCCCTGTTGATGAAATGATGCCTGACACATGTCCTAAGGTGGGGTCCAAAACGAACCGTCGGCCCATAATTCTGTGGAATTCATGACCTTTTTGGAAAACCAAAGATGAAATTTTCTCCAAGGACAGAGAATTTAGAAATGTTATAAGTCCACACTCATCATTGACTGGGGATTCCTTCTACCAGGTCTGCATGGCCATTTCGATGTTTCTTCAAGTCCTTTTGGCAAAAAGATGACAAGGACAGCAAATCCAAACTGTGGAAAATGGAAAGAATGGTCCACTTCCCGAGCCTTTTAGACTTTTCAGACTACCATGCGTCACCCAAATGGCAGACCCTCTTTCAACATAGAGACCCAGAATCAAGAGATCCTAAATGAGTGCGGGCTCACCATGTGATCCTCTGTTCCACCAAGGACTGGTTACCAGTAACATAAGAAAGGCAAAGACTTCCTAAGTCTGGGCACGGGGGGATGAAATATGATAGAGGCCGTAAATTGATAGATTTTAATGGAAAAATGGGGCTAGACTATTTTGAGCACTAACACCACATATTCCAAAGAATTATGTGAGAATCAAGGAAGATAAAACAAAAAAATAGTGCAAAGTTTTTAGTAGAAATTGATTTATTGTAAGTATAATAATATTAAATTGAAGTCTTAAAGAACATCATTTTAAAACATTTTACAGAACATAGAGTCTATAGTAACCATGCCTATCGGCCTTTCACAAGCACCTATGGATGATTTTGCTAGTTTTTGTAATGGTTTTCTATAGTCTTTTTTGACCTATTATTCCATTGTTGCCTATTTAAAATCTATTTCATAAATAGTATGAGAAACTAGCCGTATATACGAAAAAAAAAAAGTTTCAATGGAAAACAATTAAAGAATATATTATGTTAGTGTGTGTGCACGCACATGTGTGTGTGTGTGTGTGTGTGGTGTGTGTGTGATTAGAATAGTGTCCCTTGACTTAGGATGCCCTAGTGTCAGTTACACAAAGAATAATGGGATACAACTACTTTGTCCCAATGTAAAATGTGTGGTATGGAATTCAAAATAAACCCTCATATGCAATAAAGTATGCAGTCCCAAAATTCGGTCTTTGATGTAGTGGGTAGAAAATATTAGCTCCTTTTAATAGTATGTGCCCCTTGAATTGCTTGCCCCTTAATGAGGTTAACTAAAACATGTATATATGTATGTATGTATGTATGTATGTACGTACGTACATACGTACGTACGTACGTATGTATGTATGTATATATGTATGTATGTGTATATGTATATATATATATATATATATATATATATATATATATATACACACACACACACACATATATAATTCCTTCGCTTAAGTTTTGTCATTAACAAGTGAAATTCCAACCCATGGTAGTAAACAAAAACATGAAAGAAGTAACATCCGAAAAATAAACAAAAGAAATAAAGTGGATAAAAGTTCCCCAAGGGAACAGTAGCACCTACGCACTCTTGTCCCTAATCGGTAGTCCTGTACAGGGTACTAGAAAGATAGAATAGAGGAATTAGAGCTGAATAGGATGTTGGCCAGTATGCAAAATTGTAAGGTGTAAATCCAGAAAAGACAAGTAACAACTATACGATGGATAAAAGTAATGTCAAAGCAAAAACAAATCTTGTTAATGATTAATTATCTTGATTAGGAATCATGCGTATAAATGAAATATTTAGAGGCTAGATGTGCAAAGTAAGTGTGTGATAAATAGTGACTACACTCATTTATTCAAACCATACATGCTTTAACTAGATATTAATTTTGGATTTTTTATCTCTTGTGTATATAGCTTTGCCTCACATGTTCACAATTTCATGATCATGGTTATGCATTAGATTAGGCATAACCTTATTCAAACCCTAGCACTCATCTTTGAAGACCTAAAAAGGGGTTAGTTAGATTTGGGTTGAGTTACCCCCACAATGCCTACATAGTAATACTCCAAAGAGGCATCAAACCCTTGTAGTTCCCCAACATGGTGAATGTGTGTAAAATGTGTAATAATAATATATTTAACAATAAAGACCCCAATAGGACCTTTGACACTTGGTAATGCTCTTTGGTGTAGAATGTATCTTTACAAAAAGACTTAGGATGTATGCAAACTTAGTATTGGTTGATGTGATTGAAAGAGTGATTTAACAATTGAGTGCTTTAATTTGAGCTCCTAGGTAGTGTCAAAGATGTGTGTATAGAGGCCCCTTGAATGAGTGGGGTAAGGGTTATTTTATATTTGAATGTTGTGAAAGTTTTTCCCACTCAATTGACACCATGTCAACTGGGATAACTTGTGAATTTGAAAAAGTGATTGTTAAGGCAATGGAGGAAAAATTTGTTGGCTTTAAGATAAATCCAACCAAAAAGATTTATCCATCACACATGACTTTGAACTTTTTGAGGTGTTGTGGACACAAAATCATGCACTTGGGTACATTTCTATGTCCTAAAAGCATGCTAACATTTACATGATTCCTAAGCAATAAAACTAGTAATTGACAACCACCTTTGGCCTCTTTTCCTTGTTGTTTGTTTTCTCTTTGGTCTTACACACCCTACAGCCCTGATGGAACTTGACTGATTTATATTTTATGACCTCAAACACTAGCACATTGTTAGGACACCAACATCCAAGTGCTTCTATCCATACTGGGCGCTCATGACCCTTGCTAACCTTTACTCTCTCTTTTTGGGTCTCTTTTATCTTTTGGGAATCTTTTTCACTTATGGGTTGGCCTTCCAATTGTCAATTATGAAATTCAAACAAGGGAATCATATAAATACATAGTTATGCTTTCAAAATTAAAGACCAAGCACTAAGCATTAATATCATCGCCTACGCTTGTGTTTTAAAGGCATTAATCCAAAGGCATCTATACAAGGGGCAAGGGTTGCATCACTTCTGCATACACTGCATAGGAGGGGAACACTATTGTATTTCATCCACACATGCTATACATTTCTACAGTGTTCTAGGAAAGGGTTGCATCATTATCAATTATGTGTAACTTGCAAACAAGGGAATCATATAAATACATATTCCTATGCATTCTCCACACATGCTATACAAGCACTAAGCATTAGATCATCACCTATTATCGCTTGTGTATACTTTATACTGCTCACACAATATTATAACAATAGAAGGCATTAAATAGCCAAGAATGTAGTTTGAACAACTTCCTATAAAATAGGAAGTATACAAACAATAACAAACCCGTATTGATATATTGTTATATAATTGCAATATATCAATAAACTTACAAACTAATTACTCATTTATCATGAGTAATTATACAATTACATCACACATATATAATTATATTGTCATTGAAATATAATTGCACATATTAATAATAATGGGGTGTGAACATTATTAAATCACTATTTTTCAGCCCCCTTAATGTGAGCACGAAGAAGAAACCATATTCAAAGAAATTTAACCACCTCATGAAAGCACTTCTTAGACCAGGTACAAACTGCCATAGATTATCTCTTTACCCTTGTAAAGGCATAGTGTCAAGTTGAGCAGGAATTCCCTTCCTCTTTAGGTTCTTGTGGGACTTTCCCTTCCTCCCTGGATGCCCAAATTTTGAATCTCCAAGATCAGCTTCACACTAGCTGGATAACATCCCTTGATTCTACCTCAAAATATTCTCATGCTCCCCAAAAATGAGTATTCTGAAAACATGACTCCTCCAAAAAGTCTCTTAAAAAGGGTTTATTCAGAAAACCATCACACTGCAAAACAGGAACACTGAAAATGAACTGAAAAAAGAAACCATACTGCACACCTGATCACCAGCCCAGTATGCAGCCCCCGTCGTTGGCGATGATGAGAGGTCGCTGATTGTCCTCCAACCTCCGTGTGCCTCCATCCTCTAGACAATCTGAACTCAACAACAAGTAGTCTTCAGAATTATAATCTGGTTCATCAGTCACTTTCATATTCAGAAGATTCTTCTACAACTATATTTGCTTCATGTTTCAATTTTCCACTGAGAAGATATTTGGCTCTAGTCATGCAAAATTTAGACATATGTCCTTTTTTCTTGCAATAAAAGCATAAGTCCTCCTTTTTAAATAACTTTTTGTATTTATTTTTCACATACATTGTCCGTTTCTTCTTCTATATCTTCTTTAGTAATTTTTTCTTCAGACAGAAGAGCTGATATCATATCTTCAATGAGTTGGAAGGCATTTGACCAAGAGTGAAAACAACATTATTGTATTTGGGTGGTAAACTATTCAGCAAATCTTTTTCATCCTCGTCGTCTACTGGAGCTTTTACTTCTGCAAGTTGTCTTAGAAGAGATCGTAAATTGTTGATGTGACTAGAGATTGTTTCTATCAGCTTTTTGATCTTGAACAACTAAGTTTTAGGTAAAAATTTTCATTGACTGCTTTTGAACCAAATAATTTGCTCATTATCCCATATGTCCTTCAAGTTTTTATCTAGATCAACATAATGTAATTCAGAATCTCAATGGCTTTGGATTTATCATCTCGTATTTATTCTACCAATCTTCAGATCTGAAGGTGTTGGTTCTTTTCCATCCTATCTCCAAAGATTTTTTGTTCATCAACTGCATCTGGATCTTGACTTTCCATGTGTGAAAATTGAGACCATTGAATTTTTCTAATGGCATTTCCATAAAAAAGAGTCAACATATTATACCTTAGACACAATCGGTTTCAACCGAACAAGATGCAGTACTTCAGGGGAGTCGGGTTGACAACCGATAAAACTTCTAAATGCACATGATTGTATAACTCACCAAAATATTGAAATAATAAGATCGAAATGACTTTCAACTATATACTAAAACTCTCAGTCACATCAAGTCACTCTATCTAGATATTGTTACGTTGACTTGGCGCCATCTGGCATTAAGATATAAACTGAACACGAATTTATATTAGTCGATCTGAAATAGATACAAAACACTATAGGGGCAATATCCTCTGTCCAAATGTATAAAGAAATAACTGTAGACCTGAATTTTTAGAGACCAAAAAAAATAGATTGACCGACCTAGTTTTCTTCTGCTACGTTGTGAGGATTCTAACATATTTCTAAACCTCACCAGGTTAACTCCATGCACTGATTCTTATCCAACGTTGATTCTTGGTGTATTTACTAGAATTATTTATCATTTCTCATGTGCCCTTGATGCTAAGGTCGACTGCAGGACAGTTGTGATTCGAGTTGCAGTTCCTTATCACCCTAATCAACAGATGAACAGATCTTGAGCTTCCTGAAAGTAAGGAGAAATGGAAGCTATTTATTCATGTCAAGTTTACTCACAAACAATCCAGCCGATCTAACAGATTTCTAAATCCAAGCTGAGCTAGCTATACTTGGTTAGGGTTTCATCTGATTATCTATGAGCAAATATGGGGAGTCAGTGCTGACAGGTATGTCATTACATTTCCTTGAATGCTTTTGCACGCATAAACGCCGCCTTATATGCCTTTCGCTTATACAGATGCATGATTTGACATCAGCTCGAATCTGTTCAGTATTCCACACATACTCCTTCGTATGATGCCATATGATGATGGTAAGCCATAGATTTACACAGTAATGATATATGATATTATACTGAACAATCTATTAAATAGCCAAGAATTTAGTTTGAACAACTTCCTATAAAATAGGAAGTATACAAACAATAACAAACCCGTATTGATATATTGTTAAGTTATAACAATATATCAACAAACTTACAAACCAATTACTCATTTATCGTGATAATTATACAATTACATCACACATATATAATTATATTATCATTGATAATATAATTACACATATTAATAATAATGTGAACACCATTCATTCCTACTCAAACCCTCCTTTCCTCTTGGGTACACTTACTTTGCTTGATTCCAACATGCTTGACCCATCAGTCCGTAGTCGTTTCAGTTCTTTTTGAATCTTGAGCTTCCTCCATATATTTGTAGGTCCTCTAAATCAATGGCTAAATCTTCTAATCCTTTACTTGATTCCAACAAATTTTTGCTTGACAACATCAAAACTTCTTATAGTGAACAATCATATGATTAGGACGCCAATTTTGATTAAGAACAATTAGATAAGCTTACTAATTTTCGCTCTACCCTGCGGGATCACTCTACACACATCCCATATGTCTTAAATGTTTTACTTGTTGTTAAACATAGTTGACATGTTTCCTCTCAACCTCTTATGGGTTCCTGCTAAGTTTTCATGGCCTCCAAACATCCCCTTAACATTCCTACTTCCATTTCTACCACTACCCCACCACTCATTACTCTCAAGACTTCTAATGCATAACCTGGTTTCTCTTCAGGCACTTATGACCTAGCTTCTCTATAATAGGATTTCCAGTTACAACAAGCTACTTCACTTTCTTCTCCATCTCTTGATTCCTCATTACTCCTTCACACCCCTTTTGCACCCGCCATATATGTTTACCCACTTCCTCCCAACTTCACTACACCTAAACTGCCCATCTAAATGGACATGGTGACCCTCAAGAGCATCTTCGATCTTTCCATGTGGCATGTCTTGACTATATGGATGACCATAAATTACTAGCTAATCTCTTTCTTGCATTGGTTCTATGATCTACTTGTTCACTCGGTAACTTCTTTTATGCACTTATTCAATGTTTTCCTTGCTTAATTTTCCATCAATATCAACACCAAGATATCTTATGCCTAACTTTCTCAAATCAAACAAGGATCTAATGAGCATCTCACTGACTATGTTTTGCATTATAAAAATAACCTAGCTAAGATGACTAAAGTACTCATTAATTCTGAATTGTAAGATATTTTTGTTCAAAGTCTCTTACCTCTACTTCAAGATAGTGTTATCTTTGAGACCTCTCCGTCCTTTGATCAATTATGTCATACACTCAAACTATGTGATGGAAAACTATTATCCATGGGAAAATTGAAATACCATGACAATATTTCATCCTCGTCCTCTAATCAATTTCAAGATAAGACTAATTTTAAGCCATCTCCTAAGCCCACTAAAGAAAAGGCAACTGTTAATGTTATTTCTACACCTAAAAAGCTTCAATTGTAACCTCAAAATCATCCTTTTACTAAATTACCCTATGCACCTTTGTTTCTATTGCCACAACTCATCGAGAGCAATCTTATTACTCTTTCACCCTCGCTCAACCTCGACCCCTCTCGCCTCGTGGCTCTAACTATGATGAAAATGCACGATGTGACTATCACCAATGTGTCAGGTATTCTACTAATTTTTGTTTCAAACTCAAATATATTATTCAAGATCTCATTAATAACAATGCACTCGATCTCCCTAAGCCATCTACTTCTAAGCTAGTAAATGATAATAAAAATCTAAGAAACTTAAGGACCCTTTTCCCGAGCATGAAAAACAAGTTACTGATTATTCTGTCAATCATACATGTCGAGTTATGCCTCCTCCTTCATCGGGGGCTCTTGATTTCTTTTTCATTTCTACTGATGCATGGCCGCTAGTCATTACATTCTAAACTCATGGTTATTACTCTACATTTACTTCTAATACTTTGCATATCAATGCTTCTATTGGTTCTTATACCTTCAATAATACTATGATATATCCATCAGCTCATACCAACATATGCTCTGTTGCACTCCTCGCTATCAAATATCCACTGTCTAGTGTCACATTTCCATTCCTTAAGTCTTTTGTCTATGTTAAGATTCCCATTACATTTGGGCCCTTTACCATGTTTGTAGCATTCATCATTACATATTTAATCAAAGGTTGTGACATGTTGTTAGGTCTCTCTTGGCTTCGTGTTGCCCAAGATATCCATTCCATAAACCATTTGTGTATCGAGTTCATCCATGATAAACAACATGTTACTATCAAAGGAATTCCACCAGGTATAACATTGTCTCGTCCTACTTTCACTGATCTACTAATCATGACATCTAGGCCTCCTATGCCTCTTAAATCTAAATCTACTTCGACGACTATCTCTCCTATTCACACACAACTTACAACATGAAATTTCCGTCCTTATAGGTCTCTTAGTCCACATCGTCAACCTAAGTCCCCTACTTGGGAAACCCCTTCACATAGGTGTTCACCACCTCCTTCACCACATAGGGCTCCTTCACATATACATCATTACTCTCTTACACCACTAATCTTAAAAAATCATCACATGCCTTTTTCTCCTCATATATTGGGTGGAGGGCCCTTGTCCTCCACTATTATTGAATAGTCTCCTCTCCATCACACACTTGGGGGGCATCGTGCATTCTTCCCCACTTCTATTCTTATCAGATGTCTCTATGTTGGTGAGAAAAAATTTTGGGTGGAAAAACTTGTGGATTTCTTTCCAACGCTATGGGAATCTAAGTCCCTCTACTTAACCATTGTAGCTGTTGTATATACATGCCTGAGAAAACATGGATTTCTGTGGTGGCCTTTAGACCAAGGATCCAACAGGGGTATTCCACTGACCTTGCGGCAAAGCAAGAAATATCTTGCTTGGGAAGACTTTATCTGAAGAGGGGGAAAGGGGAGTGAGAAAATATGTAGGAGAACTAATGTTGCAAGTAGAAAATCATATTCCTGCACACACGTTAGTTAGAAACTTCAACACATGCATTTATGGGAAGAAATAACTCTATGAATAGCAACAAAACCAAATAGAATTTATTGATCACCAAGTATCAAGAAACCCCTTAGTCAAAGAAAGCTAGAAACTCCTTCTTCTTGTATTTATTTCTCAAATCAAAGTTGTATATAATGTGGGAATGGAGGAAATTTAAGAGTAGAGGATAGTAGAAGAAATTGGGTATCTCCTTTACTTTCTCTAGGTACAATGCACTCTTGAGTTTATAATATCAATCATCAACCCTTTGAAATGGGAAAGGTTTTAAAATTTATAGAGTAGAATATGACTCTTCATCTACCCCCCAATGCCTTTTCATATGTCCTCGCACAACTTAAAAATTTTCAACTTCCTAGGAAACTTTTAAGTCCCTTTTTATAACATAAAGGTGACTTATTACATTAGGAACATTAGGACACATGAAAAAGTGCAATCCCAATGCAAAATTAGAATATTGGAAAGTGAGAGAAAGTTGGGGGGAAGCGGAGAGAGAAAGAGAGAGAGAGAGAAGAAGAAGAAGACGTTTCCCGTGATGAAGTTCGATGGTCCTCGTTCATGAAAATCTCTTATGTGATGAAGTCTTGAATGTTCCATTGTGCCAAAACTGCTCTTTCAGTGTGACTTTCTATTTTTAGCAAATGGTGATTCTTGTTTCTTCTTGATTATCTTGGGGTGATGAAAATCTTCATTCAATCCTATGCACACTACCCTTGCCTCGGCCGCTTCTTGGGGTGACTTACGATTTTTAGTCAGCACCAATATAAGGGGCTTGCTATTTCTAGTAAGTGGTCATTTTCACTGTTTTCTACTCTAAACACTCATTCTGGCTTCCCCGTGATCTTCAATGCCTGGTGCCTTTGTCTCAGCTACTTTTGATGATGACTTTCCAAACATAGCAAGTATGTATAGGAAAACTTACAAATTTTTGGAAAGTGGATTTCCAGTGCTTGATTTGTGACGGAACATAATTTTTTAGACTCATCTTGTCGTTATGATTACACCCTCCAAATTTCACATAGTTTTGCCCACTAGAATGCCTGGAAATAAATTTTAAATTTTTCACCTGGCAGTGGCTTCGAGCACGAAGCTACCATGGCGGCCATTAATGGAGCTTGAAATTTTCAGGTATGGTTTTGGTCTCCGTTCGTAACCAAAAAAACTCCATTGTGATAGGTTTTTCATTTGGAGCTCGTGTGTAAGTTCTTAGCTCGCTTCTATTGCTGGAATGATGGGAAATCCAATGAATGTGAGTCGGTGCATGAAGGGGGATTTTTGTTGGAGAAAATGATTCATAGTAACATTTAACCTCCCATTTATTGCATCATGATTGTCTTGAAAATTTTGGAAGTTTTCAGAATACGACACCTCAATCCGAATTGTATCTTGTGAGATATGAAGATTTCTCGATCGCATGACTTCACGGTTATCTGGCAAAAAACCTTCATTTTCTTCCCGTTCTTCTTTTCTTCAGCACTTTTGATCATTCCTTCCCCTAAAATATGTGTATTTTCATGAACTGGGTGTTTATGTGGCCATGGAGAACCTAGTTAGGAGCAAAAATGGTGGACCGGGTGTCTGGACAATCATGCACGAAGTCATTACAAGGTATGAAGCTGTGAAAGAGAAATGAGGGGGAAGAAACAGCTAAGTGTCGGATTTGACTATTCAAAGATTACACATGGAGAGGCTGGGTGCATTTTTATGTCCCTGAAGTACCTCACCTCAAAGGGATGTGAGGGACATCAGTTTCCATGGTGGTCAAGGTGATGACACGTGGCAGAGATCCGACGGCGGGGAGTGAAGGCTTGACAAGCACCTGAGGGCTAGAAATTCACTCTTGAAGAGGTATCATGAGTGACTTGAAGTATCCTTAGGGGCTTGGAACATATTTAAATGTTTTGTGTCCCTCACCTCAAAGGGACATGAGGGACATCAATTTCCATGGTGGTCAAGGCGATGACAAGTGGCAACGATCAACGGTGAAGGTTGTGAGCTCCTGCAAGCACCTGGGGGTTGAACTGGGGATCCTGGAGATCATATGTTCTCAAGGGGCTTGGGTACATTTTTCCAACCTTGATGTCCCTGACCTTTAGGGACATTGGGGACAAAAAATCCCGCCATGTTCCTGGAGTTGACACTTGTCCACCCAAAATTTGGCTAAGTCCTAAACTTGTGACGGTGATAACTTGAGCTCCTGATGGAATTTTGTAGAAAAATTTTATATGATCCTAACTGGAAATGGCCTTTTGAATCCAATGGTGTGGGTATAATTTATTTATTCTTCCATTTGATCCCTAAAAAAATGGATTTTTGATTTAGTACTCCACATGTGCCTAAGAAAATTGCCTGCAGACCTGATGCGCCAAAGTGTTGTGAGAAATATAATTTCACCACTATGTAGGTATTTTAATTATATTTCTAGAGATGTTTTGTTTTGTTCCTAACTCCATCCAGAGCTCCCAGAATCTTCTTCTAAAGCCCAATAGTTGTTTTAGGCTTGTGTACTGCCTAGGCTTGTGAACCCTATTTTCACTCAAACTGCTCCAAGTATTTCAAAACTTCCCTAAACCTTTCAAAATAATTTCCATGATGTTATAAGGTCTTCAATTCACCTCCATGTTGAATTTTTACCTTCCATTCCACTCCAAGGGTTTAATCCAATCCTGGGAAGGCCAACGATAGCACTTCCTAATACTACCAGAAGATAACATCTTTTCAGAATTTCCTAAAATCACCTAAGGGGGAATGAATGGAATTTCCTATATCACCTAGGGGGATGATATAAATTATTTGGGAGGTCATTTGGACTGAATGGATAGATCTGGGGTATCTTGGAATGATAGAACTTGAAAATTTTGACACTTGGGTATAGTTGTCGTGCTCAGAAATTGTCAATTTCCATATTGCGCATTTGCACGACAACACTCTAGTAGAATTCATGCTCCATGCATAATAACTAATATTCCTATGCACTCTCACACCCTTTGGTACACACATTGTACCATCATTATCCTATGATGCACTCTAGTTCAACGGTTCATACTCGACTGTTGAGGGTATCATTCTAAAATAAGCCTCACATCATTCACACCTCACGCTCTATGCTTCACGGTACTATCTTTCTAGCATCTAATCTCACACACTACACTTATTTTTTGATGGCGCGCACTCTTATTCTATCGTTCATTCTTTACTATTGAGGGATCATTTATAAATGAACCTTATTTCATACACATTTGCTAGGGGGGCACGCTGCTTGTACCATCCTCACATTTTTCATACCACACCATTACACTTATACAATACATTTGCATATATTGGTTATATTTATTGTTACTAGCTTATTATATTTACATGTTACACTTTGTTTTCCATGTTAGACGAATTCTTAGTATGTCATCATATTTATATATATATACACATTTTTGTTCACTTGTTCTTTTACAATGAATGCATATCTCTTACATGTTTTCACACATTGTAATGATGCTTGGCATTGTACCTTTTACCATTCCCATCGAGGCTCCTGGGGGTATCTAATTTCACTACTACCACATACTACATATGTTTTATTGTTATATCTCATTATAGTTACTTTAATTTTCACTCATATACACACGCTCTTGACATATTATCTATCTTTCTAACATGTTAATGGGTGCTTCATGTGTATCATTTTCCTTACACAACTACACACAACCATGGTTATCAGATACATTTTTCTTGCTATTGTTTGTTATTATATGCTATTTTATGTTATTGTTTACAGGTTATTCCCTATGTCATGTGTGATCATTGTATGCTTTTGGTTGTTTTATCCCTGATTGTCTTGTGACATTGTGCACAATGTCCTATATTTGAAACCCATTTTTTTAGGTTTATCTTGTTTGCACACTTGATTGTTATATTGTCTTATTTTGCATGCTAGCTACTTTTACTACTAACACTTGTTACTAGCCCACTTTTTTTGTGTGTGCGTTGGTTTCTACCATGCACATCCCCTACCCCCTGTAAGTATCCACTTCAGACTAGCATCAAGTCCTCTCCTTTGGGCCGCATTCTCCTACTATCATCGCATGCACCCCAAATGAGGGGGGAATGCATTGGGTGAAAAAATCACCCCTACAATAGCTCAGATCTATAGTTCATATCAACACAGTATAGAAACAACACAGGCACACAGTCACATAATGGCCTAGAATCTGACTTGGGTCCAAAACACAGAACATACACCAGCACCCATAATCAAATAGGAACTCCTAGGTGCTTGTGTCTTCCTCTGGTTGTTAATGTCCTGGGGGTAGATACAAGTGGTTTATCAGTACAACATAGTCTACAAAAGTTCACAAAGTAGTTATACAGTTACAGTCATAGTCCTATAGTCACATAATGTCTTTTATCTCCTACAATTAGTATAATCAAAACAATTCAGAAATAATTGGGACAAACATAACAAATCAGGGCATATTTTAGTCACAAAATCATGCACCTTAGACATTATTTAGCTTGGTCTCATACTACTATTTAGAAGGTTCTTGAGCGAAGAAAGCACTAATTAATCACATCTTTTGGCCATCTTATTTTACATTTTATTTTGTCATTCCCACACATTTTTATATACATGCCTAGTCTGTTTCAGCACTGTCCCAAAATTTTAGCCTAAACTGGGGCACTCAAGCCTATACTAGGGCGCCCCGATCCTTTTTCTACTTTCTTGCCACTTTTTGGGCTCTTTCTAGCCATTTTTCATCCTTATCTTTTTCCTAGTCGGCCATGTCGAGGTTAATTACAAAATTATATCAAGAGAACCCTATAAATATAAAGTTATGAGACCATAATGAGGGTTCTAGTGCCACTTGTTACTATCACTCCATCTAGAGTTGTGTTCATTGCATCACTTGCATCCACATAGTTCCATGCATCAAGGCTAGGAGATCTACATCAACACACACTTCATATGGGGAGGGATTCTATTTTATTCCATGTATACATGTTATTACATTTTCTACATTTAGTTATTGCTCGCTACTTCACATAGTGCAACTAGCACAAGAGCACCTAGGGCATGACATGCACACACACACCAGAACTACATTTGGGTTTGAAATGTAGTGCAGTGCCCAGTTTAGTAAGCCCACTATTGTGGAATCTGAGGTTAGTCTAACCCATTAATTTTCATCTTTTATTTTTAGGGATTTGATACTTCTTTTGTCTTTTGCATGTCTTCAACACAATCTTGCTTCATTTGGTACATTCAGCACAGTTCAGTATATCTAGTGTGAAAACTGGCGAGGGTTACAAGTCATCTTCTGACCATGGAAGAATCAAGTTCTGAGCTTTTCAGAGACCAGTGCACTTGTTCTGCCATAATAGGGCACCCTGGGGCACCCCAATACCCTCATGGGTGCTCCAATCTACTAAGATCTTCCAGATCCACTCTTTTCAAGACCTCTCTACAGTCGTTCCTGCTTCTGTAATTTCCTATCATACCTGTGACACTCTATGATAGTCATATGTAATTAGTTGAGTTCCTTCCTCACTTTACTCTTGCACATTAGGGTTTTATTTCTATCAGTTTAATTATTTAGCTAATTTATACTGCTTTAGAGTATTTATTTATAGCGTTTATGTCCTCCTATATTAGATTAACTATTACTATACATCTCTTAGTTTAGTTAATTTTATTCAATCACGTACCATCTGTAGTGGTGCTTATTAGGAAGAGTCATAAAAGGAGAGTAAACCTAGGCCTCTCTCCCCAACACTTGCCTTTGGCATGAGATTGCCCAAAAAACTCTCACTTTTCATGTGATCTCCTAAAAAACTTGCTCTTGGCTTGAGATCACCCAAAAACCTCACCTTCAGCATTCAAATCAGCAAATTCAAGCAACAAGACAACTTTCTATCGCATACATCTCGTACATATCAGGTGCACACTTTCCTTTTTATACACTTTTACACTCTTTCACATACTTATACACATGTTTATTTTATCTACCATATACAAAACTTTGACTACTTTCTTGCTCTTCTTTTGTAGGTTTTTCCTTACAATAAACAAATCATACAAGCCACAACAACACGGTATAACACACACACTTCACCCCTAGGGTCCACTTCCCTTTCCTAGTCTCCATGCTTCACTTTACAATCACTCCACACTTCACCTGTCCACTCAGCGCACTATCAACAACAATCTTCTCTACATGATCATAAGGTATACATCTTCTATCGACTATATGTTATCAAGTATTCAATCAACAACATAAAGGGGGAAAATGTAGACACAAAATCACACACTTGGGTAAATTTCTATGTCATAAAAGCATGCTAGCATTTATATGATTCATAAGCAAGAAAACTAGTAATTGACAACTACCTTTGGCCTAGCTTTTCCTTGTTTCTTGTTTTCTCTTTGGTCTTACACACCCTGCAGCCCTGACGGAACTTGGTTGATTTATCCTCTTTGACCTCAGACACTGGCGCCCAGTTAGGACACCAATGCCTAGGTTCTTCTGTCCATGTTAGGTGCTCCTGACCCTTTCCCACCTTTACTCACTCTTTTTGGGTCTTTTTTATCTTTTGGGCATCTTTTTCACTTATGGGTTGGCCTTCCAGTTATCAATTATGAAATTCAAATAAGGGAATCATATAAATGCATAGTTATACTTTCAAAATGAAGGACCAAGTACTAAGCATTATTATCATCACCTAATTTTGCATTCTAAAGACACTAAAGCAATCCAAAGGCATCCATATAGCATCCATACAAGGGGACAGGGGGGGGGGGGGGGGGGGGGGGGGGGGGGGGGGGGGGGGGGGGGGGGGGGGGGGGGGGGGGGGGGGGGGGGGGGGGGGGGGGGGGGGGGGGGGGGGGGGGGGGGGGGGGGGGGGGGGGGGGGGGGGGGGGGGGGGGGGGGGGGGGGGGGGTGGGGGGGGTGGGGGGGGGGGGGGGGGGGAGGGGGGGGGGGGGGGGGGGGGGGGGGGGGGGGGGGGGGGGGGGGGGGGGGGGGGGGGGGGGGGGGGGGGGGGGGGGGGGGGGGGGGGGGGGGGGGGGGGGGGGGGGGGGTGGGGGGGGGGGACCAAGGGTTACATCACTTCTGCATGCATTGCATAAGAGGGGAAGTCTATCATATTCCATCCACATGTGTTATACATTTATACATTCTAGATCTATCCCGCTATCATTTGTGTAACTTACACAAGGGCATCTTAGGGCATCATTTCTACACACAAACAAAAGAACTACATGGGGTCTGAGATGTAATGCAGCACTCAGTAGTAATTTCACTCTTCAGGTGACTATCAGGGTCATTCCAACTCCACATTCTACAACCATTTTTAATACATTTGATGTGGTTTTTAGGAATTTACATGTAGTCAATTTGTTTTACAGCTTATAAGTACCCTCGGTGATCATAGTGCAAATATCAAGTGACAGAAAGGAGCCAACAACAAAACCCTTGTGACACAGAGGAAAGAATTTTCTAAGCATCTACATGGCCACCAATGCCTAAATACAGTCGTCAGCACCCAGGCACCTTTGCCCTCTTGTAGGCGCCCTTGTTTGTCTTTGTTCTTGAGCTCCAAAATTTACAATGAGTGATAATGACTCTGACTACATCATGTTCAACACTTTCACCTGCCTAAATCACTTCATGTTTCACTCGAAAATCAACTAAGTCCTCCTACCTCTCCTATCTTTCTTAGTGTTTCATATTGCACATGCTTATTTCATTGCATCTTTGTTGTATATTAGCACTTGTACATCATATATTACAATATTTACTTTGAAATGTTAGATTTAATTCAAATTAAATTAAATTGGGTGTAAATTGCATTATGTCAGTTGGAGAAGGTGGTCAAATGTTTGAAGATGTATTTTATATTTAGGAAGTGGGTTTTTGTCTAGTCAATGATGAGTACAAGTGTGACCTATTAGCTAAGGCATGTAAGTTGAGTGAGATGTGTGTAGGTACTAGTCATTTAAGTACACAATTATTAATAGATTGAGATAAATGTTAATTATGATTACCAAATTTCCATTGGCCTAGATTTATGATACCGAAATCACTAGTGTTAAGTTGAAATTGATCACAAAGGCTAGGCCATGGAAGCTAATTTTGATATTGTTTTTAAATGAGGTCAAATATAATCTTAATTCCCTCTTTGAATAATATGAGACTTTAGAATTAATGTGATTTAATTTAATTTGGATTAATTAAATCTAAGTATTGCAAAGTAACTGATGTATAAATGATAAAATACCTAAATGACACAAACAAACTAAGATTTAAAATATGAAACCCTAAACAAGAGAGGGAGATAGAAGAATTTAGTTGATATCCACAATATGGAATTGATATGGGAAAGGAGAAGTGATGGACAGGATGCCAATAGCATTGTAATTAAACTTTGTAAATTTTTCAACTCACAAACAAAGTCAAACAAGGGTTCCCACAACAGGACAGGGGTGCCTAGGTGGTGCAAATGATCTAACAACTTAAAATTGTCCTTGTTTGAAAATTTCCTTTATGCCTATCACATCAGGTTGAAATAGCTAGGTTCTTCTAGTAAAAATCTTACACCCATGCAAATTGATTTAACTCCTCTATTGTATTAGTATCTTTGTTTTGAAGATTCGTTGCTCTAAACAATCCATACATCATACTTATCTCAAACTGCATGTACGCACCTCATGCACTTTCCACTCTACTTATAACTATGTTCCTTGAATGGTATTCACTAAGAAAAATTAATATGCTTGTGGGTTCACATAAGACCATTACATTATATTGCCTGCCCTAAGGCTTCCCAGCTGTTTTTAACTTCCAATTCCATCCATTTCACCCTCTCAGACATTACTCCACTCACACACATCTCATCTTCATCCTCTACCTTACTCATGCATATGTTTTAACTTCATAGCCTACAAAGGCTCTCCATAGCTCCACCATACCAAACCTCTTCTCGATGTTTATTATCAAGCTAAATTGGTATTAGACTTCTTAGTCTACCATTCCAAAGATAATCAATCCCTCTGTTTTCTACCCATATTCAGTCAACCAGTTCCTAGATCTATGAATTAGTCTACCTAGGCAACTTAGGTCTAATTACCACCATGGGTATAACAACAGGGGTTTGGAGAATGTTACACACCTAAAGCTTATTTTAAATACCTGTTGATGCGTAATCACAACACCCCTGAATGTCTATAACTCAATGGGTTGAAACTCTCAATGTGATTGCATAACATGGATATTTTCCCAAAGTGTGGGACTTTGCAATCGAGAAAGCTCTCCGGATGAAGGTCGGTTCATATTCCTCTTTTCAGATGCACACATTCATATTGTAGAGGATCTATCCTAAAATCTACTCTAGCTTGCCAAGGAGACAAGGTTAAGGAGATGCAAGAAATTAAACCTATTCTAACATAGGTGATGCACTAAAGGAATGTTGAACACCTGCTTTGCCATTAAACACAAACCATTAAAAATGAAATACAAACACCATGCATAGATAACTAGGATTGTAATGAGAGATCAAGAAGATGCAATAACAAAAGAGAGGGTTGAAAATCATCCATAGAATTTTTATTGCTGCTCCAAATATTTGATACAATGAATTACAATGGCCAAGAGGCAATATGCATTTATAGTTTAGATGGGAGGTTTGAACTCCACAAATCCACTTGCAGACAAGAGAAGAAGGGAGGGTGCAAAACCAAAATGTCCAACCTTTAGAAAAATGCCCCTCCTTACAATATATAGGAAGAATAAGAGAAGGGGAAGAGAAGAAATTTTAAATCTTCCTTCAACCACCCAATTATACATTGAATTCGCCTACAACAATGATGGGTTCTATTGCAAAACCCATGTCTCCATGCACTGTGCCTTGTTGGGCAAGAAAGGAAGCCCATACCTTCATTATGGTGGTAGGTGAGAAACCTGACACACTCAAAAATGGTAGACTGTATTTATTCATTTTGAATAACTTAGTCCCGCTAATTTAAACATATCCAGTCGTAGTTGAGTAGCGGATATCGAGATCTTTCCAAAAATTCCTTTCTTGTGCAAATCCGAGCTCTCAATCAAAAGTTATGGCCATCTAAAGATCAAGGTGTCATTATGTAAAAATGGTGAACTATTGGCTCTGTCATTCTTCGGAGTCCAAAATGCATGCAACCTCCAAAATCCATAAATTCATACTTTTGGAAATTTTCATTTCGAAGATTGAAACATTGTTCATCCGCCAATTTTTCCTAAGAGTTCCAAAATTCCAAAACCTGAAATCTCGAAAGTCTGAAATTTCAAACTTTCAGACTTTGGGATTTCAGACATTGAGTTACTATTTTTTTGTTTTTCTCGCTAAAGACTCCGAAGTCCAAAACCCTGAACCTCTAAAGTATAAAAACTCAAACCTCTAAAGTCTGAAAATGTCACCGCGTTGACCTCCAAAATCCGAACCCTTTCAAGATTCAAAATTTCAAGATTTCAGACATTTTCAGTCACTTTTTTGATTTGTCACTGAGACTTCTAAAACCCCAAATTTCACACCTCTGAAACTCCGAAACCCAAAAGTCTAAAATTTTATACTTTCAGAGTTTTGGATTTCAGATTTTTTGCTCTCACCGAGATCCCCGAAACCCGAAAGTTCAAAATTTCAGACTTTCGGAGTTTCAGGTTTTGGACATTTTTTTCCCGTCGAGATCTCTGAAAAGCTCCACCTCCGAACTCTGAAACTCAAATTTTAGACTTCTTCCTTTCCTGAAATACCTACAACTTGTTTGGGCCTGCTTCAACCTTATTCGCCCAATTTTGAAATGCAAGTCTTCCTGACTGAAACAACCCCATCAGCTTCTCTACGTGTAAGTTCTTGTTTGTCCAATTTTTTCCAAGGGGAAAAATTGGATAACAATACCTTCATCATCCCTCCAAGATGCTTCTAAACCTTTCTTAGGCCTTCAATCCTCCTGATCACTATGCATGCATTAGGTCTTAGCTTATAGCCTTCCATAAGTATAAACAAATTTGAAGTTATGCATTGGCTAAGATTATTACTAGAAAAATTGATGATTCACACACCCTTTATGGTGTTTAGGCATATACATGAAACTCAAGGTTAACTCCTTTGTACAGTAGTTAACTTTTCTTACTCTGCCCTAAGTTACTTAGGTCTAATTAGGCCTCCTCTCATTCTGCAAGTGTAACAGTGAGGTTTATGGTTCTAATCACACCTAGTGAATGATAAAATATCCTTCTAACACTTCTCACATGCTCCGTAATGAATGTCAAAGCTTGATTCAATCATTTCCTTATGCATGCTCATGAATTCTCATGAATGTATCGCCTAGTTATAGTCATACTACAAACTTACCTACAAATTTTTCACATGTGCGACTTATATCTCCAAAAATTGCAATCCTCTATAATACCATTAGGCAGACATTCCCTCAAAATTTAATGAAATTTGGAGGCGTGTATTTAAAATGGCGTGATGCCCTAGTTAGGGCCGGAGAGGAGTAATATGGAGCTTCAAGTGTATAGAAATAAACTCAAGAGTTGAGAAAATATATATATATATATATATATATATATATATATATATATCCACTCATGCCTGCTCTTCTATTACATCCATCACATGTTTATGAAACCCTCTCAATTGCTCACTATCAAACTCTTGTGCTCATCTTGCACAAAATCTTTACTACATGCATGGAAGAAATATGTAAAAGCCTACAAAATACATTATGAATTCACTCCAAACCATCATCACTTGTTTTATTCATGCTCCATTATTTCTATTACATTCATACTTCTCAATGAATTACATACTTGATGCCAAAATCCAACTTTGGCATATGAAAACAAACCAACCCTATCTTCTCTTAACAACTCCCTAAGATAACTCAACTTCCTCCTAGCTTAAGAAAATACCTTAACAACTCTTAAACCTTCTTACTAGACTGATTCCACGTGGGAATAAGATCTCTAAATTTTATTTTACCTATTTTTGACCTTCATACAACAAATAGGCCTTATTTAGGCTTTTACACACAAATTACCAAGTTTGAATATTTGAAAAATAATTACATACACCCTAAGACCTCCTAGACTCCAAACCTAACATGACCATACTCAATGACTACCTGTTGATGCACCTGCATCATTAGGCGCTGGTAATTGGATCTGTGCGCCAGTGACTGTGTAAAAAAATTGAATCTGATTTTTGATGTGTCACAAGGGTTTCATAATTTCTCTCTGGTGATTGCCTAATGGTCGCTCCTAGATCGAAGAAGGTACCTATGACCTAAAAAATAAGATTTCACATACACAAGTTCACAAACCACATCAAACCTAAAACGTAAAATGTAGAATGGGGAGTCAGACTAACCCCGACAATCACCCTGAGAGTGAACTTATAACCGATTGTTTCACTACATCTTAGACTATATGTATTTCTTGTGATTTTGTGTAGAAAGTGTGCCCTAGGATGCCCTTGTACAAGTTACACTTGATAGCGGGCTATAGCTAGAATGTAGCAATATAGTTCTAAAACTTGTGGATGGAATTAAAATGAACTTCCCCTTTCTATGTTGTGTATGCAAAGTATAGATGGTGGATGATAGATGATGATTTAATTTAATTTGGATTAAACCTATATATTGTAGAGTCACTACTGAAATAAACGATATATAAATACCGAAACACAGATATGACATAAGAAATATAAGATATAAAATATAAAACCCTAAGCAATAGATAAAGAAATATGACTTAGCTTATTTATGTTTAATCTAGGACTGATATGGACTGGGAAAAGTGCTAAACATAATGGGCATAGTGTCATAACCACTCACAGTAAATATTGCAATGTTAGAATATGTCCAGAAATGGGTGCCCATGGTAGGACAGGGGCCCTACAATGATGGTGACTGGAACTAGGAACCCATGACTGTGAAAAAGCTCCAGATCTGATCTTTGATGTGTCACAAGTATGTCGCAATTACTCTATGTTGATTTCTTGTTTCTCACAATATGATCATCGAGGTACGTGTAACCTACAAAACAAATATTTACCTGCACAACCACACAAACCACATCAAACCTAAAAAGAGAGATGAACTGTGGGGAGTCAGATTGACCCCGAAAGTCACCCTGAGAGTGAACTTATGACCAAGTTCTACACTACATCTCATACTCCATGTAGTTCTCATGAGTGTGTGTAGAAATTGTGTCGTAGGATGCCCTTTTGCAAGTGCACTTGATAACGAGTTGTAGCTAGAATGTAGTAATATATTAGAATGTGTGGATGGAATAGAATGAACTTACCCTTCCTATGTTGTGTATGTAGAGTATGTAACCCCTTGTCCCTTCAATGGATGCTAGATGGATTCCTTAGAGTGCTTTAGGTGCATTTTGAATGCAATCTTAGGTGATGATAGTAATGCTTAATGTTTGGTCCTTCATTTTGAACACATAAATATGTATTTATATGATTCCCTTATTTGAATTTTGTAATTGACAATTGGAAATAAAGGAGACCCAAAAAAGTAAGTGAGATGAGAGAGGGTCACGGGCACCTAGAGGGGACAAGGAAACCTTGGTGCTTTTGTCCTGGCTGGGCGCTGGTGTCTGAAGTCATAAAAGATAATTAAGCAAAATTCTGATTGGGTTTTAGGGTGTGTAAGACCAAAGAGAAAACAAGAAATAAAGAAAAGAGGCCAAAGATAGTTGTCAATTACTAGTTTTCTTGCTTAGGAATCATGTAAATGTAAGTATGTTTTTATGACCTAGAAATGTACCCAAGTACGTGATTTTGTGTCTAAATTTTCCCCCACTATATGTTGTTGAGTGAATACTCGATAACATAAAGTAGATAGAAGAAGCGTACTTGATAACCATGTAGAAAGTGTGGTGAAGTGTGTGTCAAGTGGAAAAGTGAAGCACGAAAACTAGGAAAGGAAAGTGACCCTAGGGGGTGAAGCGTGTGCGTTGTGTTGTACCTATTGTTCTAGCTTGTTATTGTTTCTTGTAAGTATGGACCTAAAAAAATAAGAGCAAGAATGTAGTCAAAGTCCTGTATATGATAACTTAGAGAAAAGTTTGCATAAATATGTAAAATTATGTAAAATTATGTAAAAGTGTGTAAGAGAAAAGTGTGCACCTGATGTAGAAGAGTGTAAAGGATACAAAAGTGTCCAAAAATGTTGTGTAGAGTGAGTTTTTTTTGGGAGATATCATGCCAAGTGTGAGTTTTTTGGGTTATATCACGCGAAAGAGCAAGTGTTGGGGAGAGAGTTCTAGTGTTACTCTCCTTCAATAACTCTTCTTGATAAACACCATTGCAGATGGTGTGTCCCTGTTCTATTCCTGTTGTCCTGAATTGTTCTGAGTGTACTGATTGTTCCATTTGAAATGGAGATAGAATGCATTATGTTGTTGGAGAACTGTGCCTATAACTATAAAATTTCTCTGAATACTTATGTATATTGTGTTGATCTGAGAAGATGAATGTATCTACCCCCGCTACATTAGTTCCCAAGAGAGGTCAAGAGCACCCATGTGCTAATTTCTAAGTCTGGGTGTTGGTTTTTGTATAATTCTTGAGGTTCAAATTAGTTTTTGGACCATTCTATGACTGTGTTCATGTGTTTATTTATACTATGTAGATCTGTATTGTAGCTATGATCTACTTTAGGGGTGATTTTTTCACCCAATGTATGCCCCTCGTCATTTGGGATACATGTGATGACTAGTAGGAGTGTGTGGACCAAAAGAGAGGACTATGATGTTATGTTGTATTGTATACCTTGCATGGGGTATTTGATGTGCATGGTAAAAACCAAGGTACATGCAAACAAAGTGGCTAGCAACACGTGTTAGTAGAAAAATTAACAAAGCATGCAATAGAATACTATGTAATCAAGCAAGTTTGTAAGCAAAGTAGACCACAAAAATTGGGTTTCATACATGGGAAATCACTCATAATGTCACAAGATAATCATGACCGTATGCAGCATCCAAAATACATACAAACATTGATTAAATAAGACATAGAGCATAGCTCGTAAACAAAAACATATAATAGTAAACAATGGCAAGTAAAAGTGTATCAGAATAACCATGGTGGCATATAGTCCTACAAGGAAAATGATACACATGAAGCACCCATTAGCATGTTATAAAGATAAAAAGTATGTCAAGACCATATATGTATCAATAGAAAGGTAAAGTAACTATAATAAGAAGTAGTGAAAATATAGCACATGTAACCTGCGTAGTATGAGATAGTAAATAAAGTAGATGCCCCCAGGAGCCTTGATGGAACTAATAAAATGATATAGTTTCAAGCATCATTGCAATCGTGTGAGAATCTATGAGGGATCTACATTTATCGTAATAGAGACCAAGTGAACATGCATGTATATATGATAAAAATATAAAGACATATTGAGTATTCTGGCTAGCGTAATGAGCATAAACTTACATCATGTAAGTGGTGTAAGCTAAGCAAGAGTAAGTGTAACTAATATATGCAAATGCAATTTATGAGTGTGATGGGGATGGTATGTAATGTGTGGAGATGATAGAATAAGTGTGCCCCCTAATGGATGTGTATGAGATGAGGTTCATTTATTTTTAAAATACCCCTCAACAATCAAGAGTGAACCATAGAACAAGAGTGCGTAATCAATAAATGGTTTGATAATGTGCACTAGAAATATAGATCATGAAGGCATAAAGCGTTTGAAAAGTGAATGCGGTGAGGTTCATTTCAGATTTATACCCTCAACAGTCAAGTATGAACCATGGAGCTAGAGTGTATCATAGGGTAGTGATGATATAAGGCGTGTATCAAAATGTGTAGGAGTAGCAAGAAAGACTAGATGTAAAGCACGAAGTGTAAAGCATAAGTGTAGATACTAGTAATAAGTGATAAAGATTGAAAAGGGGGGAAGAAAGCATGATGCCCCCCAAGTGTGAGAAGGATAGAAGACTATCCAGTGATATTGAAGGGCAATGGCCCTCCACCTGATGTCTGAGGAGATAAAGGACATGTGATGATGCTCTAAGATCATGGTGGAGTATGAGAGTAATGATCATAGTATGTGACGAAGACCTATGTGGTGAAGGAGGTGGTGAACACCTAGGTGAAGGGGATTTACCCGAGTAGGGGACTTAAGCTGATGAGATGGAATAGTGGACTTGATGAGGATGAAAACGTCATGAAGTAGGATGTGTGAATAGGAGAACTAGGATGTTGAATGTGCCTTATATTTGAGAGGCCTTGAAGGCTTAGATGTTGTAACTGGTGGAAGGATATCATCAAGACTAGGTTTAGGTAATGGTGTGCATGGTGGAACACCTTTAATATTGATAACTTGTTTATTGTGAATGAACTTGAGACATAAATGATTCATGGAGGGAATATCTTGAGCAACACAGAGCCAAGAAATACCTAAGAGCATGTCACAACCTTTGATTGAAGATGCCACAATGAATGGCACAAGCATGGTAAGAGGCCCAATTGTAACGGGAAGCCTGATGTAGCCAAAATAATTAGGAACTGGATATGTGATTTAGAGATATTAGACATTTGATAGCCATAAAAAGTGTAATAGAACACACACTATAGGATTTATTGGATAGATCATGGTGTTATTGACATTGTATAGAAACCTGATAGAAGTGTTGATGTGTAATAAATCTGAAGTGAATGTAACATGATAATCATGAATCTAAAAATGAAATGGCTGGTGGTGATGCATCAGTAGAAGTGAAAAGAAAGTCAAGGGGCCCTTAATGAAGGAGAGGGCACAACTCGATATGTATGATTAGCAGAAAGAATCATAGAGCTTGTGTGTCATGCTTAAGCAAAGGTCATTAAAGATTTTTAGTTTTTTGTTATAGTTGACTGAATTAGAAGAAGAAGGCTTATGGAGCTTAAGTGAATTATTGTTAATAAGATCTTGAATGAGATGCTCGACTTTAAAGCAACGATCGGTAGAGTGCTTGATGCATTGGTGATAATCACATTTAGCATTTTCATCATAATTATGGCCACGAGGGAAAGATGGATCAAGATTGAGTGGTATTGGAAGAGTGATTAGATTTATTTCAAGAAGTTGAGGAATTAGAAATCAAGGTACATGTGGTAATTTGGTGAATATAAACTTTAGAGGTTGCCATTGAATCTTTTCAAGAGGAGAGACAACATTAACATTTGTTTTTGCTTCAGTGGGCTTAGGAGATGGCTTAAATGTTGATTTAGCTTGAAATCTATTAGAAGAGGATGAAGGAGTATCTTGATATTTGATTTTTCCCATAGATAGAAGTTTGACCTTCACACATTTTAAGCGTATGACATAATTGATCAAATGAAGGAGAGGTCTCAAAAATAAAACTCTCCTAAAGTGGTGGTAAGAGGCTTTGAAACAAAAAGATCTTGCAATTTTTAATTAGTAAGCACATTAGTCATCTTAGCTAGATTGTTCTTATAACGTAATACAAAGCCTGCTAGATGCTCGTTAGATCTTTGTTTAATTTGTGTGAGTTGTGAATAAGAGATCTTAGTGTTGATATTGATTGAAAAATGGGAAATAAAATCATCGACTAGATGCATAAAAGAAGACTACTGAATGAACAGGTAGATCATAAAACCAATGCACATGGCGTAATCTTGAAGAATTCTAGGAAATAGCTTAGCTAAAAATGTATGATCATCCACATAATTGAGACATGCCACATAAAAATATCATGTAGATGTTCTTAAGGGTCACCATGGCCATTGAAGGTGGGAAGCTTAAGGGTGAAAAAGTTTAGAGGAAGTGGATAAGCAAAAATGGTGGGTGAAAGGAGTTATGTAGAAGTAAGGAGGAATCAAGATATGGAGAGGCACGTGCAAAGTATCTTGCTGAAGCTGACAGATTTGAACTTGTATAATCCTGATATAAAGAAGCTAAATCTTGTGTGTCTAGAAGAAGATATTAAATTGTTGAGTGTGAGAAATGAGACGAATGGGGTGAAATGGTTGGTAGGAGTGGAACGAACATGAATAGTAGGAAGAACCTACATGAGGCACAAAAGCAACATCTTGAAGTGTTTGGTGGAAGAGGTAGGTATTGAGAATATGTGTGAATATAATAGGAATGGAAGCAAATAGTAGAGGTGGGAGGGTTAAAACTCATTATTGATTGACATTAGTGGCCTCCACATATGAGTAGAAAATAAAAGGATATCTATGTCTTACAGATGTTCAACAATTATGAGCATTGGAGATCATGTTCATTAACTTAAAACCATAGGATAAATTTCAGCTTATGTGCTCAAAGATGATCCAAATCAACCTAGAACATGCAAGAAGTTGGGTTCGAGTGATGGGTTCACCAAATGATTTAATAAAATTTGAATTAAATCTATATATTGCATAGTCACTACTAAAATAAATGATATATAAATATTGAAATACATAAATGACACAAGTACGCTAAGATTTAAAATATAAAACCCTAAGAAAAGATAGAGAGGTAGAGGACTTAGCCTAATTTATGCTTAGCAATCTAGGACTGATCATGAACAAGGAAAAGTGTTGAACAAGACTGGTAGAGTGTCATAATTACTTGATTTATAAATTATGGAATGCAGGAATGAGGTCTAGAATATGGGCTCCCACGGCAAGACAGGGGCACTATGGGATACTGGTGATTGGAATCTGGGCACCTGTGACTATGTATAAGCTCCATAATATGATCTTTCACGATGTGTCACAAGATCATGTCACAATTGCTTCATTGTTGATCACTTGATGGTCGCACCTGGATGATCACCAAGGTACCTATAACCTATAAAAAAATATTTACTTGCACAAGTCCACAAACCATGTCAAACCTAAAAAGAAATATGTAGATATGGGGAGTCAGACTGGCCCCAATTTGTCACCCTGTAGAGTGAACTTACGATCAATCAGTTGCACTTTATCTCATATTCCATGTAGTTCTTCAAGTGAGTGTGTGTAGAAATTGTTCTCTAGGAAGCCCTTGTGTTCCTGCTACCTTGATAACCCAGGTTGTAGTAGATTACTCCTGAGGGATGGAATATGCAACTGACCTTCACCCTACTCTAACATTACAAGGGACCAAGGGAAGAGAAAAATGCATGAAAATAGGAAATCCCTTACACTGGATGCATAGGTGGATAACACCAAGAAGAGGGTGTCGAAATATCCTAATTGAGGGAGATCTTAGGTGATGATAGGAAAATGGAGTAGGGAGAGGTCCAGAAAAATGTGAACACATAACCCAAGTATTTACATCATTCACCATGTTTGAATTCTCCATGTAATTACACAATAATATAAACATGACCCATTATGAGAAATACATGCACAGAATACAACAGATAAGAATGGAGAGGAAAAGAAATAGCAAGTAAGGTGACAAATGTTAAGGTTTAAGGAAACATAACACATATTTTACAAGCTTTTAGAATATGCACATTCCATGTACATGTGAAGAATGGAGGCATGATAACACATACGAGTGTCCATATGAAGGCATTACAACATCAATGGTAAGTTGGAAAAACAATTAGGTTGACAGAGTGTTCCCCACATCCCATGATATCCCCCCTTTACAAATGAGATGTTTTTACATTATATAGAAGATGAAGAAAAAAGAGGGAAATATACGATGTCAATTACTAGTTCTTCCCCCACCCACCAACAAGATGTATTCAAATGTCTAAAAAGGTGGTATGGGCGACATGAAAAATCCACCCCCATGATATTTGATTCTTGTAGGGGAAGAGAAGGTGCCATATGCATTTTAGATTTGCCTATATGTTCCTTTTGAATTACCTAGAGCATAGTGTTTTGATATGTTCAAAGCTTATTTTTTGGTCCTTGAATTGTGAAAACATCCACCTATCTATTTACCAAAATTCCCTTGTTCTGAGATTTCGTGATTGTAGTACTTGGAGAGATGTTTCCGAAAAAAACCAACATTTTGATATTTGGAAAACCAGGGAGGCCCAGATATGATCAAATCAGAGTCCTAGGGATGTCATGAGGGACACGTGATTTAATAAAATAAATTTTGTCACATTCTACTTTAGATATCTATTTACCCGCTTATGACCTAAATATATTTTTAATCCCAGATTGGCATGCAAACATATTTTATGGTTTTGGGGGACTGGAGGAACCCTATGTGCAACTGAGTTCAATCGGTGCCACTCCTTTCTACTTTCGCCATAAATTCCAAAGTGATTTTTTATATAGGGCAACTTTTCAGGCTAGCAGGTAGAAACCTTGGTACTGTTCTACCCTGATCGCTTGTGCCCAAATTGTCTCCCTGCTTGTGCAACCACATTACCACTACCCAAATTGTGGAACTTTCGGAATTCAGCCTGGAGAATCCCACAAGGAACACTTTTTTCTATAGAACTAGGGCTATCTCCAAGCTATCATTCCTCTGCACTCCCCCTCATCTACATTACTCTGCGAATCCTTTAAATCACAGATCAATTGGCATTGTGGAGAACTCACGGCTTGATCACTAAGCTTCGTTTTTGGTCATTCCGATCCATGTTCCCACGTATTTCCACAGAATGCTCTATGCCTTTATCCTGCAAAGAGAAAGATAACTTGCAATTACCCCAGGAACACTTCAATTTCCCATGGAACTTAAATCCATCCACAACCATGGTTCCTGAAATTGACCTCTCCGGTCACCGCAATAGATTAGAAATTACCTCAAACCAAGCTTTTCACTACAGTTTTTTCTAGACTCCATTTAGTTCTTCTGTGTAAACTGTAGAAATCGTGCCCTAGGAAAAAATGGCATAAGATGTCACTAAAATAATTACGAGAGATACCAAGATATACTGATGTAGATAGATATCTTGAATTTTACAATGAATTCATCACTAAGATCCCATACAGGTTTCCCAAGTCCAATTTAGTCCAAGTTTTCCATTTTAGTGAGGGGTACAAAAATGCATTTGATGCACTTAGAATGCCTAAAAATGAAAAATTTAATATGGGGATTCAAACTGACCCTGAGAGTGAACTTAGGACCGAGCTTTGTCACTTCATCTCATACTCACATGTAGTTCTTGTGAGTGTGTGTAAGAATCATGCCCTAAGATTGAATTTGTGGAAGTTGACAACTTGATAACGGTTGACCCATAAGAAAACTAAGATGTAGCAAAAGATAAAAGTAGGCCCTAATGTGGTGGATAAGAATACAAATGAACTTCGGGGCGCCTATGTTGTGTATGTAGAATTGATGCAGCCATTTTCCCTTGACTGGGCATCGGTGTCCAGAGTCAAGATGTTTTAGCAAGTGTTTTAGGTGATCGTGTGGATGCAAGCTTAGGTGATGATGGTAATGCTCAGTGCTTGGTCCTTAATTTTGAAAGACATAAAAGAGGCCATTTATATGATGTCCCTTGTTAGTAATTTCATAACTTAACAACTAAAATTCAATACCCATTAAGTGAAAAAGATACCCAGAAATATAGAAGAGACCCAAGTGTGTGATTCTGTGATCTACAGTAAGGTAAGAAAGGGTTAGGCACGCCCAAGAGGGATAGGAGCACCTCTTGGGTGTTGTTTTCCTAGATGGGCGGTGGTGTCTGAAGCCATGAAAGATAAACAAGTAAATTTTTGACTAGGGGTATAGGGTGTGTAAAGACTAAATAGAAAATAAGATACAAAGAAAAGAGGCCAAAGATAGTTGTCAACCACTAGTTTTCTTACTTATGAATCATATAAATGCTAGTATGCTTTTAGGACCTATAAATGTACCCAAGTGCGTGATTTTGTGTCTACATTTTCCCCCACTTTATGTTGTTGAGTGAATACTTGATAACATAAAGTAGATAGAATATGTATACCTTATGATCCTGTAGAGCATGTAGCGAATAGTGTGTCAAGCAGACAAGTGAAGCATGGAATGATGCAAAGTGGATTGCGGAGAATAGGAAAGGAAAATTGACCCTAGGAGTAAAGCATATGCATTTTACTATGTTGTTGTAGTTTTTGATTGTTGCTTCTTGTAAGGACGAACCTGTAAAAAGAAGAGAAAGAATGTAGTCAAAGTTCTGTATATGATAAATCAAAGAAAATTATGCATAAATATTTAAAATTATGTAAAAGTGTGAAAGGAAAGTGTGCACCTAATGTAAAAGAGTGTAAATGATAGAAAAGTATCCTGAAATGTTGTGAAGAGTGAGTTTTTAGGCGATCTCACATCAGTAATGAGTTTTTTGGGCGATCTCGCGCCAAATGTGAGTTTTTTGGGCAATCTCACACCAAGTGTGAATTTTTTGGGTGATCTTGCACCAAAGAGCAAGTGTTAGGGAGAGAGGTCTAGTGTTACTCTCCTTCCATGACTCTACCCGATAAGCACCATTGTAGATGACATGTCCCTGATTTGTTCCTGTTGTCCATAATTAGTTCCAACTATACCAATTAACTAAGATAGAATGCATTTTTTGCTGGAGGATGGTGCCTATAATTGTAAAAATGATTTGAAGAATTTTGTAGACTATGTTGATATGATAAAATGATTGTTTTTGCCTCCAGGACATTAGCGCTCAGGGAGGACACATGTGCCCAAACACTATTGTCTGAGTCTAGGCACTGGTGTTTGTGTTGTGTTGAGGACCTAAGTCAGATTTTGGGTCGTTCCATGACTATATTTCTATGATTTTCCTATTTTGTGTAGATATGTGTTGTAGCTTTGAGTTGTTGTAGGGGTGATTTGTTCACCTAATGTATGCCCCCCCTTGTTTGGGGTGCATGCGAAGTCTATAGGAAAATGTGGCCCAAAAGAGGACCAGATTTTGATTTGAAGTTAATACCTACAAGGGGTAGGGGGTGTGTATGGTAGAAACCAAGGCACATGCAAACAAATTGGCTAGTAACATGTGTTGGTTGAAAAAGTAACAAACATGTAATAGAAGACAATGTAATAAATAAGTGTGCAAACAAAGTTGAATGTGAAAAGCAGGTTTTGAACAAGAGACATCACTCACAATGTCACACGACAATCAGGGCCAAAAGAAACCAAAAACATACAAACAGTGATCAAACAAGCCATAGGGCATAGCTCGCAAACATTGGTCTACAATATAAAACAATGGCAAGTGAAAATGTATCAGACAACCATGGTGGCATATAGTCCTACAAGGAAAATTTTGCACATGAAGCACCCGTTAGCATGTTAGAAAGGTAAAAATTATGTTAAAGCATGTATGTACCAATGGGAAGTAATGTGCTAGTAAGAATAAGAAGTAGTTATGTGAGAGTAGTAATGGTAGATGCCCCCAGGAGCCTCGATGGTACTGAAAAAGGATACAGTGTCGAGCATCATTGTAGCATGTGAAAATCTGTAAAATATGTGCATTCACTCTAAAAGACAAAGTTAACATGCATGCGTGTATATAGAAAGATATTGACATACTGTGTATCTAACTATGATAGTAAGCAAAGGTGTGTCATGTAAATAGTATAAGCGAGCAAGAGTAAGTGTAACCAAAATATGTAACATGCAGTGTATGAGTGTGATGAAATGGTATGTAATGTGAATGTGAGAGGAGAAGCATGCCCCCAATGGAAGTGTACGAGATGAGGTTCATTTATAAAAGACCCCTCAACAATCAAGAATGAACCATAGAATAAGAGTGTGTCATCGTGAAATGGTTTGAGAATGTGTGATAGAAAGATAGATCATGAAGCACAAAGTGTGAAAAGTGTGAGTGATGTGAGGTTCATTTCATATTTAGACTCTTAGTAGTCGAGTATGAACCGCGGAACTGGAGTGCATCATGGGGTAATGACGATATAGTGTGTGTATCAAAGGGTACGAGAGTGTGTAAAAGAATTAGGAAGGAGGCACATAGCGTAAAGTGTAGTAGTAAACATTAGAGACAATCAATAGTGTTAGAAGGGGGGAGGAAGTGTGATTCCCCCCAAGTGTGTGATGGAGATCCATGTGGCGATATGAGAAGGACCATGCCATGGTGGCGGAGTTTGAAATGTGTCCCGACCATCAATATAAAGATTAGCTTGTCTGACAAAAATAATTGGACGTTGAATTGAAGGAAGTTGTGAAGGGATCTTGAACGTTGGTGGCCTATTTGGGATTGGTAACATCGTAGAATACTTGAGAGGAGGAGGGGATAGATCGATTTTTAGAGTAGGTTACTTAGTTGGAGTTGGTAATGTTGTAGATGACTTAGTAGGAGGAGAAATGGGGTATATATTTTTGAATATGGTTTGACACTAGGTTGGATAGGCAATGCTTGATTGACCAAGCGAGGAACATTAGTAACGACAGAATAATGTTCATTAGAGATGGAAGGACCATATTTAGGAGCCCATTGGGATTTAGCAATTGGAGATGTAGCAAGATGTTGTGCATCAAATGATATAAAACCCTGTCGCTCAAGGTGCTTAATTCTTCGTTTTAAAGCATAGCAATCATTGTCATGATGTTCGTTAAGTCAGTGATAATTGCAAAAGTGGAGACCTTGGTATTTTACAAGCCTATAAGGAGGGTAGCAATTAGTAGATGACAAGTTGATCAACTGGTGAGTGATAAGCTGAGGAAGAATACCATGCTGCTTAACATTGAGATCAAACATGAGAGGTGTCCGTAATGGTAAGACTTGAGGTTCACTGTAGATGTGGAAAGAGAACCAACATGGACTTGAGAAACATCCTTGAGATGTTAGAATTCAACATTAAGATATGTAATCGTTGTTTCCATAGCTTGAATTTTGTCTTAAATAAACAATGTAAAGCTTAAATTGATTCTAAGATGGGTTGATTAGATGGAGGATTGATGATTGAAAATGGAACTTACTTGAGCAGGTGGCGTACTGCAAAGGAGATACACAATGTCTAGGTTTTTTTGGAGAACAACTTGGCAAGGTGGGTGCATTTGAAGCAAGTCATGTAAGGAGACTTGAGGAACCTTATAAGACATGAAAGAAAAAATTAAGATCCAAGTGTATGATCATAAGTAGGGTTCACCAAATGATTTAATTTAATTTGAATTAATTAAATCTAAGTATTTACAAAGTAGCTAATTTATACATGATAAAATACTGAAATGACATGAACAAACTAAGATTTAAAATACGAAACCCCGAGCAAGAGATGGAGATAGAGGAACTTAGCTGATATACGCACAATTTGGAACTGATCTGGGTAGGGAGAAGTGATGGATATGATGCCAACAATGTCGTAATTAATCTCTGTAAATTATGAAACTCACGAACAAGGCCAGACAAGGGAGCCCACAACAGAACAGGGCCGCTTAGGCGCTGGTGAATGGATTTGGGTGCCTGTGATTACGCAAAAGCTATGAATCTGATTTTTGATGTGTCGCAAGGGTTTCACAATTGCTCTTTGTTGATCACTGGATGGTTGCTCTTGGATCACCAAAGATACACGTGACCTGTAAAAGAAGAATTCACCTACACAATCCCACAAACCACATCAAACCTAGTAATTAGCTTAGTTTATTTATCATGCATACATGTTGATACCATTTGCCCTAACTTTTGAGGTAGAGGAGTGTTTGATTGCTTATAGCGTTGAATCTTCTTATATTATATAGAGGAAATTAAAGGAAGACACAAAAAATCTCTAGACATTTGATCAGATTGGTAATAGAAGCTCTTCTTCAATAGGAGCGAGGAAGGAGCCATCTACAATATCACCATTCACCATCTAGCTATGATTTTGAGGAAGTGAGATGCCTTCAACTAAACCTTTAGAGTTATAATTAGTTAGAGTGAAAGAGCCATAGGACATGATGGACTTAAAAAACCAAATCTGGTCCAACTAGACCGCATCATTATTTTCTAATTAAAATTTTTTTTGGTAATCTAAAGGGATCAACAGATGCCTAATGACCTGGAGCTTTGAGGAGCGAGACTCTATCACCAGTCGAATGCTACTGATCAACCTCATTTGAAGCAACATACATTAAACACCTCAACATAAAAAAATTATGAAATTTGAACCCAATTATTAAGAGTTGTAATTTAATAATTAGTGAAGATGATAATGTATTACGAATATTAAGCCATCTATTAAAGTACAATTCTCCTTATTTAAAAAAAACAAAATACAAAAATAAAAACCAAAATGTTTGAGCCTAAATTTTTGGTTATGGGGGAAAGATGTGACCTAGGTGCGAATCCCACGAAAATTTGAATCCTTCACAGTCTGAAGAGACCGTTGCGGGGAAACCTTTTGAAAATGAGGTTTCGTACCCGAGAAAAGACGTCTCTAGTGCAAACAGAATCTCTCTCAATCTGAGCAGTAGAGTTGAATGGGTTAGGCATGGCGTAGAGGATCTTGTAAAGGATGAGATGTCTTCACTGGTGAGAAAATGTGGTCCGGGGTGGTCGTAAAATCCCTGGTCTTGATGTTAGGGTTCTCGGCGGTCAAAAATCTGATTGAAGAAGTTGATCCTGGTAAAGGGTTTCTTTCTTCCCAGGTCTCGGGGAAGGATATCCCCTATCTCCCAGGTGGGCGTGAGGTGGGTGATCAATGCGCTCTAGAGGAAATCAAAATGGGAGGAATCAGGTTCAAAATCTCCAAGGAATCGGTGAATATCGAACTGCCTAGTGAGACAAAGAATGCCTTTGTGGATGTCTGTGCTAAAAGAGCAATTTGCTACAAATTCGTAGGTGCTAAATTTTCTAGGAGGAAAATTCAGAATTGGGTCTACTGGTTCTGGGGAAAGGAAAGTAAACCTAGGATTCTCTTTCGTTGAAACGGTTTCTTCCAAGCCCTTTTCATTCGGAGGCTGCTGTGGAGAAAATATCTAAAGGGGGACCTTGGTTTCTAAAATCCTCCAGCTTATATATGAGACGCTGGTCCCCTGACTTCAATCTGGGTATGGGAGTTATCCCTAGAGCTCCGCTCAAGCTAAATTTCCCGAATCTTGCCTCAGAGTTTAGGAATCAAGATTCCCTAAATGCTATTGCCAATTCTCTCAGAACATGGGTGCCAATCTTCAATCCAGAGCTTTTAAATTGGACAAACCCTTCAGCGTGCATTTGTGTTGATATGGACTTATGCTCCCCTTTGTCGAGTACTTTGTTGCTATCTTCTGTTAAAATCCCCATATCGATGAAGATTATCTATGAAGGGTTGAGTTTTAAGTGCTTCTCTTGTAGAGATTTGGGTCACCGAAAGAAGGAGTGCCTGGGTTATGGTAAAAAGGATGGATCCATTCATTCCCCCCACGCGACTAATTCAAAATTGGCTCTGGTCCATTCCCGTTCGCCTCCCCCTCATTAAATAATGTTGTGGAAGGAGTTTTAGAAGGGCTGGGCATTTCTCTGTTTCCCTTAGCTGGCCTTTCGAAATAGTTTACTCCTTGATCAATTTTGAAGGAAATGGAGGAGGTTTATAAGGATTCAGGAGCTCTTGCCTCCTTGATAAAGGAAGGAATTGTGCAAGGGCAAGCTTCTTCGATGGAAGCTCTTCGCGTGTGGATTTCGAATAACGAGTGTCTTGTCATGGATTTTCCCATCTCCCTTGTCGGGGCCCTGGAAGACAGAGAGCTTGCTCCAGATGGTTTAGTCCCCAACTTGGTTCCCTCTAAAATTGCTTCCAGCCAAGATGGCTTGGGGGCTGCTTTGTGTGGCTCCGCTGGAAAGAGAGGGAGAAAGTCAAAGCAGGAGGTGGCTCAACTGGAGGTGGACGTAGGGAAACAAAGTACCCTAAGATTTGATCTTACTGATGGCGGGAAGGTGAAAATCCTCCCCTGTTTTCAATGAAATTATTTTCTTGGAATGTCAGAGGTCTCAACTCCTCTGACAAGCAACACTTGATTAAGCGTTATATCCTCTCCTCAGAAGCCTGTCTGGTTCTACTTCAAGAAACTAAGTTGCCCACTGCTGAAGCTGAGTGCCTTTGGAATAGGTCTTCTAGAGGCTAGAAAGGGGTCTTCTTGGGTTCAGTTGGTGCTTCAGGGGGGCTCGGGATTCTTTGGAAAGAGAGCTATGTTAAGGGGGAATTGCAAACTCAGTCCCCCAATTGGCAACTTGTAAGTGTGATATTTCACCGTTCTCAACTTAAATTTTTTCTGTTTAATGTGTATGCCCCAACCAACATCTTGGGAAAGAAACACCTTTGGGTGGACCTACTTCAATCTGCCTCTACTTTGGGGGACCAGTTGTTCATTCTTGGCAGGGACTTTAATGCCATCTCAGATAGAAAGGACAAGAAAGGGGGGATTATCTGAAACCTTCAATCTCAAATTGACTTCTGCTCTTTTATTAGAGATGGGGCCCTAGTGGACTTAGAGCCTAAGAAGGGATGGTTTGCCTGGAGTAATAGAAGAAATGGTTTTAGAAACATTGCGGAAAGGCTCGATAGATTCCTAGTCTGTCCTTGTTGGGCTCTCAAAGATACAGTGCTTGAAAGCTCCATTCTGCCTTGGTCAAGGTCAGATCATTTTTCAGTGACCCTGGTTATCAATTTTGATATTTCCCCTCTTAGATCACCATTCAAATTTGAGTTAATGTGGATAAGGGATGCTTCTCTTGAAGGACGGATCGACCAATGGTGGAACTCTTTATAAATTAAGGGCTCCAAGATGTTTGTGTGGCTCAAAAATTAAAGAGATTAAAAAAGGACCTGCAGCAGTGGAATGTCAGATGCTTTAAAAATATCTTTCAAGAAAAAGCTAGAGTTGAATTTGAGCTGAAAGCTCTTAATTTGAAAGTGTTCAGAGATGGGATGCACCAAGAAGAATTTGCCCTTGAGAAATCTCTCTTAGGTGAGCTAGGGGAATTGCTCCTTAGGGAGAAAATCTATTGGAAGCAAAAATCAAGGGAACTTTGGCTGAAGGACGGTGACAGAAACACAAATTTTTTTCGTGCCTTTGTAAAATTGAAAAGGAATTCAAATTTCATTTCAGAAATTAAGAACAATGAAGGGGTTATGTTGGTAGAGCAAAATGATATCTTCTCTGAGGGTATTAATTTCTTCTCCTCCCTACTGGCCAGGGATGTTATATCCTTTGAGGCCGATCAGACTTACCTTCTGGATTGCATTCCTACACTCATCTCCGAGAATCAAAATGTTGACCTCCTGAAACCTTTCTCCTTCTCAGAAATTGAGAAAGTTGTGTTCTCCATGGAAAAGAATAAAGCTCACGACCCGAATGGATTCCCTACCAATTTTTTTCAGAATTTTTGGAGTATTGTGGGCTACAATGTTTGGGCAGCTATTGAGGCTTCAAGAAGATCTCACTCGGTGCTCATAATGCTAAATAATATCTTCATTTTCGTCTTTCCCAAATTGCATCAACCCTCCTCCTTCGGGGATTTCAGGCCAATATCCCTCTGCAATACGTCCTACAAAATTATTTCCAAGGCCATTGCCCTTTGTTTGAAATTTGTTTTGGATGCTTTTATTTCGCATGAACCAACGAGGTTCATGCCGGGTAGATCTATCCTTGATGGAGTCATTCTGTCGCACGAATTGACTTACTCCCTTTCTTCCTCAAATACCCCAGGTATGCTCCTAAAATTGGACATAAGCAAAGCATATGATAAAATTAACTGGAGATTTCTTATTAGGATTCTTCAAAAATTTGGTTTCTCTAGAAATATGTATGAGTGGATATTCAGCTGCATTTTAGGACCATCTTTCTTTGTCTTGATAAATGGGAGTGTGGAATGTTTTTTTTTCAGCAATTGTGGTATTAGGCAGGGGGATCCCTTGTCCTTCTTCATGTATATCCCAGTGGTAGAAGCCCTAGGCAAATCCATCAGAAGCAAAATGGTGGAAGGTAAGCTCAAAGGCCTTAAGATTGTAGAAGGTATTCCTCCACTCACGCATCAACAATTTATGGATGACACCTTTATGTTCGGCAAAGCATCCATGCGGGAAGCCAAGGAGCTAAAATATTCTCTGTTATGTTTGTGGAGCCTATTTTCATGTTAGAGTGTGGTACACCTTCTATGTGTTACACTCGAGTATTTTTACGGCGGTCCCGCTCATCGGTGAGTGGGTCAGGGGGGTTTAGGGGGGTGAAGCCCCCGAAGCAAATTTTGCATGGGTGGTTTATTAACCCATGGGTAATGGGTAACCGTTATGGGCTGTTTTTGGGCCCATGTTTTTTCGGTACCCATTGTTTTGTAAAACCACCTCTTCAGTTACCCATAGGTTTATGGGACAGTTTTTTTTTCCCCATTGTTTTGATACCCACGGTTTTGTAAAACTGCTTAAGCAATTGTCTATTTATATGGTCTTATGCATATGATAGATGCACAAGCAAATGTATTGCAGATGTGTTTTGAATTCGTGTGTGAATTCTGTAGAGTTTGTTGAGCATAGCTCCAAACGGATCTGGGTATTGTACTGAGAGAGTGGAGGCTTGTAATAAAATCTGAGCAAGTGATTCTTGGTGGACGTAGCCCAAATTGGGTGAACCACGTTAAATCTTGTCTCTCTGTGTTGTGTTATTTATTCTACACTTTTATTTGAGATCTGTAATATTTTCTGCATATTAGTTTCTACTGTTGTGATTCTATAAGGGATTATTCCACATATTTTATCTCTTATTACCTAACAATTGGTATCAGAGCTTGGTTTGGTTTGCTGAAGTGTTGAATCGTAGGGAAAGTTTTTAGCTTGAGTGGGAGCTCTGGCAGATGAAGGAAGATCTAGGGTTGATAAATTCAACGGGAAGAATTTTAGTCTTTGGAAGATACAGATGGAAGATTACCTTTATCAGAAGGATCTGTATACTCCGTTGTCTGAGAAGGTGAACAAACCCTCGAGTATGACAGATGTGGAATGGGATTTGCTAGATAGGAAGGCACTTGGGACAATGCGGTTGTGTCTTGCATCTTCAGTATTATTTAATGTTTCAAAGGAAAAGACTACAAAAGATCTAATGGATGCATTAGGGAAGTTGTACGAAAAACCCTCTGCCTCTAAAAAGATATTTTTAATGAAAAAGTTGTTTAATATGAAGATGTCCGAGAATAGTTCAGTAGCAGATCATTTAAATGATTTCAATACGGTTGTGAATATGATAGCTTCGCTTATAATAGAATTTGATGAAGAAGTTAGGGCTTTATTAATTTTGTGCTCTTTACCTAAGAGTTGGAATAGCCTGGTAATGGCGGTAAGTAACTCGGTACCAGCTAACTCGAAGTTGAAGTTTGAGGATGTTGTAGGGGTGATTCTAAGCAAGGAAATTCGAAGAAAAATCTCCAGGGAATCTTCTACTTCAGGGAATTCTTTGACATTGGAAACTAGAGGGAGACAGAAGAATAGAGGAAACCGTGGAAAATCGAAAGATTGGGCAAGGTCAAAATCCAAGAACAAGATTGTATGCTAGAATCGTGGAAAGCCTGGGCATGCAAAGAAGGACTATTGAAAGCTTCGGGATAAGAAGAAACAACAGGAAGAAAACAAGGAGGCAAATGTGGCATCAGGTAATGTATGCCATGATGCTTTGATTCTTTCTTTGCATAATATTATTGAATCTTGGGTTTTAGATTTAGGGGCTTCTTTTCATGCTACTCCACATAGGCATTATTTTGTTGATTATGTTCAAGGGGATTTTGGGCATGTTTTTCTTGGTGATGATGAGCCTTGCAGTATAGCTGGAAAAGGTTCTGTTCAGGTTAAGATGTAGAATGGGAATACATGGCTATTGAAGGATGGCAGACATGTGCCTACATTAAGGAGAAATTTGATATCAGCGGGGCAATTGGGAAGTGATGGTTGTACTGTGATATTTACAGCTAACTCTTGGAAGGTTACCAAGGGTGCTCTTGTGGTGGCAAGAGGTAAGAAGGTTGGAACCTTGTATTTAACCACTGATAGTACTAATGATTATAATCTTGTGGCTTCAGATGCAGATACAACATTATGGCACTATAGGCTCGGTCATATGAGCCATAAGGGCATGGACATCATAAAGAAGAATTTTCCTGTATATACAGAAACAGGTTTGGAGTTCTGTGAGGACTGCATATATGGGAAACAGAAGCGAGTAAGGTTTCTCAAGGTTGGACCTACGAAGAAAGAGAGTAAGTTAGAGATGGTACATTCTGATATGTGGGGGCCATCTCAGGTATCATCTCTTGGGGGTTCAAGTTATTATGTTGCTTTTATTGATGATGCAACAAGGAAAGTTTGAGTTTATTGTATTAGAAACAAATCTGATGTATTTTACACTTTTGTTAAATGGAAACCCTTGGTAGAGAATGAAACAGGTCTTAAGCTAAAATGTCTCAGGTCAGAGAATGGAAGGGAGTATTGCAACCATGAATTTAATGACTACTGTTCTAAGAATGGAATCCGCAGGCAAAAGACGGTTCCAGGAACTCCGTAGCAGAATGGGGTATCAGAAAGGATGAACAAAACAATAATGGAACGTGCTAGGAGCATGAGGTTACATGTAGGACTACCTCTTTCTTTTTGGGTAGAAGCAGTGAGCACCGCTGTGTACTTGATAAACAGAGGACCCTCAAGTGCCTTTGATGGAGGCATACCTGAGGAGGCTTGGTATGGTAAGAAAGTTGATTATTCATTTCTTAGAGTCTTTGGATGTGAGGTGTTTGTTCATATAGACAAGGATGATAGGACCAAGCTAGAGGCTAAATCAAAAAAATGTAATTTCATTGGTTATGGTGGTGATGAATTTGGATTTAAATGTTGGAGTATTAAGGACAAGAAAATCATTCGGTCTAGGGATGTGGTCTTTAATGAGAAAGTCATGTCTAAGCAACAATTGTAGGAAAACAGGGAAGAATCCAAGAAAGAATATGTAGTGGTAGATGAGCTTCCGGATGGGACAGTGACCCATGAATCAGTTCAGGAACCGACTCAACAGGAACCCCAAACTCCTACAGTGAGGAGGTCTTCTAGGGTAAGAAAAGAACCAGAACGTTTTTCTCCTTCTCTTTATTATTTATTACTCACCGATAGTGGAGAGCCAGAGAGCTTTGATGAAGCAATGCAGGTAGATGCCAGTAAGAAGTGGGAGCAAGCCATGGATGAGGAGCATAAGTCTCTCATGGAGAACCAAACTTGGGATTTGGTGAAGCTACGGAAGGCAAAAGAGCATTGCAGAACAAGTGGGTGTACAGAGTTAAAGATGAAGAAGGAGGAAAGAAAAGATATAAGGCCCGGTTGGTGGTCAAGGGGTTTGCACAGAAACAAGGTATAGATTTTGATGAGATTTTTTCCCCTGTAGTAAAAATGACTTCTATTAGAACTGTTCTTGGAATAGTGGCAACAAAAGACTTGCACTTAGAATAGTTAGATGTAAAGACTGCATTTCTCCATGGTGATTTGGAGGAGGAGCTATATATGCAGCAACCAGAAGGATATGAAGTCAAAGGTAAAGAGGAGATGGTGTGCAAACTGAAGAAGAGCTTGTATGGCCTGAAACAAGCTCCACGTCAATGGTATAAGAAGTTTGATAGCTTCATGATGGAGCAAGGTTATATTAGATGTCATTCTGACCATTGCATGTATACAAAGAAATTTGAGGATGGAAGTTATATTATCCTGTGTTTGTATGTAGATGACATGTTGGTTACAGGTAAAAACATGCAGGAAATAAAAGTACTCAAGAAACAGCTAAGTGAATCCTTTGATATGAAGGATTTGGGGGCAGCCAGACAAATCCTTGGTATGAGGATAAATCGGGATAGGAAGGAACGGAAGTTGACTTTATCTCAGGAAGAGTACATTAAGAAGGTATTGGACAGGTTTAACATGCAGGATGCTAAACCAGTTGTGACTCCTTTGGCAGGCCATTTCAAGTTATCAAAGCAGCAGTGTCCCATGACAGAGCAGGAAAGAAACCAGATGTCCAAGGTACCTTACTCATCAGTAGTTGGCAGTTTGATGTATGCTATGGTGTGCACTAGGCCTGATATTGCCCATGTAGTGGGAGCTGTGAGTAGATTTATGAGTGATCTAGGTAAAGAGCATTGACAAGCAGTAAAGTGGATCCTTTGGTATTTGAGAGGGACCATGGGGACAGTTTTGTGCTACAGTGGATCAGACACCACTTTACGTGGTTATGTAGATTCAGACATGGCTAGAGATGTAGACAACAGGAGGAGCACGACAGGGTATATTTACACTGTAGGTGGGACAACAGTGAGCTGGATTTCATGACTACAGAAGCTGGTGGCTTTGTCAACCACGGAGGCTGAGTATGTTGCTGCTACAGAGGCAAGCAAAGAGATGATTTGGTTACAACAATTGCTTGAGGAATTGGGGCATAAGCATGAGGAATGTAAGCTGCATAGTGATAGTCAGAGTGCTATACACCTAGCTAAGAACTCTGCTTTCCACTCCAGGACGAAGCATATACAGTTGAGATATCACTTCATCAGGACAACTTTGGAGGAAGATAAGTTGAAGTTGGAGAAGATTCATACCAGTCAGAATCCTCCAGACATAATGACCAAGGTGGTCACAAGGGATAAACTAAAGCTATGTTCAGCTTTGGTTGGCCTTCGCGGATGACAGTGAAGAGTTGAGAAGCTTGCTCAGTGGAAATCAGTCTCCAAGTGGGAGATTGTTATGTTTGTGGAGCCTATTTTCATGTTAGAGTGTGGTACACGTTCTATGTGTTACACTCGGGTATTTTTTACGGCGGTCCCACTCGCCGGTGAGAGGGTCACGGGGATTTCGGGGGTGAAGCCCCCGAAGCAAATTTTCATGGGTGGTTCATTAACCCATGGGTAATGGGTTAACCATTATGGGCTGTTTTTTGGGCCCATGTTTTTTTTCGGTACCCATTGTTTTGTAAAACCGCCTCTTTGGTTACCCATAGGTTTATGGGACAGTTTTGTTTTTTCCCCATTGTTTTGATACCCACGGTTTTGTATCAAATTACTTAAGAAATTGTCTATTTAGATGGTCTTATGCATATGATAGATAGTACAAGAAAATGTATTACAGATGTGTTTTGAATTCAGGTGCGAATTCTGTAGAGTTTGTTGAGCATAGCTCCAAATGGATCTGGGTATTGTATTGAGAGAGTGGAGGCTTGTAATAAAATCTGAGCAAGTGATTCTTGGTGGATGTAGCCCAAATTGCTGTGAACAACGTTAAATATTATCTCTCTGTGTTGTGTTATTTATTTTGCACTTTTATTTGAGATCTGTAATATTTTCTGCATATTAGTTTCTACTGTTGTGATTCTATAAGGGATTATTCCGCATATTTTATCTCTTATTACCTAACATTCTTTGGATAGGTATTCAAAAGTAGCTGGGCAAGAAGTTAGCAAGGCTAAATATTACATCTTCTTCTTTGATGTATCCATTCAAATGGAGTCTAGAATCTTGAATATTTTCAATTACAAAAAAGGCCACCTGCCTATCAAATATATCGGTATCCCCTTGTTTAAAGGTGCAGGTAATAATTCCTTGTGGAAAGATCTTCTTAGCTCTTTGGAAGTCAAGCTGAATTCTTGGAAAGGTAAATGGCTCTCCCTTGCTGGGAGACTAATGCTAATCAAATCGGTTCTTTGTGCCTATCCTTTGTATCTTCTTTCGGTTCTTAAAATCCTAAAGGGTGTTCTGGAGAAAACAAAGGGCATTATAAGAAAGTTCCTATGGCAAGGTCTCTCTAGGGTAAAGAAACTTCCATTAATCAGGTGGGAAACCTTATCTAAGCCCAAAGATCTTGGTGGTGCGGGTATCCTAAACTTGGGCCTTCAAAACATGGCACTTGGTGCTAAATTGGTCTGGAGACTAATCTCCAATCCCAAGAGTCTTCTTTGCTAGGTTTTTGAGAAGAAATATCTAGGTGCTCCCCTTCCTGAGTCCATTCTTCGGGAGGTGAACCCACCCAAGGGCTCCCATATCTAGAATTTTATGCTTGAGCGTAGATCCCTTTTTCTATTTAATGCGGATTGGAGAGCGGGGAACAGAGAGAAAGCCCTTTTCTGGGATGATTCCTTGAATGGTTACCCCGCCCTCGGGGACTCTGCTGATTTTGATGTAATTAAAAGAAAATTGTTGGAAGAATGGGGCCCATTCGTCTCAAACTACGTGGTGTTGGATAACACTATTCCATCCATGTTGCAATGGAGAAATGTGGAACATCTGGATATTTCACCTGATTTAAAAGCTAATTTTTTGTCTGTTTTGCAGGAAAGGTAGGTCCTAATATCAAATAAGCAAGATGAAATTGTCTAGACTGTTACTCCTTCAGGATCCTACTCCCCTCATCTTGGTTATCTTTTGTTACATGAGGACGTTGCTTTTGAGAACCCTATATGGAAAGATTGTTGAGATTCCCACTTCCCTCCAAAAGCGGGTCTCTTCGCTTGGATGGCCTTCAAGTGTAAGATTCTTACTCAAGAAAGAAGGAAAAAAATTGGTTTTCAAGGACCTACCAGGTGCTTATTGAGTAAAAAGGCAAAGGAAGATAGGGATCACCTGCTACTACACTGCCCCTTTGCTGTGGAGTGTTGGAACCGGCTATGTGCAGTTATTTTAGCTTGGCCTGTTAAATCCCACTCAGGGGCTCTTTCTTCTATTTGGTTGTGTAGCCTAGTGCTTCTACTGTGGCACATTTGGTGGGAAAGAAATAAAATGATCTTTAGGGAAGAAAGTAATTCAGTGAAATCGATCCTCTTAAGATTGGAAGGGGCTATATCCGAAACCATGTCTTCAAACTGGTCTAGATCCTATCCTTTTACCTCACAGGATAGGGCGCTGGAAAGAATTTGGCCAATGATTATTAAGACTAGGGATGGAGCATTGAAATCTTCTGCATCTTCCTCCCTGGTTAGAAAAAATTCAAAATGGGCCCCTCCCCCTAGAGGCTTTTTAAAACTTAATTTTGATGGGGCTGCAAGAGGGAACCCAGGGGTCTTCGGTGCTAGATGTCTAGTTCGAAATTCTTCAGGTTTGGTGGTTAGAGTTGCTTCCTACAAACTTAAGGAAGGTACTTGCAATGCTGCTGAAATTCAGGCCCTCAGTAAAGGTTTGCTTTTAGCTGCTTCCCTTAATATCGAAAATTTGGAAATTGAAGGTGATTCCATGATTGTAATAAACACCATTATTAATAAAAGAACTGTGTCATGGAAGCTGGATATGGAAGTGCAAAAAGTTTTATGGATGCTTTCCAAATTCAAAAATTGGAGTGTTAACCACATCTATAGGGAAGGCAATCAGTGCGCTGATTAGCTGGCGAATAAAGGCATTGATCAAGATTATGGGGATAAGGTGGATAATAATTTTTCTGCTTGGGAGGGTCTGCAAATGATTGTCTCAAAGGATTCTCCCCATCATGGAATTGATGGTAGCTCCCCCGTGTGTGAAACATAAGGCGAATATTTAAGTCGGTAGGGTGGTTCACTTTCATTCATTCCCCTTTCAATACGAAAATGGCTTCACCTAGGGCTCCTATATTGGAACTCTCGTATGACAGGCAAGATATGAATTTCAGAAATAAAGTCATAGATGGAAGGCTGTAGAAGATATTCTATATCTCTTGTGCCGATGACCTGGAGGTACTTAAATCAGTTATGGGTTTAGAGTTTCTTAATGTGGAAGGGTGGCCGAGAATCAATAGCAGAATTGCTTCCATCTTTGTGGAAAACCTATTGGTCTTTCATCCTTCAAAAGCGGAGGTGGTAAAGGTTGCGGCTCAATGGATTTGCCTCACCTTATGTGGGAACATTGCATCGGAGGTGGCCAATTTCAACTTGACCTCCTGGCCCGCGCATGATGTTGCTTTGGGCTTGTCGGTCAGTGCTACCTCAACCTTCTCGGAGCTGGAACATCGTTTCAAAGTCCTACTGGATTTCGTTGAATCCCTTATGTCCTACGCGAAAGACAAAAAGGTGGGTCAAGCTCACATTTAGCTCCCAAACGTCAAAGCACTAGGAGTGCATCTGGAACCGGTCCTGAATTGGTGGTTGGTGACGCGTTCCTCTACGGGGGATGCTTTTGCTTATCTCTAACGCGGTTGGCTCAATGGGAAATCAGCTGATGGTGAGCCCTGTTCGGATCAAGATCAACCTAGTGTGGAGCTTAATATTTCGGTCGACCTGACCCTGTAGTGTAATCAGGGCTTAGGTATAGTTTATAGAATAACTGTGGTTTTTGTTAGTATGCCACATTTTTTATTATGGATGTTTCTAGACATACTTGAGGTATAGCCTCCTCTGTAAATAGGGAACGGGTCCCTTTAACCCGCCTTAACTATAAAAAAAAAACTAAAATGTTTGGAAGAATGGATACCGATGAATAGAGTTGTACTAAGTAGATCCCTCATATGAAGGAAGAAACAAAAAAATCTAGACATTCGATCACATTGGGAATAGAAGCTCTTCTTCTTCAATAAGAGCGAGGAAGGAGTCATTTGCAATATCACCATTCACCATCTAGATATGAGTTTAAGGAAGTGAGATTCCTTCAACTAAACCTTGAGAATTATAATTAGCTAGAGTGAAAGAGCCATAGGACACAATGAGCCTAAAAAACCAAAACTAGTCCAACTAGACCACATCATTATTTTTAATTAATTATTACTTTTAATTGGTAATCTAAAGGGATCAAGGAATACCTAATGCCATGGAGTTTTGAGGAGCGAGACTCTATCGTCAGCCGAACGCTACCAATCAACCTCATTTGAAAGGCAACATACATTAAACACCTCAACACAAAAAAATGTGAAATTTGAACCCAATTATTAAAAGAGTTATAATTTAATGATTATTGAAGATGATAATGTATTACGAATGTTAAGCCATCCATTAAAGTACAATTCCTCCTCATTTAAAAAAAACAAAATACAATAATAAAAACCAAAAATGTTTGGAAGAAGGATACCGATGAATAGAATATTGTACTAAGTAGACCCCTCAAGAAGAAGACACAAAAAATCTCTAGACAATTCGACTCACACGGCAATAAAAGCTCTACTTCTTCAATAAGAGCGAGGAAGGAGGTCATTTGCAATATCACCATTCCCATCTATATATGATTTTAAGGAAGTGAGATCCTTCAACTAAACCTTGAGAATTTAATAGCTAAGTAAAAGCATAGGACACATGAGCCTAAAAAAAAAAACCCAAACTAGTCCAACTAGACCACATCATTATTTTTCTTTATTTAATTATTACTTTTAATTGGTATCTAAAGGATCAAGAATACCTAATGCCATGAGTTTTGAGGAGCGAGACTCTATCGTCAGCACGAACGCTACCATCAACCATCATTTGAAGCAACATAATTAAACACCAACACTCAGACACAAAAAAATGTGAAATTTGAACCCATTTATTAAAAGAGTTATAATTTAATGATTATGAAGATGATAATGTATTACGCAATGTTAAGCCATCATTAAAGTAGCAATTCTTCCTCATTTAAAACACAAAATACAGAATAAAAACCAAAAATGTTGTGGGGGGGGGGGGGGGGGGGGGGGAAGAATGGATAAACCGGATGAATAGAATTGTACTAAGTAAGACCCCATATTAAGGAAGACACAAAAAATCTCTAGACATTCGATCACATCGGCAATACAAGCTCTACTTCTTCTTCCATGAGCGAGGAGGAGTCATCTGCAATATCACATTCACCATTTTGGATTGAGTTTGAGGAATGAGATCCTTCAACTAAACCTTGAAATTATAATTAGCTAGAGTGAAAGAGCCATAGGACACAATGGGCCTAAAAAAACAAAAAACTAGGCCAACTAGACCACATCATTATTTTTAATTAATTATTACTTTTAATTGGTAATCTAAAGGGATCAAGGAATACCTAATGCCATGGAGTTTTGAGGAGCGAGACTCTATCGTCAGCCGAACGCTACCAATCAACCTCATTTGAAGCAACATACATTAAACACCTCAACACAAAAAAATGTGAAATTTGAACCCAATTATTAAAAGAGTTATAATTTAATGATTATTGAAGATGATAATGTATTACGAATGTTAAGCCATCCATTAAAGTACAATTCTCCTCATTTAAAAAAAACAAAATACAATAATAAAAACCAAAATGTTTGGAAGAATGGATACCGATGAATAGAATTGTACTAAGTAGACCCCTCATATGAAGGAAGACACAAAAAATCTCTAGACATTCGATCACATCGGCAATAAAAGCTCTACTTCTTCAATAAGAGCGAGGAAGGAGTCATCTGCAATATCACCATTCACCATTTGGATATGAGTTTGAGGAAGTGAGATTCCTTCAACTAAACCTTGAGAATTATAATTAGCTAGAGTGAAAGAGCCATAGGACACAATGGGCCTAAAAAACCAAAACTAGTCCAACTAGACCACATCATTATTTTTAATTAATTATTATTATTATTTTGTAATCTAAAGGGATCAATAGATACCTAACGCCCTGGAATTTTGAGGAGTGATCACCAGCAGAGCACTACCAATCAACTTCATTTGAAGCAACATACATTAAACACCTCAACAAAAAAAAATGTGAAATTTGAACCCAATTATTAAAAGAGTTATAATTTAATTAGTGAAGATGATAATGTATTACGAATATTATGCCATCCATTAAAGTAGAATTCTCCTCATTTAAACAAAAAACAAAAAATAAATAAAAACCCAAAATGTTTGGAAGAATGGATACCGATGAATAAAGTTGTACTAAGTAGACCCCTCATATGAATGGTGGAGGCTATTCCCCGATAAAATGTTGCCATACATAGAAGCAACTGTGCATCCATCTATGTCCATCTGCTTTGCGATTTTTGTTGTTGAAAAACACAATGTGTTTTTCAACACTGTGTAAAAACATGTTGCAATGTATTTAACACGCTTCGAACTCACGATCTCTTGCTTGTTAGTGCGCATTCCCACCAACCCAGCTAGAACTTAATACATGCTACCATATGTTTTCAAACTAATATGTTTAAAAACAATTTAACTGTGATTTGATTGCTGCCGCAGGACCCACCCATGCGTGGAGCATGTATGTCATGTGTGGTGCGTTTTATGGTTGTTTTTATGTATGGCGATGCATTCTATTGGGAGAATGGCCTCCGCCCATATGAATGGGGGGTTTGGTTTAGTCTCCAATTAGCAGAGGTGGTTAGGGCATGGTCCCATGGAGTGGGGGCTCCATAAATATCCCAGCGGATGTTGCTGAGAGAATTTATGGGCATTTTAGCTATTCAAGGTTCCCATGAATTTGATTATTTTTCTCAACAATTCCCGTTGAGAAATAATGACGATTGATAGGTATATAAATGATTATCTTTACCCCAAATTGATGTAAAAATAGTGGCGAGAATGCATGATGGAAACAAAACAACCTAAATTGTAGGGGGAAATTATCACCCATCTCCCCAACCACCTCTTAAGTTGGAAACAATGTGGAGCTCCTATTTTTTCAATTATGAGATTTACTTGCAGCTGGTTGCAAACATAATCCCGGGACCTCATGCAACATGAATATAGGAGCTATAGCCCCTCCATGGGACCATGCCCTTAGCATTTCTTTGCTCTGCGGCCGTTGTTAGTTACACTGTGAGTATGGGCGGGGTTTTCTTGATTTGAAAAGTTGCTTCCTAGTTTCGAAGCCCTGCCTCACAGATTGCTGCAATTTCGTTACAAATATCTGAAAATCAGCATGGCGTGGGGGTTTTGATGGATGATCCAGGCCAAACTAAATCTACCGCTCACGCCACAGATTTTACTGGGAAAAATAATTAGTATTACCCTCAACAAAACCCTAACAAGCGGGTTTGTTCTTGATTTTGAGTTGGTTTAAAGTTTTAAGGACCAAGCTATCCACGTTTGAAGCCTGGCTGCTGGAAGAGAGGGATGAGCTAAGTTATCTAGATTAATTGCAGCTAATTGTAGAAGAAATTATCCCAGCCCTACGAAACAGAAAAACCCTATATTCTCACCTCTGCATTTTCAATAAGAGAGTTTCCCTACCCATTTGATTTTTACGAGGAATTTCTCCAGTCCTGCTAATGGTAAAAATCGAATAGTCTCATCTCTGGATACCCAACAAGAGGTTTTGCCTACCCATTTGGTTTCTAGCCGCATGGAAGAGTATAAGAGGTGTTCAAATCTTTATTTTCGTAATCATCAGTAATTTGCAATTCCAAAACAGTCTCCAATTTGAAAAGCTGAGGCAATGTAGCTAGTAAATAATGCAATTTGGGAGAAGACGAAGGTGGATTTCAAAATCAAAGGTTATTAAATCAGCTACAATCTTCTTACCAAGCAGGTAAGGTAAATTCATACCCCATTTTTTTTTGTGTAAATTATTTTGCAAATACTCTAGCCAGAGCAACACATATTTTTTTCCTCTCGAAAGGACTATCAAAAGTGCTTCACAAAGTTTTTTCCAGATCTGCTCCTCTTATCATATGGAGTGCAAAAATGCTAGATTTGTAAAAAAAAGGTTTTTTGTTTTTTTTTGGTTAAATATACGAACTCTGATAAAGCATTTTTTAACGTTTCGTTTATCTTGGTTGAAGTTATTGTCTGTGTTTGAACTTGCTTTGATCACATTTTCGTGTGGGGTAAGGGTTAGGGTTCATTCTTATGATTTTGAGCCCGGGTCATGCTCAAAGGCACTCCATTAAACCTGTGTTGTGGGGGATGCACTTTGTGATCCATATTGGGTTCTGAGATTGAAGCTTGGCAAAAATGTGGAAGTCCTGGTATACTAAATTTAAAATCTAAAACTTGATTGTTGTTTTTATTCCTTAAGACTGATTTTTTACAGTACATGTTATTAAGATAGTTTCCCTGAGAAGGTATGATTTCCAGCTCAGCCATAAAATATTAAGATAGCATGGTGGCATTCCTTGCTGTCAAGAAAGCTAGTCTTGACTAGATATTATATAATATAAAATACTATCAAATCTCCCCAAACTTATGTACAAGTGCAATTATCCTTCTAAAACAATTCTCAGTCTTTTACATTTTTTCTCTATTCTTTAAAACCATTTTTTCCCCCAAAAAAACCAGCAAAACTTATATTAGATGGAATTCAGAAAAGACATATTTGGCTGTGCCAAGCCTGAAAACCATTAGTCCAAGCTTGAGCATTATACGAAAGTAAAGTTGAAGATATAATCATAACAAAGAATCAAGATTAAAAATATATCTGATGTCCTCTTGGAGCTTGTTGGACCACCATGTAGGAGGCAAGCCCTAGCAATGAAGATTCTTATTTTCCAGGTCTGCAACTTTATTCCTTTCACAAGGAATGTGATTGAACTGAACTTTTTGAAAGTTCTCCTGCAATGTTTTTATCTTCCAAACCTCTTTAGCAATTCGCCAATTGGGAGAAGAACCAACACTATTTTCAGACATCTTCATAATGATTTGAGAGTCTGATTCAATTTGAATTTTTTGCCAACCAATTTTTAAAGCCTCTTGCATGCCTTTATAAACTGCTTTCACCTCCGCAAGATTATTGGTATTAATACCTAGATATTTAGCCTTCCGCAGGCGTCTTTTGTTTTATTTATTACTCCCACCCCTTATTTGTTTCACCTCAATCCCAGCAAACTTTGGTCAAGCTGGATTGTACCCATGTGTGATACACCACTATCTCTTTAAACTTAGGTCACTCAGAAATGTACCCATATTCGTTACACTAAAATCATGCCCAGTGTTGTTGACTACTATATAGCTGCGAGAGAGGGATTTAAACATGGGTCATGTCTTATGAGTGTCCTCCATCATGGTTCCACTATAACCCTTTGGATGAGCTACAACAACATTTACAGCAGATAGAAATAACAACTATATGTTAGGTCAATTATTACGGTTTACTTGAAAATCATTGTTATATTTTCTGTAAAGGAGAAGCTTATCTTGTTTATTTGATGGAATAAATAATTACATCAAACTTACTATAGGATGACAAGGAAAACCTTTCCCTAAAAAAATCAGGTAAGATTAAGTCTGTGCCTCAACAAGCAACTGGCTCAATATCTTTATTGAAAGTTTGAAACAATTGATTTAATATTAACAAGCAAAGTCAACTCCTGCTTGAAAAATCTCATTGTTGTTTTGTCTGCCAAGTGACATGCAATGGAGTAACTGTACATAGATTGCACAAAAATCTCACTGGGGATGCATTGTGTTTATTTTGATGGTGGCAAGCAGCTGGAGGTAATTTGGGGAAGACCTAAGGTTGATAATGACAGGAACTTTCTTGAAATCTCTTGCATGATCCTTTTGTAACAGAGATAGTTAATCAATTAATGATAAGACACTACGAGTTTGGTCAATAATAACTTAGACTGTTAACCAATGAAGAATACAAGCAAGTTCAAAGTAAGTTATCACTCGAAAATATACTTGAGAAAAATGTACAGGCAGTCCATCTTTGAATATCTTGCAACCGGCTCCAAACTTGATTTTTATTTACCAACTTTAATTCCATCCAGAGGTTGCTTGAAGTGGAACAAATGCTGAAATAGCTAAGGTTTCACATTCCCAAATACAATAGACCAAATCTTAACAGAGAGAGGAAAGAGATTCCGAAAAAATGCTTAACCATGAAAAACCTTGAAAGTTCCCAATATTTAACTGCTGAGTATCTAATTGAAGCCTAAGCTAATTCACTTCAGATACTTGAAATAAAGAGTGACACAAGAACCATGTCATATTCAGTACCAAAATTATGGTTAAAAAAGTCTCCAGTCTGCAAACTAGCAGGACAAAGAGGTACATGGGGACTTAAAGAATCTGATAGCAGACAATCCTCTTTGTGGAACCAATAGGGTCACAGATCTGCTTAAAATTTGGTGGATTATTCATGGAGAAAAAAAATCCTCCCATAGAAGTCCAAAATAATAGAAAGTATTTGGTGGTGAACTAAGTCAGATTAACCTTATGTTGGAGGCTTATAGCTGACTAGGCTCCTGACCCACTATAGGGAAATATTATTGACAAATAACTTAATTAAGAATTTAAGTCTTTTTACTTGATGCCGAAAGTCCATTCGGCATATCAGCATACTAGAAAGCCCCAAAAATGGTAGGTCAGCCAGTAAGACTGGCCATAATAACAGAAAGAGATCACTTGAGTAACAACAACCTAACGAGTTATTCTATAAGCAATAATTAGGCAAGGATTTATTTCATATTCTCAAAGAAATGGGTTTGAAATTACAGTTATGTCTATGCTGCAATCATAGAGCTTGCAAATTTTCCATAGTTACAACTTACCTGAAACTCAAGGATTGAGTTTCCGAGATGGAAAAATATTCCCCAGATTTCAGGGATGGCTGTTAAAATAATATATATATTTAAATATTTCAACTATATTCAATGAAATTTTCTTTTAGAGGTTTAAAGTTTAAATTTTGTTTAATAATTTTGAGGGTACCTTGGAGATGAGGGTTCATTTTTTTTGGTAAAAATAACATCTTTTTAATAGTAAATGCATCAGAATATGTTTAAAATATTGAAAAACAAAAAAATAAATTAAATTTTTTTGGGACATCCCCTCAAAGTCATCGAGTCCTTGAAATGTTCAGGATGATCGAGATGTCAAGAAAATCTTGGGGATGCATCCTTGCGTAGCAGTAGCACTATAATTTTCAAGCCATACATTAGTTCTCCACTTCAAGCTCTGGAGTATAGAAACAATTGATTTAATATTAACAAACAAAGTCAACTCCTGCTTGAAAAGCGTTGTTGCTGTTTTTTCTGCCAAGGGACATGCAATTACAAAAAATAACTGTAAATAGAATTCACTCACCATCTTTCTTGCATAAAAAACACAATTGCTGTACTGTGGATGTCATTGTAGTGTTTATTAAATTATTTTGGCTGTGGTGAGGAGCTGGAGGTAATTTTGGGGAAGACCTAAGGTTGAACATAACAGGACTGAAATTCCGTGCATAATCATAACAGAGATAGTCAACCAATTAATGATGGGAGACTATGAGTTTGGTCAGCAAATAACATACATATTTAACCAATTAAGAATGCCATCAAGTTTAAAGTAAGATATCCTCCAGGAAAATGTACAGGCAGTCCGTCTTTGCATATATTGCAACCAACTCCAAACTTGATATTTATTTAATCCAATTTCAATTTCATCCAGAATTACTCAAAGAAGCAGGATAGATGTGGGAAATAGCCAAGGTTTCACTCTCCCAAATAAAATAGACCAAATCTTAACAGAGAGAAGAAAGAAAGACAAATGTTATACTATGAAAAACCATGAAATTTCCCAATATTAATGGCTGAGTATCTAATTGAAACCTAAGCTAATCCACTTAAGATAATTCAGTGCCAAAACATATGGCTAAAGCAGTCTTCAGTCTGCAAACTAGCAGGACAAAGAGTTACCAGAGGACTTAAAGAATTTAATAGCAAACAAATCTCTTTGTGGAACCAATAAGGCCACAGATCTACTTAAACTTTGGCTGATTATCCGTAGAGAAAAACTGTATCCTATTATAGTAGTCCAACTGAGAAGTATTTGGTGGCAAACAGAGTCAGATTATCCCTCTGTTGGAGGCTTATAGCTGACTAAGCTCGTGACCCACTATAGAGATTTTTTGTTGACGGACTATTGATTAAGAATTTAAGACTTTTTACTTGATTAAGAAACTGTCCATTTGGCACGTCAGCATCTGACAGACCCCCCAAAATGGTACAGGTCAGGCAATAAGACTGGCCATAATTACAGAAAGGAATCACCCGAGCAACAATAAACTAACAAGTTATTCTATAAGGAATAATTAGGCAAGGATTTATGTCATATTCTTGAAGACCTGGGGTGAAATTACAGTCATGTCTGTGCTGCAGTCATGGACCTTGCCAATTTTTGATCGTTACCTAAGTCTTGGGGACAAGGTTTCTGAGAGGGTAAACAATTTCCTAGATTCTGGGGACAGCGGGGGCATGGCTATTAAAATAATGTATAAAAATAAATATTTGAATATATTAACTTTATTCAATGAAATTTAAGGGTTAAACTTTACTTAATATTTTAATTTTTCTTAGGGTACTTTCAAGATTAGGGTTCAATGTTTTTGGTAAAAACAACTTTTAATGTAAAGTAATTGTATCAGATTTTTCTAGAAAACTAAAAAAACAAAAAACAATTAAAAATATCGTGGATGTCCCCTCCAAGTCCCCAAAATGTTTGGGACGCCATAAAAATCTATGGGGCGTGTCTTCGTGTAACACTGCAATTTTCAACCCATACATTAGTTCTGCACCTTCAAGCTCTGGAGTATAGAAAGGAATAAGGACAGGGCCCCACGAATCCTTTTTCACGGGTGTCCACAAAGAGGAACTTGAAGATGAGGGCACAATTGTATTAGCATATGTAAAGGTTGATAGCAGAAGCGTTTTGATTGAAGAATGTCTATCTAGAATTGCTCCTGAAAATATTCTTGTATTTGCTTGGCACCTTTGACAAGTGGTTGGTGGATGGGATCAGCAGACCTCTTAAAGTAAAAGTTTTGGGGCATGTGAAATATAACATAGATAAGTAGGAAACTCGTGGGGAATTCATGTGATCAATCAGCAAGGCAGCATTCAACCATTTAAAGGAAGGGCAGCTTATCTTGACAACACGATGTTGTCAAAGAGAGAGAACTTTTGAACAACAGAAAAACATAACTTGGGGAATAGAAGATGTGCGCAATAGGCCGAGTGAGAGAAAATACAGAAGCCGGGGAACAAAACCAGCAAGAGATTTGACAGCATTCGACCTTTTAAAGGAAAGGAAGCTAATCATCAACATGATGTTACCAAAGAGCAAGATAACTCCTGAACAACAGAAAAACAAATCTCGGGCAATAGAAGATATGTGCAATAATGGAGTAAGAGGAAATATAGAACCTCAGGAACAAAACTAGCAAGAAACTTGGATTGGTCCAAATAAAAAATGCACCTTACAAAGTTCCAAATATCATCAAAGCTTGTTGCTTACAGCTAGCCTCGTCTAAGATGACTGACCAAGAATATTGCTTTCATCATCAAAAAGCTGATAAGAAGCAGCTACACCCATTGCAATACAGAAACTGAAAATAAAGCCTATATCTCTTATCAATCCATCAGACTTGAAGTGCCATATCTTAAAGGATATTGCCAGACTTTTTTCACTACCAAATTGTTTCAATGATGAAGAAAAGGATTTCAACAGATATGGAAGAACCCACTTTTACCATAAATCCAGGGTCCTTCCATTAAAACATGCTAAAGATGATCAGGAATATCAAAATATTTAATATACATATGGAAAACCTTCAGCAGTAATTTTCTCTTCTAATTTCTATTGATTTTCGCTTTGTATGGCCTTCTGTTTTTGTTGCGGCTTCTATTTTGGCGATGTTTTGCTTCCTCTCTTACTGCCACTCATCTACACCAATGCTTCTCCTATTATTCTCATGGATGATGTTACTGATACAACGGGAGTATCTGTTGGTATCAAGGTCCAGATACTCGGGAAGGCCCTTGATCTTCTCCCTTATCTCCTCTATGTTGTAATGAATATGGCGGGGTCTTGATGGCCACCAATTCATCCTTATCTAAATGATTCTTTGTAGCGAAAGCCCTTACTTCAAATGCCATTTTGATCTATTCTCTTTGTGTGGCAATCCCCAGACTTAAATTTTTCCTATGCTCTGATCTCCATGACAATAATATGCTCTCTTTTTCTTCCTTTTTTTCTATGGTGGGGGAACTACTAATACAAATAATTACTTGTGGCCTCCTGCTCTATTCTCTTTGCTCCAATCGTACTCTTGGGCCTTGCGATACCTTCTCCTTGCTCTATGTCCTCCAACTAAGTTTGTCCTGGCTTCTGCATTAGGTCATCATCCCATCTTGGGGATGGTTGTGCCCCTGGTTCTAGTGGAAGCTGTTTTATACTTTCCAACTAATTTGTCAACCTAGGCATCTATTGCCTTATATGATAATATTGGGATTACAGGCTTTCACAGTATGTAGGGGTGGACATAGATATGGTATGTGTCCATTGTGAACAGAATTTCGTCCTTATACTTATCTACTTCTATATTTGAAATCCTTTCTTGACCAACTACCATCCTCCTTATTCACTCCCCACATGCTCCTATGCTAGTTATCTCTGTGACTCTACTTGGGAATGTCTGTATGTGTGCATCCACCTGCCCTCCAATGGTGATAGCCTCAACACTGATGCAGGAGCATCAACTTGGGCAAGTTAGGTAGCAAATTTTGGTTTTGACCATCTTAGGTTGAGTGATCATAGGTCTTTGGAAGTGTTGGTAGGTGTCTAGGTGCTTAGGATTTTGAATTTTGGTTTGTTTCTCATTTTCCTGCCCAAAGTCAAAATTCAAATTTCTAGCTTGGTTTTGGGCAATCTTGGCTTGCTAGGTTGTGTGTAGAGGGTCTAGGTGGTTAAGTTGGATGTTTTAGACATTTTTGGAGATCAAGTGCTCATAAAATGTGAAAAATACACTTTTTCCTTATGTTTGTATATCATGACATATATCAAAAACAGGTGGGTTTGAATAAAAAATGTGAATGAGGAGGAATTCGAATAGGAGTTGGTTAGAGCTTCTTCTCAGGGGAGAAACAGGAGAGAGAGAGGGTTTTGACAGTGTGAGAGGAGAAAAACAAGAGAACATGCTCTGTTTTTGAAGAAGACTATGTTGAGAACAGTTTCATCATTGAATTCATACTAAAGTGCTTCTTTTGTTTGGAGAATGAATGTATTCTGGTCTAGGTATCTGAGAGAGAAGGTTTTTGTAATGTTTTCAAGCTTTTTATATGAAAATTGAAGTGAAAATGCAATGTCTCTCCTTTATGGCTCTAACTGTCCTGTGCATGCTTAAAATCAGACTGTCAAGGTAAGTAACTTGTCATTTTGAAATACATTTCTTCATTTTCTTGTCTCAAATGTGTGTGGAATGGTGGAGTGGGTCAGAACAGACCTTTAGTCAAAGTTGAAGAGGCTAAAACAGTGAAATTTCTTCTTTGGAAGCATTTGATCCTTCTCGGGTTACACAGAAACCCTACCTAGGGTTTAAGCAAAGAATGTGTTTTGGAGGCTTTAAACCTTGTGTCCAAGCCTGAAATTTGAAAGAGAACATCTGAACAGTCCCTTCTAGTAGATTTTCACAGTTTCATTGATAGATATTACTTCAGATTAACCCAGTTCTTGACAGTTTACTAACAGGCCTGTAGGTGTAACAAGGAGGCATAATTGCAAAACTGAGTTAGTAAATTTGGAGGATCGAAACAGGGAGTTAAGCCTTAAAGTTTTATGTGGAGCAAGAATGGCCAAAAGGGTATCCTGAAAGGGTTCTAGTTTCCTGTAACTCTTTGTCATTTCTCCTGAACAATAAACTTTGTTGTTTTGAAGGGCTACAAGCCTAGGAGCAAGTTTTAGCAAAACAGGGGTATAAGAGGTGATTCGTTCAAGTTTCTTCTTGCTATTTGCATCAAACACGGTCTACTACCTCATCTTTCCCCGGCAGCGCCTTTGTAAAACACATAATTATTACCATTAGAAGGGAGATGTAACAAAATTTGTGCTTATCCTTCTTGATCTTCTCCATGTATTGCTCCAACAATGCTGCTCATAGATTGTATTTGTATTCAGTCACGATCATGTTCCAGCTTATGCAGATGCTTTTGGCGGTTGCCAAGTCCTCGTGTTTGTGTAGTACACCTTCAATGCCCTTGCATTTGTTGCATACTGCACCCTGTGGTCTTCTATTTGGCTAATAGATAGCGCCCTTTGATTTGGTACTGTCTTTGTGAGTGTGGCGGCCTCTATTGTCAACAATCTTTCTTTCTTATTCCACTTCTTCAAACCATGGCCTTCGTCCATTAACCTTGTGATCCACTCAATTACCTCCGTAGTGATTCATTAGGGTTGATCAAGTATATCCTATCAACGTAGTTGACTCAGCAAAATTTTGATGGTTTTCTCCTCTAGTGTGAAAAGGGAAAATAGCTCTATAGATCCAACTTCATCTTAGCAACAACCCTTGTGTTATCCTTCTAGTCCCACTACTGCATTGTGGGATATTGTGCCATCATCTCCAACTGCGCTGCCTCCATTCTTCTTTGATCTATCTCTCCTATCCGAGAACGGATATATTTCTGTTATAACGTGCTACTACTTGGACCAACACTCTTGAAAAGTCTCTCTCTGGATCTGGGAGAGAAGATTTCGTTTAGAGCTTCTAGAATTTTGACCTCTAGATCATAGTATCAAGGACAATATGTGGTGTATCCATTGTTCTCTTTCTATTCATCTTTTTCTCACCTCACTCTTCCTCTGTAGATCTTCCCTTCTCAAAATCTTCCTTATTCACAGCTGTTCTTTTGCACTTACAACTCCTCACTTGTGTACGTGTTAATATTCTTTCTTGCAATCCCCTTTTATTTATAATTACTTAATCCTATCCTCTGTCGTTTTATCAGCTCTAATCACATTTATTTAATTTCTAACTGTTTTCAATCTTCTCTCCCACCTTTTTGTTTACCGGCTTCCATGTTGTCTTTTCTCCCCCTTTCTATCTTCTTTGATCTCCACGCCATCGATCTACTACTTATTTTTCACTTTTTGAATGTCTATCTTTATTTCCTTCCATCCTCTTGCTTGTTAATTAAGCATGTCACCTCACTTGCATTAAAAAAAACACCCTTTCAGATTTTCACCTTCTTTGGCAAAATATTGTTTGCCTGTTTTCAGTTTGGCAGGACTCTATTTCATGTTTTTCTTTTAAACAATTTTTCTATCATTTTTTTCAACCTCGACTATTTTTTTTTCAAAATGGTTTGTGTTCTTATTATCTATTCAAAATTGTTTGTATTTTTTTTTCCAATTTGTTTTTGGTATATCTGCTTTTTTATTCAATATTATCCTTATTAGTCCACAACTACACTGCACGGAAATGCCATATAGGTCCTCGTACCAGCCCGGAAACGTATCAGGTACTAGTATGAGGACTGGTACGTTGTGGGTATGTCCAGAAACATACCCACAGACAGGGTATGTTACGGGTACATTTTTGCCGTACTCGTAACGTACCCTGTGTCTGTGGATACGTTTCTGGATGTACCCGTCCAAAACAACTTGCCAAAACTTAAAAACTCGCCAAAGACAATATTTCTTTTTTTGGCAATTCTTTCCTTTTTTGGATTTTTGGTGAAAAAAAACACAAGTAGAGAATTTTTTTTGCCATTTTTGGAAAGGGTGCAGGAAGATGTAGCATCAAAAACTTGCATGTGCCATAACTTTCATTCTGTGGCTCCATTTCAGGTGCTGTTTTCTCTAAAATTGTATATTTTCTTGAGCTCTATGCATTGATGGCAATATTTTTCTTATTTTCATAAAATCCATTTTTGCACCTTTTTGGACCAAGCAACTTCTTGCAATCTTCTAAAAGAATCATGAGCTTTGTTCGCCTGTAGACAGATTAGTAATTAAAAATAATGGATAGCTTTCCAAAACTCGGCGAGTACTCGCCAAAAGTCGGCGAGTATTCTCTCGTGCTCGGCCTAATCGTCCCACCTGCCAGCTTGGATCCATATTCTTCCTGCTTAGTTATGATGTTTCGGGAAATATGCCAGACAATACTATCGTGCTGAGTGGATCAAGGAAGGTCACCATGAACAATCAAAACTCCTTGAATCTTATCACAGTCACTAAGATAAATAACTGTGATAGAGAAATATGAAGCAAATGGAGTTGCCATGTTCAACTCCTTCCTTTCAGATAATTTTAATTACCACACTTGTTTTCTTGATCATTTCCTTAGAATGTACAATCTAAATACTTATTTATTTTGAAAAGCAATGTATCAGTAATTTGATACTTTGTAAATTGATTTGTTATAGATGAGTGGTAAAAGACCTCTTCTGCTACTACATGATGTAATGTGAAAAGAAAGACTTCACCAAATATAGGTGTAAGTGCCCCATGACTAAGTATTAAATTTCAATAAGTATGCAAATGCTTATTTAAATTTATAATTTATATACATATTTATATATTTATATATTTATATACATATATATAAATATATAAAACTTACCCAAAAGCGTACCGTACCCACGTTTTTTTAAAATTTGCTGTTTCAGCGTACCGAAACCGTACCCGTACCCGTATCCGTGCAGTCTAGGTCCACAATGTAGGCTTTGAGCCTCGCACAATCAACAAATCCTCCGTTCTCCCTTCCCAAGAGTGTTTTTAGCTTAACTTACCCAGGTGGTCAATTATAATCCACTATATATGGTCCTATCTATTTAAATATTCAATTTCTCTAGTTTATTCTATTTGGTGTCATATAACAAAACTTTATTACCTTTTCCGAACTCCTTGTACTTAAGATCGTCCCATGCCTTTTGTGGGCGCTTCTCTTGCAGTTGGTTGTAAGTTAGTATAAACCTTTTCTCGTCAAATTCTCTAGCGCTATAAGCCACTCATGCACTAAATCTTCCACATTCATTCTAATTTGTCGTTGCCAATCTGAAACTGGGTAAAACATATTCTACTTGTACTGCAACCTCTAAACCATAAACTAATTAAAACGGACGATACTTCATCAATCGCATATATGTTATGTGGCATGCTCAAGCATTGCAAGGATTTCGAGATCCCATTCTGTCATCTCTATACTACATATCTTGGTCAATACCTTTTCCAAAATTCTGTTAATTACCTCTGTGGTACTATTCCTCTGTGAATGGTAGGGTGTCTTTCTATTTTGATTAATGAGAAAATGCGACAACAATTCCTCTATTATTTGATTTACAAAATGTCCTTTGGTCGCTTATAATAATTAGGGACACTTGAACCTTGTGATAACATATTTGTATAAATATTTGGCAGCAATTTTTGCGGTACAACATTTTGTTTGTATAATCTGTCCACCTGGTTAGATATTATGTGGCGCTTATAATAAACTATGCTTGAGTCCTCCTTGTCCTAAGTGTGATTGCTCCAATGAAGTCCATCACCTTTCTTGAAATGACGTCACTGCCAACACCGGTCTTGGTGGCATCTCATCTCGTGCATTTGGTTCCCCAACTCTCTGACATACATCACATGCTGTTGCATACTTATGGGTGTCCTTGAACAGTGTGGGCCACCATAGCCCAACTAACAATACTTTCTTTCCTGTTGCATCACCAGATTTATGTTCTCCAAAAATTTCATCACGTGCCCCTCTCAATATGGCATCCCATTCATGCCGCACAGCTAACCTCCTCAAAGTTTTGTGCATCCCTGTCTTATATAGGCGTCATCACTCAGTGTAAATGGAAAAGCTTGTATTAGTAGTCGTCTTTTTCGTGTTTGGTGTAACCCTCTGCCGCACAGCCACCCTTTTCAAAATTTCCTGCATCCCGGTCTTATATAGGGCATCATCACTCAGTGTAAATGGAAAAGCTTGTATTAGTAGTCGTCTGTTTCTTGTTTGGTGTAACCCTCTGGGAGTTCTCCTATGGCTAGTAAGTTTGCAATTGTCCTTGTCTCCTTTGGGGCTGCCTCAATTTTGAATAAATGTTCTCCTGGGAATTTATCAGCTATTGGACCTTAATCCTCTCTATTATCTATCCTTGATAAATAGCCTGGCCCGAGGTTTGCCTTCCCCGGTTTCACCAAATACTAAACTCACATTCCTAGAATAGCATCAACCATCTACATATTCTGCCTTGTATGACTGGTGGATAGATTGGATATTTTAATGGCTCATGGTTAGTTCAGAAGACCAATGGAGTGGCTAAAAGGTAAAGTCTGAATTTTTGCAGAGCATAAACCATTGCTAGTGCCTCATGTTTTCTTGTGGTGTAATTAACCTTTGCCCTTTGCTAATTTCCTACTAGCAAATGTTATGGGGTGAGCCATCATCTAACATAACATTATCACTACCAACAATAGGCAGAGTAAAACTATTTGCTAAATGAACCATCTTATCATCTCCCTTGCAAAGTGAACAAAACAAACTACCATCCTCGGCCATGTGATGAGTACATCTAGAATCCTTAATAAACTCACACCTTGAAGGGTGTTTATGAAAATATGTGCCATCAAGGTATCATTACTCTTACTGTTACCACTTGGCTTCCTTTGGAACTCTTTGAGATCCTTGATCTTCTTCTCAAGGCCTCCCATCGTCCAGCAAGAAATTTTCACATGTCCTTGCTTGCCACAATAAGTACATTCCTCATCCTTCATCTCCTTCTCGAGGCCCCACATCTTCCTCCAAGAATTTTTCACGTGCCCTTGCATGCCACAATAAGTACATTCCTTGTTCTTCTTCTCGCCTTTCTGTCAATGCTTTTGATTGCACTCATAAGAATCAAAGAATCATCTTTTTCTCATCTTCATTGATGTCTTGGCCCTCATTGGAATTCTATTTCCCGCTTCCCCTAGTCCAGTGAGCCTGTTGCTTGGAACCAATAACGTCTATCTTTCTGAGCTTTTCCTATTCTGAATCAATTGGGAGCCTATGCTTGCAAAAGACATGCTCTTGGCCTTCCTCCCTCATCACAACTCTCTAAGAATAATGTGTAGAAAGAAACACATCATATGAAGCCTTAGCTTGTTCACGATCATCTTAAATGTCACTTGCCTCCTTGTACACTTTTCCACACTCTTCTAACTAAAATAGAAGATTCTTCTCACAAGGCATGTTATTCTCAATCCTTTCAAATGACAATGGATCAAGCTTGTTTAGCTCTTTATTCAAATTGTAAACCCTCGACAAATCAACTTGACCAAACAATGTTTGTATGTCATCCCTCATTTTCTTTGGGTTCTTTGACCCCTTGATGTGAAAGTGAAGCTAAAGGTTGTCATCAACCCAAGACTTTGTTCTTTCTGTTAAAATATGCATCCTTATTTTCTTTGGTTGAAGGCGGTCTTTCCATCGCTAGAACAGTTCACCACAAACCCCTAGTCTGCAAAGTGATCTTAATGGATGACATCCACATATGATAGCTGTCTTGTTGGCGCGACAACAACTGGAATTGTCTCCATCTTCTGAGATGGTAAGAACACTGAAGTGTGCAAATGTCAGAAATAATAATACTGTGAAGAGCTCTTAAAATGTTTTCGAAATGGATAAAAAACGTGTTGAAACAAAGTCGATATGTAAAAGTTATGGCTATTTTGAAGTTCAAGTGCTATTTCTTCCAAAGCATGCAAATTTCAAATTAAATAAATAAAAAATTCAAATTTGGTTTTTTTGCAAAACCATCTCCTGGATTGCCACTTGTCACTCTCAGAACTGTTGATTGTGCAAATATCCTTCATTGAGTGGGCGGTGATTGTTCAACTTTGCTGAGGCTAGTACACTTGTGATTTGCTGCAAGAAGTATTATCACAAAATGCATAAATATAAAACATTTGGCTTGACACTCAGACATGTGTCGGCCAACTCAACCTGATATTTTGGAAATTTTCCAATCTTTTAAATTTTCAAGTCGTCTGTACAACTATATAGAATTTGTACAGAACTATGAATGATGTGCCACATGGCACCTCTTAAGTACCAATGCCAAGTCAAATAGCCACATAGATCACTAGCGGTCGAACTGACTTCACAACTGTTCACAACTGATTTGTGCTCAAATATCATCAAAAGGGCCCTGAATTCCAGTATACTGAGCACCTTATATACTGGTATCCTGAGCACCTTAGCACTGACTGTGCCAACCAAGTGGGGCACACTATTGCATGTGGGGCTCACAATTTTAATGAACAATGCTGGTATCCTGTGCACCTTAAATGCCGATATCCCGAGCACCTTAGCACTGACGGGGCTTGTAGTTCTAATGAAGGTGGCTTCAAAACTCCCCTCTGCAGGGCCCTCGGTTGTGCATGTAAGGCATCAAATGACCACTTGTTAAATAAGCGTTCAGTCGTTGATGTGACCAACTGCTAGCACTCTGCCACCAGCAACCTGGAAACTTTGAAGTTGATTTCGAGGGGTAAAACGTAAGAATGAGTAAAAAATGGACTCCTGTCTCAAGGATTCCAAATATGAAATCACATCTGATGTATATTGCACCCAAAGGGGGGATAAAATCTTGCGCCACATGAGCTTCACAAACCCGAATTTCTACAAACAAGTCTCTTGACTTCAAAATCTACAAGGAACACAGATCTGAATCCAGAATACAATCACTGCACATGAATTTTGTTGGACCCCTCTTCAAAGATTCAATCCTTTATAGAAAAAAATTGGAAAAAAATCTTTGCCTCTTCTCAGTGGCCAAAGAAAAAGGAACTTAGGGTTTTCACAATTTAGACCCTCAGTTCTGATTCCGTGTAAGATTATACAAGTAGGTTCATAATTAAATAATAGTGAAACACTCCAAGCAAATAGAAGATAGACAATAGAATTTGATTTAGGGTGTTGAAAGACACCTAAGGAAGAATAAACAAATATAATGTAATATAATAAAATGAATGAATAAGTTGGTTGAATAGTTGTAAGCCACTACCTTTATATATTCACCTATTGCATCCGTTAACATACCTTTAATAAGACACTAACCCCAATACATCATAATTACATTTCTAAGATACACATTACATGATGCAAGGTAAATACCACAAGTTACACTTAACCCATTGGACCCAACAGACCCATTGGAGCAAGCATTATATCTGTGCCTCAAAAAGACCGGCAATGATGGATTTCATAAGCTAATAGAACAGATTTTTTTAGAACCATGTAAAAAAATTTGAACAAGTTTATTGTTACTGGAGCATTAAAGTCTTTAGTACCTTCAAAAGAATTTTTCTTTGAGCTATTGTCAACAACATTATCTAAATTAAAAACCGAACAACATGGCTAAGTATGTATGCCATAATCAAAGTCCTTTTTATCTAGGATTGTGGTGTATATTTATAATTGAAGTTTATATTTATTCTGGCATTTACTGTCAATAACAGCATTTGATAAAAGATGTATCTGATTGTTTGGTGAAATACTAGATTTATAATATAAAATTTGTAAGGGAAAGCCATAATTAAAAACTAAAGTTAGATTTTTTGGAAACTTTTTTCTATTTTCATTTTGGGCTCTCAATATCCAGTTATCTAACAATCCCTATATATATTTCTTCATAATATAATAAAATTTAGTTTTTCATAATTTCATGATCTCATGTGACCCTTTAAAATGTTATATTTTATGAATTAAAAAATAGGCACAGGTTAGTAGTCATAACTAAGTTGTTTCTTGTAAAATATAATGTTGTGGATTCTCCTTCTAACTATATTACCCAATGGTATCAATGCCTATTCTTCAAGGCATTCGAAAAGTCCCAATTTTTTGTGCCTAAAAATAATTCTAATTCTATCAATAAAAACAACAATAATTAGTATTGAAACACATAATCAAATCCATTTCTTTGTTCGATTTATTTGTAAAAACCATGTTTGGTTGCTAATTAGTTTTCTTTAGTTTATGTATAGCATGATTCTGAGATTGGATGTTGAATAAATGACAGACAATATGAATGGGCCTTCACTGGATTTGGAAAATGAATGGGAGGTTGTGAATGATGATGGATTTATATACAAGAGAAGGAAGAGGAATCATGTTTCCCCTCCACCAATACCCACCAAAACTACCACTTCCAAACACAATGATGATCAGTACATTAAACAACGTTGTCAGACTAAAAAAGAGGCCCTGCTAAATCTCAAGGAAAAGTATGTAAAAGAAATCAGAGATTGGGAATCTCTGGCTCAGATGTTACAGAAGACACCCATTTCTGCTATCCCCTCCCTGAAGGAACCGGCATCTTCACTAGCACTCCCAGAGACCCAACCTGGGAACAGCTGCAAACATGTTTTAAGGGAGCTCGTACATCAGGTGCGTACTCTGCTCTCTTCTCTGTTAAACCCCTTTTATTTCAAGTTTGATTTAGTGTGTTTATATTCCCAATTTCCTTGCTCAGGTAGAAGCCCAAGAGGCCTTCATTCAAGATGCAACAACTCTGTGCAATTTGGCTGAAATGATGTGTGATGCACATGAGCAAGACCTCAAACAGCCCACATTATATTTGCCTGTTTGGGGGACCCCCACCACACTCTTACGCAATTTAAGCCCATCTGATTCTGAAGACAACATTTAATTTATCTGTTTTTGGGGTAGGGCTGCAATTACATGTATAGGTAAAATTGTGGGAAATGGGCCTTGCTGTGATAGTAATATACTAACAAGTTTCTGCTGTGTTTACTTATCTTTTTGCACTGCTAACTTGCTGAACTGATGGAATCTCATTTGCCCTTGTTAAAAAAGTGGACATTTCTTTGTGCTTTTGATATGATTTTTATGCTCTGCTCAGATCATATTGATCTGTTTTTCATATTTTTAACAATCTTGCTCTACGATACATGATACCTCTGGTATCTGATTCCACAATTCTAATGCACTGTTTATTGTAGAATATCGAAGTTCCATTAGTACTCCAAATAGTTTACAGGATTGACACAAGTAGCCCATGTTTCAATATGTACATGAGATTTAAACCTCTACCATCTTGGATTAAGTCTTCGTGACCATGTAAAGCTACCAAAAGCTTCTGTATAATCTCTTACATTGTGATCATCAAATATTAAATATACTATCCAACTATGGCCCCCTTCAGCAGGTAGAGGTAAACTTACCGTATTCGTTTTATATGTAGAGGGCACACAATTGTATGAAGGTATCTAGAAAATCCAGTTCAGGAAACTCTAATAGGTAACTAGTGGATGGCAGCCAGATTGTTTCAAGTGCCCGCTTCATATTGCAAAACTATTGCATTATACTTTTTTGAGGTTTCATAATGTCAAATACAACAAAGTCGAATGGCAGAATTGGAGTTCCAGGAGGAAAAGACAAGTTACCGTGTGGCAAATCTTTGTTAGAAATATTTGTGAATGTTTAGTTATTTTCTAGCATATGTGCCGTCAACTGGATAGACTTTCTGGGTATAGCAAATGCACCTTTCTGAATATCCAGTATTGTTTTGAGTTCTATTTCTGGCTGATTATTTGTTATCAACTGAACTGGCAATTGCCCCACCTAGGTAGAATATGCTGAACTTTTGAGGCTCTCATATTTTAAATTTCTGACCATGTTTCTGGTGTCAGGGACCTGGAACATAAACATTCATGGTTTCCCTTGAAGAACATAATTTTATTTTGATGCATTGTAATATTCCCTTCCCGGTCAAAGACCTTAGCCCATTTCGTCTTCCCGACGGCTAAGGAATAAACTTAAAGGGAGACTTAAGTTATGATAGTTTATTATAAAGTGCAAAAAAAAAAAACTATAAATCACTTATAATAAAATATTATAAACTTAATATATATAAAAAAAGGCAAAAGCATTTGACATTAGCTATTTATCCAAAGGAAAATGCGACTTGCTTAGGAGAAAAAAGCAAGTGAGTGAAAACATTTAATGAGGAGGAAAAATCTTATTGGTTGTTGGAGGTGGCCATTAGGCCCAATTCTTCTATTTAAGCAATAAGACTTGCTTGGAGAGGCATCACTTGGCTACTCTCTAATTTCTGATTTGTATGTGAAGCAATTTTTGCTTACATCTCCACTCTTGAGGACGAAAACCCTCCAAGAGTTCTAGAGAAGGACGAAAACCCTTCCTCTAGTTTGAGAGGATTCTCCACCTTGGAGTTTCCATTGCTCATAACTTGATTAACAGTTTATTTTCAGTATTTTCCAGCAGTAGACAGAATAAAAGTGCAGATTTGGACAAGGATTTGGATAAGAGTTTATGTGGCTGCATTTTTCCCTTGTTTCCAAATTTCTCCTAGGAAGTGCGACTTGCATGGTGGGCTATTTGGACGTGTTTTGAGCTTCCAAATTTTAGATTTGAGTTGCTGTTTCATTTGCAGATTTTTGGTGAGCTAAATCAGCTTTGTGGAGAGGATTTTGGCTCCAAAATATTTTATTTATAGTTGTCTGAAGGCAAGTTCTGCATAAGCTTTATAAATTATTTCAGCCTCGTTTGGGTCCCAAAAATTTGATATGAATGTTGTGTTTGACTTTATAAATTCATTGAATCAGTTTATGGTGCAAATATCATAATTTAACTTCTGATTTCTATGAGTTTCATTCTCGGCCCTAGTCACCATTTATAGATTAAATTCAGATCTGCATAATAAAAAATTGATATGTTGTCTATAATCTACATTTGGGGTTTGAGATTGACCTAAAATCCATTTGGGGGTAAAATTTGTCCATTTGGGGACATTACAGTGCTATCAAAGCTATGTATCTTCCCAGCCTGTGAGAAAAGAAAAGAGAAAATAAGATCTGAAGATGAAAAAGGTGACCATGGATAGGCATATTCATAAAGCTTGTCCCACACATAAGATAAACTATCTGAGTTAAAAGATCATTAGAGGCCACAGAGAATTGCAAACATATTGGTTGGATGCTCGGAGAAATTTAAGAGACTCAGTCACATGAGCCATTGCTAATTTGGGTAGATCTATACAAGGAATGAGTACTATCAAATCAAGCTCTCAAGGAAATCGAGACATCAATGGGGAAGAAAGCAGAACCAAGTATCTCCAAAAGGAGGAACAACCAGTTGAGGATGATGTCATGGAGACATGGGGAAAAGCGTATGGAACACTCAGTTCCAAGGTAAGAGCTATGTTGACCCTCGAAGATTTTTGTGAATTGAAAGATAGTAAAGACATTAGAATAAATAGAAAATATCAACAAGAGAAAAGTACCATGCAGAAAGTGGAAGGAAATCAACCCATAGAGTATTCCACTATGGAAGAAGAAGAAGTTTTAAGGGAAAAGTGTATGACTTCTAATGAGCAAGCAGCAGAGGAGAAAATAAAAAAGCAAAACCAAATTTTGAATAATTATGACTACGCTCAGCGGGTTGCCTTATCTAAAACAACAATACATGAGGAGATACGGGCTGAGGATGGTGTGGAAAGAGGTAGGTCATCCTATTTATTGCTGTAGTTATATCATGAGGAAATTTGGCCTATTGCTTACAAGAATGACGAGGAATTGATAGAGCAAGGTCAAGATATCATGAAAACAAGAAGGAATGAAGATCTCGATGACATTGCAAGGTATGAAAGGAATGCTAATATGTCTTATTTATTGTTGTATATTCAAATTTATTTTCATCATGAGAAACATGATAAGATAGAGGATGAACTCTACAATATGGAGTATGTTGAACCATTGTTCCAAGTTTATGTTTATGAGCATCAGGAGAGCTATGTATTGTGGCAAGAGCTCTCTCATTTAACAGGTACATGATCAAGACTTTTGGAGCACTACAACATGTTCTATCTATTGCATACTATGTCACTAGGTTTGTATTCATGTTCGTGTTCGGGGAGGATAAAATTCGAAAGAAATTCGCCAGCCAATAAAGTTCGACAAAAAATTTGTGAATAAGTTTGAAGTACATAATTTAATATTAAAATAAAATATACATATTTAATCTTTTAAATAAAAAATAAAAATAGAAATAAATTTAATTAAAATCCATTTATAATACTCATTTAAAAACCCAAAATATTTATTATTTTTTGTTAATATCTAAATTCTAAAAGTTAAACCTAATATAAACGAAGTATCAATAAAAAATTAATATGTAAATAGAATATACAAAAATTAAATTATAATTTACAATATTCAAACACATTAATATAAAAAATTTAGATAGCCTAATTTTTGCTAAAGTCATTATATATTTTTAAAAATATTTGTCAAATATTAATATTTTTAAATTTGAAATTAACAAAATAACAATTAATTTAAAAAATCTAAACTTCATATTTTAAAATGAAAGTTGGAAAGGAAAAAAGAAAAACTAATTAAAAAAACTAAAGTATTTTAAAAAAATTATAACTTAAATGTTAAAGCCTAATCGTTAATAAACCTAAAACCTATTTTAAATTCAAATTGTGAAAAGAAAATATTAGTTAAAAACTTTCACAAATTTATTTGTTTTTTTTTAAATTGTGAATACAAAATATCGAGTGGTGATTAAGGAATCGAAAGAGCTTTATCAATAAGTCATGGCAAACTGTGAACACTCACAAACGAAGATTACAATGACAACGAATAGAAAAGAAATTTTTGCAAAAGCTCTAATGTAGTTTCCCCTGTCATTTCTAAACGGATTTAGGTTTTCCTTTCAAATAAACTTTCCCCTGTCATTTCTAAACGATTTTAGGTTTTTCTTTTAACTCATCTGAAATCATTTTTAAACGATTTTGTATTTTTTATTTTAAATAAACTCGTCTGAAATCATATTGTACGATTTTTTTGGCGAATTTAGACGTTTTTTTTTGGATTCTGTTAAGTTTAGTGAATTTCGAATTTCAAAAAAGAAATTTGGTGAACCTTGTGACACAGGTTGCATATGACACTTGGGCGTATGAGTTGATATTGCTTGAGGGCAAACAATTTTGGGAAGAGAGGATTGTAATATCTCGTTCCCAGTCAAAGACCTTAGCCCATTTTGATTTCTTGATGGCTAAGGAATAAACTAAAAGAAAGACTTAAGTTATGATAGTTTATTATAAAGTGCAAAAAAATAAAATTATAAACTTGATATTAAAAAAGAAAGAAAGAAGACAAAGGCATTTGACATTAGTTATTTATCCAAGGGAAAATGCAACTTGCCTAGGAGAGAAAAACAAGTGGGTGAAAACATTTAATGAGGAAAAATCTTATTGGTTGTTGGAGGTGGCCATTAAGCCCAATTCTTCTATTTAAGCGATGGGAATTGCTTGGAGAGACACACTTGATCATTATCTAATTTTTGAATTTTATTTGAAGCTTTGAGCTTTGCCTAAATTATTCTATGGACGAAAACCCTTAAAATTTACCTCTAGAGGACGAAAACCCTCTTAGAGCATTTGAGGATTTCCTACCCATGGATGTCCATTGTGATTACAAAGATTTTTCAGTTTACATCAGTAGTGAATAAAAGTGCAAATTTGTAGAAGGGTTTGTGGAACAAGTTTGCAGCAGTGGGTTCTGTTATCAATCCTAGGTGGAGTGACCCATTCCCTAGCAATTTCTGAGCTGTTTTTGAGGTATTTCAGATCTGATTTGTATTGCTATATCATAATTTGATTTTTGTGAATCAAGATAGCTTGTTTTCAGAGTTTTTGAAGGGTTATTAAGTGTCATTTTCAGCCATATTGGTTTGCAGATGTCTCAGTATTATTTCAGCTCATTATACATCTAAAAATATGAGTTTTTATTCTTGCACGGGTTGTTAAAAATCAGAAAATTAGTCTAGAATGAAAAGACATTAATTTTATGGCTGTTTTGTGTGGGTTTTGCAATTAACCATAGTTGCATTTCCTGGTTAATAATTCAGATCTGCATGCAGTGATTTAATATTTATTTTTTAAAGTTTGTTTTGGTGTTGGATTTGCCTAAAATCCAAGTGTAGGTGTGGGTCAAAGTGTCCCATTTGGGGACATTACATGTATTCAATCTTTTTTGCTCCTTGGTGACTTTTTGTAGTTTTGGTTCAACTTACTTTCTTCATTATTCTTCAACCATCCATTTTTATTTTCTTTAAATATTTCCAAGAATTCTTCAAAGGTGATATAAGCGTTGTAAATGTCAAACTTCTTATCATATTGATTAAAGACAAGAAGTTTGCATTCATTTTTGTCCCACTGCTCTTTTAACCACTCCTGAATAGGATCTTTCTTTTGTGCTCTTATAAATGAAGCTAAAGCTTTGAAGCTAATAGAAAACTGCTCTAATAGCCGATCCTTAAAACTTGGGTTCTTCATGCGTGCTTCTTCTCTTTGCAAGAATGTTGCTTGGAAATATTTGGAAGGGGAATTGACTAAGATCCTCTCATTAACTGAAGATCTTCCTTCCCCTTGATTTATCTTATTCCGATTTTATCATGCAAGCCTGACTCTAACATGAATTCTTTCATTGCCCTATGAATTGTTCTTTCCAAATCTTTCTAACCTGGGCTGATCATTTCTTGCAAAAAACTCATCTCATCTGTAGGAACCCTCATTTCTCTGTTCCCCATGTTTTTCGTCTGATCCACAGGATTGCAAGAATTTCACTTTGATACCACTGTAATGAGCCCTTCTGAATGAATTACTAAATTAGCTTTCAGGCCTGGCACAATAGAATGTATAGTCTTTGATTTCTTTCTAATATGAATGAGGCTCCAGTTTTATTAAAAAAAAGATTCTTCTCACTTTTTTTTTTACAGCTATCTTGTAAATCACCTTCATATTGTACAAACTCAATCTTTGGGAGATTGATGGGTGCTTCTTCAACAGGAACATCTTTTTCAACTTCCTCTTGAATGGTGGATTTCGGGATGGGCTATTTCCTCTTGATTTCTTGTAGCTTTGATTGTTCTTCATTCTTCAGTTTATGCTCTACCAATACTTCTAGCAATTTTGGCTCAAGTGTATCCATCACAATTTTTGGTTACACCATCTTTAATTCTTTCAGTATTTTGCTCCTTGGTGACTTTTTGTGGTTTTGGTTCAACTTTTTCTTCGTTCTTCAGACTATCCATTTTAATTTTCTTTGAATATTTTCAAGAATTCTTCAAAAGGTGATATAAGATTTGTAAATGTTAGACTTCTTATCAGATTCATCAAAGACAAGAAGTTTGCATTCATTTTGTCCCACTGCTTTTTTAACCACTCCTCCTGAATAAGATCTTTCTTTTGTGCTCTTCTAAATGAAGCTAAAGCTTTGAAGCTAATAGAAAACTGCTCCAATAGCCGATTCTTAAAACTATGGTTCTTCATGCATGCTTCTTCTCTTTGCAAGAATGTTGCTTGGAAAGATTTGGAAGGGGAATTGTCTAAATCCTCTCATTAACTGAAGATCTTCCTTCCCCCTGATTTACCTTATTCTGATTTAGACCATGCAAGCCTTGGACTAACTCTAACATGGATGCTTTCATTGCCCCATGAATTGTTCTTTCCAAATCTTTCTACCGCGGCTGATCATTTCTTGCAAAAAACTCATCTCATCTATAGGAACCCTCTTTTCTCTGTTCGCCTAATAATTTCGTCTAATCCACGGGCTTGCAAGAATTTCACTTTGATATCACTATAATGTGCCCTTCCGGATGAAATACTGAATTATGGGATTTGTTAGCAAACCCTTTATCAGAAATAAATCTAAGATTCTAAATAAAACCTGAATTCTGAAATTTGAGGATAAATCCCTTTCAACTTGGAATTTTATTGAAATAATTAAAGTGGATAATTGCCCACAAAGAGCAGAATCTTTATTAAAATCAGATTGCAATGCAAAGTACAAAACATAATATATTGGCTGAAACCCTAGACGAAATTATGCATGCAAAATTCAGAATTGTAAACCTAGATTTTTATGCCCTTTTGATATTCACAAACAACAAACCCTAAGGGTAGAATCGGTGCTTGTACAGCTGATCGTATAGATGAATTGGTTGGTTGGAAATGGATTCCAAGTTCGCTCAATGATGCCCTAGCTGCCAACAATGTTCACCTTATGTGGCCTAGTCTGAAACGGTAGATTTGAAACCCTAGTACAACAGTAGTGTCACTGTAGCAATCTTATGTAGGGCTGATATCACTGCAGTGACACTGTAGCAAGCTAAAAATGACTTTAATTCTGTGAGCACAAATGTGATCCCTGGGTGGAATCACTCTTATGGATAAGAGAGTGTTCGTCCTCAAATCCAACCTTGGAAATCAAGAGGGTTTTAATCCTCCAAGATCTAATAGCAGCCAAGGGTTTTTTGTACTTAGATGTTGAAAGCTGAAGCAGAAGCTCAAACTCACAATGTAAACATAGATGATTGAAAAGTGATCCCCAAATGAGCCCAGCCGTCCAACTATTATAATTTCACTTTCACACTTTTAAAGGAACAATATATAATATCCCTTTCCCATTCGAAGACCTTTGGCCTATTTTGTCAACCCGACGGCCAAAGGAAAAATATAAGGGTGACTTAAGTTATATTTAATTATTATAAAGTGCCATTAATAAAAGAAAAAAAATATACAGAGCACTTATAATAATTTATATGACTTAATAATTATTAAATCTAGGATGGAAAAGGCTCAAATATAAATTGTTATCCATCCTAGGTGAAAAGGTGACTTGCCTTAGAAAGGGGAATGGGAACATAGAAAGGATAAATGCTCATTTTACTATGTATTTCCCCTAGAAAAATGCGACTTGCATTAGGAGAGAAAAAGTTGTTGGGAAAAACATTTAATATGGGAAAATATTAAATGCTTGCATAGGGAAAATCCTTGTGAACTAATTGGATATTGTAGAGGTTGTTTTGGGTCTTTTCTTCCTTTATAAGGAGATGCACTTGAGGAGAAGACATTGCATAACCATTTGATATTTTCTAATTCGTGTCTTAAGCTTGTAGCTTTTGCATATACGCTTGGATTTTCTTTAGCTTGTGGAGTAAGATCCCATAGGGACCCTAGCTTTGGTGGTGAGAGATCCATTCCTAGCTAGTAGGGCACTTTTCGGTGGTGAAAGATCCACCCTAGTTTGTCATTATTGGAATTATTCAGGGCTGATTTGTTTGGGAATCAAAGTAGCTTGTTTTCTTATTTTTGGAGTTGATTTGATGCCCTAAATGTGCTGGGCGACCTAATTTTTAGGGCAAAATTAGGGTTTTGTGTTTGCTGTGCGAAAACTAATTTTGGAATATTATTCTTCATATTTTTGTGGCCCAAGATCCAAAGTTTCAGCTCATTTGGACTTCTCTAGCAAAAGATATGAATTTTTGAAGTGATGTTGCAGACAGGGTTTTTAAATAATTTATCGCAGCTTTGTTTACATCTGAAATCTGCAATTTTATACATATTTGGGCTTTATAAATTAGTGGTACTAGATTTGAGTGGAAAGATATAAATTTAGAGGCTGATTGGTGTGGGTTTTCCACTTAACCCAAGTCGCAATTTCCTTATTTAATTCAGATTTGCGTGATACTTGTTTGGTATTTTGTCTACAAGTTGCATTTAAAGTTGGGATTGCCTAAAATCCGTTTAGGGGTAAAATAATGTCCATCTTTTTAAGATGCGAATAAAACAAGAAACCAAAAGAAAAGGCAAAGGACAAAGGTGGTAGCATCCAAAGCTGTAGTCCACAAACAGTGGAGGAGGGTGGCTGTTTCACGATAATAAAGGCGAGGAAATGATATTGGCTGGTAAGCTGTTGCTGTAGCCGATTTGACCAAAACATGTGTGACGCTATCCTTGCCTCTCATAAACCAAAACTCAAGATGGCTCTGTAAATAACAAAAGTCACACATAATAAGATCAGCAGTTCAGTGGGAGTGCTGAAGCCGAGGCACCTCCAAGCCATAAGTTTAGTTTAATATTGCTTAAATCTTTTTAAAAACCACGATATTCTATCATTTTAAATAATAAACTATAAATAAAGATAAATAGTAAAAACTTTAAACAACAAAATAATGAAGAGAACAATTTAAATAAATAAAATACATCCCCACTCTTTTTATATATATAAAAGAAGCATAACTGATTATATAAAAGAGTATACTTTAAATAATAATTATCAATTTTGTGTCTAAATTCCTTTTAGATTATAGATTTTTATTCGAAACTTTAATTCCATTTCCAAGATTACGAGAAAGGAAAAGAATAACTTACTTTTATAGTTATATAAAAATAAAAATTCTAAAATACTTATGTCATTAATTTTATGGTTTAAAAAATAAATCTAATAATTATGCCGAAGGCGTTCTCCCTATGGGAAAGGTCCTCCCAAGATGTTTCTACAATTATGTTAAATTTGACGTTCGTTTGGACGTTTTTCAATGCAAATAATTTTGATGGTCGTTTGGACATTTTGACTTTTCCCATTTTTTTAACAGTTACTTTTCTTTTTTGTGGTGTTTAGATTTGCCTAGATCAAGGATTTCATTCAGGAAAAGGGCACAACCGAGGTTTATGAGGAGTCCACCGTGTCGACTTATTGTTACGTTGGGTTTGTATGGATCGGCTACGAAAATGAAGAGTCTGTTGTAGCCAAGGTCAATTATGCCAAACAAAAAGGCTTGCTCGGTTATTTCTTCTGGAATGTTTCTTGTGCAAGATAGCAATTGGATTCTCTCCACCGCAGGTAACACTTACAACCTGCTTAAGTGCGCTCATCTTTCTTCCATTTACCTCATTACTTAGATGGTTGAATCAATTTTATGTGTGTGTATGCGATTGCAGCCTCAAATTTGATGGATGCACCATCTTTGTCACGTCCTTGGCCTTATATCTCTTCGCGTCCTGCACCAGTTTCTCGATCTCCTCTTTACTTAGTCACCCCTTATTGTTGGTGATGGTAATCTTGTTCTTCACAACGCGATGACCCCTAGATTCCAAAGATTCTAAGTTGTATGCATTTGGGATTTTTCTTTTAATTATATTATCCACCGAGTGTTCATTCTTACGGGTGTAGTTGCATGCATGCAGAATTTGTGCTGCTTTGTGGAAGTCCGTGACTTGGCATATTATCCATTTAATTGGTGATTGGAGAATTACAAAAATTTTGGGACTTAAATTGCATGTGGTTAGGTCTTGTTTTTATGAATGTTGAGTTTCTAAAATAACTTCTACAAGCTTTGTTTCATTCTTTGAGTTAAATAATTCATGTAATGGGTTATGTATGCAATTAATATCAGTATAACCATGATCACTTTAATTACAATTTGTTGGATTTTTGTGGGTTTTCATTCTTTTGGGTAGATATATGTATTGTAGGAAGCGAGATCCATGGCGATTCCTATTGCCTTGAAGGCATTATGAAATTTCAGTATTTCTTTTGTGGATAGACTTATTCACTTATTTGTGAGGTAGGGGGAAAATGGGTCTTGTGTGATTACTGATCAGGATTCTCTGGTTTGGAATTTTTGTGTTCTGTGGATTCTAGGGTTTTCTACTCCATTCTCCCTTCTAAAATTATATAAGCAAATCCTAAAGCAATCGTTTGCTTATAATTAATATCGACAGATGACCATCAGTTACATGATTAGGTTGACAATTCTTTTTTCTCATCATGATTTCTATCTAGCAAATGTAATAACTACATAATTCCCCAAGAGTATGCGCTGTTGTATATTGTAGAATTGCCTTTTTAGTTGACCTCTTTTAATATTATTACTCTCAATTTTGTCAACAATTTGGTATCTGTGTAATATGATTTACGCATTCTTTCTCCAGTTGTTTTCATTGCCTTTTATGCACTCTTTCGTGGTTTTTATTTATAATCATATCCACACTTAACATTATACCTTCTCTTGTTGTTTTCTAACAAGCCAAGACTGTCATCTCTTACAGAGTGTGGGGTTCATCAATTGGATGGTATGCCCTGAATTTTCCACCATTGACAGTAATTGCTAAAATTCTTTGTGAGGTAGGGGGAAAATGGGGCTTGTGTCATTACTGATAAGGATTCTTTGGTTTGGAATTTTTGTGTTATGTGGGATTCTAGGGTTTTCTACTCTATTCTCTCTTTTCAAATTATTAAAGTAAATCCTAAAGCAATCGTTTGCTTATAATTAATATGGAGAGATGACCATTAGTTACATGCTTAGGTTGACACTTCTTTTTCTTATCATAATTTCTATCTAGCAAATACAATAACTACATAATTCTCCAAAAGTGTGAGCTATTGTATATTGTAGAATTGCCTTTTTAGTTTACCTATTTTAATATTATTACTCTCAATTTTGTTAGCAATTTGGTATCTTTGTAATACGATTTATGCATTCTATCTATAGTTGCATTCACTTCCTTTTATGCGCTCTTTCGTGGTTTTTATTTATAATCATATCCACACTTAACATTAATACCTTCTCTTGTTGTTTCCGGACAAGCCAAGACTATCATCTCCTGCAGAGTGTGGGGTTCACCAATTGGATGGTATGTCCTAAATTTTCCACCATTAATGATAAATGCTAAAATTCTTTTTTATTTAATCTCATAAAGGATGAAGTATTGCCGCTTCAATTTGGGCCTATCAATGCCCCTAATTTCTTATTGTTGTTGATGAGAACTTTGTTTTGAAAGCTACTACATGTTTGACCCAATTGTAGGTATGATTTTCTACCACAGTCCATTTTCAATTACCATCACTGATTATACTATAAAATCTTCTAATCTACTATGCAGTTTAACTCCCAAACCTGCGAGATTTATGTTTTATTTCTTTCCACTTGATATGAAGTCCAGACAATGACTGACAGAGTCTCAAGATTCTATCAAGGATGTCCTATAACTGCCAATTAGCAATCACTTTCTTCCTCAACACATAAACTATGATTGACGAGTCCCATTCCACTCTCAAATTGTCATATTTTGCTTTAGAGACTCCAATTTTTAAAAGAAATTCAAGTCGATCCTCCATAGGCCATGGAAGTCAAGATCAAAATTTGTTACATAGCCTTGTGTCACTCAGACATTATTTTATGGGAAGCAAAGGTTTGTAGTAGAATTTGTTTTATAAGGCATGCAATAATGATGTTTTTTGGGGTACATATTAGCTCTCTCTGTCTCTTTTGTAATGCTGGTCATTCATGTCAGGCACCCATCTCACCATAGTTTAGATATTAATGCACAACTATAAAACATCCCTCTCCTACTTGTGGCTCTACATCCACAATAAATCGAGCAATAACTCTTGTGTCCGCAATTTTCTCCCTTAACTTCACTGTAGCTTGTCATTCTTCCAAAGCTTCTTTGGCTTCACTAATAATTTCATTCTTCAGCACATCATTGTGCCATAATAAACCATGAGGTTTTAAACAGATAGATGGGAATTTAGTAAATTAGTCTCAATATATTTCTAACAACTATGCTTTCATATAACACAGTTAACCTAAGAACTCAATTTTTACCCTCTATTGTAAGTTGAAGACAAGAAAAATTGTAGAATTGCAATACAATTTCAAATTCCAAGGCGTAAAATTGATCAGTTAGTCCAACAGACAGACAGAGTATTACCATAAGTTTTTTTTATGATCTTTCCTACCAAATAGTAAGACCCTAGAATTGTTGACCTGGGACGTTTAAGTTTGGAATTGTTACAAGAACAATGTTCTTCTCTTGGTGCAATTTAAATATTTGAAATTCGTTATTCATGTCTGTGAGCATATATTCTAGAGTTAATATACAGTTTGATGTTGATTTTGACAAACCAACAAACAAATTAAAGAAGAAAAAAAGACCTTAGAATCGTCCATAGCCACCACTGTTAGACAACAGATGTCCATTTGTATACAATTGTACTTCCCCATAGCATAATTTTTACTTTCTAATCTCCCTAATCATCCCTGATCTCTCATTATCAGTGATTATGAAAGGTATCGTTCAAATTTCAACCAATGCCATCAAAATTGAAAATTATAATTGAATATCTTATTTTTTAAGTTTTTGCAGTCCTTTAGTTAAACTACACGCATCTATAAGTTTTTAGTAGACCCCAGAGATTCCCAAAGCTTGGCAATGATCTATATCCAAAATGGTTCATATTTACATCTACTAGGAAGAATGTAGACTGTTCTATATTTTTTACAATCTAATGATTAAAATTTAAAAATAGTATCGTCGCAGTTATTTCTTAGAGTTTAGAAATGTATAGTAGATGGCATGTATGAGTACATATGGATAAGCAACAAATCGATTATTTACATGATATAAAAGTTATGTAAAGCATTATTGCTTTGTTTAAGATTCTTCATATAAGTATACAAGTACTTATATGTGTGTGTATTGATCTTGTATGCATGTAATCATGTAACTTGATGTGTTGGTCAACGAGGACCCGGGCCCTTATGTTCATTAATGGTAAACCTTGAAGGAAGGGAGTGAGAAAGCAAGAACAATAACAGGGAAGATGAGCATAAAAACAACACCTTGAAATCACAGGAGGAAGGTTGACTATCATTAAATTTGCAAAATCCCTTTCCTACATATTTTTATTCACTTTTCCAATACTTCCTTCAGGGGCTATCATACATAACATCGTTTGTGCATCTGGTTTACAGAAACAGGTTAAACAAAATGTATAAACAACAAAAACCTTGCCTACGTTCCCAATAATGTTGGTGCCAAACTAAAAAAGATCATTGTGAACTTTAAAAGAATGAAGTCTTCATGTATTCATGTTAAGTTCAAATAAAATAGTCTACAAAACGCTACCACTCATGATATGAGATTTACAAATGTATATATACAAATTTGTAACAAGTTTGAAATGTAGAGAGAACCTTTAAATGAAGTGGTTCATCTATATTTCTACACTTACAAAATCAATCACACCCATTATCAACATCAACTACCAAAGTAATAACTCTCCCTCTAAAACAAATATCATATGGCTATGAACATGCAATAAATTCCACATCAAGGTACTATTAAGATCCTATAAAAAACGGGTTTGCTGTAGGGTAGCTTGCAGGTTATATGATAGAGGTAGGTCTCAGATGCATGACGACCAATTTGAGATCCCTTGGAACAACAATGGGAAAAACAAGGTATCTATAAGAAGTTCTACCCAAGATAGATGACATATAATGGGTACTCAAGGTTAAAATGGCGAAGGATTTGTGTAAGGCAAATGTAGAGCAACGTGTTTAGGGAGAAGTATCAATTGCAATGGGGAACTCCAGAAACACCAGTCTAGGTCATAAGTTAATCTTAAATCAACCCTTTACTTGGTTCCAACACATGAGTGAGAGGAAATTTTGAAGAAGACAAGTCTGTACACATTTTCTAGGATTCAACCCCATGACAAGTGTTGAAGACTTTACATTTCTAGTTTAGCAAAACTATAGTCTTTAGAAGATTGGAAATATACAAAATATTTAATTTTAGTTTTATAAATTGGCGGTGAGTTTTGTTAGTACAATTTGATTTTTTTTCTTTTCATTTGAATTTTTGCTGCATACATCATAGAAGATTGAGGGGATCCTCAAACTCACAAATGGGTGATGATATCTCATTTAATAAGTAAACAAGGTAACCTTTTGATGTTATTCTAGTTACCCATTTATAAGTAAACACAATAACCTTATGATGTTATTCTAGTGAGATACTTTCTTTACTCAAATTCCACAATCATTATTATACTAGCAATCGCATGTGTACAGTGCAATGTGAACGCCAAATGGTATAAGTTGTTTGATCTGGAGGGATAGTTAATTGCTTTTGTAGTTGATGTTGATAAGGGGTGTGATTGATAGTGTAAGTGTAGGAATATAGATGAAATATTACATTAAAAGGTTCTATTTGTACATTTCAAATTTGTTACAAATTCGTACATATACATTTGCAAATCTTATATCATGAGGAGTAAAAAACAGGGCTTATTGTTCTGTGTATATTTGACCAGTTTTGAGTGCATGTAATTACACTTCTCTTCGAGTACTAACAAATTAAAAAAATTGGTTACAAATTTCACTTTAATCCCCAACTACTGTCATTCTTGACTTCACAAAATTAATACAATAATCAGCTACTATACCTTTTTTGTTATATCAGTTCAATCCTCTAACCAGGTGGAAGTTCATCACAAGATTAATACTGGACCTACATTCACACTTTTCCATGTCAACATGACTTGGGATCATGAAAGCAAAGCATTTAAAGAGAAAACAAACCCAATAAGCATATTATTTTTGTCATTTATCTATAATTATATCTACAATTAAATTTATATTGGTCTGAACTACACATGATGCTCTCCGTCCAATGTAGCAAAAATTATATCAACATGAGCTTGTTTGATGTCATTTGATCTAACTATTTTGCTTGTTTCTACAGATAATGCGTGGTATCTTTTCTGTAGAAAAAGTATGTTATCTATTTTTACAAACAAGTAGAGAAGACATGTCTAAAGATCAGGTGCATTTTTGCACATAGCTGAGGTAGTGTCGACGAGACTTCAACTTGACACTATAGCCAACACAAATCAAAGGTTAGATGCTTTGAAGGAGAAAATAACCAAAGGAAGACATGAACATTCATAAATAATGGAAAAAATAGGTATGGAACACATTTTTGCAAAGTTTAAAAGTTCCAACTTGAAATACAAAGCAAGTTTAAGATGCTTTAAAGGATCAATTGTCAAAGACACTTCATAGGATGGACATAACATAAGAGAAAAGTCACATATGATGTTGATGTGGATGTTCAACCTTAAAAAGGTGTAATAGTGGAAGAAATGGTATTTGGACTGATTTGTCCTTCTGAAACAGACATGGCAGAACTATATTGATATTCATAGCAGAGTGATGCACTTAAAAAGTGCACAACAATCAAGGAGGCATGTGATATTGAATGCATACATGAAGATGAGGATAAATTGCAAGTTGGAGTTGAGATCATGATGGAGAATGAAGATGTCACTGAAAAAATGGAAGAAGAGGAAGTGCAAAAAGATATTTTCCCTTCGGAGGTAAGTCCCTATGTTGGTCTAACAAACTTTGTTAGACTTGAGGAGAAAATAGAGAAAAAAATTGTTGCTATAGTTATAGCAAAAAAGAGTACCACATGTAAATACTTTTGTGCAAGGGCGTCTGGGGTCCAATACCTACATTAAAAGGGTTAAAAATTAGTGTGGTGCAGTTGAAAAAGTAGACTGATGTAATAATTCAAGTTAGTTGGCCACCATGTGTTCCTAGTGTTGAACTTTGGTAGTGGGCACAATAGTAATTTAGTAGACACCACAATGTTTTAGTGTAAGAAATATTAAAGTAATATTTTTCTATCGATAGAAAGCAGTGGGGGTTGAGTGGAAAGAATAGAGAAGGAAAAGTATTGAAGGAAGAAGGAAGCTTATAGAGAAGGAAAATAATAGAAGGAAGAAGGAATCTTTTTGAGAAAAGAAGACTCTGGCCTCTCCTGCTCATGTTTTATCCATCCCATTTTATTGAAATGAGTATGTTTCTAAGTTAATTCAAGATAGTTGGCCAACATGTGAACACAGATTCTATCACAAGCAGACAAGAATACAGTCATGGAAACTAGATACAGAAGTTGTTACAACTTGCAGGGACCTTGGGATTGTAAGAAAAATCTTCTAGTTTGCCTTGCTTTACACAAATAAACGACCCTATAATCGACCCACCATGCATGAAGTTTCCAAAGTTCTAAAGTCGATGTTGTCAATGCCTACTCCTAAGAAAGTTCCTAGTATCCGAACAAACCAACTGATCCCTAGTAATAATTATAAGAGGTATTTGGATGAATATGCAGATGGTAAGCACATAGATGTTACAGGGTGCACAAGCAACACTTTTGATGGGCATTTGTTTGTGTGATTTTGTTATCTCGGGGTCTTCTTTACTGAACGAATGAGCCAATTTTCAATTAAACAATCACCAGTTTGTGATTTTTATTTGTAGACGCCATTATTAGGCTCTTGGAGCTTCCTTATATGTTATGTATTTTCATTTCTTAATGTTGTGCAAATTGAAGGATCTTGTACAATGACAACTATACAATTAAAAAAACATTAATAGGGAGCATGGAGCTTATTTAATGTTTGTTCAATATTGATCAATAGACTACATTGTACACTCAAACAAATCAATTTCATAAAGATTTAACATGGTCTATTGTAGAAAATAGAACAATATTATTCACAAATACACCATTTGAACTTTGATTACAAAGGATGAAGTGATTTCTGTAATAATGAAGATTCAAACCCTTAGCCATAGAGAAAACATACTTCCTCTCTACATGACACATAAATCATTGCCTCTACCATATGATATCTGTGGAATACACATACGATAGAGAACATATTCCTACCCTAATTGATATACACAAATCAAGGGTTTAACTATATCTAATTGATGTAATTCTGATGTATGGGTTTAACACTTATTTGTTTTTGGTAAAATATTGAAGCTTTTGTCAGGTTAGGACTCACTGTTGACTATTGACACCACATTTTCATAAGTTTCTCCCAAGTATGAACCCTACCTACACTATGGAATAAGAAATGTATAATTTAAGTATATTCCCCAAAAAAGAGAAAATATGTATGTTGAATTCAAACTCCTTGCCAACTTGTTATACCGAAAACTCTACATGTTGTTCCAGTCACCTGTGAGGAAAATATGGAATACAACAAAATCAAGGGCTTAACCTACTAAATTCTTGGCAAATCATCGATGAGATAATTAAATTATACATATATCCAACACTCTCTATGTTGAACACTAATAACAAATTACTATTCTAGGGAAACACCCTAGGTCCAAAAATATGTCAATACTCCAAACTATCTATAGAATGCTAGGGAAATCAAAATTGTGCAGAGTTTCTTAGTTCTCAAGATTAGCTACTGTAATTTGCTGTGCTTTTGGTAGTTTTATTATTCATAAACATTGATATAATTCATTTCCTTCTTTCTTTCTCTCTAGTTAAAAAATCAAATAACTGAAAGATACACCAACATTTACTTACCTACGAAAGTGATACAAGCTCTGGTATAATGAAAACATGTGCTTCATACATACATTAACCGCACAACAAAATCCACAGCAAGCCGGCACACATCTTGCATGCAGGTTAAATTAATACATGTACTGACCCCAAGTGGAAGTCCCTTCACCTTTCCACTGTACAAATACCCTAATAGTATCATGAAGGTATCATAGCCGACATATCCTTGAATCACCCACTCCTTCAAAACATACTGCAATTTTGCATTTCCATCCTAACTAGTACCACAAAATGTTTTTTCCTTGAAAAAGGAGCTCCTAGCTACCAAAATGCACCTATGAACACGTACATGATGGCCCTCCCACTACAATTTATATCACTTCCAGACAAAAGAGACTCAATGTTTAAGCTCATCTTTTGCAGTGCAACAATCTCAGGCCCATTGGAGGCTCCTCCATGGATTGGGAAAGAATTAATAAAATAAGCCCTCGGCTCCCCCACAGGATTGGATATAGACCTTTTCTGTCACATTTTCTACTGGTTCAATGTTTACCTTGCAACATTTTGGACCTTCTCCTTCAAAATTCTGCTACGTTAGGGTCTTTCACAGAATTTACCTCACATCCTTAGCGAAAACCTTCACGTTCTCTGCCATTTGTGATTAGTTCGAACGTCTGTGAATTGACACACCAGTCCTGTGCCCTAGCAGCATCAAATCACAACTAAACAATGACAAGATTGTTACCGCATGCCATTAGAATGGGAGATCCTTTTGTGAATATTCCAAAAGCGGCCGCCCAAAGCATGTAACTACTGGAGTTCTATCGCATTCAACATGCAATTGCCACTGTTTCCATGGAACGACTAAAAACAGGAAAAACAGGTAAACTCAAGTCAAATTTAAGCATGTGGAAAACACGCCAAAATACCCGTCAAATTTAGGCCAGTGGCGTGAACAATTGCTTTCTCTTTACTATAGGGGGAATGCCTTTCGGCATAATAAAATTTTAATTTAATTATAAATGTCTACAAATAAGAAAACAAACAAATTATCTTGGAGGGTATTAACTAAAATATCTAATTCACATTGAAACACATGGACAAGGAATACTAGAAAATTTGAGTGGATAAATTTTGTTATTGTACCAATGTTAGCGCTCTTAAAGATCTATGTAATAATAAACATTATTAAATTTAAGTTCACAAAGGAAGGTTGATCTAGCAACATTAATGCTAAGAAATAATCCAAATTGGAAACAATCGGACAAGGGCTTTGTGGTAACAAAACTATATGAAGGAGTTCACTTTAAATAAATTAAATGTAAGAAGGTGGACATATACAATGCTAGAGAGAACTCTTAAATGGAAGCATTCACATATCCATAATCGCAATTATAACCAAATAACATAATAAATGGACTTCGATACAATAAACTCAATAAAATTAAGTAGTATTGGATTAGTCTTACAAACCAAACATGATTATAGATAAGATGGTTATTTTTTAGTAAACCTCTTTTCCATAATCAATTTGCTCAAAATGTTTTGGGGACGATGTTACTGATGTCCAAATTTCTTAGATCATATTATACCAAATTTCTTGAATGAAGAGGTCAAAAACGAATTTGTAAGCATATGAAAAGTTGAGCCATTCGATAAGTTGTTCCAAATACTGTTTACATTTTAAGAACTTTTAAACTTTTCTGTTACTTTCTCTCCTAACTTCTTATAAAATGGCTTTGGCTTCCTTAAAATAGTTTCTATACCTTAGTCTTTTCATACACATTCTTACGAAAATATTGATTTTTTTTGAAGAATAAAATTGATCACTTCTGTATATGTGCTTATGTACTTTGACCATCAACTTGAAATGCTAACTTCTTTCCTCTATAAATGCCACTTTAACCATGACCTCAATCTTAAAGACTAAACTTCTCAACACACTCTAATACCATATAGGAAATGTGCCTTAAGGGAAGAAAATACAATAAAAATTATACCTTAGTCTTATCATGTAGGTTTGGTATAGTTGAGCAAAAAAGTAGAGTTAAAGACTATTGACCCTCCTCCCCGCACCATTTGTTTATACTAGGATTCAACCCCATGGCAAGCTGTGCCACACGTGGATGCATTTGAGAATGTAATGCGTGGTGTTTTATGTTGTATGTGATGTTAGCACCTTTTTATAAAATCACCAATACCATGTATGTAATGTGCCAAATTGTGTATATGATGCACCAAGTAGTTTATCTAATGTGTCACAAGTTGACAAAACCGTTAATTATAATAGTGCTAATTTTTTCAACGTTTTTTTGATATTGCCCATTAAACTAGGAGTTATTCACATGTGTGTAAAAAATGGCCTTCAATAAGGAAACCATTTCAATATTATCATTGGCACACAATGAGTCATCTTAAAATATATTTTCCATAATATAACCAAGCTCAATCAAGTGTAAAAGCTCACAATCCATCTTCTCAAGGACCTTCACATTCCTTAAATCAAACTTATACACATCAATTCCATGCTCATTCCAATATTTTCCTAGTTAACATACACAAACAAAGAACCAATCCCTCTTTCACACTATGTCCAACAACCTTTATTTCCACAGGTTGCATCACAATAACCTCTTCCTCATCTACCTCCACTACTTAAAGCTTCATGTGTTTCCTTCAAGGACTCATTAAATATTTAAATTCCATTTTTCCAAGTTGTTCTATCTAATGGTCATGTAAGGATTTGAGGCACAAATTCACACAAACCATACCAAATCTTGACAAGAAACTAGTTAGAACCCAACCATGCAAAAAGAACGTTCCAAGCTTCTCAATCAAAATTTGAAGTACAATGACCATTTCATTACCTTTGGTTGATGTTTCCAACCTTTACCACCTGCTTCCCCACTCTACTACACCATTTTTTTGAACCAATTGTAACTAACCCTTCTAGACAACTTCTTAGTTCTTGGTCCATATGTATCTCAGGTTATCTTCAATAACACAAGTTTAAGGACCAATCTCTTGTCACATAGACTCCTATAGAGATTGATTCACTATTATACAACATTCAAGATCCTATGAATATGTTGATTTAGGACTCCTACCTCATCAATAATAAACATAACAACACTTTCCTTACTCTGCCTTGAAACTCATATATCCTGCTTGCACTCCACATGCACAAACTTGGTATGATACAATCAATATAGGACTGTCATGGTAAAATGACACTTATTATCCTCAAAACTCTTCTTTCTATGCTCTATATCATTCTCTCTGATATTCTATATCACATTATAGATTCTTACACTATTACCACCTTTTAACAAGTCCTTGATATTGTAAAGCTTCAAAACTAGTTTTCTTGCTCATGTATTCTAATATTGTCATTTAGTAATCTCATCTCTATACTCTTATGTCCTTCCTTTGATTCCACACGACCTTAAACAATTGGGTTCAATTAATGGATAAGGTTTAGGAGTTGCTACAACTGGCTATATCTTCATTTCTCAAGCGAGGGTCTACTAGCCCTTCTTTTAGACAAACCTTATAGTTCAGAGAGACTCACAAGGAATTATGTAACTCTATTCACCTTTTGAATACCCTTCACGGAGTTACAACTCCTCATACATTGGTAGACTTAGACTCAACCTGGAAACCCTCTAACTTGCATGTTCTTGTTGGCAATTAAGTCTCCTAACTCTATTTAAAAATGAGTTTTAGTGTGGGTTCTCACACATGCTAAATGAAACAAAACTGAATTAAACAGGTTAAACAACCTTAGAATGCTCTACAAACTTAATTTAAAGGCTTAAGAATGCTTCTAACTCCTATTAAGACAATTTCTTGCTTAAACCCTAGGTAAGGTTTTGAGAGACATAAGAGGAAATATTATGGGTTTTCTTGAACAATATTAGGTTTCAAATGATCTATGAAATTTTATAAGAACTACATGATCATTCTCCAACCTCATAGATAAGTTTCAAATTGTATGATGACACACAATGCTAGGAAACACAATTTTACCGATCAAGAAAGGACTAAATTACACTTACACATGTTTGTTGAATAAGACTTGAGCCCACTTGTTATCTGATGGAAAATATATCACAATCATGCAAATTTGAATGAAAATACCATTTAGTATTTCTCCATACATAAGAAAACAATTTCCAAAGGTTGCAATGATTAGTCACATACAAAATTGAGTACTATAACCCCTGTTTCACAGTCTTATATTAGTCTGCTTGAATATGTTATCCCTTTAACAATATTAGTATCTCCTTTATTTATGAAAATTTCTTGACATTCTACCTATTCTCTATTTCTTCCCATTCATTCTCATATTTTCAAGAATCTGTACAATCATCTCACACTTGTAATAACACTAAGATTTACAACAAGCTACATCATCCTTCTCATAAACCCATATCACATCATCTTTATTAATGCAATGGTCTATTCTTGATCAAGATTCACTGATATATTGTTGAAGAATAATGAAAACTCATAATAAACACATGAATATTTCCCATCTTCATTCCTCATTCATATTTACAAGAGATACAAAGGTTTGTTCTCAGAAGCTTGGTCACAGACACACGTTTTCATAGATAAATCTAATTTTCTTCTAAGCCTTTATGGCTTTGAAACCCTAATTACAACTCTATCAACTTCCTCTAACCTAAACTATATCTTTCTCATGCAAATATCTCTTTTTCTAGACCTAAATGAGGATAATTACAACTATTTGGCTCCTAACCATGGCAAGAATTCACTACAACATAGGTAACCCAACTTTGATGGGTGAAAACACCTTACTTACATAACATGAGGTCCTTGATGGTATTTTACATCATTATATGATTCTATACCTAACATTAAACTCCTTAAACCCAAATTAGGAACTCAAATATTTGAATAGTGCATCTTGGAGGGAAAACCCAAAATGACCATCTTATACACCATAGAAGGTCCAAATGAATTGAAACTTATGACAAACAACTAAAAATGACCCCCATAATCCTACTTAAAACCAAAATTGCTAGAAAAAAACCAAAAATTATTATTCTATTACATGATGCTCCTACATCAGGATTACCACATTCTTCACCAATGCAATAATTCTCACTCATTCCAAAGAGTTAAGATGAGAACCTTTCTATAAAAAACAATGGTTGTGATTGAATTAATGACTGCACATACACTCTAATAATGATAGTGTGCTGGCTAAGATCTTCCATTATCCTAACTCATGTTTTGAAGAAAAATGCACACAAATAATTATTCGCCTTTTAATTTACATGCTTTTGGTTTTCCTTAGTTTTGAAGTGTATTGTAAGAGGCCTAAAGGGTTTATAGGAAGCTAAATGTTTATAAATTTAAGTTATTGATTTATAAGTCTTTTCATCTTTGTTGGTTTTCACTTTTTTTTTTGTCATCACAAGTCTTAATTTTGATTAGAATCACTATTTTTGCCCCTACTACACTTCATATGTTTTAAATCAAACTTAAGACAAGGACTTAAGTCAAGATTAATATAATTTAGTCTATCATAATTATGACTTAGATTTTTGAAGGGTGTCATAAAAACAACGTTATCCTATTGTATATTTTTCCTTAAATGTCATAAAAGTGTCGCAAGGGTGTCACTACCATGTTATTAAGTTCAATTAACAAAGTCACAAGCCCTTTTTAAGGGTGTATACTTTATGACACCGCCCATTATGTAATTTAAAAGAGCAAACCAACATATATGTAGAGGGTCTATTTTATTTAGTCTTCACCCATCTATCTTTCTCAACATTTCTTGTTCCTTTCCATCTCCACAATATTCCCATCATTTAATTTTTTTCCAAAACTTATAAAATGCATAATATGAGATTTGGTTTAGAAAGTAGAGAAGATACAATGAAGATAGAAGTCAAGAAGGGTATATCAATATATGGGGAGTGAAGTAGAGAAGATGAAACCCTACCAATCCAATTTTCTAAGCTTACAAGTGAACATATACAAATTTTAACGAGAACTAAGTTATATATATTTGTGTTTGCTTTTTTGTTAAGCAATATATTTTGACATGATATGAAAGTTTGATGGGTTTGCGAGGATATGAAATTCTAGGGGTTAATAGGTATTAATGAAACTCTAAGGTTTGATATGTTTGTATGGAATAAATATATTTCTTACTTTAAAATATCCCTTACCTTAATCCTCAATGAGACATCAATTTGACATTCAAATATTTTTCCTAACCAATATGGCTTGAAAAATGTTTCCTTTGACTTTGATAACACTATTATATGAAGTGCATTTTGTGCCACAAATTAGGTCAATTTCACATCATTTTTTTTTTCCTTAAGTGATACTAACATGGCACAAAAGCTCATGCAGTTTCATGAAAATATTATACAAAAAACACAGCACAAATAACACTATATTTGCATCAACTTGACATTTGAAAGATAAAATTGGTTCATGCCGCCAAAATTTTGGGCTGCCTTTCAAATTTCAGCAGTCACTCTGCGTTGGGACCACATATTTTAGGTTTATTGGACAAAATTTTATCACACAAAGTAGAAAAAAGTTTAGTTGAGAAGAAGAAAGCCCATATTCAATGAGAAAGGAATCTGAAATGACAATGTAATGGGAATGTGATGATGACAATGAAGAATGTGATGAGATACATATAGTGGTGTAAGAAGGAGATTTTGACAACAATGAGGCTTTAAATGAACATGAATGATTATTGTAAGCCATTTTTGAATGACATGGTTGAGGGGATTGTACAATGAATATGACCATGACTGAGATTATTCTATATTTGTGTAAGTTTTAAATTCTTTGGGTGCATGTTGGATATATTAGGAATTTCCTCATAATAAAACAACAATACTTTTTTGGTTAAGTGGATCGACCATCATCAACATTCTATGCAAATATCCACTTCTTCCCATTGAATTTGATTCAGCTGACATCGACATACAATCCAAGCTCCTTGTGTTGATATTGATTATGTTTCCAACCCCTTCTTTATACTCATGTTCAAATCACAAACCAAACTTTTCATGATGTCGAGCTTTGAAATCAATGTTTTTGTTAATTTAGTGGGTGACAAAAAAATCATAACTTTTTAAATTTTATTCATGCAAAAATTAATATATTACATTTTTTATTTTCATCATGGTACACATGTGGCGTAATATATGTACTTCAATATGGCACTAAATTGGCATAAATGTTGTGCAAAGGTGGTACATTGACATAAATTGTTTCATTTTTGTACCACCTTTACGCCAAGCTAAATGATGTAAATTCCTCAAAGTTTCATAGGAAAAGATACTCGAACCCATTGATATGATGTAAAATCACCCCAATTTGAGACACATATAACACTTTATGTAACAATGCAGGTTTGTATGAATCTTTAGGATTTAATAGGTTTGTAAGAAAAAATATTTGTTTCTTGTTTCAAAGCAAACCCTGAGTGGGATATTCCATTGACATTGAAACATTTGTCCAAAACAATAGGGCTCAAAAATGATTTCTTATATTCTTTATGAAATATTTTCGCGCTATCATTTGTGATGGAAAATGTTATTTGTAGTTCATTTTTTTCCCTTGGGCCTAACAAATCCATGCCACTCAATTTTATTTATGTTCAACATGCAACTTATTTTGGAATAAAAATATGTAATACATATTCTTTTTCAAATAAAGCACAATTAATTATGACTTTTACTGAGAACTTTTTTTTAATGGAATATGTTTAATAATTTTGCAATATGTTTGATGTGTTTTCAAGTAGTGTAGGATGTGAATTGCATCAAAGTAAAATGGAGTAATTTGATTCATATGATTGAAATAGGGATATGATATAGGGTTTAGGTTGTAAAATTACATATCAAAACATTTTGGGCATTTAGTTTGTAATTTATATTTATGTATTTATCATATATATATATATATATATATATATATATATATATATATATATATATATATAAAGCACACATTGAGTATAGTATTGACTATCAAAACAATGTTAAGTATGCACAAATAATAATATGTGAATCACTTGTGACTTTCAAATATTTATCTAAACTTAAAGTTCACCTTTTCTTACCTTACTGCTTGATTACGAAAATATAAGAGCTTAGAATTAGCATATTGAAATTCATCAAAGCATATTGGAAAGGATTTTTTACTCATGCTCTTAAAGATGAGGAGGAGGTGGTGGGAAACATTGTTTGTACGAACCATGTTCCCACTTGCATTAGTATTTTAATGTCATTCTATTAATAAAAGTTAATGTTTAAAACAATTTAATTTATTAAATTATCATGCACCATAAAAAATATTATTATCAATTTATATTATAGGTCACATGCTACCTCCAAGATGAGGAAGGGAGGAAAGAACACAGTAATCTAGTAGTTGCACCAAGACCACCTACATAGTGTACCTTTATCATGAATTCGTCATATACCTCACCCATTTCAACAGGAAAACCTAAAAAGGTCCAATGACATCTTGCCAAAATCTGTAGAAAACGAGGAAAAACAACCGACAAAAGTAAAAAGTGCAATGGAGACCCCACACCTAGGGCCACCAAAGGAAAAATAAATAGACCAAATATCGGCTAGGCACAAAACTCTATCCAATAAGGAGACATAAAATAACAAGCACATTCGAAGCTCATTGTCCACCAAAGGGGAAATTGTACAAGAACATTGGAAAGCCAAACAGTTGTAAAGCTCATGAGTAGAGCATGCAAAATGCTCCAAAGATACCATACGCCATAGAAATAAACCTTAGTAGAGAGAAGTATGATAAATAGTATTGTGCATTTCAATTGATCTTCCATGACAATCCATTCACCTTTAGTTATTTTGAGACCCTCCTTAGACAATCCATTAACCAGAGCATTCCTTTCTCTATATATGTGAGAAAAGGTGAGTGAACGAAACCTAGATTGTAGTCCCCAAACCTCATTATAAAGTGGCTGAAGCATGAAATTTCATAAAACATATTCATTCCTTAACCATTTAATCACAAGCAAGGAATGATAAAAAAATTGTAGATTAGATAATCCATGCTCCAGAGCTAAAGAGAAGTAATTTCAAAGCCATAAGTTCGGAGAAATTATTTGAGCCCTTCCTAATCCCACATTGAAACTTAAAGCATGTGTGCTAAGAAAATAAATGATATGAAAATGGGGTGTTTATACCAAAGTGTTTGTTTTCTTCTTTTTGTGATTCTTTATTATTTTAGTCTCAATTGTCTGAAATCTTGTAAAAATTGGTTCAATTTAATAAAAATCATTATTAAATATGAATTAGGAATCCTAATTTGATCTAGTAAACAATCACTTATCAAATTCACATTTTTTGGGTACTTAATAATGCGGTTTCATTTTCCCATAATGTTAAACTTATCTTTAGAAACTTCAAAAATCAGAATTAAACTAATAAAAAATGAAAAAAATGCTAAAGACCTTGCAAACCACATGATAATGAAGTTCATTCGATTCGGGAGCTACGTCTCTGGATCTGAAAAAGCTCAATAACTACTCTATTATGATGAAAATGCATCTTTTACTATTGAAAATCCACCACAATGCTTTCTTGTTCTGACAAAAAACTTTACACAACTCTTGGAATGCTTCTGATTCAATATCCAAAGGCTTCTTGTAATCAAACTCTCCAATTTACTCTCAAAATCTCCAAAATTGGGCTTGCAAAATTAAAGATTAGTTATTTAAATGCAAACTCGTGCTCTACATTGCACTTTCAAGTCTGTGACACAATAATAAAAGGCTTATCTTTTTAGCCTAATGTCCATGGTCCAAATCTCCACTTAGTTCACATGATATTTGCTTGTTTTAGAACTTAAAGTTGCCAAAATAATCCTCAAAACCATAAGACCCAATCACATATCTTATGTTGGGCATATGACCCAACGGCTAGACCCATAGTTGGGTCTTGACAGGTTAAGCGATGGATTTTGGTTCCTCAAAATTTGTGTTAGGTGGTAAGATCCCACATTGGCTGAGGGACAACCAATGAATGGATTAAAATAGCCTACAACAATTGTTTTACATTATGGCTTCAGATGCGTCAAACATTGTTTTGTTAAATGGCCTCATGGTCTCATCACTTGGTTTGCCACTTGGTCACATTAGAACTCTGATTGGTTGGATGGTATGATTGAATCGTCCTTAGGTCGTGGGTTGTTGTATGGTTGGAAAATTGGATCATCCTTTGATCTCGACACTTGACTCGATGTTTGTTACATTGATCTCAAAATCTCCAAGGTGAGTTGGACTATGAATTGACTTTGAGAGGTGAGGTGGCTTAGCCATTGAGCTAGCAATATGTAACTTGGACCTGACTCACTCTCCAGCTCGCCAAACTGCTTGTGGATATTTAACAAGTATGTGGAATTGTTAGTGCAAAATCACAGCACCCCTGGACGCACATCAGGCTTCTAGGTTGATGTTCGGGCATCCAGTGTGATTACACAACATGGAAACCTCCCTCCAAGCGTGGGACTTGTGAAACCGAGAGAGGAATCTCCAGAGAAGGCTGGTTCCTGCTCCTAAACTACCTGCCACAAGCTATTCCAGTGTAGGCAAGCTAATCTAATCCTAATCTAACCATGCCAAGGAGATAGAGAGAGAGAGAGAAGGGAAAAACAACAAAAGCCTACACTAAAACGGTGATACACCAGAGAAGGAGAATGTTGAACATCTATCAAAACTGCCATGGGACAAAGAGAGGTGAGCAATGGGAAGGATGGACAGATGCATCACAGGCCCAAGGATAGATTTTCACACAGAAAATGTCCCAAAACTCCATGAACACAGCTCCAGACCTGTAATGAACATTCAAACATGCACAAATACCTGCAATGAAGAGAGGCAAGAAGAAAACAAGCAAAAATGAGAAAGGATGGATAGATGCATCACAAAACACATTTTGTTGCTTCAGAAGTTTGCACAGAACATCATTCCATTAGTAAAAGGAAAAAAAATGCCATTACAGAGTAGGGAGGAGGTTCGAACTCCATTTTCAACCCTAGAGAAGAAAAGAAGGGAGGGCCGAGCAGAAAGAATGAACAACTTTTTTTTTATATTTTGCCACTCCTTACAATATATAGGAAGAATGAGAGAAGGAAGAAAGAAGAAAGTTAGATGTCCTCCAACCACCTTCAGGTCATATTTTAAATCATTTCATCATGGTAGAAGCGACGGATCCAGGAAAAACGGCGGGCTATCTGCTGCATTAAAACTAGTCGCTGAAATGTCACTTCTATCATTACCACGTGTCAGAGACATTTCTCGATTTTCTCTCTCTATACTGCACCAAAACTCGAGATTATCCCTATAATCATGTAGAGGATTTCACTAGCTTTCCGTTGATATAAGGAACATGCAAATCCGAGCTCTGGATCAAAAGATATGACGATTTGAGGATTTAGGGCACGGAACAGGCGAAAACAGATTTTTAAAATATTTTCCTGCGCATTGCCACCTGGATGACACATGGCAGACTCTGATTGGATGAGAAAGGTCTTCCACCCATCGGGTTCAGGATTCTCCTCTCCATTTGCATCGGGTTTGGGAGGTGGCTCAACATATGTTTTCGCCCCATGCTTTTCCGACTTGTTTCCCCGACTATGAAACCCGATTTTCTTTGTGCGTCAGGCTTTCCAACCCCTCCGACACATTTCTTAGGTGTCAGGTTTTTCAACCCTTCCGACATGTTCTTGTGCCATGTTTCTCCGTTGTGTTTTCTCGACTATGAAACCTGATTTCCTTCGTGCGTCGGGTTTGGACAACCCAACGACATATCCCTTTGTGTGGGGTTTTCACTTGGATATGTGGCAGCTTCTCATTGGTTCGGATCAGCGCTCGAAAACTCACCCTTTGACTTTTTTACCTCTCTTTATGACACGTGGCAATTTCTCAATGGTTCTCGGGCCTTCCGGGTCTTCCGCGTACTTCGCGTCCATCCGTCCCGGACATCCCAGTGCTGCTTGGGACAAAAAACCTCTGATCCGTCCGAAATGGGCTTCCTTGTCCCTCATTTGGCCAAAGACACGTGGCACCTTTTGATTGGCTTTCGGCTCCTTCGGCTGTCTTCGCGTATTTCGGGTCTTTTTGTCGTGGACATCCTATTTTGATTATGGACCTTTTAGGACAGTTTCGGCCGATTCAGCCGGTTTCGGGTATTTCTGGCCTGCTTGTCCCACTTTGCTTTTGGGCTGACTTGACTCCTTTTCGGCCGGTTCGGCCGGTTCGGATCCTTTTGTCCCGCGCATCCCAATTGCTTTTGGGCTCCTTGTGCTGATTTCGCGTGAACCGGCCGGTTCGGGCATTTCGCGTCCATTTGTTCCCACTCATCCCAAACTGCCCCTCTCAGCTTAGTTAGTCCGATTTTCTCTCTCGGTCAAACCGGCATTTCGCACCCGCTGCATACTTTTGTCCCAGATGTCCCTGTTGCTTTGCGGGCTGTTTGTGACTCATTTCAGCCGTAGTTCGGGTGGTTCACGTACTTTTTGTCCCATTTGATCCCGACTTGTGCCTAGGACTGGGACTTAGCTGATTTTCACGAATTTTTCCTGGCCCGAACCTACTTGCTTTCTGCAACCTTCTTTCACACTTTCTCAGAGCTTGTTCCTTTTCCTCCTCAGCCAGGGGAGTTAGAAAATTATTTGAGGGGACTCTAGCAAGCATGATTTTTGGCCCCGAATCAATCAATCTTCCTGGGACTTGAATAATCTGATGCATGTTATCAAAATTTACCTTGGAGGGGTGAAATTTTGGACAACAGTTTGGCGACTCAGCGGGGTCATCTGCCTGCTAGATGAAAAGACCAGTTGCCTGAAGCAATCCATTGGGCATGGAGTCATAATTAATAGCCTGAAAACTGATCTGAACTTTGAAAATATCTCCTCTGAGCCACTTGGAAAACCACCGGGCATGGAGTTGTTCTCACCAAAAACCACTGAAACGAATTGTGCAAGAGCAAAACTAGCAAGAGCAAAAACTATGTACAGAACTGAAAATCATACATGCCCCAAATGGAACATGCAGAGTGTGCATAAGCACTTCTTCTACTGAAAGAAAATCTACCTAATCTACTCTAGCTAGAAGCAAAGGCAAGCTAAACAAATCCTGCAACTGGTTGTGAGAAATAGCTTCCTTTCTTCAAAATTGGCAGCCATGCAATTGATTTGGCACTAATCATGGCTGTTTGGATGGATGGAAAATCAACAAGAAGCTGGTCTTCTATCCAAATCATCAAGGTATCAACTGAAAAATCCAATACCTCTTTTAGTTGCTCTGCATTTGGATTGGAGAGGTATGGCAGCTGATCCTTGGTACTTTGTAGCTCATCCTTATGCTCAGAAGCAAGCATGACTGGTTGTGGCTTCTCCTTTGGCTCCAATGAAGCCAAATACCTGATTTGGCAAGGTCTAATCCGTTTGATATGCCCATTGCTGTGATTTTCAACTCCAAGAATGGAGTCTTCTTGTAGACCCTCTTGAATAGATGACGTGGAAGAAAAGGTAGAAATTCTTTTGTCCTTTCCCTTCCTCCGATGAAAAACATGGAAGATTTAAATCTTCCAATTTTGATTCCAAAGAGCTGCTGTAAGATGCAGGCTGCTACAAATGAATGCTCTCCTTCATGACAGTAGACTCTTGTGTTTGGAATGTGGATGATGAAAGAGAGAATGGTTGAAAACTCAACCGGCTCTTCTCCATCAAAATAGTCCTCCAAATCTGACAGGTAAACTGCCTCATTGTTGTCCTGTTGCTCGTGTTCAACTTCCTCCATGGTGTCCTCTTGATCTGCAACTTGACCACCATGGTTTCCTTCACTCTCCAATATTGAGTTTGAGAGATCAAACTCCTTTTCAGTGCTAGAACTTGAGAGAGATGAAGTGGAAAGAAGAACTGAAGGTTCTTATGTAACCTGCTTTGTGCTCAAAGCCCTTGGATCTGCGTTTTTCTCCTCCACAGCTAGATCGTGCTCCTCTTCTTTTGGATTTGGAGCAACTTCTCCTTCCTCCAATGTTTGAAGGCAATCTTGCTCTTGATTGGACTCCTTCTCTAGCATGAAGTTTTTCAAGTCAAACTCTTCAATCTGCTGCTCTAGAGGACAAGTTGGGGGCTGCAAGATCTTCTTCTTCTGCTGCAACAAAATCAGTCCTGACCACCATTTTTTCTCCAACCCTAGCTTCTTCTGTAGGCTTTACCATCAAGGGGATCCTTGTCATCCCAAATTTGGCAGCCCAAACCTTCAATCTGTCTGTCATTTCTTTTCTTTTTGGCTCTTCCTCCTGCTGTCCTTGATGACTGATTTTTACAATTTCTTCTTTCCCACATTGAATTGGGAATGCAAAAGGAGGGATAGGTTGAAACTCCACTGATTTGACAATTTTTTATGGTGGTGGAGGAGGTGAAACCTCTTGTTTCTTTGGAGGAGGGGGTGTTTCTGTTAGCTCTTGTGGAGGGGATGACTATTTGGAAGGAAAAAGGAAAGAAGAATCGAGGTGTGGTGGAAGACTGAGAGGTGGAGAAATGGATTCAACATTTGGGATAGCAGATGGAGAGTTTAAAACTTGACACTGCTGAACTGAAACAAATTGGAAAAGAGGAAAAGAAAATGCATGAGATGGTGTGTTTACCTATTGACAAGGTTGCTGAATACTTCTCTCATACACTTCTATTTCTTCAATCCACTTTGCAAGCAAAGGCAACGTTGCAATCATGAAGTCAAGCTTCTCCTAAGGGCTGTAATGACTTGGAAAAGGTCCCACCCATGGACAGGGTGCTTCACAACCGATTCCAAATGCTCTCATCTGTGCCTGAGCCCTGGACTGCAAGATCTCCTCCTCCATCTTTTGGATTTTCTCCAACAGACCAGCATCTTGGATCTGATGGTCTTCATTGTATGCACACCCTTTCTCTTGGAAAGCTCCATAGCCAAACTGACTTTGGCACTGCTGTTCATATGAGTATGCATGCTGATCTGGAGGATTTGTAAAACGTGTTGGAGGTGGAAAATACTGTTGTTGTTGTAAATGTGAATTCCATGATGGAAATGAAGTCATGGTTGCACAACTTCATGGAGTGGAAAAAAATGAAAGGGATGGAAAGAAGGATGAATGAAAAATGGATGGAAATGAATGGAAAGGAAGGTCTGCAACTTCAGAGATGGGTTGTTGACCAGATGGAGTCGCCAGATGTGTTTGCAAGTGCCTCCAAAGGCTGAAATCTTCACAGGAACACATCAACCTGTAAAAGATGAAGTGAAAGACTTCTAAGGTCCCACCGGGTGTGCCAAAAATGTTAGATGCAAAATCACAGCACCCCTGGACGCACATCAGGCTTCTAGGTTGATGTTTAGGCATCCAGTGTGATTGCACAACATGGAAACCTCTCTCCAAGCGTGGGGACTTGTAAAACCGAGAGAGGAATCTCCAGAGAAGGCTGGTTCCTGATCCTAAACTACCTACCACAAGCTATTCTAGTACAGGCAAGCTAATCTAATCATAATCTAACCATGCCAAGGAGACAGAGAGAGAGAGAGAGAGGGGAAGAACAGTAAAATCCTACACTAAAACGGTGATACACCAGAGAAGGAGGATGTTGAACATCTATCAAAACTACCATGGGACAGAGAGAGGTGAGCCATTGGGAAGGATGGACAGAAGCATCACAAACCCAAGGATAGATTTCACACAGAAAATGTCCCAAAACTCCATGAACACAGATCCAGACCTGCAATGAACATTCAAACATGCACAGACACCTGCAATGAAGAGAGGCAAGAAGAAGACAAGCAAAAACGACAGAGGATGGACAGATGCATCACAGAACACGTTTTGTTGCTCCAGAAGTTTGCACAGAACATCATTCCATTAATAAGAGGCAAAAACACCATTACAGAGCAAGGGAGGAGGTTCGAACTCCATTTTCAACCCTAGAGAAGAAAAGAGGGGAGGGCCGAGCAGAAAGAATGAACCACTCTTTTTTTATATTTTGCCACTCCTTACAATATATAGGAAGAATGAGAGAAGGAAGAAAGAGGAAAGTCAGATCTCCTCCAACCACCTCCAGGTCGTATTTTAAATCATTTCATCATGGTAGAAGCAACAGATCCTGGTAAAACGGCGGGCTGTCTGCTACATTAAAACTGGTCGCTGAAATGTCACTTTTGTCATTACCACGCGTCAGAGCCGTTTCTCGATTTTCTCTCTATAGACTGCACCAAAACTCGAGATTATCCCCAGAATCATGTAGAGGATTTCACTAGCTTTCCGTTGATATAAGGAACATGCAAATCCGAGCTCTGGATCAAAAGATATGACGATTTGAGGATTTAGGGCACGAAATAGGCGAAAACAGATTTTTAAAATATTTTCCCGCGCATTGCCACCTGGATGACACGTGGCAAACTCTGATTGGATGAGAAAGGTCTTCAGCCCGTCGGGTTCGGGATTCTCCTCTCCATTTGCATCGGGTTTGGGAGGTGGCTCAACATATGTTTTTGCCCCATGCTTTTCCGACTTGTTTCCCCGACTATGAAACCCGATTTTCTTTGTGCGTCGGGCTTTCCAACCCCTCCGACACATTTCTTAGGTGTCGGGTTTTTCAACCCTTTCGACATGTTCTTGCGCCATGTTTCTCCGTCGTGTTTTCCCGACTATGAAACCCGATTTCCTTTGTGCGTCGGGTTTGGATGACCCGACGACATATCCCTTTGTGTGGGGTTTTCGCTTGGATACGTGGCAGCTTCTCATTGGTTCGGATCAGCGCTCGAAAACTCACCCTTTGACTTTTTGACCTTTTCCCTTGTGAGGACACATGGCAGCTTCTGATTGGCTCTCGGCTCCTTCGCGTACTTCACCTCCATTTGTCCCGGATGTCCCATTTGATTTTGGCCCCTTTGTGCTCATTTCGGCCGATTCGGCCGGTTCGGGCATTTTTGGCCCGCTTGTCCCACTTTGCTTCGGACTGACTTGACCCTTTTCGGCCGGTTCGGCCGGTTCGTGCCCTATTGTCCCGCGCGTCCCAATTGCTTTTGGGCTCCTTGTGATGATTTCGCTTCGGGCATTTCGCGTCCATTTGTTCCATTCGTCCCGAACTGCCCCTTTGTGCTTATTTCGGCCGATTCTCTCTCTCGGTCAAACCGGCATTTTGCGCCCACCGCGTACTTTAGTCCCACTTGTCCCAAATGCTTAGTGGGCTGTTTGTGCTTACTTCGGCCGAGCCGGCCGGTTCGGGCCTTTTTGTCCCAAATGTCCCGACTGCCCCTAGGGCTAGGACTTAGTCATTTTTATGATTTTTTTCCTGGATCAACCTACTTGCCTTCTGCAACCTTTTTTCGCATTTTCTCAGAGCTTGCTCTTTTCCTCTCTATGCAACCTATCCCAATATTTTTCTAGTTGGAGAGAAATTTTAGCGAGCTGTATCTTTTGCATACAATGTCCTTTTCACTTCGTTTAAAAGGTGTCAGAAATATCTTGAAGATATCTCATGTATGAAAAAATTATAGGATATTTTGCAAACCTTGTAACATATGGGCATCCTCTAGATCACACCTCCCCACTAAGGAATTTTTTCCCACCAAATTTTTTCATTCTTAGAAAATTTATTTAAGGAGCACTCCCTCATTTTTTAGATTTTTACTCTCTTATGTCCAACAAAATTTCTTCCTACAACTCAACCAGTAACTCAGGAAAAAATAATTAACAAAAGGAACTTTTACTCCTCACCTTGATTCACAATCATCAGTGGCTAACTCTTTTAGTACAAGGCTCTCTCTCCCAACATGGGGTTGTATCTCGGAATGTACTGGCATGTACCAAAGTAATTTATTTGATCAATTCTCATAGATTAACTGTTCCAAAATGGAACCTATAAACTAGGTGACAAAGAGAGTACACAAATCCTTCCTAATTATACCAAATGACCTTCCTGCACTCACAATACCTTATTCATTTTTAGCAGATTCTCTTAGCCTCTACACTATTTGTAGTATAGAATGAAGCTCTTCCATAAGGGATGCTTATATTCTCTTTTTTATTCAATATTATCAAAAAAGCAAAATAATACATTGTAATAATAAGTAGTTACTTTATAAATGTATGTTAGTATCCTCTCTTTCATTGAAATCCACTTGTTCAATTTTCCCTTTAATAGGGTCTTAAAATTAATGACAACATACATGGATTTTAGGTACTCTTCCATTTACAAACATTGCCAAATTTGGGGTCTTACAAACATGCATACTAGAAACTACACATGTATAAAAATTACATTAAAATAGAAGGAAAATAATACCAATGTACTGTAGACACCAAAATTCGATATCGCTACCCTTGTTAGCTCGTGTCCACTTCTTTCACCACAGTCACCTATCTAAACCCCTTTTATTATTAATGTTCCCATCATTCCCATTTATCATACTATCCATTTCTATTTATTGCTAATTCTCATTAGTTATCTTCTAATCCTCATCTCATTAGCTAATTGCCCCTAATTAGCTTTCATTCCTCCTCCCCACGTTGTTTATCATCCCTAAAATCCCTAATTGCTCATCCCTAGGCTATCCTTAGCCTTTATTTGTTCCATTTCATCCCTCACCTACCCATTTCAATTCCCTTTGCAACCCTAACCCACCTAAGCCCTTCATAACTCAAATCCCACTCCCAAAGGGTGTGATGCCTCGAGTTAAGCATCCTCCCACCTCCCAAATGGAAGGTTCCCCGTTGTTGGCGACGACCCATCCAGGTCATCATCGACCCTATAAAGCTAGGTTCCTCCCATCCAAAGGATACAAAATCAAGTTTTCTTGCACCTTGCGAACTTATCTTCATGCTTGAGCTTCTCTACAGCTGTTTTAGCCTTCTTGGAGTCCCTTGAGCTTGCTTACATCATTTATGGAGACTTTATGGAGATCATCTACACCTTGTGTTGGTTTAATTATTTTTTGCATTATCATTATTACTATTATCAACTACTAACGATTTACAGGTTTAGCTGCCATCAGAGACCTATATCCAACCTTTCCTTTCATCCATTTTGTGTGGAGGTTGTCAATTCAGCCCATCCATTTCTAGTCACACCTAGGCCAACCCTATCTTGTCGCCGTCGATCCAGCCTCCTTTTGCATCCTCTTTGTCATTCAGATCCACATTCTCTTACTTTTCTGTATCTGTGTCAGCACATCTCCTAGATCTGTCATCCTGTCACTCTGTCATTTCAGATCCACTATGTCAGCCTTCAGTCATCACCAACTCTTCACTGTCACCATCAACCTGACCCATTTTCCACCATATCTCCTTAGATCCATATTTTCTTGCATCTTTTTTGTTTCTCTTGTCTCATATCTCTTCTGCAAGTTTCCAACATTCATTACCGAGCTTCATCATCTTCAGATCTACATTCAAAGCTCTCATATCTGCACATCTGATTGCTATTTTGATCCATTTTCTTCCAGTCTCCGTCGAATAGCCCTCTACATCCTGGGTCATCGTTGACCCAGTCAGGTTTGGCTTAATTTACATCTATTTTAATCAGATTTGTACTTTCCTTACATTTCCATTTTCTGTTCTGTATATTATCCATTTTTTATCATCAATCTTATCATCTTTTATCAATACAGGGGTTGACATATGCATAAGGAAGTTCACACTTCTTAGAGCCAACTTCTTTGGGAAACCCCCTCATCTACTATTTAATCCATTTTGTTTCTAGCCATATTTGTTATGCAGATCTACCAAGTTTGTAATAAGGAGTCTACTTTGCACCCGTCTTTCATCATCATCTTATCCCAAGGTACCTTAAACCCTTGTATGTTTGAGTTGCTTTATTTTATTTAGTATCTAGTCCACTAATTTGAACAGGAAAGATGGAATTGAGTCCAACATTCTGGCATGCTCGGTGGGAGTCTCTTGCATTTTATTCCTTCTATCTTCCACTAACATTGCAGGTAGAGGCTTTTCTTTTTCTTGTTCATTTTTGGATTTTGGATTGCTTAGATATTGCTTCTCGATTGCTTTGTTTTTAAGATAAAATAAAAAGGAAAAGAGAAAACAAGGTATTCCCTTTTTTATCTTGGTTTCTCCTTTTTGTATCGCATTTTCCATTCCTTGTGTGGTTGTTCTCATCGAATCTCCATATTTGGTTTTGTGTTTATAACAAACCTCTTTCATTCTTGCTTGTAAATCTAGTGTAAGTAGGGGTTTAATTGGTTGCATTTCACACTTCTTCACACACATCCAAACACATAAATCAAATTCACACATTGAAACAATCCCATACCAGGTGGACCTAATTGGGATTTGATCACCCAATAGGATAGCCTCCACAGTGTTCTGGCCATATTATAAATCCTATATAGACCTGGGCCTCACATACCTTCGGTTATATTGAGGACTCCACATCCAAAACTATGTGAAATCAACTGTAGACTACCATTTCTTAGGTACCTTCATTATCCAATTTTCTCTTTTTCACATCTTCTAATCATGATGATAAAAAAAATTGTTGTTTGATTTGTTTTTTAATAAATTACATAAAAAAATGTTCACTTATTTCACGTATGTTATTACTCCTTCTCAAGCCAAGACCACACAACAATCCACTCTATCAAATGACATTGCTTCCTCCAATGATATTTCCCAACAAGATTCTAAACTTGAGACCACACCTTTGGTTTCCCAACCCTTTGTCTCCATGGTCTCGCTTCATGGGGACCGTGTCATCTAAAATGATCCCAATCTTGAAACCAATCCTCACATCTCTCATCAATTTAACCTTTCTAGACCAGCTTCACCTCAGTCCATTTCCTCTAGAATAGATACACCCCCATCTCCTGCTCCTTTAGAGACTCTTAGACCTCTTTCTATCTCCCTTTATGACTACCTATTTCATAAATCTCCCACAATATTTAAATCATATCAATCCACTCAATTGGTGGATCCCATTCCACCCACAACACCTTATATCAACTCTATCTTGATTCCATCCGCTATTGTCACTAGTATGTCTATTCAACAATATCAACCCATCAAAACTCATATCCCCACTCATCATATACCTCAACAAGTCCATACCCCCATATCACAACAACCCATCTAATCTCAACAATCACATCACATTCCTATTTCTCAACATCAACCATTGCAACAATCCATCCAATCTCAACCAATGACCTATAATCCTCCTCATCAAACAATCCCTCAAACACCCACTCATTCACAAGCATACCAAAAAACCTATCAAGACATTTCTCATGTTATATAGCCACAACCATCCAGTCGCATCTAACCACTTCAAATGACCCCATGCATTCCTTGATGAATAGGTTAGCTAGCCTTGAAGCCGCTACCTTGGGACCTAAGGTTACATTATCTTACGAAAATTTTTGCAATGAACCTATCAATCCATCGGTACCAATCAAACCTTATCCTCCTCATTGGGAACTTCAAAAATTCACCAAATTTAACAGTAAGAAAGATCTCCAACAACACCTTCGAGTGTTACGACATGCATGTTATCTCATTTCCCATGACCAAGATCTCATGCTTCACACTTTCCCTATGTCATTGGATGGTCTTGCATTGGATTGGTATAATGACATCCCTTAACACTCATTGATCTCATTTACCCTACTTGTGCAGCTATTATTGGAACACTTCTCAATCAACATTGCGTGTAAGATCACCATTACAAACTTATACACCATTCGACAATTTGACAGCGAGTCTATCATAGAATTTGTCACACGATGGTGTGGGATCACCAATAAATTATCATTCACCCTTCCATAGATAGTGCTCACTAAATTATTCTCACGCTCGTATACGAAGCATATCTCATCCACCCTACAAATCCAATCATTTCAGACATTTAAAAAAGCCTTCACCATGGCTCATAAAATTGAAACTCACGCCCTAGAGTAAGGTCAACTCAAGCTTCAATCAAACAAACCTAAAAATAAGTTCATCAAACCCTCTGAACATAACGATAAGTCTAAAATTTCCGCCAATACCATCATGGTTAAGTCTTCTTCTACATCCACCTCTCACACGGAGCCTCCACAAAGAGCTCCTAGACCATCCCCCTACTATACCCCTTTAGGGGAATCCTATAGTTTAGTATTTGAAAAGTGGATGGCATTCCATTTCATCCAGTTTCTTCCCATCCAACCCATTGATGAATTGTGACCAAAACACACTTGGTATTACGAGGGCCACTATTGTAAATATCATCAAGTCAGAGGTAATGACATTAAAAAGTGTCGTTCCTTCAAAGATCACATCCAACAACTTATAAATCAGGGGGATCTCCAAATATAAAATTCTACCACAACATCTAGCCAACCCTTCGATATTT